>CM030898.1:153554-1353554 GCA_018136845.1 Heterotis niloticus
CTCCTGAAGTTTGCAGATGACACCACCGTCATTGGTCTTATCCAGGATGGTGACGAGTCTGCATACCGGCAGGAAGTTGAGGAGCTGGTGCTCTGGTGCAGTCAGCACAACCTGGAGCTGAACACGCTCAAAACTGTAGAGATGACAGTGGACTTCAGGAAACATCCCTCTCCACTAATACCCCTCACCATATCAGATAGCCCAGTGTCTACTGTGGAGACCTTCAAGTTCCTGGGTACCACCATCTCCCAGGACCTGAGGTGGGAGACCAACATATCCTCCATCCTCACTAAGACCCAGCAGAGGATGTACTTCCTTAGACAACTAAGGAAGTACAGTCTCCCACAGGACCTGCTGATCCAGTTCTACACTGCAGTAATTGAGTCTGTCCTGTGCTCCTCCATCACAGTCTGGTATGGAGCAGCCAATAAACAGGACAGAAACAGACTGTACGGACAGCAGAAAAGATCATCGGTGCCCCCCTGCCCTCCATCCAGGACCTATTTCTCCAAAGAACCAGGAAAAGGGCAGGGAAAATCATCTCAGATCCCTCACACCCTGGACACAGCCTTGTTGACTTGCTGCCCTCTGGCAGACGATACAGAAGCCTGCAGACCAGGACTACTCGACACAGAAACAGTTTCTTTCCCGTCGCTATTTCCCTCCTCAACAACTTACCTCACTCTGTCTAAAGACCTCCATGCACTGCTACTGCACTTTATCCACCTCTACATATATTTATTTTTGTAATCTTGTAATTTTGTAGATTAGACTTAGTCTATACTGTTACATGTTGTCTATATATTGTCTACACATGTTTCTACACATTGCCTGTACATGCTGCTGTTGTTTTTTGTCTTCATACGTTGTTGTCCTATACCCTTGCGTGTTGAGCCACCATCTACCGGAATCAAATTCCTTGTTTGTGCTTGCTCACATACTTGGCCAATAAACACGATTCTGATTCTGATTCTGATGCCTGAGGAGTGGAGAAGTGTACTGGTACCAATTTTTAAGAATAAGGGTGATGTGCAGAGCTGTAGTAACTACAGAGGGATAAAACTGATCAGCCATAGCATGAAGTTATGGGAAAGAGTAGTGGAAGCTAGGTTAAGAAGGGAGGTGACGATTAGTGAGCAGCAGTATGGCTTCATGCCGAGAAGGAGTACTACAGATGCGTTGTTTGCTCTGAGGGTGTTGATGGAGAAGTACCGAGAAGGTAAGAAGGAGTTGCATTGTGTCTTCGTGGACTTAGAGAAAGCATATGACAGGGTACCTAGAGAGGAGCTGTGGTATTGTATGAGGAAGTCGGGGGTGCCAGAAAAGTATGTAAGAATGGTACAGGATATATACAAGGACAGTGTGACAGTGGTGAGGTCTTTGGTAGGAGTGACTGATACTTTCAAGGTGGGGGTAGAATTACATCAAGGATCAGCTTTGAGTCCTTTGTTTGCAATGGTAATGGACAGGTTGACAGATGAGATCAGACAGGAGTCACCGTGGACTATGATGTTTGCAGATAACATTGTGATCTGTAGTGAGAGTAGGGAGCAGGTTGAGGAGACCCTGGAGAGGTGGAGATATGCTCTAGAGAGAAGAGGAATGAAGGTCAGTAGGACTAAAACAGAATACATGTGCATAAATGAGAGGGAGGACAGAGGAATGGTGAGGATGCAGGGAGTAGAGTTAGCAAAGGTGGATGAATTTAAATACTTGGGATCAACAGTCCAGAGTAATGGGGAGTGTGGAAGAGAGGTGAAGAAGATAGTGCAGGCAGGATGTAGTGGGTGGAGAAGAATGTCAGGAGTGATTTGTGACAGAAGGGTACCAAGCAAGAGTGAAAGGGAAGATACAAGATAATAGTGAGACCAGCTATGCTTTATGGGTTGGAGATGGTGGCACTAACCAAAAGACAGGAGGCAGAGCTGGAGGTGGCAGAGTTAAAGATGTTAAGGTTTGCATTGGGTATGACAAGGATGGACAGAATTAGGAGTATATTAGAGGGGAAGCACAGGTTACACGGTTTGGAGACAAAGTCAGAGAGGCGAGATTGCATTGGTTTGGACATGTGCAGAGGAGAGATTCGGGATATATCGGGAGAAGGATGCTAGGGATGGAGCTGCCAGGCAAGAGGAAGAGAGGAAGGCCTAAGAGGAGATTTATGGATGTGATGGAGGACATGCAAGTGGTGGGGGTGATGGAGATGCAGAGGACAGGAAATGGAAGCATTTGATCCGCTATGGCGACCCCTAACGGGAGTGGCCAAAAGACCACAGTCCAAGATCACAGATCACAGATCATAAAAACCTCCAGTATCTGCAGACGGCTTGGAGGTTAAACCCTCGCCAGGCACGGTGGGCCCTGTTCTTTACACGCTTTTGCTTTACAGTATCTTATTGACCGGGGTCCAAAAATAGAAAAGCAGACGCTTTATCCAGGGTGCACGACAAGTCCCTGGAACCCCCTCTGACGGCAACAATTCTCCCAGAATCTTGTTTTGTAGCGCTGGTTCGATGGAAGTTCTGGGACGACCTCCGGGACGCCCAGCGCACTGACCCTGGACCACCAGACAAACCGGCAGGGAAGGAGTACGTCCCAACCACCCTTCGGTCCACGCTCCTGCATTGGTTGCATGACACTCCAGCGACTGGGCACCCAGGCACGGGACGGACTCTCCATCTGGCACAACAACAGTTCTGGTGGCCAACGCTGAGAGACGACATCAAGCAGTTCGTGGCCGCGTGCGTAACATGTGCCCAAACTAAGGTACCCAGGCAACTCCCTGCCGGGCAGTTAGAACCTCTCCCCATACCCGGCCGGCTATGGTCACACATAGCACTGGACTTTATCACAGATCTCCCTCGCTCCAATGATCATACCACCATTCTCGTGGTGGTGGATTGCTTCTCCAAGGCCTGTCGTCTGATACCACTACGTGCACTCCCCACAGCGCTAGAAACGGCGGAACAGGTGTTTCTCCACGTATTCAAGTCCTTTGGTCTTCCCGAAGAAATCGTCTCGGATCGGGGACCCCAGTTCACATCTGCCGTCTGGAGAGCCTTCTGGCGCCGGCTAGGGGTCACCATCAACTTGACCTCGGGCTACCACCCCCAATCAAATGGACAGGCGGAGCGTTTGGTCCAGGAAATTGGGCGTTACCTTCGTAGCTACTGCAGCCAACACCAGGCTGACTGGAGTCGTTTCCTCCCCTGGGCAGAGTATGCCCAAAATTCCTTGCCTCGCACATCGACTGACCTGTCCCCTTTTCAGTGTATTTTAGGTTACCAGCCTCCACTGTTCCCGTGGGACCCAACCCCTAGCAACATTCCTGCCATTGATGAGTGGTATCAATGGAGTGGTCAGGTATGGCAGCGTGCGGTGCAGGTGCAGAAGTTCCACACAGATAGGTGATGACGAGCGGTCTCATTCCGCATGGGGGAGAGGGTGTGGTTGAGTACGAAGGACCTGAAGTTGAGGTTGCCATCTAAAAAACTCAGTCCCCGATACATCGGCCAAATTTAAGATCCTCCGACGGATCTCACCTGTTGCCTATCGCCTCCAACTGCCGTCTCACTACAGGGTGTGCCCTACCTTCCATGTCTCCCTGCTGAAACCCTGCCGATCTTCTCGACTACAGCAGGACCAGGTGCAGTCCATGCCTCCTCCTCCCCTGATGGTCGAGGGCTCCCCGGCTTACCGGGTGCAATCCCTGCTGGACTCCAAACGTCGAGGCAGGCGCCTGTTCTACCTGGTGGACTGGGAAGTTTACGGGCCCGAGGAGCAGTCGTGGGTGCAGGCCAGTGATATCTTGGACCCGGTGTTGATTGCAGAATTTCACAGGGCTCGTCCGGACCGGCCGGCTCCCTGCCCCCGGGGTCGTCCTCCTCGCGCTCGGGCCTCGGGAGCTGCCCGTAGGAGGGGGGGTTCTGTCAGGAGAAGCATCGTCCCAACGCATGGCGACGCGGTGACGACCCCACGCGACGCGACTGTTCCGAATGTTGGCGACGCAACCGTTCCGTGCGTTGCGGTGACGACACCAAGCGACGCGACTGTTCCAAATGTTGGCAATGCGACTGTTCCAGATGTTCGATGCGACGCGGCTATAAGAGAGGCTGCACCGACCGGCACCGGCGTGGGACCTGACTGATATCGTTCGAGTTTTTAAACTGCCTGTGTGTTCCAAGGCTGATTGAATAAACAACGGAGTATTGGCATCCCGTGTCCTGTCTCTCATCTGCATTTGGGTCCTACGCCTTACACCCGATCGAGAGCCGATCGGGACCGTGACGATATCATTCACATTTTAGTTTTATAGAGCATACTCACTGGCCATGCTGTTCAGGAATCTATTCCCTGCTTAAAGTTGTGACATGTTTGCTTTTCAATTTTCCTTCTAACATTAATTTTAGAACTATGCTTCAGTAAAGCCATTTAAAAAATATGTGACTCAGCTGGCCACAAAGTGAATGGTTACTGTGGTTTCACAAGGGTTTGATTTCCTTTAGAAAACAGTTTAACATACTGGGATAATCTTTCATATTAAAAGATTTACATGGATACATAATTGTAATGTTTTACCCAAGTGCAGCAACTGCTCCATCACACTAATGTTGGAATGTCTTGATTACCAGAACTACTGCAATAGTGTGGTGCAGCTGCACAGCTGACTGCCTCCACATGCTTGTTCAGCACAAATGGAGACTCTTCCCCACTTTAGCAAACTTCCATGGTTGTGGTCTGCTCACAGGAGCATCATCCACAGCATTGAAACATCCAAACCTAAGGGCCAGTAATTAGGGGCAAAAAACTAAGACCATTTCTCCAAACATAACTGTTCAACATTTCAGGATTGGGGAGCAAAACTCAGGTGGCCAGTATAATAAAATGGACCAGATTCAGATAGGGTGACAAACAGGGTGGGTGATGCTGGTTCCATCCCTCTGGTGCATCTGCAAGTATTACTTTTGTTTTCCACTATAGTCTGGAGCACCTTTGCATGCATGTTCAGCACAAGTGCTGCCCCCAAGTTTTATTATAGCAGGTGCTACCAACGGTCATGCTTTGTTCCCAGGATTGTCCATGGTGTTAAAACATTCATTTGTGCTAGGCAAGCCTTCAAATGGGCATCCTCAGTATCCATGGGGATTTGTCTCAACTTCAGTGGTATGGTTAGGTTTCTGCCATAGCTATTAAATTGTTTGTCAAAGCATTCCAGAGGTGGAGAAATTCAGAAAGATGTTTAGCAACTATAAAGCCTTACAGAAACCCATAGCTAATAACTATGCATGCAACATGACCATATTCTATATGGTTTAGATTTACTGTGTACAATGGCAAAGTCACCCCCATTCAAAAGCTTAACTTGCATCTTGGACAAGCCCTCATTAAATGTTACCCTAGGGGTGAGGGCCTACATTTAGACTGTTGAGGCTGGGTCAGCACACAGAGCCAAGCACAATTATGCCAGAGTGGTTTACATATGTATAGAAAGTTTACCAAGCAATAGTCTAAGAAAAGAATATGCATGGAGTACAGGAGTTAAACCAGCATTGATGAAATCAAAGAACTAGTTAAAAAGTCTACCTTGGTTGTTATGTGCCAAGTGATCTGGCCCTAAGCAAAAAACAAAACCTAGTTCTGATTACACTAATTTAGGCTAAATATAGCCAGTGTAGCTAAACATTTTAGCTCTTAATGGTGACAGTTGATCACATGTTGATGGATGTTCAGCTTACCCTTGCATCTCTGGGCCCAGCAACGTTTCAGCATTTCATACCCCCCCCCCCCCCATAATATAGAAGGCAGGACACCAGAGTCATCTGAGGGGGAAAACAGCTCTTCCTTTACAGATGGACTTGAATCCTCCAATCAGGGAATGACCTCAGCTGGAGTTCTCCAATGGCAGAGATGACATCCATTGTGTTTCCCCTCAGATGTAACAGTTGGTGCCCCAAAAAGGGCAGCATATGTAACAGGAAAAATTACTGTGAGAGAAATTCTTGAAGTTGGGCTTTTGGTGCATGTTTCTGTTATGTTGGGGGTGTTAATCGGTGGTGTAGTGAATGTTTTATGACCATGTTATTCAGTATATTGCGCTTACTGCTATAAACCATTGGGACTTCTGCCTTGCTGGAATGTTAGGTACTTAAGAAGGTTCCCTGGAAAAACAAAAGAGGGTACTTAAAGAAGGGAAACGTAAACTACAGACAAGGCAAAGATGAAAGGGTCAAGGAAATGGTCAATTTAGACCCAGGCCAGACCCTGGTGGGGTGTAAAGGAGTAATAAAACCAAAACTCCCTGAACTGAGGCACCTAAACCAGGAGTTACTCCACCACACTTAGGATGGGAAAATGATTCCTTATAACAACAATGTTTAAAGTCACACTAACAAAGAAGCAGATGTGGGAAACACCTGAAAGGGGTGTATACCTTGCGAGCTGCTGTATGAATGATCCCTGTATCCTTTGTTCGGAGAGACTCTCTTTCCGAAGAGGCTCTCCCGCACCGGTGTGTATTTCTATAGAAAATAAAGTGTAACTCTCTCTACACCCAAACTGTTACTTTATTTTTTCTTCCACATTACATTAACATAATGACCTTGTAACACCTTTGCAAAAGAGGGAGCCTAGAAGGTTTATGAACATAAGTATAAACATCTCTTTACACCTCAAAATGTACTACCTTGTGCCTAAAGGTGTTAATTTTGTGCAATCAGGGACCACCTTGTCAGAATTACATGTTTTGAAGAACAGGTTATGGTCAGGTAGTGTACTAGAGCCAATATATACTTAAGTAGCAAGGCTAGTGTCTCCTCAGTGGTGGAGTAATTGCTTGATTTCTCAGGAGCTTACAAGAAGCAAACAGGTTGGTTGATATCATCCTCACCTTCTTGAAGTAGCACAGCTCCAGTAGCACTAGTATCCATTTCTAGCTTGAAATCTTTTTAACAGGTGCAGAGGTTTGCAAAGCTCACACTTGAGCACATGTTCCATACAAATGGGACTCATTAACTTAGAGAATGTACAACAGTTGCAAAAATTGTACAGAAACTCCTGTAGCAACCAGCCATGCTCAGAAGCCTGCACAACTCACATTTGTAGGCAAGGGGAAACTCTTCTACAGCAGCCACCTTGTCTGCAAGGCTTCACAAATCCCTGCCTTACCATTTTACCCAAATAGGTAACCAAAGCCTTTCCAAAGTCACTTTCAGCCAAGTTTAGAGTAAGGTTAGCTATGGCTAGGCAATTAGTTCTCAAAAGGCTGATGTGCTCTGTCCAAGTGTCTACACAATCAAATCATTAACCCCAGAAAGCACATTCATAAGTCTTTGGAAGGAGCATTTTTCATTCTAAAAGCCATAATGGAGTACTGTAGGAAGTGATCAGGGGTGACCAAGGCAGAAATTTCTGCTGCATGCTCTGTTAAAGGTACTTGCCAATAGCCCTTAAGATGTAATTTGGTAAGTTTTGTTGACCCTGTCTTACCCACACAAGGCAGAGGACAGGAGCCAAGAATGGCAATTTACCTTCCTGTAATTAGTATAGAATCTCAAGCTTCCATCCAGTTTGGGAACAAGTAAAGGGGAGCTCCATGGACTTTGTTTGGCCAACTTGTGCCTCAAAAGATGCATCTTTTTAAAGGCTAGACATAGTGATGCTTAATGGGTTTACCACTAATATCATGTTGAACCAGGTGTGTTTGAGCTGCTATGTCACCAAATAGAGGGAAAATGGTTCATAAGGTCAACCAAGTCTCCCTTCTATACTGTCAAGAAATGTGATTGTCCTGTTCAACCTAAGTAACATTTCCAAGATGAGAACTGATCTATGAATATAAATTGGGGTTATCAGATTGGGTCAGCACAGGCAAAGTACAAGGGACAGAATCAGACACTCCACAACTCAAACTCAGCTGATGGCTGCAAGCCACAAAACTGATGCTAAAACAGTATGTTCAAGTGACACACTTGTTTTACACTTTGTCAGGGGTGTCTGCTACACGAGTCACTCAACTTTTCCTTTATTACATAAAGATAAAGGAAGCTTTACAGACAATGTTGTCCAGGAACTGGCAACACCAAAACCTTGTCACCTAGTTTAAGCATTTGAGCATTAAGATCAAAGTGCTTTTTCAGTAATTGTTGTGTCTTAATATCCCTTGTAGAAACACATGCTGCATACAGGCTTTCCTTAAAGTTAGCAAATTAGTTTTAGCTGGTTGCTGTTCAAGCCATTGTTCTCAAAAGCTTCAAGGGTTCCCAACACTATGCCAAAAAACAAGCTCTGTAGGATTAAAACCAAGTAATTCATTCAGTCTCATGTAGGGCAAAAAGCATTAAATGAACACTGATATCCCACTCAAATCAATGCTGAGGGCTTATGGTTTCAATGTTTGTAAACATTCTGGCACCTTGTGACTCTGGATGGTAAGTACTGGATATTTGAGGGGTTTGTTAAACCTGCTTGAAGAAAGTTGAGGAAATCAGTACCTTGGCCAGTTTAAATGATTTCTGGTAAGCCAAATATGAAAAATTTCAAGCTTGAACTACTGACTTGCTAATATTCCTCACAGGAGTAGCTAAACACATGATCATAAGTACTGGTTTCCTGTTCTTTGAAGTGGCCCCACATAATTCACTATCACACAGAGAAAGGTTCATCCAATTACTGGTGGAATTAGCCGATTGGGTAATCCCCACTGCTTGACAAGAATACAACAGCAGACCCGATACCAGGGTGAAAGAAATGGAATAACATGCAATCTGCTTTTCCTGATACCGAAATGAGTAGGCAAATGATCATGGGCTAAATTTAGAATATGGGTGCAATAACATTCAGGCACTACAATTTGTTAAGCAGCTGAAAGTTCACCTTGCTGAGGACAAGGGGGTAACTGGCATCTCATCAGCAAGCCATTTAAGAAAATATGCAACTGGCTGACCTTCCAATTCTTTTCTTCTGAACTTGTGAAAAAGCTGAAGATGGATTGGCTGACTGCTTTAATCAGCTCAGGATCAGGAACTGTCCCAACAAGCAAATTGACAGAACTCAATTACAGTTTTCCAGAGACACTAGTTTAATACACCAGAACATATAATGTATCTTCCAAATTTATGTTCTCTACTTCCTTGAGCTTCTGAGCCCATTTAACAGCATAGACAGAAAGATTCTCTAAAGGGAATCATATATGTCCATTTTGGACAGTTTGACTTGTAAGACAGGAAAAACATACCCACATGCCAAATCATTCCACAAAATGCAGGCAAAGTTTCCATAAGCCCAGCTTTCATATAACCAGAAACCATTTTAGACTAAAAATAGAGTGCAAATGAACATCGAGTTTATGACCTGAATCACAACTTGCATCTCACACAATGAATCAGATAAAAATGGAAAGAAAGGATAAAACACATGATTGAACATGAGTATAACACTGGGCAGACCAAAGATTGACAAGAGCCTAATCAAGGTTTTTGGGACGCTTTTAGCTGTAAAGGAACGCAGAGGAATGGCTTCAAGAAAACAGGTGGAGGCACAAATTTGAGTAAGTACTGATGCCCACTTTTTGTTTTAGCATAGGACCCAGCACAGTAAAGAATTACATTCTCAAAGGATTCATTAACACCATGAATGGGGTGTAGTGGTGCAGGAGGGATAACTGGCTTTTTCTTTACCAACAATTGGCAAAGATGGCATGATTTACAGTACCTTATCACATCAGACAATTTTAAGCCAAAAGAAATGATGCAGAATGCTTTTTTATTTTATTAATTTCTAAATGACCAGCCATGATGGCTTTGATGATCATGGGCTAAAGTAAGTATATATGTGCTCTGGAAAACAGATGGACCTGTATTTGAGAAACAGTAGTCCACTCCTCACCTGTACGAGACACCTACTTGTGCATTAAAATCCCTTCATGACGATAAAAGGCTACAAGAGACTCACCAAATCTGTGGTTAGTCTTCACTGGAGACCTACAACTGCCTACAGAAGTGTGTCTTTTGAGCTTCACACAGCTCTGCATGGTTCACTGATAACAACCAAGAACAGCAATATGAAATGGACAACACATTTTCAGACTTACTTGTACAAACAAAAGGTGCAACATTATCAGAATGACTTAGATTTTTCTTTGGGTTCAGCAAGTAGGATGTTGAGCACTTTATTGACTTTTTTCATCTGTTCACGTGTTAAAACATAGGCTAGGAAAACTTTAGGAAATTCCTGTTGTAATACATTCAAACCTGTCTCAGTTGGATCATCTACCACTTTTGGTAAAGCAAAAATTTTACCACTAGCTACATCATTTCCTAGTATCACATTAACTCCTTCAGTCGGTAAATTAAACCACACAGCCAAATGAACATGACCAGACACTAAATCAGATTTCAAGACAAAAGAACAAATCTGTATAAACTAAACTCCATATCTAACCAACCATATGAACATGAACCAAGAAGGCAAAAATCAAACAAACCGCACAGCAGGTAACAACAGTAGCAATGACACTCACTCAACCAGCCAAACACACAAACTATATCTCAGATGAGCTCACAGTATGTTTTGAGCCAGTCTAGGGCTGGGATGTTACACAGAGCTTGAGGAAAGAATTGACACAGCCAGAAAGTAACCCAAAGTACCGCATGAGAAGTTTCTTTTGTATTTTGTGATTAATTATTATGTTATCATCGTGAGCAAATCTGTTCCTTCTGCATAAACACCTGAGTCAGCAAGAAAAACACAAAGCATGAAAAGACTCTGCGCAAACACACATCAGCTGTGCAAACACAGTCTGTCAAAATGATCAACTCATGTCCCTGTATATTTTGGACAACATAAACATGACAGTGAGGGAACAAAGTGGAACAAGAAAGAGTACAGAGGAGAAGTGGATGCATAAGAAACAAATACATTTCAAATAAGAGATTGTTGTTGTCATCAATAATAAGATGAACATGCGAGAAGCTTGGCAGTGAGTCCAGCTGCCAGTGAGCTGTTATGCTGCAGCTGGAATCATTGGGCCCTTTCACACTCAAAACAGGTAAGTTTCACAGTAAAGTAGCACAGTTATGATTTGTCTATGTCTAGGAAACACAGCAGTTGTTTTCCTATGTGTGTAAGGCCTACGTGGTAAAGCATAAAACAAGCTTTACAATTTACATGACAGTTACAGTAAACATGTAGAGAACTCGGGTGACATCTTGGTGATCATGTGGGTTTGGCTACATGTTCTCATGTACATTACAAAGGATGTTTTCTCTGGCTAAACACCAAGGGAAGTAACATTAAAATGACAGATCCATCCTTGACAACCTCAGGAATGACATCACAGGCTGTTTACATTCCTGCCAGAAAACTAGCTTGATCATACGGATTCTGATAGTATACCTTCGTATACCTCCATATACCTTTCATTGCCAACTGGAAAAAAAAATTCTTCAATGAAATTAAGGAATGGGGAGTACAGTGGGAGGAGGACCGTTTGAATGTGTTGATGGGAAGAAAGTCATTACTTGATGACCCTTGACCCCATTGAAAACTGACATTATCCCATATGACAGTGTAGATAGTCTGATGTGGAAGCCTGTGCTGTATAAAGTATGTGATGTATAGACCACCCCTTGTAGACTGATGGCAGCACAATTTATCACCCCCGTACTACAGAATGTACAGGGACCTCAGTTGATCATTCTGCCTGACCGTTCGCGCAGTGATGCGTCTTTTCATGCTTTAGGTCTTTTTTTTTTTTTCTTTTTTTTTGCTGACTCTGGTGTTTCTGCAGAAGGAACAGACTTGCTCAGAATGATAACTGTGCTGCTTCACTGAAGTCTGTGTACAGTTTTGCTAAATGTGTTTGTCAGTACTGCAAACTATGTTGACAGGAGTGTGTATACGGTATAATTGTGGGGGCAAAGTATATGGATTCACAGTGTCAGTATGAGCTGCTGACTTGAAGCAATTCAGGCATGGTGTGTAACCAGTTGGAAAAAACTGTAAACTATCTGAAACTGCATACTGTGTCTAAGCCTGTTCTTTCTTCTGGGTTCTCCAATGGAAGCAGGCCATGTTCTTCAGAGGTCCTCCTTCTGCTGTTCCCACGCCCATCGCTGCACATGGGATATCTGGTGACATCAAAAGTCTTTCTCCCATATCCAGCTTCTTCTCAGCAGCACCTGCTGTTGCAGAAAAGGCCATCCTCCTCCATCCAGTCTTCAAATGCGTCGGGTAAAACTAATAAAAGCATCTGGAAATAAAAACTGCAGTGATCAAGCCACCTACTGAGCACGCTTCAGGATGCCTTCTACCCCCGTGGAAGTGCAACAACAATCTTGCCAACAGGCTAAGCACTAACCCTGTGTAAAGGACCTTAAAGGAACAGACTTGGCAGGTTCTGAGGCCTCCGCCATGGTTTTTCACACTCAACTTTGCATTACACCTGAAGGCCTTCTAATTTATTCATTGGATTTATTTCTTCCCATTATTAAAGGGCACAAAGTGCAGCTTTACCACTTTCAGAGTGGGTGTACTCAATTATGCTGCATACTGTACATTGGAAAAAAAAACTAGCATTTTAAATGTTACCAGCATCTTGCTCTGCCACCTTAAGATGCACTGAACAAAGGCATTAAAGAATACTGGTAATGGGTATTGTTGTGCATCAGGACTGTAAATGAATGCTTTTTACACTTTACGGAAGAGAAACACAGGTTTATCTTTGATTTTTTTTCTTTTTATTTAGGGCAGAATTTACAAAATGAACACAAATGCAGACACACTGCCCCAATGAGCATTTGACAGTGCCAGCTGCTCACAAATGCAGTTCTCCAGAATAGTTCATCTCCCAAACAAATTGTATTACTTCTGATCTCTTGCCAGAGTTAATTTACCTTTTTCCCCTTTGTGTCTGAAATGTTTTGACTCATGAGTTGTAAAACATGCAGGACAGTGGCACTTACATACTGCCGAAGTTCACTGGCATGTAATCGTATCAACTTGAATTTTAAACTGCATCAACCTCTTTCCAACATTTCATAAACACTTTGTAAATATCTTAAAAGGCTTGAAAACTGAAGAAGTTCTTACTTCCTTCTGTGAAAAACTCCAACGCCCCACTTTATTGATCAGAGACATGGCTAAAAAAAAACTCTGAATAAAAACATAACTCCTGCCAGTAAACAAGACATTTAGCACATATTAAGAAAATATTCAGAGATGCTCCTTTTATTTGCTTCTAATAGGATAATTTAATGACAATACAGTGAATATTTGATGACATGCTGCAGCTGAGCCTTCTGAGTTCATCCCAATGGCCCTGGCCTGCAAGTCTGCTTGTGAGTTGGCAAGTAATTAAAAAGGAGTTGAACATGGTGTGGAATTTACAAACAGAAAGTAAGTGAATTCCATAAGATGGTCTGAACTGACTTCCCTCTCAGAGCTGGTTCGCCACCCTTGACCTGACTCCATATCAGCAGTGGGTGGAGATGTGGATTCTAAGAGGTCTGAGTACTGCAGCCATGAGGGGTTTGTTCTGTCAGATGGAAGCCATGTGAGGAACAGGGACTGCACTGACAGGGATGCTTCACTTGCTTTCACTGAGTACCTATACAAAGGGAGAAATGGATGAGGCCCAGTTTCGGCATGAGCCATCTTTCATTGGGAAAAACAAGGAATACACTGGTTCCTCACGTTACAAACAGTGGACTTACACATTTTCAAAGCAACATTTTTCAGTTATAATTTTTCACTGCATTTTCTTCACATCCTTTTTTATAAAATTTCTTAGTGAAGTGAACACCACTTGTATGTCACCAGTTGATCTGTCAATCTAAATTTAGTATGGGTTTAAAACAAAATTAAGATACACTGGTATTGTTGATGGTGACTTAATGGCAAAAAGCAGCTCTGGAGTTATGAACAAAGAGTTATAACCAAATTCCACTTGTTATTTTGACAAGATGAGTAGCCAGTTCATTGAGTCTGAGAGGTTTTGCCATTCTTGAATGATCTTCTAAAAAAAACTAACTGATTGATTAATTAAAAATATACAAAACTACAATGGCAGTTACCTTCCTGGCGAATTCGGGGAGAACAAAGCTGGCTCTGTGGATTTCCGGATTGTAGTACTTCAGGTTCATACTGTCCACCTCTTCCCTGCTCAGCTCCCTCACAGGCTGACGGAAGTTAATATCCTGAATGCCCCAACCGAGAAGTAATGTGAATATTGATGCCAACAGCACAGAGCATACAGACAGTACAAAAGGCATCACTCACAGGGTTTTTACTGCAGAGCATGAATCCGATCTGCCCGCTGGGGTATGTGGGGATGGTACAGTAGGCATAATCCACAACAGGGAAGAGTGTCTTGCAGAAGGTGTGCATCTCTTTAATGAGCTCCAGATGGAGCCACTGACACTCACCTGAAAAGTGGACATGCAGGGTAAGGGAAAACACACACACACACAAAATCGTTTTAACAATCTTTTTAGCCTTAAAATTAGCCAGTTACACAATAGCTGCTCTTTGTTTACAAATCTACTTGGTATTTATACAGATAATACTGTTCAAATTAAGTCATGCAAGTCTACCTTTCTGTGCAGCAAGATATTTTACTGGAGCAATCTGGCTTATTTACCTTGCTCAACAGGACAACAGCAAGGCTACCAGACAGCCTTGATACCAAAAACCTTCAGTTACAATTTGTAGTCTTAGCAGGCAACAGACTTTTTCAGCACAGTTAAGATTTGGAGGGGCACGTGGTAATTTTGTGGTTAAGGATATGGACTGGCTGTTGGACCCATATGCTCTGTACTTAACTACTGTTACAGTAAAAATGCAACTGCATAAATGTTTAAAGATCATTGGTTTAGATTAAAACCAAGACATAGGTGATGAAATACAGTATACAGCATAAATGAGTACACCACCTCTGAACATAGATACTTTTCTATCTCTAAGTTACAACCATTACAATTCAAAGATAACAAAATACAAAATTAAACATATACTTAATCATAGAAAGATATGCCATCAATACCTATAAAATAAGTAAATTAAGAAACATTGGTTGCAAAATGAGTACACCCGTACTTCTAATTCCACAAATTCTACAAACATATAATATTATAGTACATGGCATGTCCACCATTACTTTCTGGTAGTGCACTGATCCTTCTTGACATCAAGTGTAATGTCTATCTTTCTCCACATCTAGAGGATTACCTCCTCAAGTGTCTTGATGTTTGTTGGGAAGGCAGTGCAGCTTGTACCTTCAAAACAGGTGAGATACTTGGCCACTCCAGCAGTTTCATTGTGTTCTTAGAAACACAGCAGTGGCCTCAGAAGAATGTTTGGTGTCATTTTCATGTTGACAAATTGCTTGGCAACTCAGGGGCATGGAGAGAATTTAGCATCTCTTCTATAAGATTTTGCAGTACATCTGTGGATTTATGATGCCATCAACCAAGTACAGTTCTACCACACCTTTGGCACTCATACATCCCTATATAAGTCACTGTAGGAACCATGCTCTTCTCATTGTACTCCTCCCCCCATTGATACTATATGTTTTGGGCAGAGGCAAAGATTCATTTTTGTCATCAGACCAGAGAATGGATCCCCAAAAGTCTTCACCTTTGTTAAAATGGTCTTGGTAAAGGCTAAACTGGCCTTCTTGTGCTTTGGCTTCAGCAGTAGATTCTTGCATAGACAACAACCATGCATGCCACTTCTGTGCAGGATGTGTCTTACCGTATGAGATGAAACAGCCACTCCAGTTTGTCTTTCCACAGCTCTTGCCAGCTCTGAGCCACTTGCTGTGTGATTTTCCTGCACTTTTCTCAGCAAAAAATGCTATCATGAGGTGATAGTTTACGATGATGGCCTGAACATCTCAGGCTGCTTGTCACATGTCCATACTTCTTGAATTTCTGTATTACTTTTCCTACTGTTTTTTGGCTTTTTAATAGTGATTTCCTAATCTTCTTGTACTCTTGTCCTCTTTTGTGCAATGAAATAAGGAGGAAAAATTTAGTCTGCAGACAATTTTCTACCATGTGGTGCCATTGTCAGCTGTAAGTCTGCAAGTCACTCAACGGGTTAAGTATCATTCTTAAATTGTGACTCATCTGCTGATCAATTATCCTCAACTGGCCTCAGCAAAAAAGTACTAATTCAATTTTTATGAGGGTGTACACATTTTTTGCAGCATGGCATTTCATCATTTTGCTACAAAAACATACTATGCAGTGTCACAGACACACTACCATCATGTAGGAACCCCAAATATTTGTTACTGGTAAAGAGAGATACAGTGTAATTGAATTTGTTCGTTTTTGGTTGGGGGGGGGGGGGTACTCATTTTTACTGTGTACTGTAATACAATTGCTTTCACCTTGGCAACAGAGGATGCCACCATCTCGCAGGGCCATCTTCATGAGCTGATAGTAGGATTCCTTGAACAAGCTCTCTGCTGGACCTGGAGGACAAAATATACCCTATTCAGCAGTTTCTTTATAACACTTATGCTAGATTCGTTCTTGGCATGCACTCTCTCCACCACCACAACACACAAATTGTATGCATGTACTTTCGTGCATTTCCCTCTTAAACTGATTTTATTATTATTATTTTTTTTTTTTTTTTTAAATTATGGAATTGTTTTGTCTGTTTTGACCAAATGGTTTTCTGCCCTGTTAAATGGTGGACTCTCTCGAAGTGCTTTGTTAAAACTGTTTCTCTTCTATTGTGTTGCAGTGTGTTTAAATCTACCCCCAATTCATAAATAATGTGTGTAGCCTGTTTTGATCAATTTATGTTCTTTGTTAAAATATCCACTATAGTGGGTTTTCCTGTAAATATCACTGTTTGTTAGTATAAACAGTGCATGCTCATTGGTTTACTCTGCTAATGGGCGTTACCTTCCATTACACCAATAAAAAAATCTTGCCCAATGGCAGCAACCTTGAGTCCACTATTTTGGCAATATTCCCCTAACTAGTGAGAGGTACTGTGTTAAACTCTCGCTGCTCTATAATTAAAAGTATAAATTAGAATGGTTTTGTGTTTCTTATTCAATAATAAAATTCTTTGGCAGCGTGCAACTGGGAGCATATTCTGGCACCTTTCTTTCATCCAAATGCTACTTGCTTACCAACTGGGTCTGAGGAGTCAGTGATGATGACGACATCAAATGCATCCTGGTTTTGTTTCATGAATTCAAACCCATCCCCACAATGTGCAACACACAAATGCAATTATAATCTCAAAGTTTCCCAACAACTGAACATCATTATTACAATCTACATTTTTTTCCCCTAATTTTTACTGTCATAATGAACTTGAGTGCCCCACAGCTGCTGCATGGGTGGTAATGAGCTGAACTATATTTATACATTGCCAGTTTTCTGTGCGTTTTGCTCAACTGGGATGATGTTTGTGAGGACTGAGAGAAGTTGACAGGAGGAACTCACCATGGACACATACTTATTGCAATCCTGATAATAAACCACACTGAGGATATTAGCCAGGAGTGCTCTTCTTACTGCATTTACTGTAAGTGTTTCAAGCATCTCCCTACATATTTTCATAAATGAGTACAATACAATTGTGACAATGAATAAGAAACAATTACTGTATATGCAATTCCAGTCAGAACATTTTCAATAAAGTTTAATATCATTAGAGGTGAAAAAAATATTCAGTAGAATAAGACATGTTATAATAACCCAGTTAAGCACTGTTTCAGTTAGCAAGCTCCACTTTTCAGGATCATATCCCCAGAACTAAATGGAGTATTATTCTAATAATGAAAAAAGCATGAGAAACTTACCATTTTATATATTAAAGCATATCTCACTGCTACTCTAAAAATTCCTAACAAACCAAAGTGGTCCTTGTTATAGTTCACCTGAGGTAACTTACAGCATTCAACAGCAGCAGTTACCAGAACTTCTGAAAATCACAATGCAAATTAAATGCTACTTGCTTACCAACTGGGTCTGAGGAGTCAGTGATGATGACATCAAATGCATCCTGGTTTTGTTTCATGAATTCAAACCCATCCCCAACATTCAGTGTCAACTTGGGGCTGAAAAAACCATTTGCCATTCCAGGTAAGTACTTCTTAGAAACATTGATCACATCCTAAAAATGAGAAAGACGCAAGAAAATTAACCAGATGGTGATGATTTGTAAATGGATGTCAGTGAGAGAGGAGCTCCTGCAGTCGCTAAGCACATGTACCTCATCTATCTCACACTGCACCACTGATTCCACCAGAGGGTGCTTCACCACTTCCCTCAACACACCCCCATCACCCCCACCAATGATGAGGACCTGTGGGGGAGGATCAGGTGAGGTAAAGGTTAGGAAACACACACAGATCCAACAGCAAGACCACGATATCTATGTATAGCTGAAAGTAATTTTAAAAAATTAACTCAATTTTACAAATAAATTCTCTTATTCATCCAAGGCAACTTGCACAGATAAAATGCTTCTTTTCTAACTCACTTCTTACGAAAATATGAGTAGTGCTGTCAGCAACAGGTATTCAACTGAATGTAGACAGTTACATTTCAGACTGCAATTTCTTTTAAAAATCCTTTCCATTTACTAGTAAAGGCTACATTACAGTTGTGAATTAAGAATTTTAGTGTAATGATCAAAGCAAATTATTTGTATCAGGCAGGAAAGTAAGCATGTTAATTTGAATTTATAGATGAATTTACAACTGAAAATGCTATGGATCCAACAGCATTGTACAATGAAGAAGAAGTTAATATTTATAAATAAAAAAAAAAATTAAAAAAAACTTTATAGAAGTGTTATGTGGTCTTTGGTGTGTACAGCACTACCTTTTTAGGGCTGGGATGAGAACACAGAGGTAGATTGGCTATCATTTCCTGGTAGGAGAACTCATCGCGTTCAGTACACTGGATCACACCGTCCAGAACCAGAACATTTCCGTAGGTCTTACTGTGGAAAGACAACATACAAACAATCGTTAAAAATACAACACTGCATTGATGCAATAAAAACAGCAGTGGAAGCATTCAAGATTAATTTGAAATCTGACAATTAATTCAACACCAGAACAAAGGTTCTCCTTAAAACATCAGCTGGTTAAAGAATAACACAAAAAACTGAAACATAAAAATTTAGCCACAAATGCCTTACTAACAGGATTAGTAAACAAAATTAATATAATATGAACTAGAAAAACAGTATTTAGCTACTGTAATATGCTCTTACTGTAATAAACTGTGACTGGGGTACTGATCAACTGAACAGACATGACAGGTGGGGGGGGGAAGAAAAAAAAAAAAAAAAAAAAAACCAGTACAAGCATTTTCAGTCTTTGGAGTTAAGTTTTGTTTTGGTGATGCGTACACAAGTCTCTGAGGCATTTTTACTATTTGTTGTGGATGACAAAAGACAGAAAACAAGTCACACATAGTTCACTGGCAGTACTGACACCCACTGTTGCCAAATTACTGTCTCCACACCTTCTTTTCAAGTTGTACTCTGTGATTTTCATGTGACCTGTGCGATCACATTTCAATTTATCTACTGCATATACATTATTATTACACTGCTGAATATTAAATTATATATAACCAACTGTATTAAATATCATCAGTGTTATGCCTGTTTTGATGATGTCTTTTGAGCAAACATGAGGGTGACTTTATGTGCTCAGCAATGCACAAAAAATTTGGGGGGGGGGGGGGCATTTACTAGGCATACTTAATAGGAAGAGGGGAAACATTAAATAGAAGGCAAGCAAGACATCTTGCTTGACAGAGCAGTCAGTCTGCTAAACAGCAAAATAGGAAGTATGTGCATATCAAAGTTTTTACAGCATACATCAAAATGTCCAAAAGAGCTCCAACACATCAAGTTGTTCTAGCCATTTTAGGATGGCAAATGGAAAACTGCCTGCCTAGGAAAGTTCTGTATTGTAACCAAATTAAGGTCACGGTGCAAAGTGTTGTACCCCGGTGAAAGGAACAAATCCACCCTAAGCAGCTGAGATGGACATATTATGTAGTGAGGTGTGAATGAAGATTATTTCTGTTATGCAACACTATAGATTTTCAAATGTATTTCAAATTACTAAAATTATATCATCTAACAGTTAATAGCCTCTAAAAAATTGAGTAACCTAACCCTAATTTTAGTGATGTACACTCTTACTAGACTTTGAGGTAACATTTAACTTTCTATTTAGTTACAAAAAATAACAGATAAAAGGCAGAAAAAAGTAGAGAAGTGTGTGTGTGTTGATGTCCCCAACCCTCTAGACACAACATCATCTCCAAAGGAGCACATCAAAGCCTGAATTACCTTCCATTGTTGACACTTAAAATGTACAAGTGATCTTTCACTCAAGTCATTTTCAAAATTTCATTCATATTTTCTCCCATGCTCACAAAATATAAAGTATAAAAGTTTGTATTAGTGGTGAATACAGGAAAGTAACCTCCAAGTCATCAGTTCCTACTCTGACACTGATGGATATTCTCAAGTCAGAAAGTTCCCTATGCAACAGAACCACTTTTTCCCTCAGTCATTTTAACAACTGCAAGAGGATTGGGAGGAAGTGGCATGAAGTAATTAAGGAGGAAGTGGTGGGGGGGGGTTTCAATGACGTGAGGAGAGGATGGAGCAAGCATGGGGAATAAACAGGAAAACAGATAGGAAATAAAGGGATGAAGGAGGAAATCAAGAATGTAAGAGGAAGTGGCAGAAAGCGAAGGGACAAAGGAAAAGGTATAAGGGGAAAAAGAAGCTGGAAGATGCAAGGAGAGAGAAAACAAGGAAAAGTGACAAAGCAAAATGGGAAAAGGGGAAGCAAGAAGGGAGACAAAAGTAGACACCAAGAGGAAATACTAAGAAGTGAGGGGAGGAGAGAGGACATAAGGGGCAAAAGTAATTGTGACAAAGGGAAGCAAGTGGCTTGTAGGGCAGTAATGGGCAAGCGGCAGGAAATGAGGACAAGAGGGAGGAAGCATGGAATGCAAGTGAAAGTGACAAATGAAGGACAAAGCAAAAGGGGAAGAGGCAAGGAGAGAGAAAAGTAGAAGCAAGAGAAAGTGGCAAGAAGGAAATATGAGTGAGTGCTAAGTTTCAAGAAGAGACCATAGTAAAGATGCCACTGCAGGAAGCTCCTGGAGACATCTCTGCCCCATGTTTCTTCCAAGGCTATACCAGACATCAGCTAATAACAAAGAATACCCTTCAGCCCAAAGTCCATAGTCTGTGGCCTCAGCATCACTGAGGGACTGCTGAACCGGAGGCTTGAAAGAGCGCAAACAGCATTATGCTCACTGCCACATAAACGTTCAAGAGGGCTTCCCTTTCGGCTGGTCAGCGTGACCTCCTTACAAAGTCACGTCACAAATGACAAAGTCAAGCAGAAGGGCTACGAATGCAGCCGGACATCATCCACTGGTGTTATTTTACCTGACTGGTACCTCCGATACAACAAAGTTGCAACTCACGCTGCGAGTTCTTTTTCTTTTCCTTTTTTCGAACAAAACGAACCGAAGTGCAGTTTCAGAGCGACGGCGCTCCCGAACTCCTTCAGCAACGCTGCCTCACAAACCAAGGTACACGTTAGTTTTAAGAAAAAGCACCTCTTGAAAACCATGACGTCCTGAAAGCGTGAACGCCGGTGGTAAAGAACCTCCTCCACCTGGAGACTCATCGCCTGGCCAGGCCACAGCGCGCACGTTTCTGTGAACCAGCCCTCCTTGATGCTGTCCATCCCCGCAGCGAGCAGACCTCCTCCAGGCTTTGCAAGGCGCCCGTTCGTCCGCGCGTCGCTAGCAGCTAACGGTGCGCCGCGCCACTCACCAGCGCGAACTCCCCACCGCGGAACGGACTCGGCGGCCACGTTCAGCGCACTTTCGCACTGCAACCGAACCACACAGCGTCTCCCGCTGGCCAATCCCGGGCCTCCAAATTAGGACGTTGGCACGGGCTGTCCAATGGAGTCCCTTGGAAGAGCGGGCCCGCAGGAGGGTTCGGCTGAGCCGCAGTTAGCGAGTGGCCCACGTGAAGCCTCCGACTGCAAGCGGAAGCGGAAGCGGAGAAAAACGCCACTATGTGCGCGCGCAAGAGAGCGAGAGACAAAATAATTTCCTCATCGGAACGACGTTTTCCTGTCCAACCGCTGCTCACGCACAAAACAGTAGGATTGTAGGCAACCTAACTTAAAAGCTGACTCGTTCTGCTTACGTAAGCGGATTAGATATTTGCTGAAATGGATAGTCCTGTGTCAGTACTTTGTAGAACCACCTTTTGCTTTGATTCCGTTGGGATACTTCTCTGCCAACTTCGCAGAACAAGCTCAGTCAAATTGGATGGTGACCGTTGGACTGCAATTTTCAAGTCATGCCACAGATTTTCAATTGAGTTTAAGTCTGGGCTCTGACTGGGCCACGCAAGGCCATTCACCTTTTTCTCCTTCAGCCACTGTGTGGTCAACTTTGCTGTGTACTTTGAGTTATTGTCATGTTGGAAGGTAACCCTTCTTCCCCATGACAACTTTCTGGCAGAGGGCAGCAGATTTTCCTCAAGAATTTGATGGTATGTTGCCCCCTCCATTTTTTCTTCTATCTTGACAAGTGCCCCAGTCGCTGCTGCAGAGAAACATCCCCACAACAGGATGCTATCACCTTCATGCATTGTTGTAGGTATGGTGTTCTTTGGATGGTAAGTTGTATTGGCTTTCTCCCAGATGTACCATTTGGTGTTGAGGCAAAATAGTTTGATTTTGGTCTCATCTGACCATAACACCTTGTTCCACTTGGCCTCACAATCTTCAAGGTGTGTTTTGGCAAAGCTCAATCGAGACTTTATGTGAACTTTCTTGAGGAGTGGCTTTTCTTGCAACCCTCCCATATAAGCCACATTTGTGGAGCATTTGTTATATTGTTGTCACATGCACACAATGACCACTCTTCGCCAGAAATTCCTGTAACTGCTTCAGAGTTGCCATAAGCCTCTTGGTAGCCTCTCTGACCAGTTTCCCCCTCACTCTTCCATCTAGTTTGAAGGGACGGCCTGATCCGGGAAGGGTCCTAGTAGTACCAAACACTTTCCACTTTTTAACTGTGGACTTTCCTGTGCTCCTAGGGATTGATAAAACCTTTGACATATTTCTGTATCCATCTCCTGACTTGTGCCTGTCCACAACTTTATCCCTGAGATGTTTTGACAGTGCCTTGCCACCCATAGTTGATGGTTTCCTTTCAGCTGCACTTCCAAGCACTGGAATGCTCTAGGAAGAGCTGTTTTTATGCTGAACTCATCAGAAAGATTACAACTGATCACAGGTGGAACCCAGTTAGCTTGGTGTGCAATGGAGAAGGCGATCAGTTACACCTTGTTGAGTTTACAAGTATTTTTAGGAGGGGGGTGATCCTTTAACCATATCAGTAATTCTGTTTTTTAAATTTTTTTTCTGAACTGTTGCTATTATATGTTTCACTTTGCTGTTATAAGTTGCATTGCGTAAATACAGCTGGAGAATTTTTTTGTGTGTGTATCTTCATAGCAGGCTGCAAAGCAACAAAATGTGAATATTTTGAAGGGGAGTGATTCTTTTCTATACACACTATGTCAGGCACATCCCTCCAACCTCCTACCTGCAAGATCAAAAATGTTTTTTCTAAGCCCCTTCCCCATAAAGAGGGCAAGGGGTGCACCTGTGCTAGGTACAGCAGTTGGGAAGGATGTCAGGCTTTAGGGCTAGACATTTACCTGTAGAAGAGAGAAACCTAGTTTTCCACAATCTCATTTTCTCATATCTGGCTGATGCCAAACATTTCTAACAGTTCACCCTAGCTGTACCTCCACTGTGGAAGTTAACCCCAAGCTTTTTGTGAAAACCGTGACATTTGAGCAAAACCACAGATGCTGTCTGCTGTTATTTCTGCTCCCAGTGTACTTGATAAGTTATTCACGAAGGTTCATTGCAGCGCCAGAGGCATGTCTGAAAGCCTTAACCCAGTCCAGTGGTCAATCGACACAAACACCTCCTCAGACTCCCCACTCAAGGAATTTAGGGCCAAAACCCATTCTCATTAAGATGTTAAACAAAAAGGGGTGGTCCGCTCAAAGGATGTCTCCTGCTCCAGGCTGACCAATCTGGGTCCTGCGGGTTCCGTAGAGAGGTAAAGCCCCTCTTACATTGTAAATGCACTTTTCATTGTCCTCTACCTCCCTAATGCTGGTCCTAAACAAAAAGGGCATAGCCTGCTGCTCACGCAGCCACTTCAAAGTGGCCTTTATTTCTGCCACCCTAAAAAACTCCACTGTTGCATGCATGTGAGGCACAAGTTCTGTGGAGCTCCTTCTCAAGCTGAGTGATGCCTTTGCTGCACAGAGCAGCCTTGTGGATATAACAATTAATAGTGAGGGCCTCGATTTTCACCTTGATCCCCTCCCATCACCGCATAGCTGACAATAGGTAAAATTCCATGTAGTCCTGTCACAAAAGAAAATGATTGGAAAACAAAGTCCAACAAGTTAATGCTCTTAAAAACAATGGAGGGTGACGTTAGAAATTGAAATGACTACAGGCACTGGAACTGTTGCACCAGGTGATGCCCTGACTGATGGGGGTGCACTTTCTAAGGCTCTCAGTAAGTTTAAAACTGTGTATTAAATGTTTAAAATGTTTAACACTAACATCACCCTTGCCTTCAAGAAAGATATTAAAGTCCCCTCCCATAATTAGATGTATATCAGTTATGCAATAAGGGACCAACTCCCTTAAAACAGCGATGTGGGACCTGATCTTCACTGGAGCATAGATGCGGAGAACACATATGGGCCTACCTCTCCACATGACATCCACCCCCAAAACCCAACCAGAATTCAAATTGTTCATACCAACTTTTGATTTTGCAGCCTCTCACAACAGAAATCAGCATTTGTTGGACCAAGTAACATTTTTCACTTGAGTTTTGTTGATAGTATGGCCAAATTCACGTTCTGAGCTGGTGGGAGTAGAACTTGGCAAGGTCTTCTGCATGGTTAAAAAGTTGTGTGTGCTTGTTCACCTTTTAGCTTGAGCTCTCATCAGCAAGCAAAGACAGTAGCTGATTGGATTTGTTTGTCTATGTGATTTTCTGTAAATCCTGCAGTTTAATTTTATTCTTTAAATTAGTATAATCCAGTGTTTATAAAAACTGTCACATTATAGCAGAATGAAGTACATACCAAATAGTATCAAATTACCAAAAAGGATTTGGAAGTGGAGTCAAGGCCACATCCAAAGACAAGCAAGAAAATGCTTGTGAACATCACTGAAATTATATTAATCTATTGCTCCCACTTTATTACATCTTTCTGCTCATCAGCATGAGAATTCAGGGATTCCGGTCTTCCAGAGGTCATTGTTCTAATACCATTTTTGCCATAAACATGTCTCTTTATACTGTAGGTAAATAAGGACCAAAATTGAACATGTCTGCACCAGTAATGTCCTGTGAGTTTTTCTGAAACTGTCATTGTGCTGAGAAGTGATACAAACACTGTAGGCTGTTATTGTGATTCTTCTTTCAGAAGGGAAGAAGGCGGCCCAGCAGAGCTATCAAGAGTCACTGAAAGACATCCAGACTGTTCGACAGCAAGCGAAAGTGTGTAAAATTCACTCTAAACGACTCCACTGCGTAAACTCTTACACACATAGACCATCCTCAGTGCCTGGACTCTTGTGGATGTTTCACTTGTTTAACTAGCTAATGTATTAACTTCTGTAGTATAGCATTTAATAGTCAAGTACTTACCCTTAATGATACATATATCTATACATATTTTAAGGGGGGGGGGGGCAAGATGCCCCATTCCAGGCCCAACATGATGTAACAAACTCCCTTTGTTCCTTACAATTGCTGAATCCCTCCTCGCACTCAACAAGGGTGTCACACCCATGGTTTTTCTCACTTTCTCCTTGCAGGTGCATTAATTCATTCAACATTACTTATGTATTTGCTCTTTTGAATGTCACTTCTACAGGCAGCTGCCTCAATGTGAACACAGCAACAAGGTGTAATCGAGCAGTTTGACCATCCTGTTTGGGTCTAAAGCGTGGTTGATTAATTTCTGTTATCCGAGATGCATGTCACTTGGGAGAAATGTGTTTGATAAGTGAATAAATAGCACTAGGATGGTTTTATGTACTCATCATCCATTTTGGACAGAAGAATACACATTTTTCTAATTTATAGATGCAAGTTGTTCCAGTCTTACCTTAGGTAAATCCTATTGGGCAATGTGTCACTTACAGTATTCCTCCAAGGAAAAATATGCTTTCCTCTACCCTCAAAAGTTACCTAAATTTTAAAAAATTACCCACAAGTTCTGACCTGAAATGACTTAACAGACTTACAGATTAATTTTGATTATGACTGCATAAAGTACAACTGAAATCTGAAAATGAGTTAATTATTCCACCAGCTTCAGTTATGATTTTCTCCCATGCAACAGATAGGCTAAATGTAACATTTGTGTCAATAATGATAATTATGATGACCGGGGCATTAGCTGGGGCTGGTCTGAACCACAGGCACATAATAGACAGTACAGAATCCAAACCCTGCTTCCAACTGGGTGATTTAATGGAGTCCATTAAAAAATAATAATTTAAATCTAAAACTGAGCTTAGTACAAGTCAACTGCTCTTTACTGTTAAAATTAACCTGTAAGATAGATGGTTTAACATGTCCTTGAGAACGTAATGCTCCACAAAGAGGCTTCAAATACCAAAGTGTCCACAGTTGTCCGCCAATGAATACACTTCCAATGGTACGCAGACACCAAAACAAAAAGCAATTTATCTTTTGGGCCAGTTGTGCCTAAAACCCCTAAAAGAAAGAAAGAAAGAAGAAAAAAAAAAGTTAGAGACATTGTAAATGGCCCTCACTAAAGAATCCGTAGTACCTCAAGCTCACCTCTCAGATTTGTTGGTCGAATACGACATTCTCCAGTTTCCTGCTGAAGGCTTTGTTTTCTGTGTCTTAGAGTTTTTCTGAAGGAACAGTTTTGGCAATCTGTTATTTCAGACTCAAATCTGTGTTACATCATTAATAAACAACTGCATTACTTTTATGTATTAAAAAGCAGGCAAAGCACCTTCTGCTTGGGCTCCTGTCCTTCTTTGTATGGATCAAATTGTATGCTTCCCTTGGCTTTTACACCTTAAAGGACAAAAAGTTAATGCAGAAGCAGAATTAAAAAGAAAAAAAAATGTATCTGGGATACAACAAACTTGTGAACAAACACTTGTAAACTACAACTACTTAGTCTGTTTAAATTGTTGCAGCAGGACAGATGAAAGGGAAAGGGAGATAGCAGCCATACCGCTGAAGACTGTGCGTTGCGCCTCACTGTAATCGTAGGGCTTGAAGCTGTCAGGTGTTACAGCGGAGGCTTTTTTGCTCAGTTTCTCTGTCGGGTTCGTTTGCTTCTTCTTGGCTTTGGGGGCACTCTTCTCCACATGGCTGCTGTCACCCTTCCGCTTGTTTGTTGCTTCCAAACTGGAAGCCTCCTGAATACAGCATACCAACTGTTACAACTTCAAGGTACTGAGCACTTTCTTAAATTCCCATTGAGACACATAGCCAGCTTGAGGAGCAGCCATTTTTTTAGGCTTTATCCCAAGTTCCAAAATTACTTTTATTACTACTTCCACTGATTTACTCGTTTTACACAGCTGGACATTTTTACAGTATTAATTCAGGGTAAGTACTTGACTATTAAATGCTATACTACAGAAGTTAATACATTAGCTAATTAAACAAGTGAAACATCCACAAGAGTCCAGGCACTGAGGATGGTCTCTGTGTGTAAGAGTTTACGCAGTGGAGTCGTTTAGAGTGAATTTTACACACTTTTGCTTGCTGTCGAACAGTCTGGATGTCTTTCAGTGACTCTTGATAGCTCTGCTGGGCCGCCTTCTTCCCTTCTGAAAGAAGAATCACAATAACAGCCTACAGTGTTTGTATCACTTCTCAGCACAATGACAGTTTCAGAAAAACTCACAGGACATTACTGGTGCAGACAGTATTTAATGCACGATGTAGATGCTGGGATTCTAGAAAGAACAACTCATCTTTTTAGTCCTCCTGGTCACAGGAGAAACCAAGAACAGTAACTATATCTAGCTATATCTATATCTTTCACACAATAAAGTGTGCCTGTGTGCAAAACTGAAGGTGTTCTACTAAAAAAATACATTTTTTTCCTCATTTTTAAATTGTAGTACTTGTTGAACAGATGGATGGCAGTAAAGTACAACCAAAAAGAGTAATTTTGACTAGTTTTAGTGTCAACATAGTAGATCTTTTTTTCCCCCTCTCCAGGTTTTTTTTTTTACAGAATGCAACCAAATTAAGGTTAGTCTGTATTGAGATTTTACTGCAACTAAATGCTAAAAGTAACTGAAGTGAGACTATCCTAGCTGTATAAGCGGAGCAGCCAGAGCAGTGCAGCAAGATCCAGAAACAGGTTTATCTGACAAGAAGAGAACAGGGAGGCAAACCTTGTGTGTGGACCGTACCTGACACTCTCTTGGCCGCCTCCCTGGCCTTGGCCCTCGCCACTCGCTGGGCCTCAGCCTCCTTCTTCTGCTGCTCAATGCTCTGAAGTTTCCACCTGTTGCTGATCTGATTGTAACAATCAGAATTATTATAAGTATGCACCTACACATCGATTTCTTACTTTGATGTACGGGGCTGTTACTCAGTAAATCGGCACGTACTTCATATACTTTAGATGTCGGGTCATACTTTGCTGTCTTTGAGATATGTATGTTGTCCTTCGATGGTAAATACTATTTGACAACACAAAACATAGAGGTTAGGAGAGGAAAAGGAGAACAAAAAGTGTCAATGGTAACTGCAGTCAGCAGGGGGCAAGCTCGACCAAATCAATACCATTCGGAATGGGTTCTCAAAGGACTCCATGATACTGCATGCCTTCTGCTGGGCCACCGTGAGAGAAGCCATCACATTCCGCTCCGGCTCCTCTTCCTGCACCAGAATGACACCAAAAGGTATAATGGTCAATATGTATGCAGTAAGACCACCTCATTAATGTACTTGGTAAAACATTTCTTACCTCAAAGAGAGTGATTTTGGCAGAGGCCACCAGGCATGGCCATGGCTGCATCTCCTCAGTATGCTCTTCCTCAGAGACCAGTACAACCTGTTTGGGCTTCACTTCTGAAGGAAGACAAATAGTTTTTAATGTTCCCCCTAATACAGCCCTTCAACTTATACAGCTGGAACTGAAAGTCAAACTCATTTTGTTAGAAACTTTAACTGCTTTAATGAGTTGTTCATTTATTCACTGGAGAGGTTCTGTAAAAAATGTTTAGACTATTTTAACACATTTATCAAACTACAAAGAAAATGTACAAAACACACACGCCCAACAACAAAAACAACAGCTGTACTATAACAGTAGAGAACTTCTGGGTACAATCATAATCTGACCAAAGTCAGCATTCACTTAACCTTCTACTGATCGGGAGTGCTCGAGTTCACTTTCGGGGCGATTGGAGATATCATGTGGCCCGAACAAAGGCACCGGAGGCTGCAAGAAAAGCCGACAGAAATGTTTTAAGCACTGTGCAGAGGGACATACAAGGAGCTGTGTGCACAAGGGAAATGCATTTAACAGACCTGTCTGGAAGATGTCAGGCTCTTTCTCTTCTCCACCACAACTTCTGCCTGCAGACAAAAAACACATTACGGGGCGCAACTTCCTGTCAATGTTCGGTCTTCCACTGGCCCCAACCGATTTTATACGCTAGTGACCGCGTGGCAGACTGGGAGATGTGGATTGCTGCCGCTGAACAGCATCATGAGCGATTAATGTAGCACATATCGCTTGCCCCGGGGGGGTAAATGCTTATCGCTATCGCACCATTGTAAAGTCGAAAAATCGTAGGTCGCACCATCGCAACTAAGAGACCATCTGTATAAAATACTAAATAAAAATAATTACTGAAAATAATCAGTGTTTATGTTAAAGTTAAATGGCGGTTCTGATTTTTGAAAATTCGTTGACCACTGACAGTAAGAGGAGTCAATATAAACAGGAAAGTCTACAGCTGAATGTTTAACCAGAGTATAAGAAAGGGGAAAGGAGCCCAGTGCAGATAGTGGCAAACCTTGAGCAGTGGCATGTCACGGGCCTGCTGGATGAGCAGGTGCAGCTCATTGACCTGCTGACGCACCAATGGGGGGACAGGGTTGCAGCAGGCAATTATGCCCTGTGGCTCTCTTGGCAGGAGAAATTGGACACAGTTAAAATCATCCTGGCAAAAACTCATTTCAGTCATTTTTGAACAAAACAGGAAAAATGGAGTAAAGGAACATGTTTGAAGAGCAGAGATGGACTTAGGGTCATTCTTAGAGTGGAACACTTAATGAGACTTACTTTGGCAGAGTTTCAGAAATTTTCATCATCATATGGTTTGGTAAAATGTATCTGAAAACCAAAAACAAAGAAACATTAATTCCTTTACAAAAACACTTTTCAAATATTTCTATACAAAAGAAAAAAACAAAAATGCTCTTTAAAAAGTAACAATGCTTAAAGGAAACGCATTCTGTGAATGTGTGCTTATGGTGTCTATGGGTGAGGCAGTGGGCATGTGTTCATGCATGTAATAGTGAATGGGTACGACCCCATGCTCATATCTATGTAAAAGTGCTATATGAGTGTGAGAAAATCTTGCACCCGGGGCTCTCGTCCTCCTCTCTGGCCAGCTTGTCCCTCCAGCCATAAAGCAGCCTGAAGGCAGTTAGCTGCTGTGTGTTGAAGGTCCTCTTCTGCTTTCGGTACAGCTCCAGGTATGAATGATCTGTGAACACTGGCTTCATGTAAACCTGAAAAGACGTGCGCACACACACCACCAAATAAAAGCAAGATCTCTTCTATGTTTACAATTATTCATTTAGCTGAAGCTGAAGTGTCTCAGAGCACAACATCAACAACAAATAAAGCAACTTGTTTGACTGATACTAATGTGTAGCTGCCTAAAAAAGTGACATTCCACAGATGGTGTTGAACTCATTGATGTAGCTGTCAGGAAATCAGGAGAGATGTAACTCTGAAAGAGATGGGTTTGAGATCTAAAGTTTGGTAGAGTTTTCTAGAATGCTGGGAGAGAGTCAGCATTTCTGAGGGTGAGAGGAAGGAATGATTTCAAGACACTCCTAGACTAGTAGCAACCATGCGGAGAACAAATCTCTGTACCTTCAGTGATATAGACTTGCTCTTCTGCCAGGCCATCTGAATGAGAGTGGACTGCCCATTTCCAGCCTCGTACAGGTTGACCCGTATCTGGTCATAGGTGTACAGGAGGTAGTGCGTGTCAGCCCGTGCATATTCAAACATCTCTGGTGGCAAAGGCCTATGAGGACAAAACATCAGAAGCCCTTCAGCATACTTCATTTTATGTGGGCTCCTCATAGTACAGATGGTTGAGTCCATTTCTGAAGATACATAGTACATTTTCAATTTTATTTTTAATCCCAGTTTCTTCACTTATCAATTTTGCAAAAGAGAAAGCACACTGCATTTCTGCACCCAAGCACTAGATTAATAAGAATAATAAGAATAAGCACCGAATAGAAACATAACTGTCTCATTCAACTCATTTCCACAGCGTAGACAGCTGTTTAGGCGATTACCTGATCCTCCAGTCGGCCAGCTGGTAGCGCTTGTCTGAGTCCACATCGCAGTAGAGCTTCAGCAGGTGGTCCAGAGAGTGTCTGCCCAGGTTGAGGGTCCGAGCTGCCTGGTGTGTGTCAAACAGGTTGACCACATACAGGCCGAAGTCCTTCTGCAGCCACTCAATATCTGAGTCAGCACCATGGAAAACCTGCACAAGACAGTATCTGTTATACTCTAATCGTTGTTAAGGGGCAGGGCTTATAATTTAAAGCTGCTAGTGTGTTGGGGTTGTCACAAAGGCACACAGCAGACGCATTAGCTCTAAACACCTTTACAATGGCAGGATCGGTGAAGGTTTCATTCAGGATGTACATCTCGCTGCGGAGTTCCAGAGTGTCGATGACGTAATCCTCCTTCCGCGTAGAGATCTGCATCAAGCACGTAATTCCCAGGAAGCTTCTGTAGGAATGGTGCTGGGAAACGGGAAGCAAGAATGAGAGCAGCATAAACCAGTGTGGGTCAATGGGGGGGGGGGGGGGCAAGTGCACTGGAGCCCCACCGCAGAAATACATTCACCTCAAGATCTACAGCAAACTCTGTGGTCTTTGCCAGCTCATCATTCAGTGCCACTAGGTCCTCCAGAGTGTTGATGAACTTGCAAGGTGTCTCACTGAGGGGCCTGTACATCTGCAACACAGCAGGATAAATTATATTCAAGTTTTACGCTTTTAAATGGGGGTAAAAGCAGAATTTCAGCTTAAACAATCAACAACGTATGCAAACAGAACAACCAAGAGCAGAAAACTCTTTTCAGTTTTGCTTGTAGCTCCAGATACACTTTTACCACTAAATTTCAATCAATAAAAGCTATATACAACCATCCAGACATCTATCAGCATATATACTGTGTGTTTAAAAAAAAAAAAAAAGTCTCAATTTTTTTTTGTGGAAAAATAAAATTAAAACCAATTTTAATAATGGAAAACAAACACAAATACAAAATATAAATACATTATCTTCACTACCCCTTACTCAACCCTTATGCATGTCGTTTGGTTCCCATAGATTTGCTCGATAAAATAGTCATAAGCACCTGGTACTGCTTCACACCCAACATGCCCTGGCACTACATCTTGTTACTTAACAGGATTAATAATGACACGGTGGGAGAGAGTTGAATTAAGGCCGTCTTACACTCCTATTTACTCCACTATGAGAAATTTTTAGTTATTAAATTAGTGATGAAAATGCAAGTTAGAATAATTCTAAAATGTTCATATACTTTTTTAATACAAGTTCATTTTACTGTAACAACTTTTACCAACAAGGAACTAGCATTGATATTTTATTTCCAAAAGACTTACATGCAAATTTTAGATTCTGTTAAGATTTTACTTGCAGATTCTATAAAGTCTGTTATTTGAAGTACTGATAAATATATTTATTTGCCAACACTAGTAGTAGAAAACCTGACGAGAAGCCAAGCCGACCAACCTGTGGTTTGGGTTTTGACATCAAGCTCTCGGGCATCAACAGGTGGTCTAGCTCATGCTGATAGGGATGGGTGAACCTGTAGGGTGGGAAGTCATGAAGTTAGCTTCCCCAAAAAAAGCAGGTGATCTAAAGTGTGGCAATTGCTGATGCCTTACATATCATCCATGTGCTCCTGGGTCCTCTGCTGGTGCACAAAGTCAGCCAGAGCCGCTGGAATGTCAAGGTCTTCCGGCCTCTCTTTCTGGAGGCGTTTGTCGGTGAAATCTGAGCACAGAGAGGAGAGAAAAGAACAACTGCATTCAAGTCATCCTGCAGTCTTCACATAAGAGAAAATAATGAGGGGGGGACAAATGCACAATATACATACATGATGGCAGTGGCTTAATGGCATTGGGCTTGATGAAGATCTTGGGGACAAAGGGTGTGTTGCTGTTGTCCACCTTCTCTTTGAACTTCAGTTGGGGTCGCTGGATATTCTTGGCCTGCAGGAGGCGGAAGGTCTCCAAGGTGCTGCCACGGGCTGAATCTCCTCCCTGTGTGGTAGGGACACCTGGTGTGAGGGGGCAGTCACTTGCCGTAGCGCATAGCATACAAGGACGCAAATTTACAGCATGCTGGGACTCTGATGACAATAACGTGATGATAGTGCAATATGACAAAACATCTTTAGTCACACCCACCTTGCGGTTCCAGCTCGATACAACAGTCTTTGGAGGCTGAAAACCAGCAGGCATGATGGGCTGCTGAGTGCGATTGACCCCAGAAGCCTCATCCAGTAGGATTCCCTTTTTAAAAAAAATTTATTTTTTTTTAAAAAACCAAATGCACAATACACATCTAAAAAGAGGATGGAGGAAACCAGAGAAAAGCAACTACAAGTTAACAACTGAAAAGCCACTTGCTTCATTTACTCCAAAATAAATAAGATTTAAAAAAAAACATCTGCTTCTTACTGTACAGCAACTTTCATGATGGATATAAATGACTAAATACAAAAATGCATTATCCTTATACACTGGTTCCACAGTGTACAACTGGAACAATTCATGTAGCCGCTCCAGCTACAATCAATTATCTTCATTTATTTGTGGCTTATCCTGTGTAAAAATCTTAGATATAGGTATAATAAAAACTGTTTGTCGACACACTTATTCAGGACTGACTGTTAACCAGTTCATGTCATGAACATGTTAATTTTCTTCATCTTATTACTCATACCCAAACTCAAAAACCCCAGATGAGTTGTAAACATCTTGCGAGTTGAATTAAAGTGGTCTCAGACTGTTATTCTGTACGGCGTTCCTTACTGCAGTCATGTGTGCACCCCATCAAAAATGCACATATTAACTGAAAGATGTTCCCTGCAAAAGTCCAAGCTGATTCATAACAAAATGAGCCAGTGCGTTAAGAAATACAAATACAGACATACCACTCTTTCCAGAATGACATCGTTGGCATCCACAACCCGGTCAAAACTTTCCTCCAGGCCCGTGAGGCTATTTCTGTCTGTGCTGTGTGCTCTGCAGCCATGGTATCGCATCAGTAGACTCATGCTGTGCACACAGATACAAAGAAGAGCTGCAATGAACATCTGGACCGGGATACTGTCCACAATACCAAGCATCTGTCTAAATTGCACTCACCACTCCAGAAGCCTGTTCCCCTGAGCTTCGCAGAAAATCTGGAAACCTGGAAAGCTGCGGTAAAAATCATACTCATCACCCGCTTGGGGAAGACCAGCAGCTGCTTTTGTCGCTGTGACAACCACTCCAAGGCCATGCTGAGGAGGCAGTGAGAGAGAGAGAGAGAGAAAATGTCAAATCAGCTCAACAGACTAATATAGTTGGACCTGAACCAATAACACGCTGTGTCCAACTTCACCCACGACAGTGGAACCTGCTGGATGGTCCAACATGGTGGAAACGGTGCCATTGTTATTTTGACTGCGAAAGCCACTTTTGTTCGCATGGTTACGGACGCTGAGCGCTGTGCTCCACTTATATAACATATAACGAATCTATATTCTAAATTAAACAAACACACACACAAAGGAGTAGTGAACCAGCCCCACGTGTTCCAGCCACGTCCCAAGCACACACGACACTGAAATGTGGCACCACCGAACGATGATGCACCTTCACAAACGCATCCACATCCTTAAACCCGAGAAGCTTGTCCACATCGCCGCTGTCCTCCTCCGCGACCGACTGCGAACTACTGTTCTGCTCCATGCTTACTCCTTCACCTCTACACGTCGCCATTACACGACTTTGTACTATCGCGAGAGCTGCACCCCAGAGGGCTGCGTTATGTATGACGTATCTCGCAATTTTTGTAGTATCGCGTATCGCGAGATAAACGATAGTGGTGTCGGGATTTGTAGTTGTGCACTTCCTACGTGAAATGAAAGTTGGCGACATCCGGAGTTTTGTTTGTGTAACTTCTTTCCTTCAACAAATTTAAATACATACTGTCTAGAGGAATCATTCTCAAGTATTATGAAAATAGCTTATTTTATGTGAAATGCATGTTTTGATGTTATGTCTTATTCGACGAATTTTCCCAGTAAAGTTATATCCTATCCGCTCTCTGTCAATTGTAAAACTCGCAGATAGAAACCCGTTTTCTATTATTAACCAATGTAAAGGCAGAGAAGCCCTCATCTCATATGTGACTGCAGAGGTTAAGCATATATTAAAGGATTTGTTTAAGTACTATGAAACATTTGAATAAATGCGTTATTGGCATAAACTCCAGGCAATATTCCAACGAATAAAAAACAATGCAGAATGTGATGTGATCTGAATATACATGAAATGTTTTTATTTGACAGAAAAGTTTTGTTCACTGTTTATTGCCAAGAAAATCTACATTGCACCATATCAACGTCATGTTAAACACTCTCATTCTAAGTTGCCTACATGTATTTAAACATCAACTTTGTTGGCAGACGAAGTAAAGGCGCCTTCCAGAAGGTCACCCAAGCAGTGCTGCTCCTCCTCTCCTTTGGCTGAGTCCTGCGGGAAACACAACTTCTGTACAGCATGGGAGCGACACTGAAAGCAGGTGCAGGGATGCCTCTCTACCAGAATGGACACCTGGACATAGAAAGACAGGAGGTCAACTGCAACATTGTGCATCTGTGACTGTGCAAATGCTTCCACACATACACATGCAGCACTCAGCAGTAGTAGATAGTGCTGTGCTTTAAAAACTCAACTTCTAACTGCTAGGTTGCTGGTTCAGATCCAAGAAGGGGTCCTGCAGCTTACACTTAAATGCAATATCAACATGTGCCCAGAAAAACATCCGGTGGCATAAATAAGTATCTTGGACAGATATAAATACTAACAGTGACAAATTCAACACTGACCATCCAATGTAGCACTGACACAAGTTTTCGTGTGAGGTGGCCTGCTTTATGAGGAGCTCCACCTGGGTAGCCACATCCAGTGTCTCGTCGTGAGAGAAGTCACGTCCTGAAGGAATGAGGAACCGTAGACATCAGCATGCAGTGACGAACATCAAGGTCTTGAGAACATACACTGCTTACATAAGTGGCTTTGATCCAGCCTCTTCTGTATGTCTAGGTCACCTTTCACAGGGGAATATAGTTGGACTACAGGTCATCAGCCAGAATGAAGCCAAACACAGTTAATAACTAAAACATTTGAAAGCATCTCCAATGAAGTAAACAGAATTCCCTTTCAATGTATTTGACTTCTTATACATTTATACGGTTGGCCATTCCATTCTGCTTGACAGACTGGAAACATTGGTCGGGCTGTCAGGAACTGCCCTAAGGTGGTTCCAATCGTACCTTTATGAACGCAAACACTATGTATCGCAGTCAGTCAACGGTCCTGTGTCAGTCACATTAACTGTGCAATATGGTGTACCCCAAGGCTCAGTTCTGGGTCCGTTACTATTCTCGATCTACACGCTACCACTGGGTGATATTATTCGGAGGCATATGGTTAGTTTCCACTCATACGCTGACAACACTCAGTTGTATGTCTCTTTTGAGGCTGGGGATTATAAACGCCTTCTCTCATTAATAAATTGCTTCAACAATATAAAGGCATGGATGAGTAACAATTACTTATCCCTAAATGCCAACAAAGGTCCTTCTGGTTGGTACTAGCAATGCAATCTGCAGTGAAATTGTATCTCTCTTTGAATCCAATGGCCTGAATTTTAATATCTCAGACTGTGTAAGGGACTTGGGTGTGCTCCTAGACAAAGACATGTCATTCGTGTCTCATACAGCAGCTTTAACAAGGTCATGCTGGCTACATTTAAGAAATATAGCTAAATTAAGGCGATTCTTGGACAGAAAGGACACCGAGAAACTGGTCCACGCCTTCATCTCGAGCAGGATTGATTACTGTAACTCCCTGCTATCTGGCTGTCCCTCTCAGATTATCTCCAGGCTGCAGATAATAATGAATGCTGCAGCAAGGATAGTTACAAGAACCAAAAAATATAACCACACGTCACCAGTACTCCAATCTCTGCACTGGCTACCAGTCAGATTTAGAATCGACTATAAAATCTTATTACTAACATATAAGGCAGCGAGGGGGACTGGATCAGCATACCTCAATGAAATACTTGAGGATTACATTCCGGGTCGAAGCCTTCGATCATCGGAAGCAGGTTACCTTGTGATTCCGAGGATCAACAAAGTTACAGTAGGAGGACGTGCGTTTGGCCACGTGGCCCCTAAACTTTGGAATAGCCTGCCAGATGAATTACGTTTTATCACCTCCTTACCTCTCTTTGAAGCTCGTTTGAAAACCTACCTTTTTGATGTAGCATATCATGCACGATGCCTGCGGCCAAGCCCCTTAAATATGTACCTTGCCTAATGCCCCCTCTGTTTTCTGAGCCGTTTGTGCTGCAGGTCGCCTTGCAGTGTCTGCTATATCAGTGGACTGAATAGACCCGGGCCAGATGGGACACAGGACCGGAACATATGAAGGGGACAGGCGGAAAGCCAATCAACCTGATTACAACCAATCGGACGCTGCGGACGCGGGAGGCCGTGCCTGACTGTGAACTGGAACTCTAACCATACCATACTCCATATACCACAATGACAAAAACCTACAACTCTTATTAACATTATTATGAACTGGCTATTACCCATATATAGAATGCCCAGGAGGGGTGGGCTTCCACTGGCACACGGACCCCCAGAGGCTTATTTTTCTCCTATTCTCTAGTAGAAAGGAGTTTTTTTGTTTTCCTCTCCTGCATGGCCAGATACCAACTGTACATGTATACTGCCCTTGTCATGTCTGTTCAGCGCTGTGTCACTGCAGTAAGAAGAGCGCTATATAAAAATAAAATTGAATTTATTCCAGAGTGCAGAAAAACGGTATCATATGACTAAAATGAAATTCCCCTAAGGTAGGGTTAAACTCCCTTCTCCCAAAGTCTTGGTCCTGTCCGTCAACTTACCCGTCAGCTTGTCCCGCACACGGTTAATGATCTGTATAGCTTTTTTGTTCAAGGCTTCAGGCTGCACAAGCCCATCTCCAACTGGCAAAAATAAAACACAGTGAGGGTCTCTAAGGTTAGGAGTGAAAAGCTGGGATTTCCAGCGGGCTCCTCAAAATAAAGTCAGTGGTTGACAAGATTGCATGGGAGAGGGGGAGAGTTGTGGCAGGTTTCATTTACAGCCTGGCTCAGTATTTCAGGTTTTTGAATATCTGCATCTTTCCGTTTTCTACTTGAATGGTCATATGTTCTGGCTTGTCTGTCTCTGATAACATAACAAGACTGCATTTTGGGGGATACATTATTATTTCACAGTATTTCAGTTTCCATTTACAGCTTCCACCTGGGATGTCAACATCATTATAATAAGGGTATTTAAATATGTTTGGATAAACGGAAAATTGGTGTGCTCAAATGTGCATTAATGATTGCCAAGGACCTTTCAGCCTTAATTCAATAACGGTATTTTATCACTGTGGTCTGTGTCTGAAGTTCCTTTTTGTGATGTGGATGAGCCCCCAAGTGCGCATGTACTCTGGAAGGCTGCAGGACTCTACACTGACACCCACTGAAGGAGTGAATGGATTCAGGCACAGTGGTTCCTGGCTTCTTGTGGGTGGTTTCTCCAAGGTCCACCCCATCCAAGGCTTCTACAGGGGGGACACAAACACACACCAAGGCAGTGTAGAAAATGTTACAGTTGTTAGTTACTAATCCAGATCTCCAACAAATAAAGAAAAACACCCAAAATAATCAACACTTTAAATAGAAAACCAGACCAAGGGGTCTATTACGCATGCAGACAAGTACATGTATGCAAGTGTTGCCATTTTCACAAATGAATCCTCACCAACTGACTGTCCGGCTGTGTAGGAGTCTGTTCTGGTTCTGGAACGCTTGTTTCCTTTAGTGTTTGCTGCAAACAGAGAGAGAACAACAACGTCACACACTGAAAACACACAAGCTGCCCAGCAACAAACAACCCTGGGCAGCAGTACAGGCCACCACATTAAATACAATCTCAGCGATATATTAAACACAATGTACACCGTTCACACAGTCAGAAAACTTTGACCTATAGTTTGAAAAAAATCATCACCGTGAAAAAATATATTCCAAATATGGGCAGAAACTGGATGAAGGTAAAACTCTGGCCTTCAGTGTTTGACTGAAATAACTGTCTTGTCCTATGCTTAAAATGGGACAAACACTCACTGTCCATGAGCCTCCAGTTGAGCAGCGGGTCGTAGACAAAAGCTTCCAACACGGCCATAACACTGTCCCTGTGCTCACGCAGTACCTCCATGACCGTGTGGCACGTGATCCGATAGTTTCCATCCAGACCCGTTACCTGAGCCACACAGGGGGGGGGGAGACCAGGGTTCCATTCCATAACTGCAGCCCCTTACCTCACAAACTTCAAACATGAGGGTGAGCATAACACTTACCTCCATGGCATTGGTGAGCATCCTGGTGAGCCTGAAGGGAATCTTTTCAGGAAACTTCTCCCTGGTCATGGCAACCTGGTGGAGAGAGTGCAGATGGTGACGGGGTAGGCCTCAATAGCTCAACTCAAACAAAACTACCACACAAGTTAAAATGCAGACAGGCAGGAAATTACCTCAAAGCAGTCACCAAAATCAATGTGGAGAATTTTCCCACTCAGCCTGTCCAACATCAAGTTGGAGGGGTGTCTGAGGACAGAACAGGGAACAACAGTCAGCAATTTAACACTGACCACCAGGCGGCACAATGCTATGGATCTGGGCTTGGGATCAAGGAATGGTAATTTGACTGAAAGATTTCTTTCTAACAGGGTTAAAGGGGAAAAGAGCAATCAGACAATCTAAGCACAGTCAGTGTAATATGCAAATCCTTGAGCAAGCCAGTCTATTGTGCTCATTTTCCACTAAACTGTCCTTTCCATCCTCACCTGTCTCCAAGTCCGAGAATATAACCCACCATCGACATCACGGCGAGGGAGCGTGTGTAATTGGTCCGTCTGTCAAACCAAACCTGTGGACAACCAGTCAGTTTTCCAGTTATACATGGCCCAAAGGGGAACAGACTAATCACAAAGTCAGAAACTTGTGAATCTATGCTTGGGGAAGTTTTGTCCTCTCAGGGGGTGGAGCATCTAGGATAGCACTCTCACACCATCAGCTACATGGTCAATTAATATCTACAATCCCAACTCGGAAATAGTTGGGACGGTATGGAAAAAAGAAAAAAAAAAAGAGAAAGCAGTAATTAGTAAATGATCATTGAGCAGAAAACAATATAAGAGCCCGTTATTTGATGTTCTAACTAATGAATTTTGTTGTCAAAAATAAACACTTATGATACTTGCAACATATTCCAAAAAAAGTTTGGACAATAAACAATTTGCCACTTTGTAATGTTGCCTTTCCTTCTCACAACACTTAAACATTTAGGCACTGAAGATACCAACTTATAGAGTGTTTCAGGTGTAATTTATGCCATTATTTTTTGCAAATAAGTCTTAAGGTGTGCAACAGTCTTCGTTTTTGCATTCTGCATTTAAGTCGGGACTTCAGACAGGCCAATCAAGCACCTGCACTCTCTTACTATGCAGCTACGTCTCTGTAATGCACAAAGAATGTGGTTTTGCACTGTCATGTTGAAATATGCGTGGGCATCCATGGAAGAGATTTTGTCTTCAAGACAGCATATGTTGCCTCAAAGTCTGTATGTACTTTTTGGCATTAATGGTGCTTTGACAGAAATATAAGTTACCCTTGCCCAGAGCACTGACACAACCCCATACCATAACAAACACTGGCTTCTGGACTTGCAGCTGGTAACAGTCTAGATGGTCCTTTTCTTCTTTGGTCTGGAGGACACAATGTGCATTTCTTCCAAAAAAAAAACTTGAAATTTGTTCGACCACAATACACATTTCCACTGTGTGATGGTCTATCTCAGATGCCTCAGAGGCCCAAAAAGTCAATGGTGCTTCTGGACGATGTTAACATACAGCTTCCTTTCTGCGCAGTACAGTTGTAAGCAGCATCTGTGGCTGTAACTTACTTGATAATGGTTTGCCACAACACTCCTCAGCCCATGTGGTTATATCACTTACTGATGAATGATGGTTCTTCATGCAGCGCTGTCTGAAGGATCGAAGATCATGGGCAGCCAGCTTAGGTTCGCGCACCACAGAGTCCTTGTGTCATTTAATTATATTATACACCGTTGAGGATGAAATATCCAAATTCCTTCCAATCTGTCTTTGAGAAACATTGTTCTTAAACTTTTGAATGATTTTCTCATGCATTTGTGGGAAAATTGGAGATCCTCAGCCTATCTTTGCTCCTAAAGGACGAGGCCTTTCCGGGATGCAGCTTTTATACCCAAGCATGATTACAATCATCTGTTGAACATCATCTGTTTCCACTCATCATTATTTTTTTTTCTTAACTCATTATTGGCCCTAAATTGCCCCATCCCTGCTTTTTTTGGAATGTGTTGCAGGCCTTCAATGACAAAAATGAATACATATTTACAAAACAAGAAGTTGACCAGACTAAACATTAAATATCTTGTCTTTATACTGTTTCTGATGGATTACAAGTCAAGGTGAATTTTGAAATCTGCTCCTTTCTGTTTTCGCTTGCATCTTCCATACCAGCCCAACTTTTTCTGAGTTGGGGTTACACTTAAATTATGCTGTTTTGTGGTATTGAGAGAAACTGTTTCACAAGGGGTTAGGAAGAAATTAATGGTTCCTTGCTTGACGTTTCTAACCTCTGAGCTTGGACTCTTCAGCCACAGGAGTTTGGCCAAGTCATCTCCAGCCGTGTTGTTCACAGCATGCTCAAATACCTCCACCTTCTCCATCAGTGTCAAGTGATCATAGTCTGGTGCCATCTGAACAGCAAGGCAGGACAAAGAAGAGATCAGAAAAGGCTGGTGACCAGAACATCGCCTTGGTCCTGAAATGTCCCTATTAGCATTTTTACATATTTGTACCAGCCCTTCCACTCAAAACTGATACTGTCTGTTCACAACTTCCTTTACCACCAAATCACAATCAATAAACATTTTCATTTTTAACTTTAATTTTAATTAGCACCTTAACATTTTAATAGTAATAGTAGTAATCAGCTGTGCAACAATTTTAAACAATGCAATAATTCTGAATGCATAAATATACATTGCCTCTACAAACAATTATTCAATGTCATCTGTTGATATCTCATAAACATGTACAATGTTCTTCATCAACCAACTCCCAGAAACATCATATATAAACTGTAAACACTGTGGAAGTGAGTTGAATTAACTCCTATTCTCCTTGGGAGCTCCTTAATGCCATCTATCCTATTTTTGCTGCAAAAAAACTGTAAAATGTATTTTGATCAGCAGGTAAGTTCATTTAACAGATACAGACGTAAAAATGTTTGATTTGGGCAATAATCGAGGTATAGTTTGCATGTTTTGTGGTCATACCCTCAACATGATGCGGTGCTCTATATTTAGTAGGATCTTCTTCTTCTCGCGGTAGTCCCGGATGAGGGCGTGGAGTGTGTCACAATGTGGTACCCAGCCAATGAGGCCTGAGTTGGTGGACAGCGGGATCACAGCATAACGTTGGATGCTGAGGAAGAGCCAATCACAACTATCAGATACGGGTGCATTGTGTACGGACTCAGCTGTCCAACTGAACAATCAATAGGTTGCTGTGGTGATGCTGAACCCTACAGGCACCTGAGGTTTTTGCGCAGAGAAGCAGGATCATTGGCCAACAGCGTATTGACCAGGCCAAAGAGCTGCATCACCCTCTCATCCTGTCTTAGGTCTTCATGGCCCTTCAACAGGAACATGAACTCATGTCCGTTGCTGCCTGCAAGGTCCCAACAGAAAGTTCATGATTTGACCAGTGTGGGATATACTACTACACTAACAAGTTGACTCAATTAGTCCCATGTACCTCCCCTCTGCATCACTCTCCCACTGGCTTCATCTCCCCAGCAGGTTGCTGAGCAAACTGAGCTCATCTAAAGGTGCGGACATACATGAACAGTGTGAAACTACTTAGAATGATTTACCCATTTATACAGCTGTATAGTAGCTTGCTAAAGATGACTACCAGCAGGAGTTGGAATTCATACCTGGGTTCTTCAAGCACAATGTGGCAGCTCTAACTACCACATCACATGCTGACCCCACAGGAGGGAAGGGTAGAGTTTTTGTTGCTATGGCAATAATGAGGATTGTGCTCCAATATGCAGGTTTTAATTAGGGCAAGTCACGATGGCTAGCTCAGCTCTTACCCATGATGGTGAGCTTTCGTGGCCTCTGTTTGGACGTGATGACTTGCAGCGAAGCAGCAATGGATTGGATGCGAATAATGGACTGGTTTGGGTCATAGGTCCCCGGCACTGCCAGCTCCAGGTCGCGGCACATGAGTAGCTTAGGAGACACATACTGGAGCTCTAGTGAGGTGAGCTGGGGTTGGAAAGGCAATGAAGGGCAACATTAGCACCTGAAGAGCAGAGGATGGGTCATTTTGGGGTCAGGGGGTTGAGGTTGTTTCATGAGAAACTTCATACTGCATGGACTACACAGATCTCTGTACGTGTGTCGGAAGTAGGGGTGACCTAGGCATGAGGTGGTTGGTCACTAGCTGGCTTCCCACCTGGGGCAGCTGTTTAGAGATCCTCCTGAAGACGTGGTAGTAGAGGTCCCAGGCTTGCGTTAGGTCCTTCACGTTGCCTGAACGCATGTACTTCCTGCACCAGTCTTGCGCCTCCATCAGGTCCCGCCCATATGCCTGCAAGACATGCTTACTGTTTATGTCATCGTCAACCAAAAATCACTAAAACTTGTACCACTGGACACAGACACACTTACTGATGATGTTTAAGAAAGTTGAAGATGTGTGGCCGTCTCTCAACAAGTAGGGATGTGAGAGCGGAGGACGGAAGAGGGACGGGTTACTGAATATTGCCTTCACTGGCTATAAAATGTAGCATTTATACTGTTACCAGGAATAGCCTTAAATCTCAAAACAGAGTCATTGGTTCAAGTCCTAGGTGGAACCCTGCTCATGCACCTTTGACTTCATGTACTATATTTACTATAGCAAATAGACTCCTGTTGTGACTGGTTAACTTATCAAAGTGTAAATGGACAGTTGTGCATGAAGATCGAATGAAGGAGTTAAATAAAAAGCAACAGTGTCCTGTCGAGCTCACCTGGTTAAAGGAGGTCTCTTTGAGGGTCTGTGGGCCCCTCTCCATCATGGCATGCAGTGGCTCCAACACAGCAAACATGCCCTTGACGTTGCGCTCACCGAAGTAGAGGCGAGAAGCCTCCTCCAGACCTTCGTGCCACATCTCGTGCCACAGGATGGCAACGCGGATTAGCTCCTCGCTCACCTGGTGTAGGGGCAAACAGGATTCATCACTCAATCCTCCTGGTCCTCTCCACATGACCCTTTTGCTGTGTATGAGTTTCAGTAGTGAACCTGATGTGTTCTTGGCAACCCACCATAATGGCCTGCTGTACCAGCGTGTTGCAGTGTTCACACATGTTTTTCAGGATCTTGTTGGCGGCATTGTGCCGTGCCGTGGTGGTGGACTTGGAGGCCACAGTCAGTGGGTAGATCAGGGCCTGACATAGAAACAAACACATGAAAAGGAGGGAGATGAGATACAGTGTGCTGTACAGACAGTGCTCTAAACATGGGGGGGGGGGGGGTGATGCCATACCTGTGGGTGGTAGCGCCCAATGTCAGTGAGAAGCTGATGTATAAGCCGACCCACCAGGGCACGTGGCGTGTCAATTCGTGCTATCAGCTGGGGGATCACCTGTCACACATGAGAGTCCAGAGCAATCGACCAAAGTGTGAATATTTCTTTGTGTGTTTGTGCGTGTGACCATGAGAGAAAGAGGTGTAGAAAGTGAATGAGGGGTCACCTGCAGCCAGGTGTCAATCTGGATAGTCTTGATCCCTTCCACAAGCGCTTCATTGACCTCAGGCCAGTGGCCATAGTCGAACCACAGTGTGAGGACCCTGCGGAAGGGATGGATTGCAGTCAAGACTTCAAAACCTCACAGAACTTATAAGCAAATGATGACTCATACATCTTCCTCTCTACTTGCTACCTGAGACAGCTACACTAAGAGTTATACCAACTTCAGCTAAAGGGAAAAATTCAGCTTCTTTATTAATTAATATACACAAAACCGTGCCATTATACTAGTGGGAGGACTAAGTACTTAGGGACATCCTTGGGAACGGCTATAAGTAACGAACAGGAAAGAAGAGAGATAACTATTTAACACAAATGTTCCACATCCTATAGAGTTCTGGGAATAGATGATTGTCAGATTCGATAACTGATAGCCTTTCATACAAAAGCTAGTTACCAGCAAGAGGCTGGCATTCTATAATAGCATTCACTGACAGGTATTACAAGAATAATAGCATGAATATTTGGGAGATTAAATGTGTAATGGCACTATGAAGCCAGTAGGTGCTACCTTTTCCACACAGGTGCTGTTTCTGATGAAAAAAGGGCTACAATTCACTGGCTTTGAAATGCAGTGCAGGATGCAGTCAGTGCAATTGGATGGAGAGCACCTGTAAGTGGTAGGATAGCTGAGAGTATGGTCACCTCAGGGTGTCCTGTAAGTTGTTACCACGGGACAAGGAGATGGAGCGGAAAAAGCCCTGGATGGCAGGAACAGTGTAAAGCAGCAGGGTCTTTGACAGGTCCTACGGAATAGGCCAGAGCAGAGAGTCACTCACACACTACACACAGAGCACGAGAGCACCCCTAACACAGACTGGTGGCAGACGGCGTACCTCATTGACTTTCTTCTGGCCAGGCGAGGGCAAAGGGCTGTGTTCCGCACTGTCGGCTTCACTGTCACTGTTGCTCGCTTCACTAGTGGCACTAGCTCCGCTGGCATGTCGCAGCTTCTTCTTCTCTTCGCGGCTCTGATTCTGGTGCTTATAGTGCAGGACAGCCTCGAAGTTCATCACGGCCCAGGCATGCCAGGCCTACACACATGCGTGCAAGTGACCACACAGACACAAACACACAAAAAGTTAGAAGCATTATAATTCAGAATTAAATCCATGAGTGGTTGACACCTCCATGGGAGAGACGGCAAGGTCAGGTCAGGTGGTGGGTGGTCACCTTGTACCAGGTGCGGTCATGCTCTGTTGAATGGCTGTAATACTGCAGCACCTTGGGGATGGTACTCTCATTGATGCCCTGGAGGCTGAGCTGCCATTCACCCAGTTTAAGGAAGCACCTGGAGCGAGACAGACAGGGATGGGCTCTTGTTTGTGATTAATTCAGCTGCTAGGCCTCAGGTATGATTGTTTGTACTCGCATTCTGACACCTTCTAAAATTACCGTTTTTACTTCAATTTTCAAAAGCACACACCTGTTTCAGTAAAGTGGGAACAGCAGGTGGCGTAGTAATTACAGAACCCACACTCTAGTTTACTTCCCTTGAAAGTACTTACCTTAAGTTGATACAGTAAAAATTACCTAGCTGTATAGATAGGTGCAATGTAAAGAGCATTTTAAGGTGACATTTTTTTCCATTTATCTCAATCAATAAGTAATAACTCAAAATGAGCATAAAGACACTTTGCCATCCACACATCTGACTGCCCTGCTCATGTAAGCCACATTAAACATGTTTGCTGAAAGTGTAAAATCATCATGTCCTTTGGGAGCTGAACTTGTTAAGTTCTGGTCTGAGCAGGCAGGATTTGACACCACCTGTGGCACCTACTCATCAGGCTTGCACCTTGCAGCAGAAGCTTCTCTTCCCTTATCCATCCTCACAGTAAAATGAGTGTTTGAGATTGAATCTGAAAATTATGGGATTTGGGATAAATCCCAGCAATTTCTAGAACCACATTAACTCTCATTTTCACAAGCACTAATTAGAAACCCCATAAAATCCAATCACATCTTACAAGTTTAAAACAATGTGATTTATCAGGACACACTAAAATGGGCAATAAAAAAAGAAAATAAAGAACCAAATTATGAATCACGGGAAAATTTTGCAAAGAGACTCCCCAGTAACCTCCCCAGATTTGACTCTGCATACAAACATGCATCCAACAGGAAGATGGCAGCAACCACTAAGGGTGATGTCTCATGCAGCAGTGCAAAATTCATTCATGCTGGATAACTGGAACACAGACATTTCTTTCCCTCATCTAGTGAACAAACACTGTGGTAGAATTAAGTGCAGCACATATATCATCATACGGACAGGCAAAGGAACAGGAACAAAGAACTGTGGAACAAGTAAACCACATCACAGTCCAGCAGGTGGCACAGTGGTCAAGCACAGTACCATGTTACCGGTAGGCTGCAGGTTTATATATATCAAAAGGCTGCTACTGTCAATAAGCTGTTGAAACACACATACTGCAGGCTGAATGCAAACATGACATCAGCTGAGAAGGAGGGAAATGTCATTTATGAGAATCTAAAACCCTGAGAAGAGATGGGTTTACTGCAGCATTATAACTTCAGTGTGTCGCTCAAGCTTTCTGCGCCACAGGTCATTACCCTCTCAGACACAACTGGAACTGTTAACTGCGTTGCAGGCTTCGAGGTGGCTCCATTGTGCTTCCACGCTGTGGACCTTTGTGTCCACATGTAATCTTTTCTTCTGTGTGGTACTGTTTGTTCATGTGTGACATAGCAAGTGCTCAGATCAGCGCTATCACAATTCAGCAAGGAGGTGGTGTGGCAATGAAGATGACATGAATCTGCAACTCCACAGGATGACACACCTCACACACAAAAACTACGTCAGAAAGTGAAATAAAAATAACTTGGTGCAAAAAAACAAGCTCTTTTCTCTCCCTTTTCATCACCTTGGGATGCCACATTTCTCCATCTGAACCACGTCAATAATCTGGAAGCCCCTGATAGCACCTGGTATCTAATGCTCATTGTCTCACGCCAGACATTATATTCTGGGTGTTTTGTTTTCTTTTCTACACTTGCCAGTTGGCTTATTTCAAAATGTTTTACAAGTAAAGCATCTTACTTGGCAATTTAGATTATTTTGTCTTTTCATCATCCATTTTTCCTGTGCTGATCGCATGGAGGGGCAACCCTGATGATAATTGTGATGAGAATGAAGAAAAGGACACACTACTCACCGGGCCATGAGCTTGTGCAGCTCTTGCTTGTGCTGCTGGTCCTCTGCAGCAATGGCATGTTGAGCCTGCTGTTGCATGGCCTGTACAAAATGCTGCATGTGTTGGAAGGCGTCTATCTGCAGAGTCAGAGAAAAAGAGACTTACTGTTAAAAATTTCCTTAAAAATCTTTACACATTTGACCCAAACCCTTTCTATACATGGTAGCAGTAATCAGATTTTACTAGCACAGGCATCCTGTCATTGAGGACACAGCTCAGCCTCAAACCCTGGCCCAGACTATAGCGCTCAGCCTTGACTGCACAGATGCCCAGACTACTGTACAACCACGAACACGATCTACCTAGTAATGGTGTGTTTGAATAATCTTTAACTCTGGCATTTTGTCCCTTTACTGAGACACATACACATTGCACAGCCACGCACCTTGCGGGTACTCTTCCACATGTACTTCATGTATGCGTAGGTGACATGAGGGTGGGCTGTGGGTAGAGGGTGGTCCAGCTGCTTGGAGGGGTCGACACCAAGCAGAAGGACTAACGTCTTGTGTGCCAGCGCCTGTCGGGAAGGAGTGCATTGAGGAAGGTGTTACATGGAGGTCACTCATTTGTGAACCCCAAGTAAACAAACGGTACCAGTACTATGGAAGTGGTGGTGGGATGGGGCCTGGGGGTACGTTGACTAGACTCCCCTAAAGAGGAGCCCATTTCTGTTAACATTGTGGTCTTCCATTTCTTCTCTCTTTGTCTGCCTGTGTTGATCTTCTCCTCCCCATGCACGTGATGCTCATGCCCCAGAGTGAACCATACGACCTGATGCCATGTGTTGTTGAACAGGGCACCGACCCAACTTTCCACTCAGAGTAGGACCAGCTCATCGTAGTGCACAATATTTACAGATGAAAACCCAACGTGATAAACAACTATGTGGTACAGACTGAAGGTCCCAGCTGACTCCCTGCTCACACCTCCATGTGGGACTCACCAAGCGGCCACTCTTGCCGCACAGGCTGGCATACTTGAGCCAAGTGCGCATGTCCTCATGGGGGTTGATGACAAGCGAACGCACCATGAGGATCCGCTGCCAGTCCTCCACAATGCGCTGGCAGCCCTGCAGATGGGGAAGAGGGAATGCCCGGGTTAACACATGGCACCACCACAGTGAAACACTGATATATACACAGACATGTAGATACAACACACCAACATTCGCAATGACTCATTAGAAAAGAAAGTACACACAAAAAACCTCTGAATTTTTTTAAACATATACATACACACAAACAAATTTTAAGAACAGACACACTCACAAACAAGCCACAGGCTGTAAAAAAAAATCCTGGCACCTGATCAACCCTAAAAACATGTATACACACTTTCAGAGACAAACTCACACAATATCTCCTTCATTAATGCTTTATTAACATACATACACACACACACAGAGTAATTAATCACTAATGAACTGTAATAACTCATAAATAATACCCCAAAGTGTCTGCTGGCCTCAACTCCATCTAACCCTGGCCTTACTTCTTTCCCTATCAGCCCATCTCAAGGGCGTTGGAAGATCCAAAAAAGTGGAAAGTCCTGTAGGTATAATAATGTAGCTTTTGTTGGACTGATATCTAGGCAAGAGAAAGAGGAACTCTTAGTCGGTCCAGTCATTTCAATTATGAACATAACTGAAAAGTCACAATGTTTTGAAAATATTCAACATGTCACACTGAGTGAACAGATGGAGGCAGTCTTCATGTATTCATTAATAGTTTTCCAATGGTGCAGGTAAAAGGCACCAGTGGCGCTGGGGCTGTGTTCAGAAAAGCCTGCTTTAAACCCTGGCAGTAGGGCAGACATAGTATGTCAGGGTTTTAACTGTTCTTCATATTGCAGATGTTTTTGCCCTCCCTTTGCGCAAGCCTCCTTTGTTAATCCTGGGATACAGACTTCAGTGTGACAAACTTTTAGGTCAACCACAATGATATTAATTCCAGGGACTGCAATAGCAAAACTATTAGATTGCCTCTGACCCTTTGTGATCTTGCATACTTTAGTATGCTAGATACTACGTCTATAGTCTGCTATCTCACTGAGTTTTCTCAAATTCATGTTCATTATTCTGGCAATCGCATCATTCCATCTCAACCTCTTCTCCTTTTGCCTTCAATTTTTCCGCAGAATTTAAGTGAGTCTTCTCTACTGAGAAGCATCTCCTATCTTCTGTTTTTATAATATGGCCAAAGTATTTGAGTTTTAGCTTTGTAAGTCCTTCCAGTGAAGTCTTGTTTTATTTCTTTCATTACTGATTTGACCTTCTTGCAGTCCAAGAAGCTCTCATCAGTTTCCTCCAAAACCACAAAGTGTCAATTCTTCCTTATGATGCTAAGGTTGTCTAGGAAATGCTTAAACACTAAATTAATTTATGGTGATTTTCACTGTTTAGAGCTGCTGTTCCAAAATATAAAGATGCGAATGTTTTGGTCTCAAGTTCTTTACCCAGGCCTCACTGCCACCTGCATTGCCACATTCCCATCCCCCACCAAGTTCACCTGCAACCTCTCCCACCAGGTCTCCCGGATGATCTCTCGCCTTTCAGGCACCAGCTTGTACTGGATCACTTCCTCAAGCTCGGAAAGCATCTGGCACGACACCATGGCCTGGAGGAACATGGATTGGTCAGCAACCTGTCTGTCAGTCACCCCTGACAGGCATAATACCTTAGGCCTAACTTGTTTACCCCATATGCCCGACTGTAGCTCTCCCCAGCCATGGCGGTCAGTTCTGCATCCAGGAGATCTCTAGCCTTGTCGATACACTGAAACCACAAACACATACCAGGACACAGGAGGAATCAGATGAGAGTCAAACACAGTGAATTTATTTAGTGTGTTTTTTGTTTCTTTAGTTTCCCTCCAAAGTCTGTAAGTGCAGTTTCACATTAAAATTACAGTGGATCCTCATATTAGAAATTGTCAAAGTACAAATTTTCAGATATAAATGATTTCTAGTTACTTATTTTGAATTGCCTTTTCTTCACTGGTGCATTTTCTAAAATTTCTATCTTGTAGTGAAGCAGGTGCGACCTCTCTTCCATTTTTGATAGGTAATATATGATGTTCCTGAGTATTGGTCATCACCAACAACATGAGGGACATGGTACAGGCTTAGAGGATGAATCTGTCAACAGTCTGCACTGAATGCTTGTGGAAATCACACATTTTTGTTTCGTTTTCTTAATGGTCACACAGTGTGTTCCCAGCACTATAATTATTCAGCTACAGCAATGTGCAGAAACATTTGCCCACTTTTCATTCATGGTGAGACAGCTGTTTCACTGCACCTGTGAGGACTTGTGTTTTTTCTGTGGGGCCCAGTTATTATACACCCAAATTCAAAGAGAAAAACACTATGTGGGCAAAACCTGAGAGACAACACCAATGGAATTGCAGATATCAACCCTAGAAACCCAATTACATGACCTTGTAATCTGAAGGATATATACACAGAATTCCAGTGTAATGTGTTTTCAGAGCTGCTTTAGCAGCATTTGTAACAAACTGTACTTCATATTCCAGTGAGAACATGATATCTTGAGTTAGTCTACAAAAGTCAAATAGAAAAGTGAAGCAGTATGCAACGCAGTGGTTAAAACCAGCACCTTTGAACTTTAAACTGGGTCCAAATCTTCATCAACATATTTTGAACTGATTTATTAAATACTACCCAGCTGTATAAAGTGGGTAAATAACAATAAATAATAGTTTTAAACTATGTTCCTTAGGAGAAAATTATCAGATAAATGAATGAACATAAAATTACTTCTCATGCTTATACTGTATATGGACGATTCCAAAACTTAACCACATGGTCCTTACCAACCATCCGTATCAAAGAGGGGCTGCTAAAACCACTGGATAATTCTAGAACATAAAAGACATGATCTGTGTGGAGTGATGAAGCACAGATGAGGAGGATGGTGGCAAGATGGATCCAGGGAAGACAGTTTCCTTATGTAATTGGGAGTACAGTATGGGGAACAACCTCTGCTAACGGGTCAGCCGGAGGTGGAGCCCCCAGCTGGACTAACACACACTTACCTGCTGTGCCAGTGAAAACAGGTCCTGGTGCAATGCCAGCACTGCCCTATAGAAGGCACCATCGTGCGTGTCCCTAGGAATCATGCATGTGTATTCCTCCATGCTGTCCCAGTGTCCTGTTCATCACACAGGAAGAGGAAGCAAACAAAGTAGCATTTCTTACTGGACATGCTGTATAGAGCATTCAGCAATGCCTGGGTTGTGCAGAAAACAACAAGCACGTTGTAATTTGCACAAAAGCTATGGTCACATCTGTCACATTCAGTGTAAAAGGCAAATGATTGCACCCACTCTGGTCACATGCTGATCGCTCTCCTTAGAGGGTGTTTGTGGGCAGACTGGCGATTTCTGTGCCTTTCCAGAGTACATACATTGTCTGACACTGCTAGAGGCAATGGAGGCCTGTGATATGTCAGCAGACTGCGCCAAGCTAATTCATCAGAAGCAGGACAGGCCAATTCAGCTGAATGGGTACAGCAGTATACAGCATTAATCATACTTATGTAAGTGTAACAAAGGCAATATATAATTTGTTATTGCTTTTTACCTTTGCCCTTTCTGACCCAGGAAACACCAGGTAACTCAGCTAATATAATATAAAAGGATACAAATAAGGCCATATTGCTTGGTTTTAGCAGCTGAAACAAGTACTTTCAAAAGTTTGTTTAACCGTGTACTGGATGAAACAATGACACAGAGATTCTATTGCTTGAAAAACAAATGAGACTAAAGACAAAGAGCAAGGTGTTTAGGTTCCCAAAGTGATTTTTTTTTAACAAAAATACTTGCAATGTAAAAACAGTCCCTGAAGGGACACAAAAGGGCTATTTCACTTTATTAGAGTCATAATAACTGCAATGATACAAATGGCAGACCAATTGTTAAAGTGCTTTTAGTGTTTATTACTGAATTCCAGCAGCAGACTTATGTAAACAGCAAGCTGTACCTCCTAGGCACTGGTAACAATGCATTTAAATTTGGAACTGAGCCTTAAACACTAGTACAGCATGTTCAAACTCTGCTGAGGAGTCTGAAGGCAAGACAACCGAACACTTGTGGCCCTATTAAGACAGACATGCATTGTGTACCGAAAGAGTAATTAAATACAAATAAATTTAGTATTACAGCATGGACCCTGCTGAGGTATTTGTGAAAAGTTCTGCAAAACCACACAGGTGACCTGGCTTTTCACAGTGATCAGCAGCTGAGGTGAGCAGGGCAGAAACACTGTGTTTCCATGTACAGCCCAAGCTGCACGTGCTGCTGTAAGGAGGTTCACACCTCTGTATGTGACAGCTGCAGCTCAGGTCAACAGGCCACTGAGGCCCCAGTTTCTCAGCCCTCTCACCTTTGACCTCCTGGACTCTGAAGGCACTCAAACATATACTCAACTTATGGACAGAGATGTTTAAGCCAGGGTTGGCTACTATGTGTGCTCTCTAGGCATCTTTGACCAAATGTGTTAAAGGCAGATTGTTGTGGGAGATGCTGGACTGCCTTACCCAGACCCCACGCAGCTGCTGCTGCCATGCGCGCCATCTTAGCCTGAGTTTCCTCACTGACCAGAGTCCATTCCTCACAGCACTGCTGATGTAGCTGACCCCTGGAAAACAGAAACACCAGCTAACCATTCAGCAGTCACTTTCTGCAGAATGACATCACATTGTTTACACAGCTAAACAGACTACAGTCATTTCCATGTAATATTACATTATTTGACTAGCCGAGACCTTAATCTCTAATTTAAAATTTTAACTATGTACACTGGCTAACCAACTTACAAGCAAAGCTCTGATTGGAGTCCAAGATGGCGCTGTTGTGTCCAGACGCCTATCTGATTGCTCCAGGAGGACTGTGCGTTTTTTTCTTTGATTTTTTGATTTTCTGCCTGTTGTTCCCTTGCACATCAATGGGACTGCTACTGTCTGACAGTGTGACACTTCAGGAGATTGGAAATTGGATTTCTCGCGTGGTTTCTAAGCTCTTCGGGCACGATTCGTCCGGATGGCGATTGAGGACGCGACCGAGAGACCCCGCGGCGACGCGATTAGGGACGCGGCCGAGAGACACCGCGGCGACGCACGCAGAGACATCGGGGGACCCGCGCCAGATTCTGTTCGCTGACGGCCAGTTGTTGGGAGAGTGGCCTGGCTGATCTGGGGGCAAGAGTGATCTTCCAGCGGGACGTGAGAGACTGTAACATCCTGTGTTTCACTGAGACATGGCTGACCCCCCTAGTGCTGGACCAGGCAGTGACTCCGCTGGACTCATTCTCTGTGGTTCGCATGCTCCGGTTTGGTTTTGTTTTATTTTATTTTATTTAAAGCCTTTGGCTTTGATTTACCGTGGCATTGTTTCGATAAGTTTGTAAAATGTCGCGGCATTTGTTTTCGTCCGGAGTTGCATGAGTTGCATTAGTTTTTCACCAAGATCTACTATAATTCAAGATGGCGCCGACACGATGGCTGAAAATGTAGTGAAATGTACTGAAAATGTACTCTATGAAGTCTGACTGTCTGACTGTTTGTTTTGTTGTTGTTCTTTACTTGTAAATTTTTTTCGAGTTGTTCTTTACTCGTAAATTTTCTTCTTTCTGGAATGTAACCACGCACAGTCTCCTGTTGAATCAGGGCGCATTTCGTTGCATGGCATACTCGGTTGCTATGTACTTGACAAATAAACTCTTCTCGATTCTTGATTCTGTTTGCAGCCTGATTTGTTTGTGAATTGACAGACATTTTATTTAATTACAATCAATAAAATCTTAATTCTATAGATGTTCCTCAGTCCCTGCAGTTAAACTTTCATGTAATAACTGGAGCAGCAATGTCTTTTTCTACGATTTAAAGTGATACCCACACGATAACTATGTGAACAGTCTATCCGTGTCAGCAATGACATCCTATATCATCAATGTTGTATCAGTGTGACTGCATGTAGAAAAGTGGGCTGTTGCTCAGAGAGAGGCGTGGCTGTGTGTGTCATGGGGTAAGGGGCTGTTTTTATAGTCCTGCTGTCTCAGATTAGAGCCAGACAGCTGCAGAAGCACTTTGACTGCCGCCTCCATTATGTCTCAGAGCGATACCTGAGAAGTAATGAAAATTGACAGTGAACCTACATCTCTTTGGTACCACGCAAAAATATGGCTTTGTAGAAAAAGGAACAATGAATATTTCTTATATTTATTAAGTTTTTTCAGCAAAATGGTAGGTTCTGTAGTGGCAGCCTGTAAATAATTGTACTATCTATCTAGCAATCATATTTTTGTCAAACTTTGTTAAATACTTTAAAGTGTAATTGGTAATATTTAGTATGTAAAATAATGTTTGGTTACGTCGAATGTGTCCCAAGGAGCATCCACCATGTGAATTTGCTGGTATGTGCAGACATACCTGGCTAACAAAGGGTTACCATAACTTTAAGGGGGGAGCCTTCTTTTGTTAAGATGGAATAAACAACATCACTAAAAGTCAACCACAACTAAAAGTCCATGACCATAACATAACCACGCCATTACTTGACCATGGACCGTCCATAAATGAGTATTTATACCAGCAAGCTTAAACAAGAGAGAAGCTTCAGTATTGCTAAAAGCAGCCCCACCTCAATGCAGTTCTTCTGTCTGCTTTTGACATGGGACTGGACCGTGGTTTGGGCAAAAACAAACAAAGCCCCCCACAACCTTTGCTGTGTCCCTTTGGGAAGCCAAAATGAATTCCTGCACGCGCGTATGTACACACACACAACACTTTTCACTGATTGCTGCCTAGTCACAGAAGGCCACAAGACAAAGAACCTTTTTCTGCACTGAACATAAATCTGTCCTTATCTTCAGAAAATGTTTCACTGACAAAGCCATTTCATGTTTCTTACTAGTATAATACAGGAGTGGATCGTACAGTAAGAAACCCACCTCTAATGTAGAACATCCCACAGAGAGGATCCTATGAATTGTACAATACTTTTGGGGAAAGAATGTTAAATAAATAAATGTCAACAGTAAAGTCTGTACAGTAAATAACTTTCTCTACTCACCACTCCCCTAGTGCCTCCAAGCAGCGCATACGTCCAAGGATCAGTTCAGGGTCCTCCTTGTTCATGTCAATCTTCTTGTCATATGCCACCAAGGCATCCTCCCACTCATGGAGCTTCTCATACCATGTGGCCTGGATCTCCTATACAGGATGGAAAGACAGGCATGAATCCCATCCCTGGCAGATTCCATAAGGGCTCTCTTAAGAGTCTCTGGTGTATGGTGTCTCTGGTGCTACTGGTGGTATGGCAGGACAATCTGGTTTTCCCCCCATCAGCCTGCTCTTAACTGACCATCAATGACCACCGAGAGTGACTTAAACCACTGGCAGGTACTTTACTGTGTCAAACTGGCTCAATAGCACTACCTTCCTGGGGACTCAAGACTTGCAGCTCTTGGGCTTCAGATCCAATGCCTTACCTAATGAAGGGTCTGCTCAAAAGCTACTTGATGAAGAAAGAGTCAGCATGTCTCCAACACTATCTTCTACCAAAAAACAAACCACACACACTGGAACCCACATACAACAGGTGTGTTTTGGATTATACATTGGGATACGCTACCTGATTAACCATCAGCTACCTGCACTTACATCTTTCCACCCTATTTTTTTTTTTTTTTTTTTACAATTAAATACCTTCCCATCAGCAACAGAAAAAAATATGCATCACTGCATGAAATTGCAGCCTCACTGTAATGTTCACCTATTTCTTGCCTGCAAATTTTTGCATATGGCTTGTGCCTGGAAAGACATGTGTGGGCCATGTGACAGTCTATTTTCACTGTTTGGCCTAGGGCATCATTTATACCATGTCATCATGGGAATGGAAACATTCACCATGCACTTTACATGCATGTTTTAATGGTCAACACCAATGACTATTAAATAAAAAATATATATAGGAAGGAGGGCGAGAACAAGAGCCATGATGAACACAAATCCCAGTTTCCAAACCAGCAGGTTACAAAATGTAGTTATCACACTACACTGCAGGGGGAAACACACCCATTCCTGCATCTGCCAATCATTCCCAGGATCATGCCTGAGCTGGAGCCCAGCAAGAAGTCTGTAACACAGCAAAAACTGTGTGGGGACATGGAATGGTGGTGCTAAAATGGCATGGCCACATGTTGGAATGCTCAGGCTGAAGGGAGGAACAAGCAACAAGGAGCTAACTAAGAAGTGCCATCGGTAGTATGGCATCAGAGACAAGAAACAAGCAAGACACACATGGGAGTATACTGTATACCTGTTCACTTTCCATCTGGGGAACAGGACAGTGGGGGTATAAAAGGGTCATCTGGGAAAGCATCTCATTCACTCTCTGTCTCTCAAAGTTATACATACAAAATATCTTTGGTTCCATCTGAGCGTGTTACATAATAAGCAAAGTCCTCTGCACCAAGTGTTGCACGACCATGGATGCAACAGTCCCTCTATGTGGTATAACAGGCTTCTCACTGCATATGAAATACATCCCAGTTTAGGCAGGTTAGCATGGCAGAGGCAGAACCAACTGTGGGCATATCATCACACATACTATACACTACTTGACACAAACTGAAACAGACTGAAGCAGGTTTGCGGTGTTTTGTGATTGATGTAATGACTAAAGAAATGTCGGGATGGAAAGGCTGGTTTAAGGCACCCTTCATGAAAAACCATGCTGTCATTCTAGCCTTTGACTGACCACTCTAGGCAAGTATTGTGCATACAGTATGTGTCACAGAGCAAGCCACTGTGTGTATGCTGCAGGTGGGGTGGCTGTGCAGGTGCGGTGCCCTCACCAGCTCTCCAAAGTGCTTCATGGCATACTCCAGCACCCCCGATGCTGCTTCTGGCTGCTGCAACTTGTTGTTGATGCTAGCATAGAGAGAGAGAGAGAGAGCAAGAGAGAGAGTGAGAGACAGACAGACAGACAGACAGAGAGAGAGAGAGAGAGAGAGAGAGAATGGTGTTGAGAGAGCAAAAACAACCAACCGTAACAGCAGGTGGTGTAGTGTTTAGAGTGATCACCTTCCATTAGAAGGGTCTAGTTAAACATCATGCTAACACTAGCTTGATACAGTAAAAATTACCCAGCTTGGTAAATGGGGAAATCAGTGTCACTTTAGAGAAAAAACTAAACAAACAAACAAACAAACAAACAAACAAACAAATAAATAAATAAATAAATAAATAAATAAATAAATAAATAAATAAATAAATAAATAAATAAATAAATGCAACTCTCCAAGTCGCCCTGAACAGCATCCCGCTCACTGCCAAACCATTGGCCAACTCATCACAGAACCCATTTGCTGTGATGCTCATTCCAGACACACTCTACTCACTTCAAGTTTATTTATTTGCAGCATCATGCAGAGGCAAATGTTTGCTGGTGGTGGGTAATTATGGGCAAACACGCACAGTTCCTCACACTGAGATACGGTCTTTCTGTTGCATTTGAGATGACAAGAAAACATCTTGGAAAGTGACATCTGGAAGGTTTTCATTCTGTTGTCAGTATATATGAAAAAGAAAAACAACACCTGAAAGATAGGCCGGGCTGAGGGGTGGGGGTCTTAGTGAGAAACACTGCCTGACTACTGTTTTTACGGGTGGCCTAAAATTACAGTTCATCCAGCAGTGACATCACATCCAGACAAGCGTTCCTGCCATTTCAGCATGCATACAAATCATTTGCATGAACTTCCAAATGATGTCATAACTGGAAAAATCAGAAGCTGAAACAGACAATGGACAGGTTGCAATAAAACAGCAACCTACAGCATCTATAATGGAGAAGGCGATCACTGAATCAGAGTATCAATCCATGTTATTGAGCGGCTGTCGAAGCTGTAGCAGAGGCCAACGTGGCACAGCCTGTGTTGGGCGTAAGTGAAAGCGCAGTGCACTCGGCATGTGGCTGTCTGATGGAACACACCTCCCTGCTGCACTGAGAGGGGGATGTGGAGAGTCTGCTCCACCCGACATAGCGTCTCAACATGTCTGCAGACACACCAGACAGACACACACCTCATGGCTGAAAGGCACATACACTCACACAAACATGTTAACTTGAACACAGAATCCCCCTAATGACCATGTCCACATCATTTATCACACCACATAAAACAGATAAAACATCACTAACAGCTAAACTACTTTGCATAGCACCATCAGCTTAGTAAATAAAGGATGCAAAACTAAAGAAAAATAAGCCTGATATCAGACATCTGGTTAAGCGATTCAAATGTCTGTGATAAATATTTAGAAAAACCAACATCTGGTAAACTGTTACAGTTCTAAAAAGGACCTTGCCTCCCTGTGCGGGAAAACAAGAATACTAGTGAGACGCTTTAATGGCAGTTTTATTAGTAACTGAAATCTAATGCAAGTTTTTATGGGGCTAAGATGAAGAAAAAACAAATTAGACTTTTATGGAGTACCATGGCCCAGAAAACACATCCTTGCTTCGGATACGAGTGACTTCATCACACTGGGTTGAAGCACCAATAACACCAAAGAGAGAGACTCAACAGGCAGTGCGACGCAACAGTTTTGAATGATGGGTTCCATAGGGTCAGATTCCCCACTACCTACATATTGCCACAATGACCCAGTCAGGTTGGGATGGGAGACTTAATGAAGGCCATGTGAACCCATGGGACAAGACCCCATCTGGACCACAGCTGGGACGCAAACTAACCCTTACTGTCATTCCTTTCGCCTCCCAGATAGCAAGATGTCCAACCAGATATAAATACATAAATAGTCAGGAACTGTCACAATATTGTGTTTAGTGACCCATGGTCAGTCTTTTTCAACAAAGACCAGCTCCACCATGTGACCCCCTCAGCCATCATTCACTTTGGTCGTCAACATGATTCACATTGCTTCCCTTCATCCAAGCAAATCCAATTTGGTTGGATTTTCAGTATTCAAGGCAGAGGCACTTCACACAGCAGGGCAGCCCATCAGAGGACACTTTCAGCAAACTCACCACATATACGGACACATATTAATACAAATAAGAACAGTGATACTGCTACACTGCATATGGCCACCTTCATCAATAACTAGCATGACCATTCTGTAACAACCCAGACCAGGGCAGAGAACCAGTGCTTTACCAACATCTGACCCAAATGAATCCCAAACATGATGGAGCCTAATTGAGACCAGCAAAGCATAGAAAAACATGAACATGGAAAACTCATACCAGGGTAAACCAGGGTGGAGAATGCAGATTTCACAAAAAAAGTCAAACAAAAGAAGACCACAGTACAGAAAAAACCAAAACAGGGCAGAGAACTCCCTGTAGAATGTCTAAACAAAACATTAAACATGATACAAACAGTGTAGTCTAACAAACAGAACACTGAGCCAAGACTGTTGTACACCATTACTTCACTCTGTACTCAGGAGTTCTTACACAACCTGTCTCACAATGTGGTTGGCCACACATCTTTGGCTAAACTGTTGCTCCGCAGTTCACCACTGTTTGGTCTTGGGAGCTGAACATACTTGCAAGAGGATGAAACTGTTCACAAAAGATCCACAGCTCTGGCATGAACCACAGAGCAGAGAGAAGAACCGCTTTCCCTCAAGAGAAGGCAAAACGTGGTGGAGGAGCCAAAGCTGACAGAGAACAAAGAAATGCAGCCTCTTCCTATATGCTGCTCTCACTGGCTCTACGGGTTCCAACCACAAGTTCAGCCTGATCTGCAGCAGGAAAAATAATCTGCTGTCCTTTATTATTCAAGCAAAGGCTGAGGATTAATGAACAAATATCTTGGTCGCAGCAGACAACTTCGTTGCTGGCTCAGTTTAACAACTTGCTTCAAGATTCCTTTAGCACACTTTCGTCCACTGTTGTGGGAAACACAAATTAGCCTATATGTGACCATGAGGAGGGATCATGAGAAAAAATATGTTGAACATTAAAAAGACATGTTGGGTTGCACTGTGATTCATTACTTGTTTTCAACTTTTTAAGTTTTTCACCTCAATTCATTATACAGATTTTTTCCCCCCAAAGGATTAAAAAAACAAAATGGGTAAATGTGTTTTTCTGTTTTCCATCTACTGTAAAGCTGACAATGAATATTTCTTTCAGACTTCTTTACTGACAATATGACATGAAAAAAGTATAAAATTATTTGAGTGCTAATGGGTTAATGTGAAACATAGGACCACAGGTTCACATCAGCATGTGTTGTGAAACTATATCTGCAGAACTAGTTGCATATTAAACTTCAGTTAAGTTTGTTCATATTCTATAACAATTTTACCAATCTCTTATTATACAGTGGAGTAATTCAGAAGGTTAAGGTATCTTTTGTTAATGGTACAACAGCAGAACCCCTCAGAGAAACTCATTCATGTTAACCTGACCAATTAAAATCTATATGCTTATTTCATCAAGTGACAGTTTTTCATTGTTGTTGTTCATAAACAACAGTAACTATGCAGACAACTTGAACAACTGAAGTAGTGGCCATACACTGAATCTGTGCATTACAGCAAATGAATGGTGCCACATTATATAATAATTTATGTGAAAGGAATGATTCTTTGCCTTTGGTGTTTGTTTTCCTGGAATTACTTAAAACGGAAATGACTAATGCGCTCGGCCACAAACTTTCCACTGCGCAGCATCCTGGCTATAGGTCACATCTGGAACCTGACGTTTTTAAAGGGATATAACTGGTGCCCAGCACAGGAACAATGAAAAGAAAAGAAAACAAGGTCTCTGCACAATGTCTGGTACTGGGCTTTGTTCAGTACCCAGCAACATGAAACCAGTATAGAGGACTGCTCTATCCTGGGGCTGTTCCAATAATCTTGTCAAGTCATGAAAGCTGTTGTGTCTTCATGCCCGAAGTAAACGGTGGCCAAGGGTGCACTTTGAATGTTATGCAACACATATCAGTCTACATTTCAAGGAAGAGAAATGTCCCTGGAGTATGCCAAATGGCTGGCTTTTGTTTTGGGACATAAAAGTCTATTTCTCATATTTTTCAGATGGTGTATTTGGACACATGCAGCTTATGTAATCCAGTCATACTTACTGTAACCCTCTGGCTAAACATACTGGCAGAGAACCTCAGAAGCCCTATAGGAGGCTTTTGAGAATTATCATACAGACAACTTCACTAGGCCAGCAGGTAGAGAAGCAGTTAAAGGCAGACAGACCAACAACACATCCTGGAAAACATGCTGAAGATATACATTTGAAAGCCAAGTGGGGTGTTCTGGGTGAAAACCTGTGCTATTAAAATAAACATTTAAAAAAACCCATCAATCCCTTCACCTGTCTGGTATGACCGCTGCTGAAAAGAGGAGCACAGCTATGGGAGGACTGGGCTGTGGTCTTTGGGACAACTCTCCCCAACCCCAAACTGAGAGCCTCTTCCAGCAGCAAGATGATGCATAAATGCTCAGAAGCATTAGCGATAAGCTATGTGGTGTTTTACCCCAAGAAAAAATGTCCAGAAGAGAAGAGTTATACCCCTCATGTGAAGTCATCAGAAGCTCCCCTGACCCCCCTGGGAAATGGTAGCATGGGTCCATACACCACCTTGTGTCTTCCTGAAAGTGGAACTCATTCTGTCCAGTTCTGACCTGTGTGGATCAATGACCTGGATCCGAAGTCCCTGGGGTACCGAAAGCAGCACTCACTCTGGGGCTCCAGGTGTAGTAACCTGTTAAGTGGGTGACCAAGAGTTCCTCTGCTGGTTGGCTGCAGCACTGTCACGGTGCTGTCCGTCTCTAAATGGTATGAAACAGATTTGCACTGCAGCCTGACTGCAACTGCTACATGCCCATGTCACGAGCTTGGCAATGCATGGCCAGAGAGGCCACGTGGGTGAGTCTTTGTCTTAGTCCTGGTGACAGATGGGATCATCAAGGGGCACCGAGCCTGACAAATCACTCTCAACATTTTCCAGAAATGCACTCCCTCCTCTTTGTAGTGCCGGGGCTGCCATGCTCATGGCTCCCAAAAGCACTCTTTGAGCAGAAGAAGGAAAAAAATACAGCAGCTGTCTGGATGAAGTTATCTCAACAAGCAGCAAAAACATGTGTCAACAAATGGACCTACTGAGAGGGAGAGTGAAAAAGAATACCTCTGTCACGAGAAACTACTTTTATAGCACACCAGCTACTCAGTATATGAGCACAGTTGGGCTTAGAAGCATGTTTATAACTCGCTTCGTTTGTAACGCCATATCATTATATATACCACAAAATACAATCTGTAAAATGTAATAATACTATGTTGATTTATTCACTGGTGAATTAAGGTGGCCCCTAGTCTGTTTGCTGGAAGCATAAACAGCAGCCTATGTCCTGCTGCAGACAAATTTTAGGGAAAAGAAAGTGCTATTAAAACAAACAAACAAACAAACTAAAAAATTACTTCAATTGCAAAATATTGTGTAGGTCCCCCTCATGCCCTCAAAACAGCTCTGACCCATCGAGGCATAGATTCCACAAGACCTCTGAAGGTGTCCTGTGGTATCTGGCACCAAGACGTTAGCAGCAGATCCTTTAAGTCCTGTCAGTTGCGAGGTGGGGCCTCCACGGATGAGACTTGTTTTTTCAGCACATCCCACTGATGCTCGATCAGATTGAGATCTGGGGAATTTAGAGGCCTGGACAACACCTTCAACTCTTTGTCACTGTCCTCAAACCATTCCTGAACAAAGGGCCACTGCCATCAGGGAATACCATTGCCATGAAGGGGTGTATGTGGTCCACAACAATGTTTAGGTAGGTGGTACATGTCAAAGTAACATCTACATGAATGCCAGGACCCATGGTTTCTGGGCCAGCAGAACATTGCCCAGAGCATCACACGGCCTTCTTCCAATAATGCATCCTGCTGCCATCTCTTCCCCAGATAAACGACACACATGCACCTAGCTGTCCATATGATGTAAAAGAAAAGGTGATTTGTCAGACCAGGCCACCTTCTTCCACTGCTCCATGGTGCAGTTCTGATGCTTATATGCCCATTGTTAACAGCTCTCTCTCATGGCTAGCGTTAACGTTTTTGGCAATTTGTGCTAAAGTAGCTCTTGTGTGGGATTGGACCAGACAGGCCAGCCTTCGCTCCCCACATGCATCAATGAGCCTTGAGTGTCCATGACCCTGTTGCCGGTTCACTGGTTGTTCTACCTTGGACCACTTTTGCTAGATACTAACCACTGCATACTGGGAACACCCACCCCACCAGACCGGCCATTTTGAGATGCTCTGACCCAGTCATATAGCCATCACAATTTGACCTGTCAAAGTCCCTCAGATCCTTACGCTTGCCCATTTTTCCTGCTTCTAACACATCAACTTCAACAACTGACTGTTTACTTGAAATGTCTCCCACCCCTTGACAGATGCCACTGCAATGAGATAATCAATGTTATTCACTTCACCAGTGTAAGTATATGTACATGCACAGACTCTGTGAACATATTTGTTTTTTTTTTTTGTTTTTGTTTTTTTTAAACTCAGATGTAAAATGCACAGTCAAACTAAGTGACTACAGTTGTGTAAGAAGATCACATTACCACAGTATTTCCCATTTTGGTCACATAGTGACTAAAAAACCACGAAACACCTATCATGACAAAAATGAAGCATAGAGCTGGAACTTGCGTATATTTTCTTAGCATAAATGAAGACAGCAAGAGTAATTTATAAAATGTTCCCAACTGCAAGACTTTGGATTTTGCCCCAATAGAAACAGCTTTCTTCCAATTTATTTATTTAAAATAAATTTCCAAGCACAAACAGAGCCTATTAAATGCAGACTGAAGGCAATTTTGGTGGCTGATTTGACTTCACGGAGGAAAAGACACTCATCAGGATGAAAAACTAAGAAAATGGATGTGTTTTGAACATGCCAGCTTCCTTTCCCAAGTTATTCATTTTCAGTGAATTCAGTGTGGGAGACATTTCAGTTTCACCACATTGTTTATAATGCAATGATGTCCAACATCAGCCTGCAAGTCATGGAAAACTTTTTTTTTTTTTAATTGGCTGCGGCCCGAGTCCCACAGGGTCCAAGTCCATTTGAAAAATGATTTCTGATCTAGAGAGGAAATGACTGCATATCTTGTCAAACATACAAACCTGCTGTTGGAATTTGGACATTGAGGTTTCATAATTAGGGAAGGAATTTAACATCAGCAGCTGCCTCAAGTTTAGATTTATTCCTCATCCTCCTAGCCCCAACCAACAGCTGTCCTCTTTAAACCTGCTGTACATCTTTGTTGCTCTGTACACCAAAGCTAAAGGACAAGGCACTACCTTTAGGGCCAAGTTCAGCAAATTATCCAGCTTGCTTCCAACAACAATGAGTTTGGAATGGCAGTTGATCACGACAGTAAATCAACCCTGGTCCATGACTGTCCAATAGGAAGAGAACCCCAGAAATGAACCATCCAAAAGCTGAATAACCCAAATGACTTGGGTCCTTAAGTGTCTTCCAGACTGGTGACAAACACAGAATGTACAGTTCACAGCCACTTACATTTTAGGAATCCCCAAAGGACTAGATGAATGGGAGATGCAGACCCAGGACTTATCAATTCTAATGCTATGGCTCTAACTACCACACCCCCTTTTGTGAACAGTGTGGAACTTCCCACCACGAGGACTGCACTCACATGGAAGAATTTATTTCATCTTTAAAGTAGCACTGTTTGCTTTCCTGCCAGTAAGAACAGTGAAGTGGTGAGTTGATGCCAGCATACTTTAGTTCACAGGAAGTCTATGTTTTCCTAGCTGGGGGGTGGGGGTGTTGAAGAGAGAGGAGTAAGAAATACTGTATTTGCATATGTGACAAACAGTGCTCCAAAGTTCTGTCAACCTTCCAAATATGAGGGAGGTTAACATGAGGTGGAGGGGGGGGGACACTTCTTGGTCAAAGGTGAACATTGTTCTGGGAGGGCTACTAGAGTATTAACTCATTGGACTGCAGCTGTTTGGCACTGGCCTGCGAGAAGTAAACCCCATACATACAATGGTGTAGGAACAACACTGGCTAGCAGACTACCAATCTGTGCATTAGATGTCCTAAAATATATTCAAAGAACCAGCAGAATGCACATATCCAACACATCAACAGTATTATTTAGCAACAAACTAACAAATGTTAGTTGCTCTCCATTTTTATTACATAATAACACAAAATGCACACCTGGTTAATGCATGTGTGAAATGACCAAAAGCAACAGTACCACCATTTATGGACAGGACATGAGTGACAAATGATGCCAACAGTGATTGGCTTTGTGTCCCACTCACAGTAATAGGTTACACCTCACTTACGGATGAATACAAACAACCGAAAGGCTCCTTCACAAATTATAGGCAGTGGCTATTGTTACCCACAATTTAACATCAACAAACAAGAACAGAGAGCATCATAGTTGTCTTATCAGAAAGACACATTCAGGCCCCACATGTAAAAATTGTAATGACACATTGAATTTTAAATGTCTAACCTGAAAAGTTTTACTGTATTTTACTTAGCTGTGGTATGTGTTAAAGTCTGTCTGTTACTGTATAATCACATGACCAAAACAAATTTTCAGTATTTGTGGTGAGTATATATTAATTTTTTTTTAAATGTTCTGGCTGGCCACACATTGGACATCACAGATCCCCATAAGCATATAAGCAGATAGAAGCAGGATGTAGAGTAATCCTGCTATTTTCTCTTTGTTCCACCTTCTGTTCCACAGGCTATGGGATGGGAAGTGCCTGGCCACATTCCATGGCACTATAATCGACACCACCTGGATGCCGCCACCCGAGACGCTCCGTAGCATGCGAGAAATGCAGAAACAGCAGCCTGCACTCCAGGAGGACCCCCAGCTTACGGTTCATCGCTCGCTACACAGAATTTATAAAGAAAGTTTGACTTCTAAGTTGGCAAAAATCCATATGGTAGCTTGAAAATACATTCCCAACACATCAGTACCACATGCAGCATGCAACATACAGTCTTTTCTGAGAACCAAAATCTTGTCTTTTGTACACGTATGTATGTTGTGTTGTCTTGTGTGCATTGAGAGCCATTGGAAACTGAAGACAAATTCCCTGGATGTGTAAGCATACTTGGCCAAATGAATCTGATTCTGATAAATAGGAAAGGAACATCAACGTACAACCATAAAACAAATGGGGATGCTAATCAAAAATAAGGCAATACATTGGATTAACAACCAATACCCTTTTCTTTTAATATATTCATTAGCTATTTTGGTGCTTTAAAACTGAACAGTGGCAGGGAGAGACTGTTTGATGCAATGAGAAACATTTCATGTACAGATGCTTGTCACACTACTTTTCTCTAAGGGACAGCAGAGGGTGCAGTGGTTAGCTGCTGCCCTGCACTCAAAGGTGTGAATCCCACTGCTTACCTTTAATTGAAAAGAGTTAAAGTTACCCTGCTGTATAAATGTGTAAATCCTAAGTAAAGTATCTTGACAGAGACCTCCCCACATGGCAGAGAGCTGGATATTTACTTTTATGGATCAACAACACATCGTGAAGTCAACTTCTAATGACTGCAAGTTTGTGATAAATACAGCCCAATACTCATTTCTACCAAAATGTTTTGCTCTCCACTATGCAGCGTTCACCCCAGGAAGAAAGACCGATTCATTGTAGGAAAACGTTGCAGGAAAGGTTTCTAAATATAGCTGTTGGTTTCAATGAACAATTTTGATTTTCAAGTTGTACAAAATCTCCATAAAGATACATGATCATTACCATCATGGCACTAACAATTGTTATTAAGTGTGAGAACTGAGAAACTATTTTTCATCAATAATATTAGCCAGGAGATCAAATGACTTGACATGAGACCATGAAATCAAATCAAAGGTGTGAAATCGTGAAGAAAAGCAGGTCCTCTATAGGCATTTGGTCCCTGTTATACTGAACTGTCCAAATAGTTCACGCAGAACTGAAAGGTGTCGGTTTCTGAGCTGCTTATTTATGCAGAGAGTCTGAGAAGTGTCAGCGAAGATCAACTGTTTTACATTGTTTTAATTTATGCTTCTGGCAAAACAGGAGGAGCTTCTCGGAAGCTACAGCTCTCAATTACATCCTTACAAGGGATTGTTAATTCAACGCAACGTCACTGCTACAGTTAATGTGGAACCAGTCAGTGGGCTATCCAGACGACCATCAAATCCAAAGTGCCTACATTTTTATAGAAGCTTATATGAATTTCAGTCTGAGAACTAAGCATTTATATTTTGAAAATGGATCACTGCATGAGGCAGTAGAAGATCTGTCTTTGGTTGCACTATGCAGAGGCAGAAAAAATCTGTTTTATTACAATCACTTTTGTAAGAACCCTCTCTAATAACCAGTTGTTTTGAGTGTTGAACATGTGTTACATAATTTAGGACTTGTTTACTTATCTTTAAGGTAAGTCAAAGTATCTTTGTTTTTTTAATGTAGGTTTAACATAGCAGGCTTAATAAGATTAAAACAAAGTTTAATCTGTTTGTGATGCAACATAAAAGCATGTTTATCAGCATACTGTTTACTTGCCTGGCATGCTGAAAATTCAAACAATATCAACATACACCCAGGCCTGGCCTGGGGGAACAAATGGGACTGGATGCAAGATGAGGTGAATGTGAAGAATGCAAGCGAATGGGCCACAACATCTAAACTTCTTATAAGCATCCTTCCTGTGCCTGGTGACAGGCAATTATAGTTGAAAGGAATCCACAGAATCCTTATGCTGCCCCCTCCTCTTTATTATTACAAAGAAAAATCACTATGGTAATGAACAGGAAAGGATCTTTGCTGGATTCCATCAGCATCTGTTATTTTTCAGCTGATGGAAGACATGAGGGTTTGGGCTGGCAACAAAACAATAGCTCATATGATATTGAAATGTGCAGCCACCAGAGAGTTTACCAGGGTTTTTAGCGAAGGCATTTGCTGACTGCTGCCCCCCAAGACACCTCCCTCCACCTCATGCCACCCCTATGAGTAACATTTTGACCAGATTCCATGAGTGGAGAGAGTAAAGACCATGAAAACCACAATGCTGACTCACTAGGCAATTTCTCTCTTTCAGGTTAACACCTAGCACCCTTTAGATCTTTCTCCTCACAGCTTGAGCTGTGTGTTTGGGGACCCAACACATTTTAATTGAGCTTTTCACTAGGTGAGCAGGCATGTAAATTCAGCCACTAAATGCGTTCAAGGTTTCCAGCAAAGCATATGCAATGTTCCCCATCACCAATAAATGAGAAGAAACGGTGCACCAAAGACCAACAGGCTGCAGTCTCTTTTCTTAGACACTATTATTACTTCTATTTAGTTTCTTTGCTGAAACTTGTATCCAGTATAACTTGCTGTTTTGCCATCTGTTATATCAGGAAACATGGAGTTTCTATTTATTTTTCCTCTAAAGTCCAGAGATACAGCATGTGTATCAACACGATCTGGGATTCAAAATTGCTCTCATTGTTTTTGACTCTGTGAGTAAACAAATGTATGTGACTGCCCTGCCACAGATCAACATCCTGACCAGGGTGTATCCTAACTCATACCTTTGGATCACCATAACCGTGCACTGGACAAGCAGTAACAGATAACGGTTAGATAGATTCATTCTAAAGTTTGGTACTTCTATATAGTGCAAAACAGCAAAGCTCATATCCTTGTACAAGTGTTGTTTTTGTTGCCTTAAAGTAGACCTGAAATGACAAAAGTTCTACAGCAGGCCGTGTTTACCAAATGCAACGACTTGATATGAGGACCAGTCCTACAGAACTATTCCTAACACAGTCCAGAATGCATCAATGATTGGATGGGAGATAAGAAAAGAGTTCTTCTACCAACCAGTCCGCTGAGATTGCCTCAAGAGTCTGACTCTGTGTCCTGAACCTGAGACAAGAATAGCCTTGTTGGTCTCTCTAGGCAGGAATCTCCACAGGTTAAAGAGACAAATGACTGGCAGCTGGACACTTTGATTATGGGTCCACATGCTTACGGAAAGTTATTCTTCTTATCTGTAAGAGGGTGATGTGAGTGTAATGGGAATCAGGGTCTCCTCCTTATTTACTTGCTCCTTAGCTGTTGGCTAAACCAGGGCTCAGCAGAGGCATTAAGAGTAGTTTGCTTGCAGGTCAGTGGCATTTGCCCACACAAAGCTAAAGATGAGGGGTCAAATAAGAAATAACACTGGGCAAAAAAATAAAAACTATACATGGGCAGATGACTTCACCTCTGCATGCTTTTTCAAGGGTTTCAATCCTGTGTTTATGTGAATGACATATTTACAGTGGGGTGATTTTTATTGGATCAGTTGAGGGTAAATATCCATAAAGTGAAATACAGCAGGAGGTGGGATTTGAATAGAATGTCTTGTGAGTACAAAGCAACAGCTGGCAACTACAGTACCTGCAAATGAATCCTGATGCTATATTTAAGTTCATTCACTTAAGGCAAAAATTACTTGAGCTGGGAAAATGAATATGCAGTGCTATTAAATGAAACGCCACACCAGTCAAGGTCCTTCTCAGACAAAACGAACCTTGGAATTACCACCAAAATGTGTCACAAAAGGAAACTGAGGCCTTTTCTTGTTGATTTCAACTGGAATATAAATAATGGAGTAATAGGGTATCATAAGTTGTAAGAGACCACAGCACACACTACAAAGCATCTGGAATGTATTTAAAAAAAAGTCTAAAGTCACTATAATTCTTTCTATTGCATGTTGGTCAGCAATTGCAGACTCAACTTCACTCGAGTTCTTGAGTTCACTTCATAAGTCACCAATCAATGGTCTCAAAGGGTCTGCTTTTCCATTCCTTAATCTGCACAACTATTTGAAATTATCCATACTATTTACATCTCCGATTTCCTCAAACCTCGCTCACTAAATCAGTGAATATCTCAAAGACAGCTCAAAACGGACATAACCTCATGCTTAAACGTGAGAGAACACTTTTCTGCCCATTCAACCATGCTTACCACGGGAAGTGTGCATGAGATCTCTGAAGTGGGGGTCACAATGACCTATCTGTGAAACATTGAAGAACAGCTTCAACAAACACGCTCCACCCAGACGCTTCAATTACAAACTGAGCTCTTCACAAACAAGCACATTACATCACCCTATCAATGGCTGATTGGAAAATATAGGGGCTCAGGCTTCCTCCTCAGATTCTGTTGTGGAGACAAACAGTCTTATTATGACAAGATGGAAGCAATGGCTGGGGCAAAAACCCTGAACCAAAAACACATGAGCACATGGAACGCCATGTCCTGTGTCCGAAGGCATCCTGGAAATCATATGAGGACAAATCCCCTGGCAGCTGTACGAGGAGGTGTTTCCAAAGGCAGGGTACAACCTGAGCAGAGCAACACGCTGAAGTAATTCCACTTTGACCTTCTCACACTTATGTAATGATTCAGGCTGCTGGTACAACTCCACGTTGATGCAGCCAAACAGCTCTTTCCTTAGGGCAGGAGGCTGACAGTGAACAGATACTTTGAGTGTGTGTACTGTGGAGCCTCACTGTTCTCTGGTCCTCCAGTAGCCAATTGCCATCTGAGGGGGACATCTTCTAGGTCTTGATCAGGTTTGAAATATAAAAACATGGCTGAGAGAAATTTGGACAGGCAACAAACAGAGTGGAAGCCAACACGGTCATAACAAAAGAGGAGGACCAACATAACAACTCTATTCAAATTGCTTTTACATTTCCTCAGAACTGAACTGAAGAATGAGCCTCCGTTGTATGGAAGGGAGCAAAGAGAGCTAGTCCTTTCATTTCAGCAGCTCCAGACATTCAAAGCACTCTGGAGGAAGATGGGGGGGGGGCTCATTCACCATCCATAGGGGAGGGAGCTTGCTGCAGACAGCCTCACCGAAAGCCAAGAACCTGCAACGCCCACCACTGCATTCCACATCCTACAGCTCAAGAGCCTGGGGTGTTCAGAATGAATTAAGGTATCTTTTGTAAAATCCCATGCATTGCAGGGCCAGATAACAACAAGATTATTACATTTATTGTCACATCTGGTCATGTAGGCATCTGGAAACATGCAGAAACAGTTGCATGTCTTCACATTCAAAAAGGACAGGCAGCTCTAGTAGTAAATATAAAGGCACGCAAATGCAGATATCTTCTCAGGGATTCCCCTGGCTCAGGTGTATGATGGAATAATTGGTCAGAGCTTTTACACAGCTCAAACAACTTTAAAAATTCAACAGGTCCACATATATTCTGAGGTGGAGTGTCTTAGAAATTTGATTTCGAGGCCATATGTCTTTGCAGTCACTGCCCCTGGACAGGCACTTGTGAAATTTCCATTTAAATACTGTGTACTGTGTAAGATGTCTACTGAAAATGCCATAACCAATGTAAGGTTTCCACAATTCCAGCAGCTTATACGGGCTGCAGGAAGACACAAGTAAACAGTACTTTGGTCATTTTCTACTGAAAATTAAGTCTTATGCAACACTGATTGCTCATTCTGTAAAACAGGGTGTTAAATATAGCCCATGGCATACACATTCCTCAAGAGCCCTGACAACTCAAGAGGTTAAAAAGTCAGAGTAGTGTGATCTGGACCCCTACAGAGACTGTTTTGTTCTTTAGTGTGTAAGCCAAGGGGCAATTGGGCTCAGAAAGTGTTTAAAAGAACACCTGATGTGAGAATTGCTGGTTGGAAGAAGGCATGACTGAGACAGACATAGAGCTGGGGGGTGGAGGAGGGCAAGAGGCAGAGGGCTGGGTGGGCCTACAGCCAAAGGGGTGTGGGGTAATCACATCTCAGCTCCAGTAAAAGTGGGAGGGAATGCATGTGAAGATATTTAAGGTGTGACAGGTCCAAGCTGCAGAAAGGAAGGCTGTCAGCAGACGATACACACAAAAGCAGTGTGGGTCTGCACTGTACCCCTGAGCACGGCAGACGGAAGGCACGCACCTCTTCTCGCTCACCCATATTAAGAGCTTTCTGCTCCCAATCACCAGAACGTGCTCATCCTCTCATCCAGTTCTTAGTCTTCCAGCCTCTTTGACCCTTGCCTGACCATGGTGAAGAGGGAAGTTCTCGGGATGCTCACCCTGGGGGTGACACTGCTGCTACTGTTTCGTGAGTCAGGCGCTCAACGGGAGCAGCGCAGGACAGTGGTGTCTTCACCAAAGTCCCCCACCAAGGGTGGCTGCTGTGAGGAGGTGCGGTCCCTTAAGGTGCAACTGGCTAACGTGAGCAGCCAGTTAGAGGAGCTGACACGCAAGCAGGAAGAGGAGGTCCGCTCACTGCTGCGCCAGGTGCTGGAGCTTGAAAAGCAGAGCCACACCCAGGAGGCCCGCATCACTGAAGCTGAAAGCAAGTACTCCGAGATTAACAACCGTGTGGAGATCATACAGCTGCAGGCCTCACAGGCTGTTACACAGACATCCACAGGTGAGGTCCCATTCTTTTATGCACACCTTCGTTTAACCGCAAACCCTGAGAAGTAGTGTATTGTCTTATATGTAATGTGACTCATATCTCTGTGTGTGTCCTGCACATAGAGTTCATGCAGGTGTAGAGAACGAAAGCAGATTATTCCTTTCATCCATGTCATACCTTGTCATCGACAGTTTCCATTAAGTTTCCATCAAGGGAGACATGCTTAAGGAAAAGGTGTTTCGCCATGATGAAAGGATATGTATGGTGCTGAAAGCTTCCATCACACTGAAGAGTGAAGATTTCTTTTCATTTATCACTGATGACCTTCTACTTTAGGATTTCAGACCTTCCAGTTAAGGTTTTTCAAAGAGCAAAATTTAAATACCAATGTGCAAATCCTTTTGAGTCAAGTACAAATGTTATAATAGCTTTACTTGTTATTTTGTGGCACATCACATGTCACAACTGTCCTTCTTTAAACAAATTAACCAAAGTTAATAAGGTGTTGAATGTCTAGGACAAAAATTCCTGAATATCATAGATGGTCAACAGGTAATCTTTAGAGATGAGCACAGTTAATATTGCTTTGCTTTAGTTTAGTGGGTAAAAGCACAGAAAATACAAAGTTTGATAGAGTGAGGTGACCAGCCAGACCCTGTAACCTCAAGTGACCCACCCCAACACTGCCACAAAGATGGCTGGAAATATCCAAATCTTTTAGAGATGACAAAACCCTCCAAGCCAAAGACCCCACCCCCCAGATTCATTTTATTTTTTGCTTTGCTACATCTGGAACCTGAAAGCCCATTTTTAAAAAAATCATTGAAGGAGTTAACAGTTACGCAATAACATTGGAAAGAATGTAACACGGTTGGAATACATTTCCTTAGGTCTTTAGAACAGTAGCTGTTCGACTGATGTCATGAATCGCAAACAAATGATTTGAGGAGTGCCTGATGAATGATAGCTATTAACAAACAAGCACTCAGACTCAGAGCACAAACAGGAAAATAAATACATGCTGAAGAGACAAATGAAGAGAAAAAGAGTTTTCAAAGCTTTTTATGAACAACTACTTATAGCAACCACTTAATTATATAGTGAAATAGCTCATTGAGCGCCCTTTAAAATCCGAAATTATGGGAAAGTACAGGTGAGGACAAACACTGGCCAGAAATTCAGAGAGCCTGACCACACTTCAAAATTTACACTTTAAAAATCCAAAGAATCCCAAAAGCAGGTGGGCATTTTCATTTACAAGGTGCTATAAACCTGCTTTTAGATCTCCAAAACAATAATTATATGAGTGCCTTGCAGTTCCTGGGCACCAGACATCTGCAACAGCTGGGCAAAAAAGATTAGAGGGCAAGGGTGTTACTACAAGTTCACCAGACCTCAAACTTTAGCCATAATCCTCTCCTGGCATGTGGCCCATAAATAAAATGCTCACAGGCAGTTGAGATTGTCTCATGATTTTGGTATGTGTGTGTGGGGGGGGGGGGTGCCTGCTGACCAGCATGTGCACAAATGGGGCAACCAAAAAAAAAAAAAAACACAGCACTACTCCGTGACCCTTTGCACACCTCATTATTTCCCAGCACCACCAGCTGTGCAGCCAGACACTTCCAGCACTGTGGTGAAATAAAACTACCGGATTAGTGTAGTGCCCCTTTAATGCACCGGTTCGGACTGCACACATTTCACTATGTTATTTTTATGACAGAGAACTGCTCACACAAAGAGTGCTCTGTTGGGAACAGACACATAATGACTAGACTGCACAGTTGCTTTTGAAAGAAGGCATTGACCGTGGAAAACCTCCCCACTCTAGACTTGGATTGTTAGCTTATTATTCACAATGTAATTTTCCCAGATTTCAGAGATATGTGGCATGTGTGCTTTCTATCTATGACTTGATATTTTAAGTGTTTGTACCTTAGTACAGAAGTCCTTAACTTCAAGCCCCTTTCTGTCTTGCAGATGCCATTTATGACTGCGCCTCGCTCTACAATAGGAATTACAAGATCTCCGGACAATATAAGCTGCCTGCAGATGAGTTCCTGGGGACACCAGAACTTGAGGTAATCCCCCAAAAAGTCTTTGCATTATCATCACCTCTGTCATTAAATAATCTAGTGTATTATGTCCACACTCTTAGTTTTTCATGTTAATTTGTAGTGCTGAATGATTTTCTAAAACTTGGCCCAGTAGCACCTCACTGGGAGCCTCCTGGACCCTTTGAAAGTCCTTAAACATTTCCTTAAATATAGCACCTCTGTGAATTTTCAGGTGTACTGTGACATGGAGAGTGCCGGTGGGGGATGGACAGTCATCCAGCGGCGCAAGGTGGGCCTGACTTCCTTTGACCGCGACTGGAAGCAGTACAAGCGTGGATTTGGAGCAATCCGCGGTGACTTCTGGCTAGGCAATGACAACATCTTCCGGTTGACACGGCAGCCTACTGTGCTGCGCATAGAGCTTGAGGTATGCAGGGAACTGGGGTGGGTAGAGCCAGCAGCAGATGCCACACTTTGAGATAAGCCTGAAAGAAACAGACCCAAATCAACCCCAAAAGAGTGTAGACTCTAGTGTTTGCCATATGGCTCCAAACTTGGTTGTGGAACAATGTGAAGAGTAGGGCCTCATGATGGAGGTAGTGTGGAACCAATCTCCCTTCACCCAGAGGGTTTATCATGCAAGACTGAGCTTAGCTTGTCAATACAAACAGCAGTAAACACAGGGAAATGTACATGCAGTTGATACAAGTAAACAGAGTAAACAACAGTTGATCACAATATACCATGCTGGGGGGACTGGAGAGGGAACAGCACTGTGATGCTGAAAGAGCAAACCCTGCTACTGTGCCCTGCCTCAGGACTGGGAAGGAGAGACACGCTATGCAGAGTACCAACACTTCACCCTGAGTAATGAAATCAACAGCTATCGCCTCCTGCTGAGCAACTACAGTGGCACTGCTGGTCAGGATTCTATGCGCTACCACAACAACACCAACTTCAGCACCAAAGACAAGGACAACGACAAGTGTGTGGATGACTGTGCAGCACTGCGCAAAGGTGAGGCTCCAATTGCACCACTGAACAATTTCTGCACATCAACAAGTCATTTTAATTTTTTTTTTTTTTTTTTTTTAAATCAGCCGCTCAGCTAATGAAATTTTTCCAAAGCACAGAATTTCATTAATTTGTACAATGGGGTATTCTAATTGAAGTAGTGTACCATTCAGTAAAAATTACCATAGGCAAAATCACTGTAGCCAAAAAAAATTACAGTTTCTTGATCAATGGTAACACAGTAAGAGGTGGTTCTTTAAGTGTAAAGCAGCAGCTCTAACCACGTCACCTGCTGTCCTCCTAGCATCACCAATATCATTTAAGCAACTAAAATTCACTGTTAAACAGGAGCAACTTTCCACAAGTATTCATTACCTACAGAGAAAAACATTTGTTTTGGAGAACAAAAAAAAAAGCAAATATGGCAGCAGAGTGTCAAGATGAAGTGTTTGTACTGTGAAAACACCACATTGTCAAAGCCATCCAACTTCCTGTGATGACAGCCCATAAATAACCCTGTCTTCCACAGGGGGATACTGGTACAACTGCTGCACAGACTCAAACCTTAATGGCATCTACTACCGCTATGGTGAGCACACCAAGAATACAAATGGCATCACCTGGTACAGCTGGCATGGACCCAACTACTCGCTGAAGCGTGTAGAGATGAAGATCCGGCCCCAGAACTTCCAGTCTTAAACACTCAATGGTTGCATTAAGATCAACCCATATAGACAAAGTTGCTCCTATGTGGGTACATGTTTTTAGGTTCTTTTTTGAAAATTAAATATTTTTCTGAAATGATACTCACTTATTAAAATGATAGATGTTGCATTTTTAATTGTAAATTGTAGTTAAAGTATTTATCTTTTTTATATTTGCTTTCATGTGTACGAACAGAGATTCAATCCAAACAGATGCAGATGGTATTTACTCAGTTAGGGACCGCACACACGCACACACACAAGCGCATCTTCAACAATTTTACAACCAAATCTTTTCACTTTTTTCCTCTTAAAGCAACAAAATAATCAATGTTTCCAAAACAAGCAAACAGGATGACTTCAAAGGATTACCGAGGGATGTAGGAAAGAACAGCCTGAAAGGCTCCCAGCAGGTTCCGCTATTAGACCATCATATGTTACAAGAAAGGGAACTAAACACATAATGCACCGCTCTTAAAGGAAATGGAGATTTTACTGTCAGAAAGACTTGATATTTTTCTCCTAATGAATCCTATGTCATTTGTAAAATGTGTACAGTTCTATGTGATATTGTTCTGTTCAAATAATTAAAAACTGTCTTTTTAAAAAGCTGAGCTATTTCTTAAGAATATGAAAACACTCAAGGGTGCAGAAAAAGACAAAGACAGTCACTAAAGAACTATCTGCTGCGAAGAGAGGGTGAAGGGTTTTGAAGAAGCTAGCTGGCCATATCAACTAAAAGCTGTCTCTGGCTGCTCATGATCACAATACAGACAGTGGTTCTGACAGCAGGATAGCCCCCTGGCCACAACCCCACTCCACCCACATCCAACCTGAAACAATGACTGCTGTTTTAGTACATGACCCTCAAGATCCCGGTTATATACTGAGCCAGGTGTCACCTGGTTGGCTAACTGTTGAAAAGTGCGAAAATCCTCCCTGCTTATTTCCCATGACCATGTTCACCCGTCAAATAGGAAGTGTCAACGTCCCAAACTTTGGAAAATGTAGTGGGTCATCTTGACTCCAAGGCCCTTTTGTTGGGCCACTGCAGGCATTTGTGGACTGACATTGCAGCCTTTGAGTAACTTGCAACCAAAGCAAATTCCACAAAAAAGGCTAACCAGAAACTTGACAAATTCAGATTTTACATGCCACTAAAAGGCCCCCTCATTTATGAAATTCCCTGTGGACCGGACAGAACCAAGTGTACATTACAGCAACAGGATCTGCAAGCCAGTCTTACATGAGACTACATAGAACAACTAAGTGTGTCAAGTGGAACAAAAACAGTTGTGAGGTATAAACCCAGTAAAAGACTGTAGCATTGATAGAGAAGTGATAAAAAGACTGGAAGATATCTGAAAATATTGGAATCCCACAACAGGCATTACACTGGTTCCTCGGTTTATGAACTTTCAAGTTCTAAATTTCCAGATAAAATATTTCCTAAACTAATTGTATTCTGCATTTTATTTTCTGAAATTTCTGTCTGTAGTAGTAAAGAGCACCCAAACACAATAGTGTGGGACTAGTGTTTCGATTAAAGTCAAACCCACAGTGTCTACTATTCATATCTGGTAGTCAGGAAGATAAGCGACATGCATACAGAATCAATCGGTGAATAATCTGCATTAAATTAAGTGTTTAAGGAGATCATGTATTTTTACTTTGTTTTTTATAATATAGTTTCAATATTATTCTTATTAGTATATCAATATAAATAAATTCACATTTTTTTGTCCAGTAGCTATGCCTGAGATTTTACAGAATAATAAGTAGTTATCCATAGAATCACCATGAGTCGACAACAGGTTGACGGCACTTAACAACAACAATTCATAAAGTGAGGCGGACCTTTATAATTAAAACTTTTACTGATTGAAACTTTGAAGTTACTAACAAAACTGATTATGAAAAGACTTCCAGTCCCAGTTTTGTCTGCAAATTGAAGACTAACTAATGTTAGCAAATATTTGACCCCAGCACTGCATACTGTCAAATTCAAACAATAATTAAGGATTGACAGGAAGGACTTGATCAAAAATTAAACAGTGAAAAAAGACATGCTCAGTACTGATGCTCCATGCCTGTTATGTAGAGAATGGAAGGCAGCATGACCCCAGGCCTTGTTTGTTCTGGAGTGACCTCAGCAGCACTGGTCCTACAGCACAATACCCCTAATTCACTGCATCCCTAGAGGAACAGTTATTTAACCCATGTACTGTCTGGAAATAAGTAAAAGCAAATAACAGAATCCAGGTAATTTGGGTGGGGGCTTTTCATTCAAAAGTCAGATTTCCACTAAGCAGGAGGCAAACAAGGAATTAAAGAAAATACATGCAAGCTTACAGGGGTGGGGGGTGTTACTGATATGAATTCAGGGTGAAACACTGCTGTATTTGAAAGAAGCAGACGATGCAAACGAGTAGACCAGAGGGTATAAATTTACCATTAAAATAGCAACCAGAGCACCAGACTGATAGAGCGTAGAGGATGCTGGAGTTTCCCCTAGGAGGCAAATAGAATGGGTGCTCCAGTTTCTGCTTGGTTCTGACATGCGCTTGTTCCTCCAGAAAAATGTCATGAAGTGATTGCAAACTTATAGAAAAGGAGGGTCATGCCAAGCTATCTGAAGGGAAGTGAAGAGTTTCACTACTCTGTGGTTTAGTGAGTCTTTTCTGTTCCATGACAACATGCAGTCAACGCCCACTGCACAACACCTCCAAGCTTCCAGCAGATGAAAGAAATCTTTGTTTTGAGGCTTTGCTTCTCCCTCTGTGACTCCTTCGAGTCACTGTGAGTATGGGATTTCAGCACATCATTACACAGCAACAGAAGAAAAATGAATAAACTTTGATTGTCCTTTCAGATGTACAAACCCCATGACCTGCAGTCTACTGGACCCTTCTGTGCTCCTTGGAGTGCTCAAGCAGCCCACGCAGCACACAGAATGTCCGGCATGTTCGTCAAAGACCTTATGTGTGATGTCACCGTGTGGATGTCTAGAGTCTGTCAAGCTCAAGGGAGCTAGCTAAAAAAGAAATTCCACAAGTTGCATTAACTGGAAACCATGTTTAAATTTGTGTGAAGGAACCATCTGTTTGAAAAATACGTGTGTACAGTTTATCCTGAACTGTTCATGTTCAAATGTATCCACTCAGCTTAAAAGCAGAACTAGTGTGAATCAGAGGTACTGGCACTCCACACAAAACACGTCGATTTCAGTAGCATGTAAAGTAGTCCTAGGCAGTGGGCACATGGCATAGCCGTTATAAGAAGTCTGAGCATTGTGAGAAGCGGACAGGAGGCACGGCCATATGTCCATCTGGTTTCCGTTAAGCCAGAGAGAGGCAAAAAACCAAGCCTTGCTCCTCTTAGATAGACAGAGCAAAAGGGTGTATGCATCCAATTAGAGGCCTGGAAAGGAAAGGAAAGGAAAGGAAAGGAAAGGAAAATGGGTGGGGCTGCAAACGACTGCTGACAAAGTTAGCCTTTATTAAGCAGCAGCTCCTTATCTGAGCTCACCCTGTAAAGAAAAGCAATGTTTTTTTTTTATTTAAATCTGTTCTCCCAATATTTAAAAAAGGCACAAACCAAGAGAAGTGAGGAGCCTCTGTTTAAGGGAAAAAAGTATTTGCAATAACCAGGGTAATTTTAACTCGTATTTGCCTTGTGACTCGTGTTCTCTCAGTTCTCAGCTTGAGTCCAGTACGCAGCGCTGACTCTTGCTATTTTGGCTGTTTTGAACTCGGGTCAGGTGATTCACTTTTTAAGCATTTAGAATGAGCAGCCGTTAAAGCCTGAGCTGTGCACCCAGCAAAGCAAAGCAACAGATGCACGTACATATGCACGCACGCACCAGGGTTCCAAGGTACACTGGCAGAAAAGTACCACAACCAATGTTTTTTTGTTCTGATTCTGAACTATGGAGTAGAGCAGTTCCACCTAGTGTTACACAAGTCCCACTCTCTGCAACAACCGTATTAACTAATGTAGCACACATAAGAACACTACATATTGGGACAGTTTTTTCATATGAAAGAATGAAAAATATCAGCTATATGGACCAATGGGAAATGTCATTGAAAACCTCCCAGATATTGACTATTTCATCTTTGGCCTGGGTGTGCCTTAGTTTCTTCAACTACATTTCATATTTACCTGACAGTTGGCTATATTAGGGCAGGTCAAATTTCATTAGCAGTAAAAATATATATATATTTAAAAAAATAAAAAAAGGACTTCACCACATGTTAGTGGTTACATGAATCTTGTTCCATTTGGAATTACTACGATGACTTCAAGATGACAGAGGCCATTCACAAATATCTTACTGATATACTCATTGCAAAATAGCTTTGATTATATCAATCCCAAATTAGACATCTTAAAAAAAATATTTGGGTGGATCTAGACTATTAATTCACCCTGTATTTTCTGGACGCAGTATGTACATTTAAGGGTTAGGGTTAACCTGAAAACAATATGCATATTTACACCTTCAATTAAATTCACCTTTGAGAAGCGAGAATTGTATATTTTGAAGAAATATGGGTAGGGTAGGAATCATATTGTATTGTGGGTAGGAATCATATCTGTTTTTATACTACTAATACATTTAGTACTACCAAAACACCTTTTACAATGATTTAAAAAAATAAAAAATAAAAAAACTTTCAAAATGGAAAAGAGAAAAAAAAAAAAAAAAAAAACTTTATTTTTGGCTACTCTTACTCTGAGTGATCACTTGTGTGTTTAAGTCTAACCAGGTACCTGCAGTAGCAACATGTTTTACAGGAAAACATGGTCACAAATGCAGAGCAACAAGGTATCTATTAAGTCGTGTACATACCTTTTATTGAATGTGTTAAGTTCTTGGCAGGAGCCAGCAAAAGGTTAGTAGTGTACCTTAACAGAGTATTCTCAGAGACACTGTGGCTCACAGATCAATAGCATCCACAACATAAAAGATCAAATGTTTGTGATTTCTGCATCGATACCAACTTAAACAGGCTCTTCAGAGGTTGAGGAATATGTTGCTAGCTTTCACTGTGAGACCCCCAGCAGAGCCCTGCTGTTCAATAAAATGGATGCTACTCCTTCAGAAACATAAGTCGTTACACAGCCAGGTCCTCACATCAGTGACAGAGTGCAGGGGCCAACCTGTAAGAGCCTATTAGAGATCACAAAAACAGTGGAACTCAATGCTGTAAATCAAATCACCAGGTGGGAAACATCAGGGAGAAGTTCAGGGAGCCTGATGTCTGTACAGTTGTCCACCTGAATAAGTCTCTTCAAGGAAGTCTGGAGGTAAGACGTTAAAATTTTTTGGCCAGCAAGGCCACTGACAATACTGAAAGCACCATGGCACTTGGCACTTTGACAGTCCTACATGGAACTTAATCTGTGTTAACCTATCATTTATAGGTTCTCAAATCAAGTTTCACATGAAGGCAAAACCCATCAAAATATTATTGTTATACGGTCAGACCCTAGAGCTTTCATGGGTTGACATCTTTTAAAAGAACTGAAACCCAGATGTCTGACTGTCTTCTGCCACCTTCTGAATACATCTCAGGTAGATGCTTCACACAACCAGAAGGAGTCTATTCCCACCATACAATTAGTTAGGGCTCCAAACCAAGGGGTAAAATGCTTAGCAGCTCATAATGTCTAAGGTGCTCTTCAGTGTTTAAGTATATTGACAAATTAGCACAAATCCTGATGCCCTTGAGGACTGGAACTGACAAAGAATTTGTAAAAAGCCTATATTTAGTCTTTGTAGGGTTTTTAGACACCTCAGCAATACTACACCATGGTAATACTCCAGAGGGTGTTGCTGAGGATCATAGATCCAGGTGACCCTGTAAGGCAGGTAAATGTGAACCAAAAAGCTCAGAGATCACAGTTCTGTGGAGTGAGGTAGAAAAAAAAAAAAAGAAAGAAATGGCTCAGCAAGGATCTTTAGTCAGAGAGAGGGAAACTTGAGCAATTTGGCTTATTCTCCCACAAGGCGTTTCTGTCGTGAGTGGCTACAATTTGAATTTTGCACGCGAGTGTCCACTATCTGTCATCTGGAATTCCACCACAACACTCACTGAGAACCCAGAGAAAGCACATCTCAGAAGTGTTGTGTCTTCCAGGAAAGCCCTCTAGATTTTTCGGCATGTGGAAATGAAAAAATGTGAGCTGTTGGTACGGCGCTGGCCCCAAAAGCCAAAGAAATAGTAATTATATGAACTGCTTTGTGCTAAAGGGCTAAGGACAGGAAGACATGCTGCACACAAACTGCACACTCGCATGGATGAGAAGACGTACAACTTTGACAGAGTCTGGAGAACACAGAACTTCATTACAGACTGGGCCAAAAAAAAAAAACTGACTACAGGATAACCTGATAAGACCTGAGCAGCTGCTCAAAACAGCAAGGTATTCTGGAAAGTACACAGAAGACATTATGGGAATTGTTGGGAAAATTGTGATGAGGATGTACTGATAAAATCTATTCAGTTGGATCCTTGTAGTGCACTGAAGAACACTGGGGTTCTGGTGGTTATGTGAACTTGGGACATTGGTGTTTGCAATTACCCAGCAAGTACCACAAACATGTCCTTCTAAGCCATGTGACAAAATCATGGCAAGAATGGTTAAGGCAATTGAAGGATTCAAGAATAAAGAATGACCTGTCTGAAATGTAAGTTTTTTTGATAATGACTAAAGCTGAGATGAACATGGTTGAGCAACTCCTACCTGATGAGAGACTCTAGGATGAGGGGCGATGGACCCTTCTGGAACTCCAGCTCTTTGTAATGCAAGGCCTTGGCATAGGCACGGCACTTGGCAGCCCTCTCTCCAAGCAGCACTATGCCGTTGTCATCACGCAGAGGGAGGGGACCCTATAAACCGCAAGGGCAAAGTCTTCCTTACATTCTTGTAGAAGGAAGTAAACATGCAATGAACATGTATCTACAGATTTACCATCCTTATTAAAACTATACCGCAGAAATTAAGAGCTTAAGTTACTCATAAAATGTGGCTGAAAATATAGAGCATTGGACAGACTAACTTAAGTAACTCATACATACATGAAAATCTTCATGTGGAATCAAATCATGGTTTTCCTTCTTTCATTCATGCAGTTGATTCAGGGTAATATGTCTGGGTTCCACACAGTTTGATTTTTAGCACAATTACTGTTAAAATTGGATTTTTTTTCTTACATTTACTGTGAAAATACTCATCATTATATAATCATTCAACCTATGGAAAGCATTTAGTGTAAAAGCATTTATAAACCACGTTTTCAAGCAGTATTTCATCTGCAAAAATCAAGGATTCGACAGTTTCCTTGATGATTAACTGCAGGACTTTGGTTTTATCAGTCAAGTCACAAAGCTTTGAATATATAATGGAGACTAGGAGCATTGGCCGACAAGCAACTTGGCTGAGATCTACGGGTACAAATCTGCAAGCAATTGTTTTTTGAGAGGGCCAGGACCAGTCCAACAGGAATGAGATTTCATAAACTCCCATTTCCCTGCCCTTTGATTTTCTTCATGGAGTATTCAGAGTTATGTAACGACTTCAACAAATGCTTCATCTGGGGAGTGCAAGTCTATTCCTTTAAGAGGTTGTTAAAAAAAAAAGCATAGAAATCTATGCAAAATGGGACACTTATAAACAAGTAAACATCTCTGTACCTATAAAGCTTAACTGCTATTTTTTTTGTTTGTTTACTTGTTCATGCATGGCTTTACCTTTCAAGCCACAGAGATGAAATTTACAACAGCCATACTTCTCACCCTTAAGTGAGGTTTTTGTGTAGTAAAGTTCTTTAAATACCAACACCATTTAGTATCTTGAAAATTTCTAATTTGGTCTTTGAAATTAGGAAACATGCATGTAGTTGAAACACATACAGAACACAGTTACATCATATGTAGAGCTTACACAATGAATGGCCTGAGTATCACACTGACAAACACCTCTTACACACAGAGTGCTACAGACATTAACAATCTACACAAAATGAAAATGGAAAAATGAATAAGACACACACACACACACACACACACACACAAAGTGACAAAGAGTAATAAAGTTTGGTGATACATTAATTCTCCTTTCCAACTTCCACACATTGCTCTTTGTGGTATCCACCTGTTTGACAGCACTAACAATACTTAAATACAACCATTTTAAGGCCAATAATGTCACCAAACTTTCTGCTTTCTGAACCGGGCACCACCAGCTTGTTGTCAATATGATTACTGAACATTTCAAAATGGTGTCAGATTAAATAATTATTAACAATAAAGGTACTTTCACTGTAATCTAGATGAAGAAGTAGTGTGGCACTATGCTATTGTATGGCAAGATTATTGTTACCTTGTCACTGTGCTCCATAAACTCAGCCAAGTTGAGCAACGTCTGGGTAACCTCAGCAATGTCCTGTGAGGTTAGTGCCAGCTCAATACTGCGGATAAGCTCATCCTGCTGGTCTTCACTCAGCTCTGACCAGCAGGATAGGAAAGCAGCATTGAACAGGTCCCTGCAGGGGATGGGAAGGGCAGACATCCATTACCATCAGCATTAGCTTACAGTCCAGGTGTCCAGCCACTGCTCAACAATGATTTGGAATGTAAATATATGTGCTTAAACAGTTGAGTGAGACAGCCACTGTGGCAGGTTTTATATGAGGAAAAAAATGAGAGGGGATTGAAGGAGGTGGAGCTTTGACCTGCTAGCCCAGGGGTCGCCAACCCGCGGCTCTAGAGCCGCATGTGGCTCTTTCATCCCTCTGTCGTGGCTCCCTGTAGCTTTGGAAAAAATAATGTGAATAAATAATATCTATTTTTTTTTCTTCTCTCCAATGGAATACTTCTTATTTGGGAGATCGAGGTGATTGAGGTAACATTAAAATAAATAAAAATAAAACAGTGTTTTAATATTTTGTCGATCAAAATATGCGTCACCGATCGACAAACTTGTGTTTGAAACGAGGAATGCCATTCCTGACACTTAGAACATGAAAAAGTATGTATTTGGAGTCCTGTCAATCCACATACTTATGCGAGCAGGTTTTCTCCAGTATGAACTACATAAAAAGCAAACATCGCTCGCACCTCATGGATGATCAAAGTCATATCTTACAGACCTGACATAGATAAGCTCTGAAGTTCAGGAACAGAAATCACATTAACCAGGTGAGAAAGCTATCATTTAATAGGCTATTATTTTGCAAATATATATTTATATATTGGACCCTGAACTGATGTAGTTGTGTTTTATGTTCAGGCTCGACAGTTGATTGCTGTACGTGACTGAGAAAAAAAGGATGACGGCATATTAAAATGGACTTAAGTCATAAATATAAACTGGCATATTTTTATGTTTGCTCTTTTTAAAGTGAATATGCTGTAGCGATATGTTTTATTAATTTTAAAGCTTTTTATTTTATTTATTTATTTTTTTCCACAAATAAGGGAAGGACTCCAACAGGTTCACATTATGTATTTCATCTGAAAGTAACCTTATACGTACCAGTGTTTTTTTTTTTCTAGTGTTCATAAGAATTTGGTGTTTTCCTTTGTTACAAACAGCAATAAATTGTCAATCGTTTTCTTTTTGTAGTTCTATGATTTCATAAATGCAAAAAAACTTTAGTTCTTTTACACATAGTATAACTGTATATAAAACCTAATATGCTGTGTTATCTTCATTTTAGGGGTCAAATAGGTTTTGTGGCTCCACGTGAATTTTATTTGCTGGGAAAGAGGCCAAAATGGCTCTTTTGATGTTGAAGGTTGCAGACCCCTGTGCTAGCCCAATAGAATTGAAGTTGAAGCCAGGGACCAGGTCTACCTGACCAGTGAGATATAGGTCTGGACCAGGGACAGTGAGATAAGATGGACTGGGATAAGGAGGTGGGGCTTGGGGTTACCGGGCCAGTGGGATGTATGTCTGAGCCAGGGACCAACAAGAGCGGAGAGCTGGGGATGAGGACTCCTTCAGCAGTACCACACTCAGCCTGCGCAGCCACTCCAGCCAGTCATCCTTGGACACCTTCCTAGCTGCTCCCCAGGCCTGTCGTTGTCAAGGTAACACAGGAGAGACGAATAGAGAGAGACCGTGCATTAGTATCTACATCAATACATCGTATTGTAATGAGGGAAGTAGATATGAATATATGACAAAATTGACTCAACAGGGAGGTTACAAAATTATAATTTACTTTGAAAATGTGAAAAAATTCCCCAAAAGGTGACAATAAAATGTTTTTACTAACTTATAAGTAAACTGTATTTTTTCTTAAGCAAATGTGAATTTGGGATTTTTGACCAAGTGCGTCCTCTGAGTGGCATTGGCAGTTGGTTTTCACCTCACAGAGCACTTTGTTTTGTGAACAAAAAGGTCCACCCTCATGCTCACAACCAGTTCAGTATATATTGCCTTTTTAGAACACCACCATCATGGAAAGCGTGAAATACTAGCTCTGATGCCATTAATCTCCAAAAAACAACTGGACAAAATACCAGCAGGTCCAGGGCAATGTGACAACCAATATATTGTTTAATACTGACATATCTGGACAAATAAAAGATGTCCAGATATGAACCAATGGTGGAATAGCTTTATTCACTTTACTTTTTCCAAGAAACCAATGCACATTATTTCGATTTTGGTTGCTATGACAGATTAGAGAAGTCAGCAGTACTTCTGACGTTAAATTCTCAAAACAGGATACACTGCTGTGTAGGTTAATCTCATTTCCACTGAAACAGCATCTCCCAATCATCACATGTATCAAGGGCCATGTGAGTTTAGACATGGGTCACAAAAGGGTTCCTTTCACAGTCTGTCATGAACGTTAAAAATCAAACCTGCTAATGCCCACTGTGCATATAACAAAAATGGAAAGGCCAGAAGTGACAGCATCAAATCCCAAGCTGGACACCGCACCCCTACACCAAGTCTTTAACTTGCCCCGCCTATAAAAACTGATTTTCAAAAAATTACAGAAAATAAATTTTAAATGGCCTTCAGTGAGCTGCTGAGCAAGCAAATACTTCTCCAGAACAGCAAAGGTTTCCAGAGATGGCTATCAGCAGTTCACAATCATCATTTAGTAGGATGCAATACCAGAAAATTATGCAAAATAAAATAAAATTTAAAAAAACATTTTCAACAACCTTTTCATTACAAGCCAGCTGCTATCATTATGTTATTAGTTATTAGCTGGGCATTTGCTTCCCAGTTCAGTACAATTTGGAAATGGATATGCACATACATACTGGGGAAAATTCCAATGAAAATGACTATTGATTTTGAGAAAATTATTATGTTGAGATGATTACTATGGAGATACTAAAGTATATAGTATGAATAAGGTGATTTAGTACATGATATAGTTTTTAAAGTATTATATTTAGATACTTTCTGCATTTTCTTTTTGTAGTGAAATGAACATGATAAAACATGATAAAAATTGATTCATATAGGTATTAGGTAGCTTATTTAATTATTACATTTAGCTGACAAAATAATTGCATTTACTATAGCCATTTTTCAGAACCAGATAATATTTAAATTATTATTTTTATTATTTTACCGATTATAATTTAAGAGCAAAATGGGTTTGGGGATGTGAAAAAAATTCCGAGCAGACATCTAGTCCCAGTTATGTTCATAAACTAAAAAGCCAGTGTATAGTGCTGGCTCTAGAAACAGTACATGGTATACAGGCAGAAGACAGAATAGCAAAAGTATATTGACCTTCTGTAAGGCAGAAGTGCTGACATGGAGCTTCTTCAAGGGCCCTGGCTCCACTGGACCACTGACCAGAGTGTCGCCCTGATTAGTGCGTAGCTGTCGATGCTGGAATGAATCATCTTCCTCTTCCGCAAGGGTGCAGCCCTAAAACATACATGTGCATAGAGACAGAGGGCAAGAATACAAACATTTTTACTCAAGTGACTCAAGGACTTACAACAAACACATCAGCACTCTGGAAAAATGAAGCTGAGACAAGGACCTGGATGTAAACAGGAAGTATCAGTGTTCAGTGTGATAGTCTAATAGCTTTCTCAAGAAACTCAGGCTGTGACTCAGCACTCTTCAGGAAGAGTGTGGTCAGCAAGGAGAAACTCGCCATGACTAATAGGAGTGATGCAGAGAGAGCAGCCAACTGGGGAAGCTGTACCAGCACACAAAAGGAAGATTGCGTTCAGCAGGTCAGCATGGCGATCAGTGACTTCAGCCCCTTTCTTTACCTCGACCACAAAAAATTACGTAATGCATGTTTACTCTGGACAGCCGGGAAGCAGAAGGGTCACACAAGGGACTGACCTTGACTATCCGACAGATGAGGACATCATAGCGCTGGTGGTTTATCCTATGCTTCAGCATAACCTTGTTCACCATGGGGATGAAGATCTGGTACTGGGGAGGAACAGGGCACATGTATGAACAAAGAGTTGACATGACTTCACATCACTTACCTGGCAGTCCCAAGGACAACAGAAGGACTACTCAAGGCACAGGGGTGCTTAAACAGCCACCAAAGAACAGAGTGAATTAACTAAAGACACTTGGCTGCATGTGGCTTAACAAGAAGCTATATATGGAGGTTTAGAACTGGAAGCTCACACCCTGAACCAATGGTAGTGATTAACAGGGCTTGGCCAGAATGAAGGGGAAGACGTTGGCTGTGGCTTCATCACTTGACCTGCTCTGCAGCCCACAGAGGACTCGAGCAGACAAGCAAAATATCAGGTCATGGGGCCCCTGTGACAAAGAGGAGACATCCTAGGGTCTGTCCTCTTCAAAAGCCTCGGAGCCCATGCCACTGGATGGGGGCCAGGCTAGGAAGCACACTGGATGTTTAACATAGTCTTCTTCTTCTTTCGGCCGCTCCCGTTAAGGGTCGCCACAGCGGATCAAAAGCTTCCACTTCCTCCTGTCCTCTGCATCACTCTCCGTCACCCCCACCACCTGCATGTCCTCCTTCACCACATCCATAAATCTCCTCTTAGGCCTTCCTCTCTTCCTCTTGCCTGGCAGCTCCATCCCTAGCATCCTTCTCCCGATATATCCAGGATCTCTCCTCTGCACATGTCCAAACCAACGCAATCTCGTCTCTCTGACTTTGTCTCCAAACCGTCCAACCTGTGCTGACCCTCTAATATACTCATATACTCATTTCTAATCCTGTCCATCCTCGTCGCACCCAATGCAAACCTTAACATGTTTAACTCTGCCACCTCTAGCTCTGCCTCCTGTCTTTTGGTCAGTGCCACCGTCTCCAACCCATAAAGCATAGCTGGTCTCACTACCGTCTTGTAGACCTTCCCTTTCACTCTTGCTGGTACCCTTCTGTCGCAGATCACTCCTGACACTCTTCTCCACCCACTCCACCCTGCCTGCAACTCTCCTTCTTCACCTCTCTTCCCACCTCCCCATTACTCTGGACTGTTGATCCCAGAGTATTTCAAATTCCCCACCCGCCAACTCTATTCCTGCATCCTCCACCATTCCTCTGTCCTCCCCTCTCATTATGCACATGTATTCTGTCTTAGTCCTACTGACCTTCATTCCTCTCTTCTCTCCTAGAGCATATAGCCACCTCTCCAGGGTCTCACTTTCAACCTGCTCCCTACTCTCACTACAGATCACAATGTCTCCACCACCATTATCATAGTCCACAGTGCCTCCCTGTCTGATCTCATCTGTCAACCTGTCCATTACCATTGCAAACAAGAAAGGACTCAAAGCTGATCCTTGATGTAATCCTACCCCCACCCTGAAAGCATCCGTCACTCCTACTGCAGATCTCACCACTGTCACACTGTCCGTGTACATATCACCAGCCTGCCACTCTTATACTTTTCTAGCACCCCCGACTTCCTCATACAATACCACAGCTCCTCTCTAGAGTACCCTGTCATATGCTTTCTCCTAAGTCCCACGAACCTGTCACAACTCCTTCTTACCTTCTCGGTACTTCTCCATCAACACCCTCAGAGCAAACAACGCATCTGTAGTACTCCTTCTCGGCATGAAGCCATACTGCTGCTCACTAATAAATCACCTCCCTTCTTAACTAGCTTCCCACTACTCTTTCCCATAACTTCATGCTATAGCTGATCAGTTTATCCCTCTGTAGTTACTACAGCTCTGCACATCACCTTTATTCTTAAAATAGGTACCAGTACACTTCTTCTCCTCCTCAGGCATCGTCTCACTTTCCAAGATTCCATTAAACAATCTGGTTAAAAACTCCACTGCCATCTCTCCTAAACACTTCCATGCTTCCTGGGTATGTCATCTGGAGCCCAACAGCCTTTCATTCTTCATCTCTTCATAGCTGTCCTAACTTCCTCCTTGCTAATCCATTGCACTCCCCTATTCATAGTCCCTACATCATCCAGTCTTCTCTCTCTCTCGTTCTTCTCATTCATCAACCCCTCAAAGTACTCTTTCCATCTGCTCAACACACTCTCCTTGCTTGTGATTACATTTCCGTTGCTTATCCTTTATCACCTAACCTGCTGCACATCTTTCCCAGCTCGGTCCCTCTGCCTTAGCTAATCGGTACAGGTTCTTTTCTCCCTCCTTAGTGTCCAACCTCTCATACAATTCACCATAAGCCTTCTCTTTAGCCTTTGCCACCTCTCTCTTCGCCTACGCCTCATCTCCTTGTACTCCTGTCTACATTCTTCATCTCTCTGTCTATCCCACTTCTTCTTCGCCAGCCTCTTCCTCTGTATACTCTCTCTTCACTTCTTCATTCCCACCACCAAGTTTTCCTTGTCCTCCTTCCTCTGTCCGATGCCACACCAGCACCTTTCTAGCTGTCTCCTTACCATCTAGCTGTCTCCCTTACCAGGATGTTTAACATAGTAAGGTCCCAGAAATAGCTCCCTCTACTGATGGATACCTCTGCAAATCTCAGAGTAGTCTTGTGAAGAATGGTTTTTTTCAACCATTTATTCAGCAAGTAAGATGTCCACTAAACAGAACTTCTAGCAGATGTTCCTTGAAACCAAGTCCCCAGAAAGAGACTTCAGAATTTAGCCTTCTGTCAGTCCATTTACTCGCAACTACTAACAATGGTTTCTACACTAAGCTACTTACTGTATAAATTCAGGCTAAGTACCTTGGTCAATGGTACTGCAGCAGGCTTTAGGTCCACTACTTTATTGACCCATTGATTACAATACAATTACTCAATCTGAATACATCACCAGCTGCCCCTTTACCATTCATTTAGGCTCCAGACTTTGGTTTGTTTTGATGAAAATGGACAAGTCAGGAAGTCTAAAAACAACTGGTAACTGACATTCTGTAGAATCACTCAATAAGCACAAATCTACCTATAAATGCAGTCAATACTTTATCTGATGAATACAAACATAACATCATTGCATTACCATGCTTCCTCTGTGTTGGTAGCTGATAAACTGCTCTTGCAACCCTTGTTCACACTAAACAATGTTTATAGCTCCCGCAGAAAACACAGCACCACAGGGCAAACAAACACGGAGCCACAGTGTTGGATGAGGTGAAAGGACACCTGTGTGTTCCCTCCGTAGAGCTCGATAAAAAGGCTGGATAAGCAAATAAATACACTGTTACTGTTGTCTTTTCAAAGAAACTGAGCCTGTGCGACACTGATAATCCTATAGCTGGTGAACCATCTTGATTCATGAGACAAGCGATGAGGAACCAGCCATCGTTATGTGATGTAAACATGGATACAATCCAAGTACAGTAAGTGGCTTTGGTTGCCAAGGTGAGACCCAGGAGATACCTTCTTTCCAAGCTGGAAGACCAGAGAAGAAAGTGTATCCATGGCAGTGACCGCAGCTCATGGGTCCCCATCTAGTAATGCGCCTGATGGGGTGGATAATTCTGGAGGCATAGTCTGTGAAGTCCTAGAGACTCAGTCAGCCAGGGGTCTCTAAGGCAACTCTAATGTAGACAGGAGAGGGTCATCAGAACATGAAGACCTAAAAGGTAGATACCTCCCAGGTGTGTAACAGTTTTTAAAGACACACAGCAGTTGGGTTGAACTTAATCCTTTTAAAAACTTTCCAATGGCTGAAATAGAACAAAGGTCACTGGCATTTCTATATCAATTTTTTTCCTCCACCCACTACCTAAGTAAAATGACCATGTAATGGGCAAAACTACCACTATATTAAACAACAAACTCGTATGAAAAAGGATATAAACATTGCTTTCAGACCCTTCACTTTTTCACAGTTTATGTAGCAACCTTAGCGTCAAAGTCATTTTACACTATTTTTCTCCTCATCAAGCAAATTAATATCCCAAAATGACAAAACAAAAGCAGGATTTAAATTTTTATCAAATGTACATTTTTTAACATTTAAAATTAATTTTCAGAAATTAATGTTGATTTTTTAAAAGTTTATTATAAATCGATTATTGGTCAGATGCAAGGTGTGTGCTTGAGCATATGTCTGCACACATTATTCAATTTGAATGTTCTGCTGAAATGTGTGTACCGTAACATGCTACTCAGATAAATTGCTCATTTATTGCATTAAACTGCTCATCCACATATATATGCCATAATTGGTCTTTTTAACAGTTTTTGTGTGAAGTAGATCAGAGAGTAAACCCGCTAAACCACATCTTGACTAAGGTAAAATTCAGTTGAATCTGGAATGACTATCAGGAAGTCATTTATTCTTCATGAATGGAGTAAAAACCTGGAGCCTCTGCAGAACACAATACTGACAGTGTACAAAAGAGTAAAATATTCTATTGGTATTTAAATAAAATACCTATTTAAACTCATTATCATCTATAAGTAACTTACGCGTATTCATAGCGGCTTATGTCCAGCAGTTGCAAATAAACAACACTTTCTAAAGGTGAGTATGGGTATGCATCATGCATTTATCAGCAGGAAAAAACACTGTGAGCAAACATACGTGATTTATTACAGCCACCTCTGGAGAAAAGGTTTTGAACCCAGACTCCCTCCCAACTGACTTGCGAGCCTGCAGTGGGACGTCTGGGGCATCAAAGAGCTTCACAATGGGAGGCAGCAGCAGGTGGAGATAGTCATCCAGGTTGGCACAAACAGCTGAATTGCATTCAGGGCTGAAAAATTATAGGGAGACAGTGAGGATGAGTCATGGAACGAGAATCACACAGTGAGGCAAAAATGTGAAACTGCCGGCCGTCACAAATGGAAAATGCAGACCTTATTTCAACAGCTTTTGTTTTTGAGTGACTTTTTTTCTTCCCTTTCCTCAGAAGCACCAGATTGCAATACCTTGCCTCAAAGGTAAAATAGAACAATAGAAGCCCTTAGTGAGATCTGGACCCGGAATCATTTGGTTTTAAGTCCCTATAGCCTAACTAGGAGCTCAGAGCTCTTCCGCCTCTGCTGAATTTGGATTCAAAACCAAAAATTTGCCAGTTCTTGGTTTGCTCCAATGTGGTAGCAGGCTCCCTCTGTCCTTCAAAAGCTATTTGAATGTCATACCTTTTCAATGAAAGTCTCAAACACATCTCTTTTCTGACCCATTTCTCCATCTTCCATCAATTCAATAAACACCAGTTGCTATGATTATCTATGTATTTGTTATGTTAATGTCACTTCTACAGTCAGCTACTTGAGGAATGCAAACCAGGAACACTGTGGTTCTGTTTTGATCATCCTGTGTCTGTGTTTAAAGCGGTTCATCCACTGTTGAAAAACTTCCTTACACCAGGCTGCATTTAACTTTCAACAATGTGTGTTTTAAATGAATAAATGTAAATCTAAGTCAAGTGCTTCACCAACAGTGCCCCCTGTTGCCCAAGCATCATGTGTGAATGATTCTTTTGCATGATAAACAGAACAAACTATTGGAATCAAGTCTACTCCTGAGATCCTTCCAGAAGGTAAGCATCATACTCAGGAAAAACAGTTTACCTACACAAAAAAAAATGGAAATGGGAAGAAGGATTTAACCAGCTCCCCGTGTGGAGACTCTTGGGGAGGGGGAAGGGTGTTTCTGGAAAGCCCTCATAAAAACTGAGACATCAGATCAGAATTATAGGTTTTTAACTGTCATTTTTGTCCAGAGTTAGCGGCAGACTAACAGGAATGCACTGCTACTCACCTAATATTATCATCAGCAAATGATATTATATGTCTGCAGGTTTTTGCCTGACAAAGTTCAGGATTTGTATCTGGGTGCCAGAAGAAGGCCCTATTAACCTACAGTGGGACAGACCAGCTCTTGTGTTTAATCTTAGTTCAAAGAACAGTTTTTCCATGATGTAAATTTAAAAGTCTAGAAAGATCCTCCAGGTGTTTTTTTATATAAAAACTAGACCTGGCATGCAAAAGTGCAGTTCAGGTCTTGTACCTAGTGCAAGCAAAATTAAAAAATATAAATGAGAAATGTTCTCAGATGCTTTCTAGATGCATTGTGGTATCCAAGAAGATTTCAGACATGTGTTTGAGACAACCTTTGAACAAAAAAAAAAATCTCAGAGGAAGTTTTTTCCAAATGAAAGCTGCTTAGCTATTTAGATAATTGCCCATAAAAGTGGGTCATACTTGATTAAGACCAGAGGTGTGCATGTTTTTACTTCCAAGGAGCTGGCCAGACTGTGAGTAGCATGGCAGCAGAGTTCTGTAATAATCACCTCTGATTGTTTGACAGAATACACTGGAACATAAAAATTACAAAGATCAAGGGACCCTGTCTCCCTCCTGCCCAGTCACCGCCATAATGATGCACCAGGACAGTTTCACAGAAAACCTGTCTACCTTGATGCTGCTGTCTTAACATCAGCATACAAGAACAGGAATCAAGGGTCTGTGAGTCACAGCAAATGTGCTCTTCTCTTGAAAACTAACATTCAGTTTAATTTGAGGTGTCGGTTTCATGCAATAACCCCACTTCAATTGCAAATCTTCATCATGCTTCTTCATGCTTGGAGGACTGAATTTGGATTTTTTGCATTAAATGTTGATTAATATATAAACGTGTGGCGTCATTTATTGTTTTATTATTTTGTTTAGGGTGTGGTATGTAAATAAATAAATTGTAAATCCAGCCGCAAGGGGATGCACAAACTAGTGCATGTCTTTGTGCCGGTCCCAAGCCCGGAAATGGAGGTTGCGTCAGGAAGGGCATCCAGTAAAATTTTCGTAAACTAAATATCTTGGGACAAAAATAAATTTCCAAACTTGGTCGGTCGAGGCCGGGTTAACAGCTGACCGCCACCAGCACTGCTAGCCCGACAGGGTGCTGGCGGAGTGTTTACTGTTGAAGAGAAGGAAGAGCATGTCGGGAGGAAGGAGAGGAGGAAGGTTAAGAGAGTGGATGTGAGGATAGGAACTTTGAATGTTGGTAACATGACTGGTAAAGGAAGCTTGCTGATATGATGGAAGAAGAAGGTTGATATATTGTGTGTGCAAGAGACCAAATGGAAGGAGTAAAGGCTAGGTGCATCGGGGTTTAAACTGTTTTACCATGGTGTGGATGGGAGGAAGCAGGTGGGATTATCCTGAAGGAACAGTATGTAAAGAAGAGTGTCTTGGAGGTGAGCGAGTGTCTGACAGAGTAGCGGTTATGAAACTGGAAATTGATGGTGTGATGCTGAATGTTGTTAGTGCATATGCCCCACAAGTTGGGTGTGAGATGGATGAGAAAGAAGAATTCTGGGCGATATGGATGAAGTGAGGAGTGTACCTGAGGAGAGAGTGGTGATTGGGCCAGTTCCAATGGACATGTGGGGAAGAAACAAGGAGATATGAGAGGTGATGGGTAGATATAGTGTCAGGAGAGAGGAAGCATGAAGGTCAGATGATAGTGGATTTTTGCAAAAGGATGGACATGGCTGTAGTAGCTGCATTATTTTAGAGGAGGAACACAGGGGTGGCATTACAGAGTGGAGGAAGATGCACAGGTGGACTTCTCTCTATACGGGAGGCCAGACTGAAGGGCTGTAGACGCTATGTAAAGTGGTGGCAGAAGCGTGGATTAGGCAGCATAGGATGGTGGTTTGTGGGGTAGACATTGGAGATCCAAAAGAAGGAGAGTGAGGGGAGAACCAAGGATGAAATGGTGGAAGTTGGAAAAGGAAAAGTATAAGGTGGAGTTGAGGGAGGAATTAAGAGAGGGAGTGGGTGGGAGTGAAAAGTTAGGAGTGAGCTGGACATCTACAGCAAGTAGTAAGGGAGACAGCTAGAAAGGTGCTTGGTGTGGCGGCCGGGACAGAGGAAGGGACAAAGGAAACCTGGTGGTGAATGAAGAAGTACAGGAGAGTATACAGGAAGAGGCTGGCAGAGAAGAAGAAGTGGGATAGACAGAGAGATGAAGAATGTAGACAGGAGTACAAGGAGATGAGGCGTGGGAGGCGAAGAGAGGTGGCAAGGCTAAAGAGAGGCTTATGGTGAATTGTGAGAGGTTGGACACTAAGGAGGGAAAAGACCTGTACCCGATTAGCTAGGCAGAGGGACCCGAGCTGGGAAGATGTGCAGCAGGTTAGGGTGATCAAAAAGGATACTCATGAATGTAATCCTGAAAGCGAGGAGAGTGTGTTGAGCAGATGGAAAAAGAGTACTTTGAGGGGTTGATGAATAGGAGAGCGAGAGAGAGACTGGATGATGTAGGGACTACGAATAGGGAGTGCAATGGATTAGCAAGGAGGAAGTTAGGACAGCTATGAAGAGGATGAAGAATGGAAAGGCTGTTGGCCCAGATGAAAACCTGTGGAGCATGGGAGGTGTTTAGGAGATGGCAGTGGAGTTTTAACCAGATTGTTTAATGGAATGTTGAAGGGTGAAGGCCTTGATGCCTGAGAATTGGAGAGAAGAAGTGTACTGGTACCTATTTTTTAAGAATAAAGGTGATGTGCAGAGCTGTAGTAACTACAGAGGGATAAAACTGATCAGCCATAGCATGAAGTTATGGGAAAAGTAGTGAAGCTAGGTTAGGGAGGTGGCGATTAGTGAGCAGCAAGTATGGCTTCATGTGCGAGAAAATTTTCTAGATCGTTGTTTTGCTCTGAGGTGTTGATGGAGAGTAGAAGGTAGAAGGAGTTGCATTATTGTCGCCGTGGACTTGAAAGCATATGACAGAATTGCCTAGAAGGTTGTGTAGCCTTGAGAAGTCAGATTGCACAAGAACAATTGTGACAGTGGTGGGGTCTGCGGTAGGGTAACGGATGCTTTCAGAATTGGGAGTAGGATTACATCAAGGATCAGCTCTGAGTCCTTTCTTGTTTACAATGGTAATGGACAGGTTGACAGATGAGATCAGACAGGAGTCACCGTGGACTATGATGTTTGCGGATGACATTGTGATCATGGCGAGTAGGGGCAGGTTGAGAAGACCCTACTTGGAGAGGTGGCGATATGCTCTAGAGAGAAGAGGAATGAAGGTCAGTAGGACTAAGACAGAATACTGTATTACTTATAAATGAAGAGGGAGGACAGAGGAATGGTGAGGATGCAGGGAATAGAGTTGGCAAAGGTGGGGGAATTTAAATAAAAAATGGGGAATGTGGAAGAGAGGTGAAGAAGAGAGTGCAGGCAGAATTGGAGTGGGTGGAGAAAGAGTGTCGCAGAGTGATCTGCACGACAGAAGGGTACCAGCAAGAGTGAAAGGAAGGTCTACAAGGCGGTAGTGAGACCAGCTATGCTTTATGGGTTGGAGGCAACGGTGGCACTGACCAAAGACAGGAGGCAAATTAGAGGTGGCAGAGTTAAACATGTTAAGGTTTGCATTGATGCCGGATGTGGACAGGATTAGAAAATGATTATATAGTATATTAGAGGTCAGCACAGGTTGGACGGTTTGGAACAAAAGTCAGAGAGAAACCCGAATTCGTTGGTTTGGACATGTGCAGAGGAGATCCCTGATATATCGGGAGAAGGATGCTAGGGATGGAGCTGCCAGGCAAGAGGAAGAGAGGAAGGCCTAAGAGGAGATTTATGGATGTGGTGAAGGAGGACATGCAGGTGGTGGGGGTGACGGAGAGAGATCCAGAGGACAGGAGGAAGTGGAAGCTTTTGATCCACTGTGGCGACCCCTAACGGGAGCGGCCGAAAGAAGAAGTGGTATGTAATGGCCATGAAAGTGTTAAATGAGCGCATATCGATAGCCATAACGAATTACAGTACTTATACAGTAACTAATAAAGCGAAACTGCCCTTATGTTAACTAATTATTTACCTGATGCTTTCCCCAAATTAAAAAAGTGCTAGGTTTCTGCCCTAAACAAATAAAAATAATTTCCCTATTTAGGAGGAGGGATCTAAATCTGGCTCATCAAATTGCAAGGCAACAGCTGTGCCACTTGATTCTGGACAGAACCTAAAAGTACCTGCAAGTAGATAAAGCAAAATGGTGGAACTGAACTTATTACTAAAATGTTTAAGAATGATTGGGTCCTACTTAGTCTTGAGGTAGAACTTGTGTAAATGAGTAACAAGACAGAATATTACCAGTTCCAACTACTGTTCTACAATAGGCACACTCCTTCCTCCACGAGCTCCATCCAGGAGGTTTTCCAGGAAGGTCATTTATCTCTGCCTGGCTAATAGGCAAGCTTGCAAACAGTGGTGTAGAGCAGCACCCTGAGAGAGACTCCGACCCACCCTGCTCACCTTTATGGTAACACTGCGGCCTGAGCTGTTGTCATGCATGAAGACACGCAGCATGTGGGGGATGAGCTGGGGCAAGTACAACTTGAACTCCCCCCCCAGAGCCACCACAATCTGCTCAATCAGTAGGATGATAGTGTTCTGCATCGGGTTGTTGGGGGTCCAGTACTCCTGGGGTGAGAGAAAGAAAGCAATGGAGTGAAAAATAGATCAGCAGATGAGCAGTAGAGTTAAACAGACTAGCATCAATGAACAAAAATGTGCCATTAGTGGAACATGGAGGAAACGTCCAGTGGAAGGTCTGAAGAACAAGGCAAGCCACTTTATATCCCATTCCCAAGGTTCATATTACTGCCTCAAGAAGTCTGAGAAGTGAGTTAGTGGGGGATGAGCTGGGACACTACCACAAGGCACAAGTGACTAGCACCAAGATCAAGGCTGGTAACCTGGAGGTGGTTATTGGATCCTCTGTAAAAACTGAGACCCTGGAATTACAAGATTCAACCAAGTGTTTCTGTTGGGAGGGAGTTATGCCACGCCACAGGAATGCAGCTGCCATTTACCTAGGCATTATGAAAAACACCTTTACAAGGTTTCCCTTGATTCTAAATAAACCTCAGGCAGCAGACTTCCCACTGGGATCGGTTTCTCTGAGCTTCTGAGGAAATCTAATTCACACTTTGCCCTTCAACAGATCCCCTTGGATGGCACAGACCTGCCCAGACAGCAGATTCTGTAGAGAATGGTTACAGCCTTTCATCTGCCAAGATTTCAGTGCAGTCCTATGCATTTACACCTTTCCATCACATGTGGAGAAAACACTGGATAGATATAATCAGAAATACCATTCAGTGTATGATTCAAATGAGAACTTATTTTGGTGTCAAAAACGGTCTGCACAAAGTTTGCACAATGATTTCTTTACTTACAAACAGGTACACGCAATCAATGGTTAATAATAGATATCCCCCATTTATTTATAATTTAGGTTCTGTTAAAATAAAATTCAAATTTTGTAAGATTTTAAGCAATTTTAAAATATTGAAAATAAGAATATATACATTTCCAGTGTGACTGCTTTATCCTACCAACATGAACAGCATTCGTCATCTTGTGACTCAGCATGGGCATTCAGTAACACCAGAGACAAGCTATGAGCTTCAGATCACATCAAGTTCTTATAAATACTCATTCATACATTTTTACTTGTTTATCATCTGCAGTGTATTTTTTTTATATATGTGTTGTCCTGTTATATGTATATGTTATCTGCTTCGTGTATTGTGCAATATTGTCAGGGGGAAACAACACTTGGCTCTCTCGTATACCTGTATAGTGCAGAATGACAAAGTGCACCTTGAACCTTGAATTACGTCATCTCCTTTTCTGATTTGGTGGTCTTTCCTGTCTTATACTGACCTGATGATAAAAATCTGACTGCATTTGCTGTGCTAGATAGAAATGCCCCCTCTGTTTTCTGAGCCGTTTGTGTTGCAGGTTGCCTCGCAGTGTCTGCTATGTCAGTGGACTGAATAGACCAGGGCCGGATGGAAAACAGGACCGGAACATATGAAGGGGACAGGCAGAAAGCCGATCAACCTGATCACAAGGTATCAGATGCTGCGGACACGGGTGGAACCATCCCATACTCCTAATACCACAATGACAAAAACCTCTTATTAACTCTTATCAACATTGTTATGAACTAGCTATTATCCATGTATAGAATGCCCAGGAGGGGTGGGCTTCCACTGGCACATGGACCCCCCGAGGCTTATTTTTCTCCTATTCTCTAGTAGAAAGGAGTTTTTTTGTTTTCCTCTCCTGCGTGGCCAGATACCAACTATTCATGTATACTACCCTTATTATGTCAATTCAGCGCTCTGTGTCACTGCAGTGAGAAGAGCGCTATATAAAAATAAAATTAAATTGAATTAAAATGCTAATAAAAATAACTTTCAAAAACACAAGAAGCAACTGCTTATGAGGGTTTAAAGGAGGGGAGAGAGCTCTGACTCAGCTCTGCTCATCTGCCCTTACTCTGTGACTGGGAGGAAGAGGGTGGGGAAAATTGGTCGGGGATAGCAGCCATGGCCATTTTATACACCTGAGGCATAAAATGTTATTCTGTCTTTTCATCTGTAGTTGAGCAGACAGACAGGGCCTTTTGTTACCCTCTATGTTGAGCTCATGTTTCACTCCTCACACAGCCACTACCATAAATCACTGCTGAGATCAAAACAAGAACATTCTGCTTTACCAAAATACAGATTATCATTCCTGCTGAAAGGTACTGCCAGTTGTACAGCTGCATAAAAATTATTAAGGACAAGAACAAGCCTTCATGCACTATTCATAGATGACAGGAGAACTACTTCTCAAAACCATACAGCTGAAAAAAAATAAACCTTTATTAAACAGCTCATATAAAGCATCAATTTTAGTACAGGTGGGTAATAAAGGCTAGTAACTGAAAACTTACTCTGATGAGGGTGAAGATGTCATCCATGTAAGGTCGGATGTGGATCTTGACAAAGCACACAAGCATCCCAAGCTGCTGGAACAGGAACTGGTAGAAAAGAGAGCAGGTGCAATTGACACAATCCCATCACTGTTCATATCAAATCGCTGCTTAATGTCTGGGTCCAAACATAAATGCAAAATTCCCAAGTTCAACTGGGTCTGTAATACCAGTGCCATCATTAATTTGAGTTCTATTCTATTTTACATATTTTCACAATACTAAACTCAATCTTCTCCAATTTAATGCATATTCAAGAGCACACATTTTACAGATCTATAGCTCTATCTGGAACACTTTGTTCCTGTTCATTGTTCTATAAAAAGATCACATGAATGAGGAGTTCATCTTTGATATGCAGAACACAGGGGTGTCCAGCTCCTGGATGGCACTAGACATAAAGACCCTTAAAAAAAAAGATGCCTTGAAATGTATCTTAGTTCAATAACAAAATTCTTATAGTCAAATCTTCCTAGCTTAACTGGATTCCTCAGATGACCAACTTCTGTCCAGAACTTTAAGAGCAAAATGCTAAAGGCGTTCATATACATTTCAATGTACTTAATCATTAAAAATAGATATAAAGTTAAAAACAATAGGTTTAATTAAAAAAGGACTGGAGTCTGATCCAGTCAAAGGGCTCAATGAAGACACCAGTTACTCCAACACAACTGATTATTCCCCCCACAGAAGATGGACACACACCTCACGGATATTGGCGTCGCACACACGGATGACATTCAGGAATGTGGGCATAACTTGCGGCAGGAACTGAACACATTTGAGCCCCAGTGACTTGAAGATGAAGGTGACAGCCTGCACCACCATGGTGTGGTGGTTGGACAGTGACGGGTCACGCAGAATGCGCATGAGTGTCACGATGGCCACTGCTGGGTAGAACTCATCCAGTGGCAGGTTGCCCATATTCACCAGCATCTCGCTGGTGCTGTAGTCAGCTAGAGACACACACACACACACACACACACACACACACACACACACACACACAGTCAGTACCTTCAGCAAACAGCTCAGATCTACTCTTGTAGCCAAAAGGTTTCCAGCGCCCATCCCAAATGTAGTAGGATCAATATAAAGTAGATAAAATATTAGTCTGCCAAGTATAGGTAAAACTCTCTGTTGCTTTGAAATAAGTGTCAGCAGAGAAACAAAATATTTTCAGGTAGTGAACTGCTGTTTACGTTATCGCATAAGCTTATGCTGGTTTGGACTGAAAAGAATCATTTCCTTTACTTTTAGAACAATGTCTCTTCTTTTATAGTTCTTCAGGCTGTTGATGCACTTGCTTTATCTGACCTAAACAATACTTTAGAGAAAAGTATAGATGGTTCCTGAGTTGCGATGGTTCATCTTGCAATTTTTCGACTTTATGATGGTGGGATAATGATACACATAGAGTAGAAACTGTACTTTGAATTTTGAACTTTGATTTTTTTTTTTCCCCCAAGGCAAGCAGTATGCAGTATGATACTCTTTCATGATCCTGGGCAGCAGCAGTAATCCATATCTCCCAGTTTGCCACACGGTCGCTAGTGTATACAACTGATATACAGCGTTCTGTGTCACCAGCATTTTTTTGAATACCGAGACACCACGGTAATAAGTTTAAGTTCCGTTAAACTCTTTACTGAGTGTTGCCATTAGTCAGGAGCTAGCGCTAAACATTAGCGATTGGCAGTATACAAAAACAGAACATGCCAAAATTCAAAAGAAACAAAATACAAGGTCTTAGAAAGACAGTGGTTGCAGAAGAGTTCACAATAGGAACTGCGCACGGATAGGAAGTCCGGGTAGGAACTGAATCCCGTTCACGATTGGCTCCTATACCAATCAGTCTTCCAATCAGTGCTCAGTCTGAAGATGGGGGCGGAGAAACCGCCTCCATTCCATTGTTGAAGTAGCCACAGGCGTGACAGTAGGTTGGGTGTAAATGCATTTCCAACTTACAATATTTTTAACTTATGATGGGTTTATTGGAACGTAACCATCTGTATCTGTTAAATTGATAAATGTAAACAAATAAAAATCATGAGGAATATCAGATTTTTTCTAATAAATGTCTGCTAAGCAAATTCTGAACCATCCAAGATTCTATGCCTGAAGATACCCTGTAGGGCAGACATAATGTCCACAGGTTTGAGGTTATTACAGCAGTGCTGTCTATTTTGTGTGGCTGTGAACCAGAACCATCTGCAGTGAGACCAGCTGTGGACAGGACACAGGGCCAAATCTTCTAAAGTTCTCCTTACAACGGAAAAAGAAAATGTAGTAAATGAAAATCTCCTAACCTGTGCAAGAGTGTGGGACCAGCACCACTATGGGTGAGCAAATTCTACACCTCTCCCAAGGGCAAACTCCTGATATTTTACATATTCAGTCAAAACTTTTTTCCCTAAAGTGAATTGCAGTGTTAAGCTACTTACCAATAGCAAAAATAGTTTTTAAAACTAATTACTACATCATTTGCATCATCCTCCTCTAGCTCATACTTGCATGAGTCCACAGGTGGTCTGCGTGTGTCTATAAAGGTGTACTTTATCCCACTGTAAAACTCTCTTCTGTACTTTGCTTTACGTTACTGGAAGAAATTACTCATGGCTGAAGCGTGGAGATGCCCCCATTCAACTTCTGTGATCGGTCAGTGTAACAATCAATCCTAAATGCTTCCATACTTTGTTTAGAAGCAGAAGGAAAAACGTGTACAAACTGTGGAGCCCAGGAGAAAAACTGAGTCAGATACAGATCTCATGTACGGAAGAGGTGTGTTCAGATGGCAGACAAACATGGACAGGCCAAACACTCACCAGAGTCTTGGTTTGATTTGGACTCAGACAGGCTGACAGCCGAGGCATCACGGGATTGGTCAATCATCCCGATGTTCACCTTGTGCTTGTAGGGGTCCAGCGCTCCCAGGAGTCCAAGCACCCGGATGGCCTGGCAGTGAGGACAAATTGAGCAGCCCAATTGTTAGGCCCACAGAAGAAGAGGCCTAGCATCCAATGCCATACCCATGGGCCCTGAAAAATGTATCCTGACCCTCGTTTACAAAATAAATTAGAAAGACAGCAGCTGAAGCCTGAAGAAATGCAGGAAGAGTGGTACCTCTCGCCGAATCCCTTGATTCTGTTCTGTCTTCAAGAAATTCAACAGCACTTCGAGCAGTGAGGGGTACTTGCGGTATGGCTCTACCACATAACCAGTGCTTGCTACCTGCTGGCCTAGTGTCCACAGCGCCACCTACAGGACAAGAGAACATTGTATACTGCCCCCTCTTTTAGCATCTTTGTCTAGCATGACTGCACAACCCATCTGATCACACATGCAGGACAATGCTCATAACATCAAAAACACACTGGGAGGCAGCACAGAAATTCAGAGCAAAGTGAACATTACAAGCATAAAGTACTAAAACAAGGTCAACTGATTAATGGATGATACTGTAGCATTTGTTCTCCTTATATCAGCGGGTCCCAAACCACTCAATCTCTCTTGGAACAGGACCAACCTGTCTCTTGGCCAATGAAGAGGAGTCCTGCAGCATGTCCATGATGATGGGGAACAGTTCATCCATCCACTTCCTCATTTCAAGGCCACTCACCTGAAATACACACACAGTTTCAGGGTACAAGAAATGAATCCCAAAAATTTATAGAAATATCAGAACAAGACACCTGTCAACACAGAGGACATTTCCAGCACAAAGTAAGAACCGTACAACAGCCCGGTGTCCCTCTCACAACCGGTTCATACCTTTCTGCAGGCTGCCTCAGCACACATTCTCCCTACACTGGTGCCCCCAAAACAAGCCTCATGCCCAGGGCTGGCTGCCCTGCCCCTAGCCCTCCTTCTAGACCTGCCCAGGGACCTTAGCAACTTCACCTCTGCAGGAAGTAGGCTTCGGTACCCTAATTGTTAAACCTATGCTTTAATAGCCTACACCTCCACAGGTTCACGTTATTCAGTTTCAGAAATTCGTCAAGAGACCATGAGCAGCTTAAATAAATAAAAAGGACTGGACACAGCACAGAAATAAATGCAGATCTCTGAGGATGACCTGCCACTGTACCAACCAAAGAACAGGCCTCATGCACTTTAGATGTAACTGAGTTTTTCACTGAATGTAGCAGAGTTAACCCTGGAGGCCCTGCATCTAACTAGCTCTCATAATTCAGTTTCCCGCCCACAGGATCTCCAGCCTACCTGGGCCAGCTCTCCGATTGTGGCCAGGACACTGATCACCACACCAGGGTTGGGGTCAGGGTCCTTCAGCTTCAAAATCAAGGCCTGGACCAACAAAAAGTGAAAACAAACTGGACATTTAAAGATGCAGAAACTACTGTGGTCAACAATACATGACCTTTGACCCACAAACTAAAAATTGAGAGGGTGGGAACTGTACCTTGAGAATAGGTTCCATGTAGGGCCGTATGAGGCGAGGCGCATTAGACACAAGGTGGCCAAGCATTCGAGCACTTTGCTCCTTGTTTCTGCCAACGCCACTGTGCTCCAGCTCTGTCAAGATCTAGAATATTAACAAAATTACTAATTTTTCTTTGTTACTATTCTCTGATCTTACCAGAATCACACAGAATATTTTTTACTGCTTGGAATAGATACACCATACAGCCAAAAGTATGTGAACATGTCTTCTAATTACGGAGTTGAGCTGTTTCAGCTGCACCCATAGAGCATATAAACACATGCTAGACAATTGTGTGCTTCCAGCTTTGTGGCCACAGTTTGGGGAAAAAGCGTTTCCTGCTACAGCACGACTGCGCCCCCACAAGCTCCATAAACACATGGTTTTCCCAGGTTGCTGTGGAAGAACGTGAGTTGCCTGTACAGCCCTGACCTCAACCCCACTGAACACCGTTGGGTTGAACTGGACTGATGAGCCAGGGCTTCTCGCCTGACATCGGTGCCCAAATTCACTGATGTTCTTGTGGCTGAATGGCAGCCATACTCCAAAACCTGATGGAAAGTCTTCCCAGGAGAGTAAAGGTAGCAGCAAGGTGGGGGGGGGCAAGTCCATATTAATGCCCATGGATTTGGAATGGGATATTCAACAAGCACATATTGGTGTGATGCTCAAATGTCTACATACTTTTAGCCATAGAGTGTATATGTGAAGTTAAAACATGAAAATTAACTCAGAGAATTACACTAAACCCACTTGATATTATTATATGACTTTTTCCAAAGTAACAGTTTACAATTTTCCTCATTACACAGCTAGATGTTTCATACAGAAATTACAGTTTTAAGTATTTTGATCAAGGTTTAAGAGTCATGCTTAGCTGCCCCTGCTGGTCAAAAATGAGAATTGTACACCAACAGCTGTATGTTAGAACAAGGAACCTTTTAATTACAACTATGGTGACCTAGGTTAGGCTTTGTGGCCCTCAATCCATTTCATATATACTACACTGTCCCCAATGATTTCACCCCCCCCTGCAGCCCTATCTCACCTAAAGGGAAAGTTACCTGTATGAGCATCTTACGCAGGAAGGGCATGACAAAGGCAGGGTTCATACTGCTGAGACGTCCAATGGTACAGATGGCCAGCTCTCGGATCTCAAACACCTCGTCATTGAGTGCCACAAAGAGTGCCTGAAGGTTTTCTGCCTGGGCCAAGTGGGCATCAAAGCGCTCGTCCAGAGAAGCCAGCACGCAGTAGCGGATATCAGGATCTGATGGTGTAAAGGGGAGAATAAGAAATATCCTGCATGATAACCACCCACCAAGGGTCAATGCAACAAAGTAATACAAATGAGCCTCAATGTTACTCTGTACACTTTAGTGTTAGTTGCTGAAACACAGCAGGATAGAGCTTGACAACACTGCTCTTTCCCTGTACTTCTTACCTGGGTCAGTGATGCCCACAACCAGCAGCTTGCTCAGTACGTCAGCCACCACCTGCACAGCTGTCTGGCTCACAACATGGCCATGGCCACCCATCAGGTGGATAGAGGGAGTAAGGAGGTGTGAGCAGGTGCGTGCCGCCTCCATGCGCACCTCCTTGTGCTCACTGTTCAGGAAGTGGTCTGCACAGTGGCGTACAAACTGCGTAAGCGAGTGGCCTGTGGGAGGTGACAACATGAGGTTAAAAGTAAGGAACCAACAGGAACTGGTCAAAGTACCTGGACCTGTCAACTGAATACTGCTGGACCAAACCCAGAGAGACACTGTCCCTCTGAGTTAGGCAACAAATTATTTTTGCAAAAATGATTAAAACCATCAAAAGTTTTATAAAAGGTCACTCTACAGTGGTGCCGGCACAACATTTTTACTTTTAAATGCTCTGTAGACACATTCTGTCACACTCAAGCCCCAATCCATAACCCTCAGCCCCTGACCTTCAAACTCAAAGCTGCCCAACGTGCGCAGTGCCAGCGTGATGCTACCCACATCACTCGCCTCTGGGATGTTAGTGAGGCTAGGCGAGGCCAGTTGGTGGGCCAGGCCTTTGGGCATTCCCGGGTGTCTCAGGGGCTTGTGCATTAGCACCAGGGACAGCATCTTCAACAAGCCATCCTGGATGTCCTTCTTCAGTTGTGGGATCTGCCGGCTCAGGTCGTATAAAACGGCCGTCAGGGCGGGGCTGGAGGCATGGTCAGACCACAGTCACACTACTGCAGGAGTGTATGGTGTTCTTCCATTCTAAACCATTTCCTTGGGTTAACTAATGCTGCATTACTGATTAGCAGCCTCACAACCACTGCTTTCAAAAATTTACATGTAGCTAAACAGAATGACTAACCTCGCAACCTTTGGTACAAAGATCTGTGGTGTTGGGTGTAAAGGTGAGGCCCACCTGAGTCCTACTGCCAGCATAGGTTCAAGCAGCTCCTTGATATCTTGCTGGATGCTGGCTCCCATGGCCCGCGAAAGCATGCTGATGCAGGTGAACACTGTGGCATCCACCTGCATGGCCTTCTGCCTCCTGTGAACAAACAACCAATCAGAATGGGACAAGAGACTAGACTGGAGACAGGTAAGACACAGGAACACCTAGATATGGGGTAACAAGTCATGGAGCATAAGGCTATGCACAAGGAACAGAATCCATACAGAGTGACATTTAAAAAGCCAGTGAGAAAACCAAGGGAGAGATTTCCACAATGACACACTTGTGCGCAAAGTCCTTTGGTGGCAGTGCAGCCTTCACAATCTCCAGGATCTTGGAGAGGTAGGGTTGGATCTCGGTGCGTACGGCCACCACAAGTAGCCCCAGGGCCTGGAAGGCAGCCGTGCGTTCTTTCTCTTTCCGCAGGCAGGCCAGCAAGTGGCCCATCGTGTCTCCCAGGTACTGATCTGAAAGGCAGAGGGCAGATTCTGAGTGAGGCCTCTAGAACTGTCTGCTGCTGAAGCACAGTCACAGCCATTTAACTCAGAGTGACCAAACCTATTTGATGAGCTAGATGAAATATGCAAAGTCTCCTAGGGTAATAATGTGTTAGTCAATCAAATACTTAATTACAACACAGAACAGAATTTACTTTTGATCTTTTTACATTTCAGTTATTTCTTTGAATGATCCCAGTTACATTCAAAAGTTATGAAATGTTTGCTCCCACATACCTCTCCTTCATTTTCGCTTCAGTAATTCTTTTCTCAAATTTCCTTGTACATTTAAGTGTGGATAAGGGTCTGTGACAACTGTTGACCTGTTAATTGTGTGTGTGTGAGAGAGAGAGAGAGAGAGAGAGAGAGAGAGAGAGAGAGAGACTACACACCTGTGAAGGTATGTGGCTGGAAGGCAGCGAGTCGAGGGAGCAGGTTAAGGATGGTCATTTGGATCAGAGGGTTTTTGCTAGTCCTGTACTTCAGCACCCAGCGGCATACCTTCAAATACAAATGCAAAAGTGATGCTTCAATTTCACTTTTCTAAAATTCATATTTAAAAAAAAATCTAATACAGACTACTGCAGCCCTGCACTGAATAAATTGTTAATAAAACTGAAAGGATCAATAAATAGGTGTATAGTTACACTGAATCACCTGGATCTAACCTAAGTGTTATGATCTGGGGTTGCTCCAGTTGGTCAGGTCTAGGTTCAACAACATTATGTGCCCAAAAAATTAGGTGAGCTGACTAACTGAATATACCGAATGAACAGGTTTTTCCATCAATGGATTTTTTCTTCCAAGATGATAATGCCAGGATTCATGGGACTCAAATTGTGAAAGAGTGCTTCGGGGAGCATGAGAGAGACATCATTTTCACACATGGATCGGCCACCACAGAGTCCAGACCTTAACCCCATTGAGAAAGAATCTTTGGGATGTGCCGGAGAAGACTTTACGCAGAGGTCCGACTCTCCCATCAATACAAGATTGTGGTGAAAAATGAATGCAACTCTGGACAAAAATAAATGTTGTGATATTGCATAAGCTTATTGAAAGGATGCCAAGACGAATGCGTACTGTAATCAAAGCTAAAAGAGGTCCACCAAAATATTAGAGTGTGTGACTTTTTTTCGGCCAGGCAGTGTAGATGGATTATAGGAAATTTTATTGAACTCTATAGCATTAAACAGAAAAACTCCAAATCATTCCCTTTCTGTTATTGTACTTAAATAAGGTAACTTTGCTTCAGTACTTGAACAAATAAATTTCCATTTTCAAAACTATACTGAAAAGTAGCTCAAGATACAAGCCATATTTAGACAGTTACTTAAACAGTTTATCAAGCAACTTGTATGGTCAGTAAAAAGGGGTGCTACAGGGTTGGGGGGGCAGGTCACCTGATCAAAGCGATCCTCCATAAGTTCCCGGCAGTAGCGACTCTCCACCAGCGAGCTCCTGGAGGGCGCAGGCACTGCACCAAAGCCTAGGAAGCCCTGTGCCGCACTATAGCCCAGGAGCCCCAGCAGCGCATTGGACTGCGGTGGCTGCACCGACTGAAAGCTGGTAAAGGGTGTGATGTGACGTGGCTTGGCGCCGAAGCCCATCAGTTCCTTGCAGTATCTGTCATGAACCAGCTGCTGCTGGGTGATTTCCTCCATCTCTTCCCGCATGCGCTGATGAAGAACACAGCAGAACTGAGGTCTCTTCCTAGTATGGAACCATCCCTGTATCTATACAGCTCAGGCTTGTTTGTTCTTTACGCACACTTTGTTTGCATGCATGCACACACGTACACAAACATACAAATTTAAAATTAATTTAAATGGCTGAAAATAAAAATATTCCCCAAACTCCTATTCAGCATTAACCATTTACCAATAAATAAACTGGAAAATATTTGTATCCATATGATGTAACTCAACCATTTGTAACATAGAAAGCCAGCATATCTGTAGAGATTCATTATCAACAGGCAAATTTTTAAATAATGGTTACTGAGAAAGCTGGTCTTGCAAGGGTATCCTCACCTCGCCCTCCATACTGCTGATTCGGACAAGCTCATTCAGGATGAGTAGGGCACCATGCACGCGATCGTCGCGGTTCATCCCTTTCTCTTTGGCCAGAGTCTCATCAAAACCTTTTTCTGCTTCCTCAAAGGTTTGCTGTGGGGGGAGGTAGAAAAACATATAAACAAAGAAAACCCACTTCACTAATGCCATACAGTGCTGTAGATTTCATAACTTTTTTTGCTTATTTTATTTGTTTATTTTTATACTATAAGTACAGAATACATGTGCATAAATGAGAGGGAGGACAGAGGAATGGTGAGGATGCAGGGAATAGAGTTGGCGAAGGTGAATGAATTTAAATACTTGGGATCAAAAGTCCAGAGTAACGGGGAGTGTCGAACAGAGGTGAAGAAGAGAGTGCAGGCAGGGTAGAGTGGGTGAAGAAGAGTGTCAGGAGTGATTTGTGATAGAAGAGTACCAGCAGGAGTGAAAGGGAAGGTCTACAGGATGGTAGTGAGACCAGCTATGCTTTACGGGTTGGAGACGGTGGCACTAACCAAAAGACAGGAGGCAGAGCTAGAGGTGGCAGAGTTAAAGATGTTAAAATTTGCACTGGGTGTGACGAGGATGGACAGGATTAGAAATGAGTATATTAGAGGGTCAGCATAGGTTGGACGGTTTGGAGACAAAGTCAGAGAGGCGAGATTGCATTGGTTTGGACATGTGCAGAGGAGCGATTTGGGATATATCGGGAGAAGGATGCTAGGGATGGAGCTGCCAGGCAAGAGGAAGAGAGGAAGGCCTAAGAGGAGATTTATGGATGTGGTGAAGGAGGACATGCAGGTGGTGGGTGCAACAGAGAAAGATGCAGGGGACAGGAAGAAGTGGAAACAACTGATCCGCTGTGGCGACCCCTGACAGGAGCAGCCAAAAGATGAAGAAGATTTTTATACCATAAGTGGCTTATGCTATGTGCCCAGTGTGTTCAGCTGATGTGTGCTGATTTTCCCTGCATGGATCAATAACGTTTTGCACTATCCTATCTTATTATATAGCTATAATCAAGCATGTTGCTTAGGGATCAACCACAAATCAACACGTTAATTTACAACACAGTATAAATAGCACTGTCTTCACTTTCAACACCATTGTCCCCCGTAGACTGTTCACTAAACTGAATGACTTGGGATTGAACCGCCACCTGTGTGCCTGGGTTCTCAGTTTCCTCACAGGCAGACCACAGGTGGTGAGAGTGGGTAGTTGCACCTCAGGCATCATCACACTCAACACAGGAGCTCCGCAAGGTTGTGTACTTAGCCCTCTGCTCTATGCCCTCTACACTCACGACTGTGTGGCCACACACGCCTCCAACTCCATCATCAAATTTGCTGACGACACGGTGGTGCTGGGCCTCATCTCCAACAACGATGAGACAGCATACTTAGAGGAGGTGGAAAACTTGGCATCATGGTGCCAGGAGAACTGCCTCCAACTGAATGTCGGCAAAACGAAAGAGATGGTGGTGGACTTTGGTAGGCGCCAGCAGCGGTCCTACACCCCCCTTAAAATCAACGGGACTGCAGTGGAGAGGGTGAGCAGTTACAAATACCTGGGCGTTCATGTCACTGAGGACTTGACATGGACTGTACACATCCGAGCTCAAGCCAGTAGAGCAAAGCAGTGGCTCTACCACCTCCGGCAGCTGAGGAAGCTACAGGTCTCTCCAGCTATCCTTAAGACCTTTTACTCTGGTACTGTACAAACTGTTCTGACTCAGAACATCATCTCCTGGTTTGGGAACAGCTGTGCTCGGGACATCAAGGCACTGCAGAGAGTGATCCGGGCAGCGAAACGCTGCACCAGATCTGATCTACCGTCCCTACATGACATCTATACCAGGAGATGCAGGACCAGAGCGAGTAGGATCGTCGGTGACCTGTCTCATCCCAGCAACCATCTATTCATCTTGATGAAATCAGGCAAACGCTACAGAAGCATTATGGCCAGAACGGAGAGGCTAAGGAGGAGCTTCTACCCACAGGCCATAAGACTTCTGAACCCGGACATGACATGACTACCCTCACGTAATCTCTGACCACTCCGCTCCCCCCCCCCCCCCACCCACTGTCACTGCCCTTCCAGGGCACCTTAACTGTTCCGTACCATTTTGCCTATTTATTTATTTATTTATTTATTTACTTATTTACTTACTTATTTATCTATTTACTGCTTGTTTCTGTCTCTATTCTTCTTAGTGTTTGGATATGTGTTTGCTTCATTTTCCATTATAGATTGTTCGCACAGTCATCCTGGTTCAGATCGGTGCACATTTCAACACATGGTACACAACCATGTGCTTGACAAATAAACTCTTTTGACTCTTTGACAGGTAACATGCATGAAGCTACAAAACTATATTTACACAGACTACAGAGGTTCTTAATGAGAAACACAATTCGTAATGCATGCAAGACCCTGCCATGCGCACCTTGTACCATTGAGGTTTCTGCATCTCCTTGGTCTCCCTCTGAGTGGTAAGGATGAGGCAGGCCCTGAGCGCTGACACGGCACCCTCACGGATCGCCTGCTTTGAGTCCCAAACAGCATAGAATATGTTGTCGAAAAAGGGCTGTACCTGCTGGAAGAAAAAGGTGGGCGCACTGACCGCCAGCTCGCGCAGCACCAGCACCTGTGGGAACGAGCAAAAGAAGCATTGGAGAAACTGGACAGGAGCAACTGAGCTAAACATGACAGATGACACACTAACTCTACTGAATATATCTTGGGGGAGCCATTTAAACCCCTCTCACTGTGCATCTCACTGACACTAAAGCTTTACTGACAGCCTCCGTCCAACCACATCAGACATGATTTCTCACAGCCATTCAACCCTCACATGCCAAATAGTGTTGAGAAGATAAACTAAGTGGCCAAAAGTATGTGGATACCTTTTCGAATGACTAACTTGGGCTGTTTCAGTCGCACTCATACAGAATACAAACACATTGTAGATAACTGTGTGGTTCCAGCTTTGTAGCCACAGTTTGGGGAAGCTCCTTTCCAGGTCTAGGATGTCTGTGTCCGTTCATGTACAAAGCGAGCTCCATAAACACATGGTTTGCCCAGGCTGGTGTGGAAGAACTTGCATAGACTGCAGACAGCCCTGACCTCAACCCCACCAAACACCTTTAGGATGAATTGGACCAACTCCACATTAATGCCCATGGGTTTGGAATTTCAACAAGCACAGATTTGAGGTCAGGTGTCCACATAGTGCACCATCTACCACTGTCTTTAAACACTGTTGACTCTAAGTGCAAGTCTAGGTTTTGGTGACCCAGAGCCTATTCGGGAAGCAAAGACAGCTAGGTTAGGTAGGATACATCCCGGACAGGGTGCCAATCCAAATGGTTGTTTGCCTTACACATTTAGTCACTCAATCATGCATACACTCTCTCACAAGCATGTAAGCAAACAGCAAATGAGAAGGTGGATGGTCAGGGCTCCATCCCGGGGGATCTGGACACTCACTGCAGCATGGCGTCGGCCTTCATTCCTGTCTGCTCCCAGCCACTCGAGGGCCCTCTTGACCTCAAATTCCACATACTCTGCTGTGAAAGTGTCCCCGGCCATTGACAGGTGCCCCATGGCTTTGGAGGCCATCTCCATGACGATGGGGTCACTTGAGGGCAGCAGGTTGCGTAGGTAATTGGCAAAGCGGCTGATTCGCGTGGCATTGCCCCCTTCAACGCCAATCAAGCTCACTGGGAGGACACACAGGCATCGTTGTTACACACACACGTCACAAAGGCAAAAGAAAATACTACAAGAAAAGTTGTAAGTGGAATTTTTTTTAAACTCTAAATGAAATGTCTGACAACTACAATAACAGCAGTAATTTAAAAGTCTGCGACGGTAATGTACGGATGTTTGGGTTTAGTGTAAACACAGCAGTCAGTGCAGGGGGCTTCTATGGCAATCTGTGGGCACAAACCTATAGCAAGGATGCCACCTTTCTTCTCACTGACATCAGAGCTGGACACCAGCTCAAATATGTGGTGGTTCAGTTCATCATAGAAAGCAGTTGCTTCTTCTTGGCTCAACTTCAGATAGGAGAAATTAAACAGGAAGTGTGAACATAAAAATGACCACAATAATAGATATTTTACTGCAAAATGCTTTTTATTTTAAGTAACTATTACACAGAGCCAATTATTACAGCTGGGTAATTTTTACTGTTCCTTGACTGTGTGCACTACAGCAAGAATGGGACTCAAACCAATAACCCTCTAGTCCTCTGTCTGCCTGTGTTCTGTACCCCATTACTCTGGTACATTGCATATTCTGTATTTCAGTGTCTTTCAGCCCACGTGGTTGTGTGTTCTGCACTGCCGGGGACTGTATCTTCTGCATTCCAGAAGGCTGTGTGCCCTGTAGACCAGGTAGTTTTATGTTCTTCACCCCAGCTTCCAGTGATTACACTACCTCTCGCAGCTCTGTGGTCACATAATGCTGCAGTTCCTTTGCCGCCTTGGCTCGACTGTCCTCGCTGCGGCTTTTCAGGCCGCACACGAACTGCTGCAGCACGGAGGCCGTGCCGGACATGGCGGCGGAACCCCGCTGAGCCTACAAGAGGCCGAGGTCAAAGGTCAGAGGTCACACCAAAACGGTATTGCAGTCCAGAAAGTCGTCAAATAACCATAACAATAATGATGAACATATCCTGGCTTAACTCATTATCAGCGCGAATGGGCGTCACTCGCGGTCATTATTATTAACAATGAACCGGTTTTCATTCACAGGTGTTTTAGCCCACCGTCAGGACGGTTAGCTTAGCAACTGAGCTAACGGGAGGCGGCGAGCTCGCGCCACTACGGCCATTTATGCACCTCTAACACGTACATATACCAGTGCAAAGACGCCCGGCGGCGTTCTGTGTTCACACACCTACAGCACGAAGGCCTGGGTTCACCCGATCACTGAAATATGTCTTACCCTGGAGACTGGATAGTGTCACTTCGTTCGCCGAGTGTCAAGCTGCGGAAAATCGACACTTCAGCGAGGTGGAGACAACCTACCAATAGGAAAAATGGTCATCGGCTCTTAGGATTGACTGGCGTGGGCGGTATCCAATAAAAAGCAGAGTCAGAATAAGTGACGGTTAAACTCACCCTATGATACACTTGAAAACTGACTATATTCTAGTTGGACCAATCATGTACTTCGTAGCAGTCACCTTGCGCTTCGCTACGCCCAATCATGATCCAGTCATTGCAGAGTTGTGCACGGAATGGCCGAGAGAGTCGGGGCGTCGAGATTGCGACGTGTCGCGATGCTACAGTAAATTAGAGTGACGGTGAACATTGTTGGTGGGTGAATTTGTTTCCTGAACTACAAAATATGTCCAAAGACTGAGTCAGTCAGAGCTTTTATTTACTGAAACACAGAGGAAGCGGGTTATTCAATGAATTTTGAATCTTCCATCTGATCTGTGAATCCATCAAAACTTGCAAGATGTTTGTAACTCTTAATGGCCACTAGGTGGCTTCATGTAGCATGAAAAATCCAGTTATTTACAACAAAGAGTTTATTTACAAGCGCATATATATATATATATAGAGCCCTAAAAACAAGGACAGTTTTAAAGCATTTTACCATGGCCACAGACCCCACAAAGGCAACAGTCCAACCAAAAGACAACCAGCCTGACTTCTTAAAGCTTGACTCAACTTACAACCAACCAGTTATTTCTGTGATAGAGGGAGGTTTATTTTTGTCTTCTAATCCAGAAGAGGTTCAGCAGGTTGCACAGTGAACAAAGGACCCACACTAGGGGAAGTAAAATAAAGTACAGAAGAAAATCTGTATCTTTGTCACATTTTCCATGTCCTTACAAACAGAATGCCTGTTCAGTTTGGCCTGTTTGATTCTCATGCCCCATAGTAGCACAGTGAAAGATGGTCATTTGGACTCACAGTCTCTATGTAGCAAACCAAGATAATTGGCTTAGTGAAAGGTCGAGACCCTGACGCTGGAAGGAGGCTGACACACAGCCAGTCTCAGGGTGATGCTTCTGTTGTGCTCATAGAACAAGACCATCCTGTGTGTCCAGGTTCCTTTACATTACAGGTGATCCTTTACAGGTATATTTTGGAAGAACAACCCATATCTGGGCTGCTGAACAATAATCAGTTACAGGAGCTTTGAGGGTCCACATAACATTCCACACACTGAATGGCCCCCTGATCTTCTTTATCACAAATGCTGCCAAACCTTTGCATGCATGAGTGTAGCAGCACCAGGAAATGCACGGGGGAAAGGCAACAAAGCGACACAGAGCTGTGATTGTTCTACCTCCCAGTACTGCAGCAACCACTGACTTCTATGTGTGGTTTTCAGACCACGTTAAGGAGATGACATTTTCTGGACTGCTGCACAACTCACCAAGCTTGAAAGCAAAGCTGTCTGTCATGTGCCTGAAGGCAAAGAGGACAATAAGCCACAACAAAAGCCCTGAGTCATATGCCAGGCCTTCTGTGCAACAACTCAATTAAGGCTCATAAATGACAAAACAGAACTGAAGTGCCTCCATTATCCTCAAACTATAGAACACAACTGCAACAGATGGAACACGGATCTGTCCCAGCCACCCTGAAGCCATGTTCTCCTTCCACTACAAATGGAACATGGCTTCTGCTATGAGTTAGACAAATGAAGCACCTCCTTAAATTTTCTTGTTTGAGATGGTAATCTTGAGGTCCCAAGTGGAAGGGCAGGAAGTGGTAAATAGTAATAAAATTAAAGTGGTCACATACACTACATAAGTTTTGTTAGTGCTGTTGAACAGGCAAACGCTGGTCATAGTCCAGTGGAAAGGAGAAGGTTAGAACAAAACATATATCTTCTTCTTCTTCTTTCGGCCACTCCCGTTAGGGGTCGCCACAGTGGATCAAAAGCTTCCACTTCCTCCTGTCCTCTGGATCTCTCTCCGTCACCCCCACCACCTGCATGTCCTCCTTCACCACATCCATAAATCTCCTCTTAGGCCTTCCTCTCTTCCTCTTGCCTGGCAGCTCCATCCCTAGCATCCTTCTCCCGATATATAGGATCTCTCCTCTGCACATGTCCAAACCAGCACCAATCTCGTCTCTCTGACTTTGTCTCCAAACCGTCCAACCTGTGCTGACCCTCTAATATACTCATATACTCATTTCTAATCCTGTCCATCCTCATCGCACCCAATGCAAACCTTAACATCTTTAACTCTGCCACCTCTAGCTCTGCCTCCTGTCTTTTGGCCCAGTGCCACCGTCTCCAACCCATAAAGCATAGCTGGTCTCACTACCCCATCTTATAGACCTTCCCTTTCACTTTTGCTGGTACCCTTCTGTCACAAATCACTCCTGACACTCTTCTCCACCCACTCCACCCCTGCCTGCCTCTCTTCTTCACCTCTCTTCCACACTCCCCATTTTTTATTTAAATTCCCCCACCTTTGCCAACTCTATTCCCTGCATCCTCACCATTCCTCTGTGTCCTCCCTCTCATTTATGCACATGTATTCTGTCTTAGTCCTGACTGTTCCTCTTCTCTCCTAGAAACATGTCGCCCACCCCTCTCAGGGTCTCCTCAACCTGCTCCCCTACTCTTACTTCTGAATCACAATGTCATCCATAAACATCATAGTCCCACGGTGACTCCTGTCTGATCTCATCTGTCAACCTGTCCATTACCATTGCAAACAAGAAAGGACTCCGACTGATCCTTGATGTAATCCTACCCCCCACCCTGAAAGCATCACCGTCCTCCTACCGCCAGACCTCACCACTGTCACACTGTTCTTGTGCACCACGACTTCCTCATACAATACCACAACTCCTCTCTAGGTACCCTGTCATATGCTTTCTCTAAGTCCACGAAGACACAATGCAACTCCTTCTTACAGCCCTATAAATTGCTTCTCCATCAACACCCTCAGAACAAACCAACGCATCTGTAGTACTCCTTCTCGGCATGAAGCCATACTGCTGCTCACTAATCGTCACCTCCCTTCTTAACCTAGCTTCCACTACTCTTTCTCATAACTTCATGCTATGGCTGATCAGTTTATCCCTCTGTAGTTACTACGGCTCTGCACATCACCTTTATTCTTAAAATAAGGTACCAGTACACTTCTTCTCCTCCTCAGGCATCGTCTCACTTTCCAAGATTGCATTAAACAATCTGGTTAAAAACTCCCTGCCATCTCTCCTAAACACTTCCATGCTTCCACAGGTATGTCATCTGCGTAACAACCTTTCCATTCTTCATCCTCTTCATAGCTTCGTCCTATCCTCCTTGCTAATCATTGCACTCCCCTATTAAGTGATCCCTACATCATCCAGTCTTCTCTCTCTCTCGTTCTCCTCATTCATCAACCCCTCAAAGTACTCTTTCCATCTGCTCAACACACTCTCCTCGCTTGTGATTACATTTCCATTGCTATCCTTTATCACCCTAACCTGCACATCTTTCCCAGCTCGGTCCCTCTGCCTAACTTCATCGGTACAGGTTCTTTTCTCCCCTCCTTAGTGGCCAACCTCTCCTTACAATTCACCGCAAGCCTTCTCTTTAGCCTTTGCCTCTCTCTTAGCCCTCGCCTCATCTCCTTGTACTCCTGTCTACATTCTTCATCTCTCTGTCTATCCCACTTCTTCTTCGCCCAGCCTCTTCCTCTGTACTGTCTCTCCTGTACTTCTTCATTCCACCACCAGGTTCCTTGTCCTCCCTTCCTCCTGTCGTGCCACACCAAGCACCTTTCTAGCTGTCTCCCTTACCACTTCTGCTGCTTGTAGATGTCAGCTCACTGGTAACTTTCACTGCCACCCAGTGCCTGTCTTAATTCCTCCTGAACTCCCACCTTATAGTTTTTCCTTTTCCCTTCCACCATTTGATCCTTGGTTCTGCCTCCTCTCCTTCTCTTTTTGATCTCAATGTCATCCTACAAACCACCATCCTATGCTGCCCTAACTTCGCTTTCCCTGCCACCACTTTACAGTCTACAGTCTCCTTCAGTCTGGCCCTCCTGCATAGATATAGTCCACCTGTGTGCATCTTCCTCCACTCTTGTCACATCACCCTGTGTTCCTCCCTCTTCTTAAAATACGTGTTTACCACAGCCATGTCCATCCTTTTTGCAAAATCCACTATCATCTGACCTTCTGCGTTCCTTTCCTTGACACCATACCTACCCATCACCTCCTCATCTCCTCTGTTTCCTTCCCCAACATGTCCATTGAAATCCGTTCCAATCACCACTCTCTCTCCCTCCATGGGTACCTCTTCGCCACTTCATCCTGCTCGCTCCAGAATTCTTCTTTCTCATCCATCCTCCCCCAACTTGTGGGGCATATGCACTAACAACATTCAGCATCACACCATCAATTTCCAGTTTCATAACCATCACTCTGTCAGACACTCTCTTCACCTCCAAGACACTCTTTACATACTGTTCCTTCAGGATAATCCCTACCCTGTTTCTCCTCCCATCCACACCATGGTAAAACAGTTTAAACCCCCCTCCGATGCACCTAGCCTTACTCCCCTTCCATTTGGTCTCTTGCACACACAATATATCAACCTTCCTTCTCTCCATCATATCAGCAAGCTCTCTCCCTTTACCAGTCATACTACCAACATTCAAAGTTCCTATCCTCACATCCACTCTCTTAACCTTCCTCCTCTCCTCTCTTCCTCCTTCTTTGGCCAGCAGTAGCCCAATTTCCGCCAGCACCCTGTCGGCTAGCAGTGCTGGTGGCGGTCGTTGTTAACCCGAGCCTCGACCGATCCGGTTTGAAAATTTCTATTTTTGTCCACATATTTAGTTTGGCAAAAATTTTTACGCCAGATGCCCTTCCTGACGCAACCCTCTCCATTTCCGGGCTTGGGACCGGCACAAAGACACGCACTAGTTTGTGCATCCCCTTGCGGCTGGATTAGAACAAAATATATATAATCACCAAATTTTGTTCACCTTATCCTAGTAAAGTCTTCATTGCTCTGTGTGTGTGTGTGAGAGAGAGAGAAAGATGTATAACTTTGTGTTGGCAATTTGGCTTCTCCCACCAGCTCAAACCTCTGTAAGCCCTCCATGGCATGAGTATGTGGCTCACACAAACCCAAACTTGCTCCACAGCCTGGTATGCCAGACAGTTTACTGGTTGTCATTTGGTGTTTGCTGTTGACCCGTTTGAGTTTGGCCTCAGCTAACAAGTCAATTCATTCACGAGCAGCAGAGGTGACAGTGGAAATCTTGGAAATGTTTGTCTTAATCCAAAGTTACTAAAGGGTCTAGTTTATTTTAACTATACAAGCAGCTATTTGAAAAAAAGCAATATACAGTACACTAAGCAGCTACATTAAAACCAGCTGCCTAATACCGTGTAGGTCCCCCTCATGCTCCCAAAACAGCTCTGACCCATCGAGTCATGGACTCCACAAAACCTCTGAAGGTGTCCTGTGGTATCTGGCACCAAGACGTTAGCAGCAGATCCTTTAAGTCCTGTCAGTTGCGAGGTGGGGCCTCCACGGATGAGACTTGTTTTTTCAGCACATCCCACTGATGCTCGATCAGATTGAGATCTGGGGAATTTAGAGGCCTGGACAACACCTTCAACTCTTTGTCACTGTCCTCAAACCATTCCTGAACAAAGGGCCACTGCCATCAGGAAATACCATTGCCGTGAAGGGGTGTATGTGGTCTACAACAATGTTTAGGTAGGTGGTACATGTCAAAGTAACATCTACATGAATGCCAGGACCCATAGTTTCTGGGCCAGCAGAACATTGCCCAGAGCATCACATGGCCTTCTTCCAATAATGCATCCTGCTGCCATCTCTTCTCCAGATAAACGACACACATGCACCTAGCTGTCCATATGATGTAAAAGAAAAGGTGATTTGTCAGACCAGGCCACCTTCTTCCATTGCTCCATGGTGCAGTTCTGATACTCACATGACCATTGACAGCTTTCTATCATGACTAGCATTAAGGTTTACAGTAATTTGTGCTGCAGCAGCTTGTGTGGGATTGGATCAGACAGGCATCAGTGAGCCTTGGGCGCCCATGACCCTGTCGCTGGTTCACCGGTTGTCCTTCCTTGGAATACTTTTGCCAGATACTAACCACTACATACCCCCCCCCCCCCCAAAGACCTACCAGCATTTTGGAGATGCTCTGACCAGTTGTCTAGCCATCACAATTTGACCTGTGAAAGTCACTCAGATCCTCACACTTGCCCATTTTTCTGCCTCCAACATATCAACTTCAACATCACGACTGTTCACTTGCTGCCTAATATATCCCTCCACCCCTTGACAGGTGCTATTGTAAAAAGATGTGGCTGATTGGTACAACTTGTATTTGCAGGCCTGTGCTTACCAAAGTCTGATTTTATTTTCTTTCATGAACTGGTGCTGGGGTAACAGTCAGCTAGTCTGACAAGGTATTTCCCCGATTGGCCCTACAGAAAATATCTAACTGGAGCAGCAGGTTTACAAACTTCTTTGGAGTAAAATTGGCATTTTATACAAGTGTACAAGTAAAACTGCCTTTAAGCTGTTAAATATTGAGCCATTAGCAATGTTAAGATTTAACTGATTGATTGATACCAATGTTGTTTAATGCACTTCTACTCAAAATGCTTTTTGGGAACGTACTTTTGCTTGAGTCCTGATCTGGCTGATCTACCACCTTCTGTCACTGAATGCATTTTGTTTACTTTTGAGTTGTACTTTACTTTAGTGCTGAATTTTTAAACAACCTAAACTCGATGAAAGCAACCCACACTGCACAACACACAGACGTGACGGCCACCCTTACAAAATGTTTCCATTTATTTGCAAAAATTGTATTTTACAGAATAGAACTAAAAACAAATGCGAGGAATGAACAATAAGGCCAACAGCAGAACTTAAAATGCTGTACAAAGAACAACTATATCTGTCATTTAAATAACCTTTTAAAGTAAACCTGTCCAACATGCTACACATCTACACAATGCAGCTTTCACTTGTACACAGACCCTGCTCCTCTTGTGGATCCTAGACGGCTGGCTTTATAGCCTGCTGGTTTCAAACACATCCTTGTCAGTTCAAACACGTGAAAAAGTCTTTTATTAATTTCTTGCTTAAAACAGATTTGGCTCAAAGAGTCAGACGAGAAATAACACTTGAAAATAAATTAATTTGATAGTCATCTTTAATAAGATCTTCTGTCCAGCTCATTCACATCTATAATACTGCAATACGACATTATACCAAGCCCCCTCTCCTCAGTAACACCACCAGTAGTGCCAGGTAACCCACCTTGAAAACACACAAAAGAGCAAAACTAAAAAATAATGTTGAGGGTTGGACTGGTGGAAGAAATATCCTTGAGGAAATGCTGTCATTAGAGTATTATGCTGCTGATGAGAGAGGATGCTCACTCTCATCCCTTAGTTCCCATTCAGATGCTGTGGTCTTAGTGTAGGAGATCAGCTATTTTTCTGAGTTCCAAACACTTTTCCTTCCCCACTTTCAAACTGTGTCCATTGTAAAAAATACAATTTGAGCATCACAATAGGACTTCTTGTCTCCTAGATACTGGACTGACAAATGTTTACATGCGCTAAAGTTATTTATTTATTTGGGGGGGGGGGGGGGGGCTCATCTCTTTGTAAGCCCCCCTGTGCAATTTGGCACTGGTGTCCTTGCTTCCACAAAAGGCAGATGAGCAACAGGAAAAAGAAAAAAAAAAAAAAACCTTTTACATCTCCAGCATTCAAATGTACATCTTCAAAATTGGCTTTCCTGGATGGAGGATCGAGTCAGCCACCCCCCCCCCATATTTAAGTCCATAATACAAAATTAATAGTAAGTTAAAAGTATGTACAGAAGCCCTTCTGATAGGAAACATGAAGAAAATCGCAGGTGGGGAACAATAAAGACTAAAAACGTGATGTTGATGGAAAGATGAACATGGGAATAAAAGTTGCAGGTTTCCTCTTGACAGTAGTCCAGGAAAAATACGCACACTTATTATTTGCCCTTCTAATATAGTAAACAAGAACCACAAAAAAATCTGTGTGGAGGCTGCCATCCGAACACCTCATTGGCTGTGCAGCTGCTCAGTATGAAAGCCTCTGCATATTCTTCACTGTGTTGTTCAGCTTTGGCGCTCGTGATTCACATAAGACAATTTGAGTAAACTCAAGTAAAATTCAACCAAAGCCAAGGAGCCTCCTTGCCCTCCTGTAGCTACAGCGCATGCTGATTTATCTAAATGTATGCAAGACCTGTGTCACACTGCTTTTCATGTGCACCTGCTCACCTTGCCCCACCTGTAATTCTCTACCTGGGGAGACCACATAGACCAGTGGTGATGATGTTGAATCTATCATTCACCGGGACTGTAAATCTGATGACGGGTATGTATGTTGAAGGGATGAGAAGGAAGACAGCAATCAACATGAATCCCACAATAAACTGTAAAAAGAAAAGGGATGCGGGTTGCCATCTGGACAGATCTGGGCCGGACATGCACAACAGGTTATGTTCCCCAGGCAATCCTGACAAACTGCCACCCACTATGCAAGAAAGCACACACTTGCCATGTTCTGCTGGAGGATCAATCTTTTCCCAGTGAAAACCAAGACGTTTCATGCTGTGTGCACAAAGCAGTGGTCTTCACCGGCATATAAAACATTCAAATCTGCATATAAAATGAAAGGTTTGTCACATTTTTGGGTCTCTTTCTAATTTCAGGCATGTTCAGAGTGATGTGATTTGGGACCCTGAGTAGAGCCAAGTACAGGAGAGCTGGGCAGGATAAACACATCAGGGCTTGCTTTGCTGCACAAATGGTGAAAAAAACAAGATTTAGATAAATAGGAAAAAATAATTTTGAGATAAACAGCACGTTACTTTTAACCACAAATAATACACACTCAATATATTACAATATACACATTACTGTAAGAATGTGTGCATGGTTATATATCATTTATATATGTAAATTAAATGCATATCCTACTGACAGGGTTACTGTGAGAAGAACGACGGTATGCATTTGGTTGGAGAAGTGAGGAGAAGACTGAGCTCGTGCAGAATGATGAGGACACATCTAAACACTTGGGCCATGTAACAGCGAGTACAAAAGACACACAATGTGAAGACTGGAGGGAGGAGGGGGTCTCTTGTAACAGAAGTGGGAATTCCAAATCCCAATAAAAGGTCACAGTCATAAGTATTCTTGTAAACAGGATGATGAATGACATCAGGTGGGGACTGAAGTAAGAAGTGATGTAACAGATGAGTCGGCACACCCAGACACCCCCCAGAGGTGTTCTGCACAACATGAGGACATAGGGAAGGTCCTCTGCAGGTCAGTTTCTTCACAGACAGGATGCCCCACTCTCCTACTTCAAAGTCACTTGCATTCTGGCCCTAGCTGGTACACTGGTGCCCTGGTGTGCACTCAGGTTAGCATGCAGTGACAGCCAGTGGGAACAGCACCCAGGATGAAGGGTGCATCACGAAGGAGCATGGCATGGGGCTGTCTGACACAAAGGAAAATAGAGTTGAGGGCAACTGGGGAAACTGCAGGCATCCGTGTCACATGAAGAGCTGAATGCGCTCGCGGATGGTCTGCCGGCAGAGGGGGCAGGCCTTGAGGGAGGCGCTGCAGTCAATGCAAGAGGCGTGGCCACACTGGAACACCAGCTTGATATGCTTGTCGATGCAAATGGGGCAGGTAATGCGCTCCTCCATCTGCCGGTAGCGTGACTGCAGCTGCTCCAGAAGGTTGTGCTGCTCCGAGTTCTCTGCCACGGGGCTAGAGTCCACCTCTGTTTGGTCTGACAAGGGGACACAGCAAAAATTCAGCAGGGTTTGGGCTCCAGCCCACAACTTGTTATACTATCATATTCTGTCAATGAAACGGAACAGATTGACAACAAGTTGACAAGTCAGAGGTTAGAGGTGTCAGGTACTGTAATCAAGGCACCTGGTTTGAATCCCTATTCCTGCTGTAGCACCCTTGAGGTATTTTATAGCACAGCAAAAATGACCCAGCAGTCTAACCCGGCAAATCAATACAAACCTCATATTTTAAGTTTAAGGAAAGTGTCACAAGGATAAATAAATGTGAGTTAAAATGAGCAGAAAAGGGATAGCAAGGATTCATGTAACACTTTATTTACCTTGTCGAATTTTCTTGGTAATAGTCACCTGGCATTTGATGCACTTCTTCATCCGGTGGGCACACTCTGAGGAACACAAGGGGAAGGAGAGCGCAGTGAAACCCAAGAACTCAGTTTTCTACTCAGCTCCAAAAAGAGAGGATCACAGGGCCTTCATCTCCAACAGTCACACATAGACAGACTGTGCACAGTGGTTTGACTGTTTGTTCCATCAGCCGCATACACAAACAAAGACACACACACCTGTGGGAGTAACACTGCATGGACTTGCATGAGGCTCACGGTTCTGAAGCTACTGTGTTTAAGAACATTATGTAAGAGTTTGGCAGAAGAACCCGTACCTTCGCAGGCTACACTGTGCTGGCAGGGGCAGAAGAGCACAAGCAGTGCTAGTTCAGAGCAGATGAGACACTCGCTGGGGCCCAGCATGCTGGGCACGGCCAAGTTGGTCATGGTGTTGGGTGTGGTGTGAACCCTGCGCAGACTGCCGCCACTACTGCTGCCGCTGCCACCGATGCCTGTGCTGCACGAGACGGACTGGAGCCTGAGAGGGAGAAAGGGAGAACTTAATGCAAAAAACAGAAAGATTGAGATGTGCGACTGACCCACAAAAGCAGTATTTCTTAAGAAAGGTGGAGGAATCAGGAACAGGATTGGAGTGGCACCTCACATTTTGGGGGGAGGGCTCACCTACCTGCTCTTTTCAGAGAAGGTCTTGATGAGCTGCAGCATGGTGCTGTCTGTTACCAGGTCCAGCGGGCTCTTGCCTTTGTGGTTGGCATAGTTGATATCTGCTCCTTCCTGTGCCAGGAAGCAGGCAATGGCAGTGCCCACATTCAGTTCTGTGCTGCCCAGCAACCCCGAGGCACTCAGCTGGGTGCATGACAAAGAGGAGGAAAGACTGTCAGGTGTACACATTTACAAAATTAACCTGCGAGTTTCAGGCACTTTAAGAATGCAGCACTTTGCTAATGTGTTTTAACATTTCCTTTCAATCTACTGTTTCTTCCACTTCCCTCCTTTCGTGCAGCTGGAAAGTTACTGAACGGCAGGATATTCTCTTGCAACCTGCAATCTCCATGTCACATTCTTAGAACTGACTGCCACATTGCCATCACTTCCTCCCTGTGGGGAGGGACCTGATCGGTGTCCAAAAGCAGAGAGGTGACCCCTTTAGCGCATTAATCCTAAAGATAAACACGGGTAGCTGTCACTGCTGCTGTCAGCATTTCATCAGTTTGGTTGGCATGAGTGCAGTAGCTACTGCCTTGCAACCCCAGATCAGATCTGACTCCTCTAATCGGCCTTGATGTTGTGAGAGGCCTAATCCCTAATAACACTGCATCACACATACAGAAGCTGGACTACATTTACACCAAGACATTGAGCAAGCTACCCAAACACACATGTACTTCACACATTCCTGTGGAGGAACTGGTCAGTATACTCAGTGCTCACACTGTGGGGAGGGGACGCTACAGAACCCAAACCAGGAAAGTGTCTTGCAGAGAGGTGCTGGCAAGGTGAAACACTGCCACTTGTCTTCAACACATGCAGAAAGACTTGTTGGGTTTGGCAGTCCAGTGCACTGCTGCTGAACACTATGCTGGGGGTGCAGCCCCAGGCCTCAGGGCACACACAGAGGGATACTAGGATAAACCCATTTCCAGCCCATAGGTACAGATAACCCAGCCCTGGGTGAAAAGCGCTATTACAGTTTGTTCACCTGGGTATAGAGTGAAGAGCCCTCCCCCTCGGCCACAGCTGTGGCGGCAGCTAGCTGCTGGCGGCTCAGAGCCACATGCATAGCTGTGTCACCCTCCTCATCCTCCACATTGACATCTGCACCCTCAGCTACCAGCAGCTGCACCACATCACTGTGGCCCTGTGTCACAGCTAGCTGCAGCGGCGTCTGGTTGCGGTTGTTACGGATGTTGATGTCACAGCGGCCCTGTGGAAGGCACAAAAAAAAAAAGAAAAAGTCAACACTGGTTGTCACTGGGCACCAGCAGAAAAGGGTTGGTTGCCCATCAGTGTGTCTAGTTCAGGATTCTCCTGTCTTGCAGGATTTATTCTTTACTTGACTAAGAATTATCAAGAGCTATGCTTAACTCGTTGTCTGGACTGGTAAACCGCTTGGGTTCTGGAATCCAAAAAAATGCATAGATTTATGAGGGACAGGATCAGAAAGACAAACTTAGGAAAAGAAAAAACATATCTTTTTATTTTGTACCATAGATAGATGTGTTTGGGTGTTAGTTAGCATAGGCAGTTCACAGAACAAATGACCAATTGTGATATTATAGTTCTTGGACCCATATTTTAAATGAGAGCATTACAACAAAACAACAAGAGCAATGGATGGATATTATCTGTGCAAAATAATAATTGAAAACAAAGCGCAAGGCCAAAAAAAAAAAGTCAATAAAAATTAAGTGGAGCACAAAATGCATGAGAAAAGTTATAACAATAAATTTTTATTAAAAATAGACCACAGGAAATGAATTAAAATGTCTCTTCTTTAGAACCATACAGTAATCAGTACACACAAGTGCATTCACTTCAAACGCCATACTTAGTTTACTCTATCATACTCATTCACACTCCAGCTGAGGCTGAACAGAATAACCCCAGAGAAACCCCTTCAGAATCCTGGCAGCAACTCTGGATGCCCTGCAGACAGTTCTCTCACCTCTTTAATGAGGATCTCAGCCACATCCCTGTGGTTGTTGAGGGCAGCCAGGTGTAGAGCAGAAAAGCCATCATCCTTTTTCACATCCACTAGTTGGCGCGCACGAGCCAAGATCATCTCTGTTGCCCTTAAAGACCATGAAATTCACACTGTTACCATCAACATCATTGAAAACCAAAGCCAGATTGATTCCCTGTATGTGTGAGCATACTTGGATACTCCGATTTGGACTTACCTTCTGAAATAGGATGGAATTTGTATGTAAAAATAGATACACACAGGTACATATTGGTACCCTTGAGTGCATTCGCAATCTGTGTGTCTTAGTGAGCCCATTTGGCTCTGACTGGGATTCCATTAGCCAGGATTACAGCAGCTTTGGGCAGACTACCTAAACAGTCCACGTTAGACCTGCATTATCAGAGTCCCTCCAGAAAAGTTCCGCAAGTCGCAACACTCCCACTTGAGTGAAGCTCATCCTGTATAACCACAGTATACACAAATGTAGAGAATGCCATAAAAAAAAAAAAAAAAGATTTTGCCAGTTAGCCACTTGCTTATTGCTCCAGCCATTATTAATCTGCTTTCTGTTTCCTCCAACCATCCAGTCTCTTGCCTTTATTCTCCTTCAACCATGTACCGCAACTTCATCTTCTTGCAACCATTGAAGTTTGCTTCCCACTGCAAATCCCCTTCATCATCTGCACTCTCAATATAAAGCATGTGAGTGTCCAGAGAGTGTGCTTAATGTGTTATCAATTGAGAATTGACCACAGGTTCTCAATGGGATTAAGATCTGGGCAGTTTCCTGGCCACGGGTCCAAAATTTCAATGTTATGATCTCTGGGCCACTTTGTTATCACTTGTGACATGATGCTCCATCATGCTGGAAAATACTCAGATCATCACCAAATTGCGCCTGGATTGTCGGGAGAAGTTGCTCTTGGAAGACATTTTGATACGATTCTTTATTCATGGCAGTGTTCTTGGGCAGAATTGTGAGTGAGCCCACTCCCTTGGATGAGAAGCAACTCCACACATGGATTGTCTCAAGATGCTTCACTGTTGGCACGACACAGGACTCGTGGTAGCGTTCACCTTTTCTTCTCCGGACAAACGATTTTCATAAACAGAATCAGAAGGAGGATTCATCCGAGAAAATAAGTTTGCAAATGTCTTCTGCTGTCCCATCCTTGTACATCCTGCAGAATTTCAGTCTGTCCTTGATGTTTTTCTCAGAAGGAAGTGGCTTGTTTGCTGCCCTTCTTCACATAAGGCCATTGTCCAAAAGTCTTGCATGCACTCAGACCCCCCTCTGCCAATATTGAGCAAGCTCTGTATTGGTGGCAACACGATTCTGTAGCTGACTCCTCAGGAGGAGACGGTCCTGGCGCTTGCTGGACACTCTTGGACATCCTGAAGCCTTCTTCACTGCAATTGAACCTCTCGCCTTGGAAGTTCTTGATGATCCGGTAAATGGTTCCTTCAGGTGCAATATGCATCTGATCACTCTGCACAATAATCTAAAAACCAATGTGAATTGCCACCACAAAAACTGAAGCCGCAAATTTTGCAAAACACAACATTTGTGTCACTGCCAAAACTTTTGGCCACCACTGTATAGTTTCATGGACTGTTAACTTTGGTTTGGACCTTCGTGGCGTTGTACTAGGTAAGAGCAGCGCTGTCGAAGGATTGTTTCTCATGAGGAACTCTGCTCAATGGAGGATGTACTCGGAACTGTCACTGTTTCAGCATCTGCTTCTTTGTTACCTGAGTGTGTGTGTGTGTGTGTGTGTGTGTGTGGAAAGATCTTAACACATCAGGTTCACTTGTTCCTTAGTTTGTCACATTGCCTTCACCCCAGTCTGTTGTTTACTTGCACCCTTGATAAAGATACCTATGGCTCAATTGTTTGCTTGGTCCTCACCTTGACACATTCACCCACTCTCCCCAGGGCTGCTATGTGCCTCATTAAATTACTGCATTCCTCAAATATTCTGGAACCTCTTCAGCAATACACTTCAACCAAAAAAGAAAACACAGCAATGTTTTGAGGGCATACACACTGCAGTTTTCATTAGCACATTATTCGTGGCTAGGCTTTGAGGCAGGGGTTGGGAAACTGTAAGGCTCTGATCCGCACTCTCTACTGCGCTAAACTGCCTCATTTTTATTTGTCCTTCCTACATTGTTGGAGCAGCAGGACAAATTAACCATTAAACTTGTCTGCTGGATTTGTGTGCAAAGCTGAGAGAACATCAGGGTCATTGGACTCACAGTATAGCCAAGCAGAGTAGTGCTGAATGTGTGTGTGTGGGGAGAGGTTATCTGCGCCATCCAAACTGCACCTCACTGCCCCAAACACCACCTCTGCTAGCATACAGCTCCCCATTGTTTAGGGTTATATAAAAATATAACTGCTGCTTTGTTACATTAAACATTACTTTAACTTAACCCTCTGGCATTCTATTGTGCCCCATCAATCTGACTAAACCAAAACCAGCCTAACCAGTCAACTGCCAGCAAGCTAACCAAACCAAATCCAAAACAAAACAACCATCAGCAGCCTAATCAAACACAGTACAAACGGTCACCAGCCCCAAAACCCAACCACAGGCACCCATTGTGAGCAAATATTAACGCGCACAATGAGGGGGAACCAGAGGAGTGTTTCCTTTTTAGGTTATAGTTACCCCCCCCCCCCCCAAAAAAAAAAAAAAAAAAAAAAACTCTACACTAGCTAGAGAAATTCCAAGGTCTTCATCTACTACTTCTTCTTTCGGCTGCTCCCATTAGGGGTCGCCACAGCGGATCAATTGTTTCCACTTCTTCCTGTCTCCTGCATCTTTCTCCGTCACTCCCACCACCTGCATGTCCTCCTTCACCACATCCATAAATCTCCTCTTAGGCCTTCCTCTCTTCCTCTTGCCTGGCAGCTCCATCCCTAGCATCCTTCATGCCGATATATCCCGAATCGCTCCTCTGCACATGTCCAAACCAACGCAATCTCGCCTCTCTGACTTTGTCTCCAAACCGTCTAACCTGTGCTGACCCTCTAATATACTCATTCCCAAATCAAATCTTAACATTTTTAACTCTGCTACCTCCAGCTCTGCCTCCTGTCTTTTGGTCAGTGCCACCGTCTCCAACCCATAAAGCATAGCTGGTCTCACTACCATCCTGTAGACTTTCCCTTTCACTCTTGCCGGTACTCTTCTGTTGCAGATCACTCCTGACACTCTTCTCCACCCACTCCACCCTGCCTGCACTCTCTTCTTCACCTCTCTTCCACACTCCCCATTACTCTGGACTGTTGATCCTAAGTATTTAAATTCACCCACCTTCGCCAACTCTATTCCCTGCATCCTCACCATTCCTCTGTCCTCCCTCTCATTTATGCACATGTATTCTGTCTTAGTCCTACTGACCTTCATTCCTCTTCTCTCTAGAGCATATCTCCACCTCTCCAGGGTCTCCTCAACCTGCTCCCTACTCTCACTACAGATCACAATGTCATCCGCAAACATCATAGTCCACGGTGACTCCTGTCTGATCTCATCTGTCAACCTGTCCATTACCATTGCAAACAAGAAAGGACTCAAAGCTGATCCTTGATGTAATCCTACCGCCACCTCGAAAGCATTCATCACTCCTACCGCAGACCTCACCACTGTCACACTGTTCTTGTACACCCGACTTCCTCATACAATACCACAACTCCTCTCTAGGTACCCTGTCATATGCTTTCTCTAAGTCCATGAAGACACAATGCAATTCCTTCTTACCTTCTCGGTACTTCTCCATCAAAAATTCCAAGGTTTTCAATAAACATAATAATGTTCTCAGAAAAAAAGCTAAAAAATACACACGCAAAAAAAAAAAGAAAAATGTAAAAATTAAACAGAGCCACAAAAGCGAAGTGAAGTAGAAGAAGCCCTAAGTAGAGAAATGGAGGACCCTGGGATACCTGAAGGCAAACTGAAATCAAGTGGTGTTTCTGGAAAACTGTAATTGTGAAGGTTGGGTCAAAGCTACACAACACTGCCTGCATACAAGTATCACTATAACTCAATATCTATAAAGCTGAATCTCTGTTCTTTATGCACAGCTTTGATTTTCAAGTCACACTCTTCAAATTGGGTACAAAGGCACTTCTCACTCAAGTGAAGTTTTTGCATTAAACTCCAAAAAGGCTAATTACCATTTTGTAAGTTTAGTGACTTCACATGCAGCATGCAGTAACATAAATCTTTAGGTAAAAATGCTGATACATTTTTAACCACACACACCCTGTTTTTTTGTTTTTATTTATGCCTTATGTAATCTGTTCTGTGTGTCCCATTACTCTATGCCAAGTTTCCCTGTGGGGATCAACAAAGTCTTTTAAACTAAAAGGTGAAAGCCATTTTATGTGCAGTGCTCCTGATAAAATGTTTGCTGTGCTGTTAAATTACACATCGTAACATTCCAATTTTCATTTTAGCTGTCATCAGGAGAATCTTAACAGAGTACAAAACGCATGAAAACTGAGTGACTGACATTTTCATCTCAAGTCTCCTTACAGTAGACTGAGGAACAAAGGCCTGAAGTCCTAGCTACCACCCCTCTCTCCTCACAACATGTTAGGGGAACAAGAGCCAACAAGGCTTATTTTTGAGACCCGTTTGTCGGCCAGGTCCTCACAATGAACAAAATCTGCTGAGCCACCAAGTGACCAAGCACGTTATAAAAAAAGATTGAGACACATACTTGAAAAGAAAGTTCATTACATCCTAATGCCCACCCCCCTCAAAACCATGTGTGCACCAAAACCATTGTTTATACTTCCCATATACAGTACTGTGCAAAAGTTTTGGGCAATTGTGGAAAAACTGCTGTAAAATCAGAATACTTTCAAAATAATACAATTAATAATTTTAATGTATATATTTACATACAAAGTGCGTGAAACAGAAAAATCTATAGTTAAATCAATATTTAGTGTGACCACCCTTTAGTTTCAAAACAGCACTGACTCGCTTGGCTACACTTGAGCACAGTTTTGCAAGGTACTCAACAGGTAGGTTTTTCCAGTCATTTTGGAGAATTTGCCACAGTTCTTCTACGGATTTTGGCTGTGGCTCTTCATGTAATCCCAAACCAACTCAATGTTGATATCAGGGCTTTCTGGGGGCCACACCATCTGTTGCAGGACTCCTTGTTCCTCATTTTAGTGAAGATCATTTTTTATGGCTCTCATAGTATTGTTTGGGATCACTGTCATGCTGCAGAATGAATTTAGGACCAATCAGATGCCTCCCCAATGGCACTGCATGATGGATAAGAATCTGCTTGTGTTTCTCAGCATTGAGGACAGAATTAATTCTGATCAAATCCCACTTGCAGCAATGCAACCCAAAACTTGCAAGGAACCTCCACCATGCTTTACCGTTGCCTGTAGACATTCATCCTTCTAGCATTCTCCAGCCCTTCGACAAACAAACCGCCTTCTTCTAGAGCCAAATATTTCTCACCAGTCCAGAGCACCTGTTGCCATTGTGCTGCATCCCAGGTCTTGTGATTTCATGCATAGATGAGTCATTTGGCTTTGTTTTCATGTCTTGAGGAATGTTTTTTGGCTGCAAGTCTTCCCTCGAGACCACTTCTGACCAGACTTCTCTGGACTATAGACGGGTGTACCAGGGTCCCTGTGGTTTCCGCCAGCTCTGAGCTGAAGACACTACTTGACATCTTCCAAGCTCAGAGGGACACCAACTTGATGTGTCGTTCATCTGCTAAGCTAAGTGTCTTTGGCCGGCCCTTACATTTTTGGTCCATAACATTGCCTGTTTTTTGGATAGCACAACTGGAAAGACCTGTATGCCTCGAATTTTCTGTTTGCGACAGACCTTGCTGATGCAGAATGACTACATGGTGTCTTGTGTGTAATGCTCATCCTTGTCATGGTGTAAGTTTAGCAATCTGTTCAGCAACTTCACCCTTTTCACTGGCTGATCCTCACCCATTTGTATTCCCTCTGCACAGGTGTTTCTCTTTCAAGTAATAATTGTGCTTACGTTATTACTGATTTTGCTTAGTTGCCTGGTATACTTGTCTTCTCATGCATTGAAGTATATGCTTACAAAAACAGGTTTGGAGAGTCTGGAATGTTTTGTGTTAGTTTACCAACTTCTTCCTTTATTTAAACTTGGTGGCATATTTCACCATTTTCATAAGAAATATTTGGAAATCTAAAATATGATGTCATTGACACTAATGGAGAAGTTGGAAAAATTGTTTCAAGATAAATGTTTTGTGAAAAATCCGAGGTGCCTAAGACTTTTGCACAGTACTTTACCTCCTCTTCTGCTTACAGAAACAGTTCATGTATAGACACATACAGACATAGCTGTTTCTAAGCAATGCAGCTACATGGAGAAATGTATGTAGTGATACAGTCAACAAGTGACATGTCTTCATTTAGTTTTCCCTCAGTTTATAGTTCACCATACATCTTGAGATCAATAACTTAACATATGTAGCGTCTTTGCATGCAACAAAATGCATAATGTACTGTTAAGACTGGAAGCACTGTGAGAGCCAAGTCTCACAAGCACAAATTAAAACTGCCCTTCTCTCTTTGACTAATGGGTTTTCATTCGATTCAGAATCATTTGTGCACCAAGAAGAAAAAGGGGGAGTTGAACCAGGTTATTACAACAGGTATGGGTCAGTACAAGAAGAACAGAGCTCACCAAGACTCCACACGTGTCCTCGTGAATACTTTTAAACCAGGGAACTAAGGCAAGAGTGTGTTTGAATTGGATGGGGGAATTGTGGGTACTCACAATCTGTTGCCTTTCAAAGCAGCATGGTGCAGCAGGTTGAATCCTCGGTTGTTTTGCTGCGTAAAGTCGATGTTAGGCACGGCTGTCAGAATCTCTATGATGTTGCGGAAGTCTTTGGCAATGGCATCGTGGAGAGAGGTGTCTCCGTAGGAGTCCTTAGTTGGGAGCAATGTCATTCAGTGAGTTATTCACCCTTGGTGAGATTTTCCTTTATATCACTTTCTCCCTACTATTGTCATCCCCATTTCTATGCTATATCAACTTCAAGCAAAGGATCCCTCATGCACAGGTCCCTGAATCGCATTCTGTCCGTGCTCCCAGTCTTCTGTTAGTCACTAACACACATGCGCAGAAGGACCAAAATCTCAGTGTTTTAACTGTCTTGCATAGCCCATGGTGGCTGTTCATCTAAGAAGGAATCCCAGTGTTTGTAAGATAATCTGTGCTGATCACAACCTGCTTTCCTCTGCTAAAAACCCACAAGACTAAACAAGTCTAATTCTGCCACTGGAACACAAACAGTTGTACTCTGAATTACTATACCTTTCCCTGATGTATTTATTTATGTTCTATGATGTCCCAGCAGTGGAAAATTCAGCTCTCTTTTAATTTGTTCCATTTACCCACTCAGTTGAGATATTGCTCAGTCCTGTGCGGTCTGTGAGACAAACTTTCACAATACCTGCTATTTGCCCACTTGATCATTAACTGCTTCACCCTCTAAATACATGCAAAGTTCTCCATCTTATTATTGATAACTGGCACTAGGAACACAGAGTCTATAAGCAATGCAAAAGTCTATTGGGGTGGTCCAGTATTTGTGAAAATAAAGAAAGTGTAATTAAAAACAAACTAAAACGTCTGTCATCATAAGTTCATAACTTGACATTCTGTCAAAAGCAGAACTTATAGAAAACAGGAACATTTTTTGACCTGAAGAACTGAGTCACAGGAAGTTCCCTCTGAGCTGAACTGGGTCAGACAGAGAGGCACCAGTGGGTGATGATTCCTTTCAAGAGAAGTGCCTTCCTTCCCACTGCTCTGCTCAAGTGGAAAATCCAACCCAAAAACCCCAATATGCAAACCAAAGCAAAGACAAACTGGGCTTTCTGACACATTTATATATACTGTTGTAAGAGATATAATGATAAACATTCTAAAGTACTCTAGTGGTCAGGAAAAAAACCTGAAGAAGATGAACGCAGACTCTGATGATGCATTGATAATTACTACAGATTTTTATTTATTTTTTTATTAAAATGAGGCAGTGAGCATACAATACAACTGAATACAATGACTTTTGTCCAAACTAACAGCATATGACCCATTTATGCAGCTGTGTGTTCTTGCTGGAGAAATCCAGGGTAATTACCTTGCTCTAGGGTACTACAGCATTAAGTTCAAGTGGGTGGTTTGAACCAGCAACCCTAGGCAACTTCTTGTCCTGAACCAATCTACCTTGAACCTTTTGTTGAAAAAATAAAGAGTATAAAGCTCCATGAAAGATTTGGTAGGAATCTAGTTCTTCAACCAGTGGGAGACCACTGCTTCACTATAGGGGTTGTGGGTTCTTACCTGTAGATTGACATTGGCTCCATGCTCTGTCAGGACCCGGACCACCTCAGCGAAGCCCTTGTTGACGGCAATGTGTAGCGGTGTGCACATAGAGTTGTTCAGCAGGTTCACGTTGGCACCCTTGCTGAGCAGCAGCCGTGCAATCTCTGCCTGGTTGCTGTGTAAGACCACACAGAAGAGTTCACACATTACACCTGGACACCACCTCCCCCACCTTGTGACCCTGCAAACTTCAATACAGCATCGTACGGGAAAATCACTGGACCACGACAGTAGACATGCTTCAAAAAATAGACAAGCAAATCAAAAAGAACTGGTGGAGCAGGAAAAATAGGATCTGAGAAGTCATTTAGTGGAAAATTTCAGTTACACACACACACAAAAGGTTTTATATGTGTTTCATCAGCGAAATACAACTATGAGACTTACAAACAGTGCAGTTAAACTGTGAGCCACTTTACACAAACAATGGCATTTGTTATGAAATCCCAAGGAAATGTGCACCGTGGTCGCTGTGTGGTTCAGGCACCTGTAGGACAGAGCTTACCCAAATGCTGTGTAGTGCAGGGCTGTATCACCATCTTCATCCTTCACCTCCACGCTGCTATTTGCCTGGAGCAGCACTTTGACAACTTCCATGTGGCCCTGGTGAGCAGCCACCTGCAGAGCAGTCTTCCCTTGGTTTTTAATGTCCACCTGAGGATGGGTCCAAACACACACATATATACATATATATACATACATATCAGAATCAGAATCGTGTTTATTGGCCACTATGTCGACTAGTCCTGGTCTGCAGGCTTCTACATCGTCTGCCAGAGGGCAGCAAGTCAACAAGTCTGTGTCCAGGGTGTGAGGGATCTGAGATGATTTTCCCTGATCAGGAAATCATCGACACAGAAACAGTTTCTTCCCCCTCGCTATTTCCCTCCTTAACAACTTAACTCACTCTGTCTAAAGACCCCCAGCACTGCTACTGCACTTTATCCACATCTTCATATATTTATTGTTGTAATCTTGTAATTTTGTAGATAAGACTTAGACTATACTGTTACATGTTGTCTATATATTGTCTATACATGTTTCTATACATTACATACATACATACATATATATACATACATACATATACACACACACACACACACACATATATACATATATATATATATATATATATATATATATGCGTGCGCGCACACACATGCACACACACACGCGCACACACACACTCACTCTATAATACATCTCCTAGTAGACATCATTCCTACATACAGTATGTACTCAATATGACATCTCTTATTTTTTATATACCAAAAATTCAGTTCCAAGTTCAGAGCTCCCCAGATTCATAACAAAGTGCTAATAAAAGGATTAGTGCTTCAAAGGGGATCCAAGCTCCTGACCTTAATCTTATTCTAACCTATAAACACCACAGTAGCCCCACAACCAGACCTACAGCATACTTATCTAGCCACTATGTATATGACTATTGATTTTTGGTATATTTTTAATCTATATATTATATTGTGTATTTAATGCAAAGCCTCTACTGTATATGAACAGTTATAAGAAACCAAAGTGTTCTTGCAAAAAATATTTAATGGTAATGCAAATTAAAATCTTAATAAAAAAATCTTATATACCACATGCTTGCGGCATATACAATGAATAAAACTATAATAAACAGAAGTATAATAATGAAGCATTAGAATCATTAAGAGTTAGTATGAGCATTTGGACACCACATGGAGCAAAGCACTTTGTTTCTTTTGAAGCAGGAAGTGGACGCAGATGCAGGGATGCTGCAGACCCACTGTGTCTGGGCAGCTTTCCTACACTCACACTACTCATCTGCTCAGTGCTCTCTTTTCCTAACTGCATCACAGTTCATCTTCTTAAAGGCACAACAGCAGGAGCTCTCTGGGTACTCGACCCCACAACCTCATACATTAAAGCCCACCCACCTCAGAGCACCACTGAAAACCTCCCTGAGGGGCTCAACCCCTCAGTCTGGCAGATGTTCCCTGCTGCAAGTTAGTAGAACATTGAGAACCCAGACAAAGAATTATTCTGTGCTTAAGGTGCCTCCAGCTTTTCAGCCAAATTAAATTATGTATATCTTCTTCTTCTTTCGGCCGCTCCCGTTAGGGGTCGCCACAGCGGATCAAAAGCTTCCACTTCCTCCTGTCCTCTGTATCTCTCTGTCACCCCCACCACTTGCATGTCCTCCTTCACCACATCCATAAATCTCCTCTTAGGCCTTCCTCTCTTCCTCTTGCCTGGCAGCTCCATCCCTAGCATCCTTCTCCCGATATATCCCGAATCTCTCCTCTGCACATGTCCAAACCAACGCAATCTCGCCTCTCTGACTTTGTCTCCAAACCGTCTAACCTGTGCTGACCCTCTAATATACTCATTCCTAATCCTGTCCATCCTCATCACACCCAACGCAAATCTTAACATTTTTAACTCTGCCTCCTGTCTTTTGCTCAGTGCCACCGTTTCCAACCCATAAAGCATAGCTGGTCTCACTACCATCTTGTAGACCTTCCCTTTCACTCTTGCTGGTACCCTTCTGTCACAAATCAAAATTAAATAATGTATATGCAATAAATAAATAAATAAATAAATAAATAAATATAACTGGATTTGTTGTTTGCATGGGTTTGCTTTATAAAAAGTAGTCACCCTTGTATGTATTCATATTAAGTGGGTGGCACAGCATCAGCTGGGGGGATGGGGTGGCTCACCTTGTCGGGGTGCTTCTGCACCAGATCTCGGACCTTTGAGGCGCTGCCATGTGCTGCCTCAATGACTAGTCTGCCAGGGTGGTCCAGCTCTGTGGACTGAGACAGCAACTTCTCCAGCACAGAGATCACAGTGGCTGTGTGTGTGTGTGTGTGGGGGGGGTCACAGAGAAAGAGAGAGAGGTGGTTAGTAAAAGAAAAACTGGGTTTACATTTCACACCATGAGTGAGAACAGACAAGTCCCCACTGAGAGCATCCTAGCTTAACATTGTTCCAGCCCTCACACCCCAATAGAGGACAAGAATGAGTCAAAATGTCACACTTGCATTGTGCCAAAGAGCCCACCACGTTCTGTCCCACCCCTCACACTGCAGTCCTTCAGGACAAGCAGGTTTAACCATCCAATTGCAAAAGCAGGGCAGGTCGCATGACCTCAGGTCCCTCCCAGTGGCAGGTGGCAGCACTGAAGAGGCATGCAGGAAGGATGACATGGAACAGAATGCATGTGCATTCTAGTGGATGTACAGAAATGTACATACATGCATATACACATGTTACACAGAACATACACAGTCTTTAAATGTAAGTGAAAAATAGTGCAGAAACATCAAGGACTGGATGAAGGATGACGATGAAAGCAGTAAGCTGCATGTCAGGATGAAGGCGCAGCATGGCACTGGTGTCGTGGTTGCTAGAAGAGAGAAGGTATATGAAGAAAAAACAAAGAATGAAGAACAAATAGCAACCTACCACCTGGGGGTGGTTGTAATGTAATGCCCCCCCCCACATTCTTACTTCCTGATTCACTGGGGTTCTCAGCTGTCATCAGGTTAGCATCAACTTCTGCCGGCTGGGCAGAAAGGCATGCAGGGTTGAAAGTCCAGGTCTGACAGCCAAAGGCCACGCGGAGGTCTCCATCAGCGTACACCTTCAGCACTTTGCCCACTTGTCCCAGGACCTAATGGGAAGGGGCCAGGTTCAAAAGTTGAATTATATAAAACAAACCAAAACTATGAAGGACATCCACTAAGTCATTAAACCATTAAATCACAGAAGAGAAGGTGATGCATCAAAGGCCAATTTAGGGTGTTACACAGCATTACCCAATCTGGATTCAGCAAGGGGGAAACCTTCGTCTCAGACATGGCTACCTGAGCCTTGGAGTGAGAAGAGGTTCCCAGTGCTTCTATCAGGACAGCTTGAGTGAAAGTCTAACAATCTTATTTAGCTCCCGTATTTCAATGGAAATACAAAACCTCATGAGGTCCCCCACAGGGAAGAACAATAACTGTCCAGGTAAGCCAAATGGAAGACAATCCACCTACAGACAAAGGACAAGCCAGAAGAGGAAGGGAAAATAAAGCAAGAGGCAAGCATGTGACCTTTAAGTACTCACTGGGGCCATGCTATCGGTCCACTCCCCATGGCCAGCCTGAAGACGCTTAACCGTGTCCATGTCCTCCAGCACTCGTACCAGATCCCCCACACCAAATGTGTTCACCTTGGGTACAGGAGGCAAAGAAACCACAGTGATAATCCCAAAACAGTCAACCACTTGGTCAACACAATCTGTCATACCCAGATTGGTCAATCGAAACTGGTTATCCCAAACCTAAATCAATCCTATCAAGCCAGATGTCTCAACCCATATAATTCTTTTCTATTAGATGAGTGGAAATAAATGAAATACACAACCTTTTGATGAGTAAAGTAGAGAACTCAAACTTGCCTACCAACACCACTAAACCCAATATGGGCCTACTAAATTAGTCATGCGTAATTATCAGAATTGGTTTTTATTGGGAATGTGGAATCAGGGGCATGCATGTACAGTCAGGTCGATAAGCTTTTGGACAATGACACAATTTTTGGTATTTTGCCTCTGTATACTGCCACAGTGGATTTGAAACAAAGCAGTCAAGATGTGATTGAAGTGTAGACTTTCAGCTTTAATTTAAAGGGTTCAACAAAAATAATATTGCATAAACCATTTAGGAATTACAGCCATTCATATACATTGAGCCCCCATTTTCAGAGGCTCAAAAGTAATTGGACAATTGACTGACAAGAAATTCAACGCCCAGGAGTAGATTCTTCCTTCATTATTTTATGACAAATTAAGCAGATGAAAGGTCTGGAGTTGATTCCAGGTGTTGAATTTAAATTTGGTACCTGCCCATGGGAACTACGCTGTCCATGGAAATATGCGGTCCAAAGAAGTGTTGATGCAGGTGAAGAAGGCCATCATAAGGTTTAAAAAACAAAAAAAACCCATCAAAGAAATAGCAAAAACTTTAGGAGTGGCCAAATCAATGATTTGGTACATGTGGTACAAAGAAGGAATGCACTGGTGAACTCAGCAACACCAAAAGGCTTAGAAGACCACTAAACTGGATGATTGCAGAATTCTTTCCTTGGTAAAGAAAAACCCCTTCACAACATCTAGCCAAGCCAAGAACACTCTTGAGGAGGTCAGTGCATCATTGTGCCTTCATGAATGTAAACGCAGAGGGTTTACCTCAACGTGCAAACCACTGGTAGCGCTCAAGAACAGAAAGGCCAGATTAGACTTTGCCAGAAAACATCTAAAAAAGCCTGCCCAGTTCTAGAACCAGATTCTTTGGATAGATGAAACCAAGATTAACTTGTACCAGAATGACAGAAAGAGTGTGGAGAAGGAAAGAAAGGGCTCATGATCCAAAGCATAACAACTCATATGTCAAAAATTATGAAGGCAGTGTTATGGCATGGGCATGTATGGCTGCCAATGGAACTGGGACACTGGTGTTTCTTGATAATGTGACTGCTGATAGAAGTAGCAGAATGAATTCTGAAGTGTATAGAGCTATGCTATCTACTCAGATTCAGCCAAATGCTGCTAAACTGATAGGAAGGCGCTTCACACTACAGATGGATAATGACCCAAAACAGTGAAAGCAACCCAAGAGCTTGTCAAAGCTAAGAAATGGAATGTTCTAGTCATCTGACCTCAACTGAACTGAACATGCTTTTCACAAAACTGAAGGCAGAAAGACCCACAAAAAAGCAGCAACTGAAGGTGGCTACAGTAAAGGCGTAGCAAACCATCTCAAGGAAGGAAACTCGGCATTTGGTGATGTCCATGGGTTCCAGAGTTCAGGCAGTCATTGACTGTGAAGGACTTGTATCCAAGTATTAAACTTATATTGATTATTATTTTAGTTTGTCCAACTACTTTTGAGCCTCTGAAAATGGGGGGACAATGTATATGAATGGCTATAATTCCTAAATGGCTAATGCAAAATTTTTCTTAAACTCCTTGAATTAAAGTTGAAATTGTATACCGATTGCTTTGTTCAGATCCATTGTGGTGGTGTACAGAAGTAAAATACCAAAAATTGTGCCATTGTCAAAATACTGTATTTATGGACCTGAATGTATGCTAAACTCACCCCAGTTAAGCAGTTACTTAAATATGCTCACACTGACAAAGCCCAACCTCAGGTGTCCCTCTCTGCATATTGGACTGCATTCAAAAACACTTCAGCTTCAGTGCAGCCTGCCCAGTTTCACATTAAACACTCAGCAGGACTGAAAGGGAGACTGACAGGAACACTCAGACACACCGATTGCAAGGAGCAACTCAGCAACACCAACTACTCATTTCCACAGCCTGGTCAAATGGCACTGTGCATCAACACCAAATACACATGCCTTCATGCTTCAGATATTCTACAGACACCAGTGGGCCCCATGCCAGATTTTCACAGAGTAACTGAACATAGTAATATATGGTACATACTTCAGTGTCATTTTGACACTGTTTATACTCCTTACATCTGGAGTTCTGGATAAAAGATTCTTCAGCTCTGTTTATAAAGACTGTTGATCCATTTCTGGCCACAGATTGGCTATAAACACTGCCTGGCCAAAAAAAAAGTCGCCACCTGGATTTAGCTTAGTGCTATGATCTGGGGTTGCTTCAATTGGTCAAGTCTAGGTTCAGCAATGTTATGTGCCCAAAAAATTATGTGAGCTGACTACCTGAATATACCGAATGAGCAGGTTTTTCCATCAATGGATTTTTTCTTCCAAGATGATAATGCCAGGATTCGTGGGACTCAAATTGTGAAAGAGTGCTTCGGGGAGCACGAGAGAGACCTCATTTTCACACATGGATCGGCCACCACGGAGTCCAGACCTTAACTCCATTGAGAAAGAATCTTCGGGATGTGCCGGAGAAGACTTTACGCAGAGGTCCGACTCGCCCATCATCAATACAAGATCTTGGCAAAAAATGAATGCAACTCTGGACGGAAATAAATGTTGTGATATTGCATAAGCTTATCGAAACGATGCCACGGTGAATGCGTGCCGTAATCAAAGCTAAAGGCAGTCCAACAATATATTAGAGTCTGTGATTTTTTTTTTTGGCTATGCAGTGCATTATTATTATTATTATTGTTATTATTATTAATACTGCAGCTTGTGGTGCATAGTTATGATCATAAATGCAGTGAACACTGGCTAGATCATAGAACGAAGCCTTGGGAAACACAAGTTTAACATCAATGGTATGGATACAAGACTCACATAGTCATAAACAGAAAAAAAGTTTGAGAAAATCTGAAGCACTCTACCATACATCAAAAATCCCCCTTATTATGAGCTTTCAAATCTGACAAATTAGTATTCTTCATTTTTGTAAAATTATTCTTACCATTCATTCTTTGGTTGTTTGCCATCTGCCTTCAAAATTGCCCACAACAAACCACTACTAAAGAAACTTTCCCTGAACCCAAACTAAGTCCAGAATTAGAAGCTAGGTAGTCTTCCCCTTCTCTGAAAAAAACTCAGGAATATGCAGTCTATGACCTGTTGTCTGCATTCCTTGCCCAGTTATTAGTCTGGATTCAAGGTCAGTTATTCCAGTAAAACTGCCCTCCTTGCCATGGTCAGCTAGACTGGCATCCTTTTCACCACTCATTCTCCTGGAAATTCCTACAGCACTTGACTGCGTGAACCACTGGATCCTGCTTTGAACTTTTGGTCAGCTTGCAACTAAACAAAAGGTAGTGAAATTACTTCAGTCTTACCTATCTGGTAGATCTTACCAGGTGGTCTGGTATGATCTGTTTTCCCCTCAGTCTTTCTCAACTGTTGTTCCACAAGCCTCAGTACTTTGCTTAATTCTTCTCCATCTAGACTCCTTTTTGACTTTGTCATTGCCTCTAACTGCACCACTCAAGTCGGTTTCTTCAGCTACAGATGTTTCGTCTTGTATAAAAACTTGCCTAGTGGACATCTCTGTCTAGATGACTACCAGTAACCTCTCTAAAACAAAGATCTTTCACCTCTCTACCCATCCACCCATCATCAACTCTTTATCAAACTGGCCTGCTCTTATGTGCTTCAGTTAAGAGCCGGAAGTAACAATGGAATCAAATGTCTGCACCACTGCTTCTGCTGAATTCCACTCCACATCCAAGAAAGGTCTCAAAATCCATCTGTTCCAGGCACTCTACTGATCTTTTGTTTCATAAATTACTACATTTAAAAAATAATATTACATACTATAATACAGGGATACAGACACTGGATTCTCAATGCAGTAATGTATCTGTTGGTGAAATGCCTTATCTAAGCTGTATGTTTCTTTGGAGTAAAGCATCCAAAGAGACATTTGATTAATTTAAAATAGTTTACAGCTTAAATGAGAAAAATTGCAGCATGGTGCTTTTTACGAAGCACTTATGTGTTATGCTACTTAAAATGCAAAATACTTTGAAGTATAATATGTGCGGAAAGACAACTTTATTAAAATCATGCATATAAAGTGTTTCTCAACATTACAGCTACGGTGTTCTTTCTTGGTGCTGTTCCTTCATCGCTGTAATGACTCATCGTTCCATTAAATGACTGATCCTGCCATTAATAAAAGATTCATGGTAACCACAAGACTACCTCTCCTACCTTAGTTAAGGCTCCTGGGTGGAAGGTCCAGCGGATGTTGTTGCTGTACTGCACCCTGACATCGCCGCGGTCCGTGATCCTGTGCACCGTTCCTATCCTGCAGATGTACTGGGGAAGGAAGGACCCAGAGAAACCATCCAATCAGAACCCTTGAGTTTAGTAGACAGGAGAAAAGAACAGCCTGAAAGAGTGTACATGTTATATTCTGATAGAATACACAAGTTCCTGCAGACTGTGGTCCTGGTGAACAGAAACAAAGAGCATCCTCATTTCACTGATCTCTTTACTGACATCACCCAGCCACGGTGCAGTCTATCAGACTAGCGGTTAGTATCTGTTACTGGACATTACTATGTGCTACAATGCATTTGTGGCCATTACTGAAAATTATTATGCATTATTGGCTGTTACAATGCATTATTAACCATTACTCTGTGTTACTACACTTGTGATCATAATTATTTAGGCTTTTTAGCCACAAGACATTCTGGTGATGTGAATGAAATTCCTTGAAAATATCAACTAAGGCCTTAGCAAACGGTCAAAGAACACAGCTCTGAGTGATTCTGAGAACATAAAGTTCACTAGTAATTCAAAAAAAAAAAAAAAAAAAAAAATCTAATTCCCTCCACAAATGTTCATTTGCAAAATTATTCAAACCCCAAAGTCAGTGTTTTGTGGAGCAAGCTTCACCCTTTATAAGCTGCATTAAAACATTTCCTGTATGTGCTCACAAGTTTCTGATATGTCTCTGTTGGAATCTTAGTTCAATCCTTGTGTGCAAATGTTTCCAGCTCGCTGATATTCTTAGCTCTCTGTGTTGCCACTGCTTTCTTTAAATCCCACCAAAAATTTTCCAAGGGATTTAAATTTGGGGACTGAGATGACCACTCAAGAACATTCCAGAACCATGCTGTGGTTGACTTGGACATGTACTTGGAAGGAACTGATACACCGAGGGCATCACATCCTTCTCCAGCATGGCCTGGTATTTAAAAGAATCCATGATGCCCGTCCCACAGTCAAGACTGCCAGTCCCAAATGCAGTAAAACACGCTAGAAACATGATGGTCTCCTCTATGCTTAACAATGGGGATAGTGCTCCTATCATAAACCTTGTCTTTCTTTCGCCAGACATCCATGGGTCCAAACAGTTCCAATCCAGTCTCATGACTCCATAAAACTGTCTTCTAGAAGTCCATAGCTTGTCCACATTCCTTCTGGTATATTCAAGTCAACTTTTGATGTGCTTCTTGGTCAAGGGTGGAGTGTGGTGAGGTTTAGTGTACTTGTTTAGTGTTTGTCTTACAGTTTACACTAATACATTTGTTCCTGACTTCATCATGGCATCCTGCAGGTCTTTGGTAGCAACATGGGAATTTTTCACATCTATTATGTTCAAATGTTTGATTCCCCCAGGTTTACTGTTGCTTGTTTTTCCAAACCCAGGGAAATTTGCTGCTGTAACATGAATTTTAAACTTGCATATGATGCTGCAAACTTTGAAACTTTAAAAGTGTCATGGAAATTTTCTTATAGCCATTGCCTTTTTCTGTAATCCAGTCATTTCTTTTCTTAGCTTCTGTGGGAGCTCCTTTTTCTTTGGCATGTCTGCAGGTCAGCTTCAACACATGCATGGATAAGATATATATATATATATATATATATATCTCACAGCTGTAGTGAATTAAATTGAATCAGCACATTCCCTATGTCTTGTTTAATCAACATTTTGTAGCACTGCAGACTAGATTTAGAAAAGTAACATTGAATTGGAATGATGAGTAATTATGATATAGCCATATTACAAATATATCTTGCTACTTAGCAGTACTAAATTGACAAAGTCAATAAAATTGAAAGAAATTGTACAATCAGCTGATACAGGTGCACTTAAAAAAAAAAAAAGTCTTCAGAAAAGCTTAAATTTGTATATTAATTATGACTGCAATTGTATCTGTTACTGGCTATTAATAACTGTTAGAAATAATACCTGCCATTATTATGTTGTTACCATTACTGACCTTTACCATCCAACATCCTGCTATGATCTAAAGGGTTAAAATTATGACTATTGTTTACACTGGAAACAATGCACAAACATTACATCTACCACTTTAATCCCTTCAATCAGACTACAAAAGCAGCATAATAACCCAGTGTACATGGAAAGTAGTATTTTGGCAGCTCTCGCACCCATGGAACAAGGCCCAAGATGCTGACATTTCTCTGGCAGGAAGTGGACACAGCGCCATGCAGAATTCAATAGAGGAATGTCACAGCCTTCCATCTCAGGAAATTTGCTCCCAAATGCTTTCCTTGTTCCTGGTAAATTTGTTTACTTGCAATTTTCTTGGAAACAGAAGTAATGAACATGATCTGGAAAACCTTTCAGAAGCTGCTTTTGGTCAGCTTGCATGAAACAATGAAAGGAGTAGTGATGAGGAGCTGGGAGATGAAAGGGGTGAGAGGAAACAAATGGACAGAGGGACCTCTGCTCCATGGGATTACACTACCTCAGCCATCTTGGGGTTCCAACCACCGTGGCCCTCCTGCATCTGTCTGAGGATGTCAACTTCTAACAGACATTTGACCTTGTCACCTTGCTGGAAGGTGTGTCCGTCTGCACTCTCCTGCCTTTGGAGCTCTGCATGCTCACCTGCACATATACACAAACATAAATAGAAGCATTTGACTGAGCTTCAATGTGTCCTTTAGACAGCCCTTGTTTATAAATGTTAAGTCAAATTGTGCAGTGGAGAAAAGTAAAACAGGCAATACGGGAAGCAGACACTACCTAGCTTTGGCAGGTGCTCTTTGTAGTAGTAGCCTCCCGTCACATCAGCCACGTACTTGAGGTCCACCTTGCCCTTGTGTCCCATCCTGTAGACGTTGGTGGTTCCATTGGACCAGGTCACACTGGCTACACTGCGGCCAGACTCTGTGTCCCAACCACGGATGTCTACCACCTTGCCAACTTTGCCTTCTCCTCCTGTCCACACAGACAGGTGGGCAAGCCTTTAGTGGGCTGTGAGAATCTCAGAAGACCAGGATGAAGACAGGAGAAGATAAAGGCCCTCAAAAGAAGCAGAGATAAGGAAGACACACATAGGGAAGAGGTGGTAGCTTAACCATAAAGAACAGAGCTTCATGTGACATGGAGGACCAAATTATACAGGTGTGCTCTTCTCTGCCACAACTTACTCTGGAGCTCCCAAGTAAGCAGTGTCTGAGGGCTGGACAGAAACCATGTTTTGTGTCAGACTGGGAAATTGAGGAATTGTGAGCAACAGTTGGAACATGGAGCAGCTTCAGCCTCACTAGTCCTAATGGAACTCGGTGCTTTAATGACTCAAACTGACTCTTCAGGCCAGGAGAAACAGATCCCATATTAGTTACATTAAATAGTAATATCAGCTGCTAAAAAGATTTCTAAAATGTATTTGTATTTGTGGAATGATAAAATTATTAAGATAACATAAATGAAAAATGACCTTTGAAGGATAGCAGACTAAAACTGGGAGCACAGCCCTATCTTAAGAGAAAGACCTGACGCACAAAACAACGGTTTCTTAAATCAAACCACAACCTTTAGGTGGTACTTCAGCTTAGATTTATGAAGCACTCAAGATGTTTTTCCAGAATAAGTGGTTTGACAGTTGTTTTCACCTCATAATGTCATTTTACTGTTATAGCTTATCCAACATAGAGTCCTTATCACTATGTTGGATAAAAGCAATTTTCCTCACTAATATAATGTAGTATTTTGGTTTAACTACCTCTCATCATGAAGACACAACACCAGGGATTCCACACTTGAACAAAACCTTTTGACTTTTTCTTTTTTTTTTACAACACCAGGGATTCCACACTTGAACAAAACCTTTTGACTCTTTTTTTTTTTTTTTTTTTTTTAAACCTATGTATTGCTGCCCTACACTTACCATGTCCAGCAGAAACAGGAGGTCTGGCAAAGACAATTGTTATATTTCAGCAACATTTTGTAGAAAATGTGACATTACTGGATGCAATATGGTATTAGACTAACACAATGAAGGGAACCCAGAGACTCCTTTCTGATGAAGTGTCTTGGCCTTCTTACAGGAACTCAGCCTCACTCGGGGTCCTGCTGGCTAAGTTCCACCTACTCTACAATAGTTGCACACTATAGCAGCCTAAAATTACACCAAGTTTCTGCATTAACTAACTCAGAACAGTGGACCACACATGACTACAGCAGCTGTTACAGCACCAAAGCAAGAACCCAAACTCTACAATTGAACACAACATACCCAATCTCTACCACTAACACAACATTACCAGCATCTAACACTGCAGGCTCAACACAAAACGATATGAAAACATTCCATCTTTTCAAGATTATACCCGGAATGCCAATAGGTTATGGTACACAACACAAGCAGTATACATTTCCCAACAGAATTAAACCAAGCTTCCCCAACACAGCATAATGAGGGCATGAGAGGAGACCCACTGCAAACAGAGTGGGCAGCAATCTGACATTTTGACTCATTCACTACAGTTGTGGAGCAGAAATGATCACAGTCCATTCCCCAGATAAGAGAAGCAACCAAAGGTACAAACATCAAGAATTCATGTGGAAACCCAAAGAAAGGAGTACATTTGTTAAATGAACACTGTAGTGCCAAAAACCTCACTGCTTGCCCTTTAAAACTGCTTTGGCCAGGAAGTACACAAACCACTGTTGGATTTTGTGGTTAAAACTTCAGTTAGAAGTCATATAAACAGAACCACATGTCTAATATCTCAAAAGGTAAACATGGTCATTATTACTCACAAAATTCTCATCACATCCAGTCTGCGTCTTACAGACCCTACGGTATCTTACATACCATTTCACAACCAGTTAAAAATCAGTAGTAGGAAGGAAAAATAAATGATGAGTGGCAGCTTATGTATGCACGCGTGCACACACACCCATCAGGGTTGGTGACTCAGATCTAACCTCAGGCCATTGATCATACTCACCGTCCTGGTTGCCCCAATCCCAGTCTGGCCCGCGTACCACTTTGACCCCCTGGAAGATTCCCTTGAGGATGATTCGGGAGAGGTTTTGTCTAGGTGTCAGACTCACTCTGTGAACACAAAATACACCTTCATCAAGCAGAGGTGACAGCATTGTTTGGCCAGCTCACAATTCTTCATCCTTTTTCATTAACACCAAACTGTTGGCACAGAAACCCTCAGATATCCTAACCATACTGTTTTTCGGTCTCCAGTCAGGTTACTTAACCACTCTACCAAATCCAGCCTAAGGTTCCAGACTTAGTCTATAGTCTAAAAACAGCCCACACTGACACCAGGGGTCACTAGATCATACTTTACACTGTCTGCAAAAGTGGACGTAGCAGCCCTGGTTTTATCTCATTCCTCCGAAATCTCAGATAAAACAGCTCAAGGTGCCAAGAACATGTCATCCAAAGGCACATCACTTCTGAGCCACCAAACAGCAAAGAATGACACACAGACGCAAACAGCTCTGTAGGATACACATCAAGCTATTTGTGGGACAACCAACAGAAACCGTGTATTGGGCATCATGGCACACGGTCCTGCATTAAAGTTGCAGATGAAGAGCACAGTGATCAAAATGACCATCCTTACGAATATCTCACATACACTGGTCATTACACAGCACACAAAACCAAACACGAGGAAAGAGGATGGATCAGAGAGAAAAATTGCAGAAACTAATGATGAAACATTTAGGCAGACACCCATGACTCATTGCTTATTACTCTGTTACTCTCATTAGAGACAGAAATTGTCTTATTTGAGTATTTGTATTATTATTACCTTTTTGGAAGCAGACAAAACTGAGGGTTGTACACCATGGTACTTAAACTGATCTACCTATTTATACCTCAGGATAAAATTTTTACGGTATCAATTTAGCGTAAGTCAAGTCAATCAAGGGTACTACAGCAGGAAGTGGGATTCAAACTTGGGACCTTTCATGACAAGGTAACAGCTGAAAACATTTAATACCTTAAACAAAAAAGTCCATTTTTGGTTTAGTTCTGCACTGCAGGAATTAAGTGAATTCCCAGCTGATGTCACCAAAACACCTTTTCAAACCACGGTACACAGACATACAGGTCCAGTGAAGAGCTCACCAGAAATTGGTTTGCTTTAGCATTCAGTGTTTAGCTAATAATGGATGAGCTGCCAAGTCTTGATGTCCATTTAGGTGTTGTCCATGTTGCCCAACTTCACTCACACTGATCCTGCACTAAACACCACTGCAACACTGAAGATGAACTTCATTTCTAAAGGAAAGGATAGCGATCACCATTCATGACAAGAGCATCAGATCTAGAACTAACACAGAAGATATATGGAGTGCAATGCTAAATGAGGACAATAAGACAGGAAGTCAAACTTACCTGATGGTAAAGATCTGATCTGATCTGGGAGCAAAGGAACTGCCTATTCCCATACTTTCACAGCAGACACATTAGCGGATGGCGCTCATTCTGCCCTTCTGATTTTTCTTTTGTGAGAGACCTCAGGGTCCTCCCTTGTCGATGAACGTTTTCTATCAGATCTCTTGGGAATCCTAAGAACTTCAGTTGCACATACTCGCCAAAGGCTTCATTGGCTGCAATGGCTTCAATGCCACTTCTTAGTGGCTAATGCTCAAATAACTTTAAATCCCAGGTTGCCAGGCCAGGAGGGGGTGGGGATTGTGTCTGTTGTGTTGTTGCTGTGGCCTGTGCGACTGGCTTCTCTCCAAACCTCGCCTGTTTTGCCTACTGCCTGCAACCTCTACTGTCAATATGTCAATGCAAGGAGCTAAACTCTCCCAACATGGCCATCCACACATTCTGCCACATGTATATAACACTACCTTTAAAGTGCAGCAACCGCACAGGCAATACTAAAAACCGCAGGTGTGGGAAAATAAGTGACAGTCATACAAAATATTATTAACATTAACATCACTGATTGATTACAATGTTTTTACCTTCATTCACAATGGACTGCAGGGTCATTTTTATTGGTCCAAGAAAGAATCAAATAATTCAATCTGGAAACTTTCAGGTTGAAAGTGATGGGTCTAACTGCTGTGCCACCTGCTAGCCCATGTTTCCTCACACAGTGTGGACATTGGTTAAGCAGGATGGTCACAACTACAGTGGGCCTTTCCAGCATCCTGTGTTCCGGTAGACGAAAGAACGAAGCACAAAATGTCTCAGTTACTTCCATTTGACTTTGTTTCAACTCTAGAGTGGGCTGAGGGGGTTTTGTACACAAAGTTTTGAACTAAACAGACAAGGATATCAAGACAAGTTTACATTTATTTACTTAGCAAACATGTTTCTCTGAAGCACTTTACAGTGTCAAGCTGCTTACAGTGATAAACAGCTGTATTATTTTAGTGTAATTACTTTGATCAAGGGGTAGGATTCAAACTTGGGTCCAAAGCAACAGTTCTAATCACCTGCTATAGCACCTGCTGCCCCAAGTAGCTGTTGCACTAACTGGTGACAAGGAAACTTGTCCATCCATGTTTGTGTCCAGAACGCCATAGCCACGGCTAAACCACAACCCCTTCTTCTGGCTCATGGTAAACACTGCTTACCCAGCTGTGTGGCCGTTCACAGCTCCCTGATCACGATGCATGGAAGTACTGGTGGTGACGTAGACACTGGCCAACGGGCCGTGTAGAGAGGTGAGACCCGGTCACAAGGACAACAGCTGTAGGAATTCACTGCCATCTGCAGAGTGCAAACCCCTGACAACAACAGGTGCTTAAGACGCTGTTTGCAGTGTTCAAAACAACCTCGCCAGAATGTGCTGCTAAGCTGTAGGCAAAACATGTGCTTAAAGAGAAAAATAATGGCACACGTTTGCAATACACTTTCACGGACATATAAATGAAATCCAACTTAAGTGTGAGCATCAGATCCTCAAAATGAATATTCTTATGTGGAACCAGTCTGTGCCTTTGCTACTGGAAACCACAAAGGTCACAAGTGGAACCGCAGCAACAGCAGCTATATTTTTATGACATTCATACCAAACCAAGTAACCAGAGCCATCTGTTGTATCCAACAACCACTTTTTGGTCTTCTTTAAAAATTAATTTTTGATGAAATAATACATTTTGAATGAAACTCAATTTAAAGTTGCTGGTCACTTACATGACATCACTATAAATTAATAATGATTAATTGCTACTGTCATGGCACTGCTTACCATTAACTACTACTGTACCAGTGCATCTCGCATTTTCACAGCTCAATTTTTTTTTTTTTTTTTTTTAACTGAAATAATACTTAACTAACATATATTCAAGCGGTTTTTTACACCACTGCTGCAGCTACTTTTGCTGCTGCTAATTGCTACTACTCATGACTGTCTGTTATTGGAGCTTAGTCTTCATAACTGGCCATTACTACCCATTACTGTTATTTATTGGCCATTACTGTGTGTTATTAATACTAATACTACTAGCCACTGTAATTAATGACTGCTATCCATATCTGGATATTACATTACTGTTGATCATTACAGAGTATTATTAAGGGTTACTATGTTACTGGCCATTAATAAAATATTGGCCATTAAGGATCATTACTGGCGCTTACCATCAGTTACTGTGCATTTCTGGCAATCAAAGACCATTTCCAGCTCTCATTATCCCCACCATCAGTTAATGGCAGCACAAGGAGAGGTTCTGAGTCGAATGTGCATCCCCGGTGCAGGAACTCATCTGTGCTGCCCTTCGGAGCTCATCGCCCCGATGTTCTGCAAGCCTCAGACTGTATGTCCCAGCAGATCATCATTTCCGCTAAAGCAGAGACAACAGCTGCAGTTTCATGGCCATTCTTTCATTCCTCAATCCATTCACAGCTGTATGCCTGTAGTGGGAAGTGACACAACCGATATGTCATTTCCACGATGAACTCGCCAAAAGTAGATACAGCAAAAATGACAAAGGACATGGCAATGGCCAAGTTATGGCATATCTGCTTCCACATAATGCCACCCTGGACCCTGTAATGATGGCTCTGAGATAGCAGCTTGTTCCAGTGGATCAGAGTGAATTTGGCTGTGGATCAATCCCCTCAGTTGATCTATCTAGGAACTTCTTCACTTGACCCAGACATTGTTGACAACCACTGGAAGTAAGCAGTTAGTCACTGAGCAGTCCATCCCAAACCAAGCCTTTTTAAAAAGGTACAACAGCAAGGATCCTTCCAGGACTTGAACTGTGACTTTCTGGTCACACCTCAATTAGCCAACAATTGGTTCTACTTATGATCTTTAATCTTGTGACTTTTAAAGAAAAGCACCAGTCAGTGTTGGGTCATCAGGACAGAGAGAAACCTCTGTTCAAAATGATGGCAAACACCAAAACTCAGAGGACAATGACTTGCTAGCTGAGGATCTCGTGACACTTGTTAAGGATTCCCTGTCTGCTTGAAAGCCGATTAGCCAATTCCCCCCCCCCGACCACTCACAGACACACACACACACTCCCTCCTCTAAACATATGTGCACCCATATGTGCAGCCCTGTGTCCTACAGCCCTCTTACCTCAGAGCCCATATGTCTCTGCTTGGTGCAGGAGGAGGAGGTAGTGATGGGTGGGTCTGCTTCTTGGGATGAGAGGTTCTAAACACAGTTTCAGCTTGTGCTCATGAATCAACGTTACACATGGCTTCATGCATTATTATCTACTCATTTGCTGGACCTAAGCAATAGCTCTCACCATTACTTAGTACAGAGAATGGACTCTGAATGGCTCGTTCTTGACATGCCCAGGTCATGAACCACTGCATCCCCTGCTTCTATAAATGTGAACTGCCATCGGTTGTTGCCGTTCTCTTGTGTGATGGTCACACTTTCCTTCTCATTTCACATTGTGTACAGTTCCAAGCAGATGCTCAAAACAACTGGATAATTTCCTCCTCAAAATTTAAAGTGTGCAAAAAATATGCAAAAGTTCAGAAAACTAAACAAGACCTTCATGGCTGTAAATAAGACCTGGTCACCTTGTGCTGCATGTGAGGTTAGAGGTTGCTAGTTGAACCGTGATGTCCACGCACATCCGCCCACTTCAACATAGCAAAGTGCTGACCCATACACCACCATTCAGCTGGACCTCCAAGGTGCAGGATGACTGTGACCGCAGCCTAGAAACAAGGCTGTATGGAATGACTGTCGTATGCTCATATGCCAATCGGTGCAAAAACACTCATTACAGGAATGAAGCACTCAACAGAGAGCCAGCCGTAAAGGGGACGCAAGCTGAAATCTGTTTGGAGGTAGCTATTACTTACACCAGAGAAGGTAAAAAGTACTCAAAGCTCACAAGATGCACACCCATATGGATGCAACTTTTGACTGCCCTGAGCAAACTGTAAAGATGGAGCGGTTGAGGAATGGTTGTCCTGGTGATTTTTACAGGGTTCAACCAGGAAGTGAACACAGCGAGCAGTCACTGTGTCTACAACACCACTAGGTGACTGTATTGCAGTGACTCAAACAGACGTCCTTTCACCCTCCCGTGCAACTTAAATGTCAGGTCATTTTCCACAGATGACTGCCCAGTAGGTAAGAGAAACAATCAGAGGAAGCCCAACTAGACGAAGACTACACATCTTCATACTGTTATTTTCTTTTGCTTTTACAAGCGAAAAACTGACTGGACATTTCACCTTTTTACCCACCTGCATGTTTTGACTAGCGCAATACCTCACTCAAGGGTTCGACAGCAGTATCCCTTGTGAATCGAACCTTCAATATTGTTTAAATGGGTCCACACAGATGGCCCCCCTCCAGGTCCTCACTTCTCTTAAAGCACCTGGCTCCCTCGGGGTACACACTATTCTCTCACATGCAGCTACCTGTCAACAGGTGAGGGATGGCAGTGCCACTGAAGGGCAACAAATAGTACCATCTGATGGAGAGCTGCTAAACCTGTCTGGAACTGACGCAAGTCCTGATCTCTTCACGCTGTACACCTGTCGCCTTCTGTCACCTTCCTGGAATTGTGGCTCCCTAGTGACAATGACCACTGCTCCAGAGGTCACAGCTCTGCCACAGGAAATAATCTGCCCAGTTGCCAAGGTCAGCTGGGGTATAAGGGCAACCTTGTAAACACACCCTTTACACAGTGAAACAATTGGCAACGGTGAAATACTGCAGAGTGAAACACAAAGACACACACTTATTCACTGTAGCTAGATAAGGTACCAAAAAACTGGACCTTGCAAGTGGTTTCACAGTCCTTATTAAGTTCTGAACTCAGCATCAGCATTTCAGCGTATTTCCTTGGGTGGCTTAGTGGTTAGAGCTATGACCATGAAATCAAAGAACCTGGGTTTGAATCACCAGTCCTGCTGCAGTACCCTGAATTATGACATTTACCGTGAAACTTATCAGCTGCTGTACCGTGAAACAGCAGCTGATAAGTTACTCAGTTGCTGTTGTTGAGTTGATGTCAACGCATGGCAACTCTATGGATATCTGAAATCCATCCGGTCTTCAGCAAGCTGGCTAAACTCACAACTAAATGCACAATTAAATCTTTGTACTTAACAGCATACAAACCAGACAACTTCACATAAAGCTGAACTAAAACACTGCTGGCCTCCTATAGGGAAGGACTCCTGCGTTTCTCCCCGCATCCAGCAAACATGACAAAGGCATCATCTGTGTGCAAAACAAAAGTGAATGTGGAATAACTCATACTTCATTTGCTCCAGATACCTACATAATTTCCACCATTGTAGCTACCATCACTTCCCACCTTTCATGCACCATCAGCACCTTGCTGGCATGCCTGTGGGCAGCTTCTTAATGAGCCGTATTATGGTGAATAAGACGTTAAATCGGTGCCAGCTCTGTGGCCCACTTGTTAGGAGCCATCAACATAGTGGGAGGCCTGGGGTGTGGATGCTGATAGGAGTCCAAACGCATGTTTAAATGTAGTAAAGATTGGTGGTAGGGATCGGAAGGTTGTCAGATCCTGTCCCAAAAGTATTTCCATTCCTGAAACAGCCCAATAGATTGCGTTTCAAGATAAACAGTGTCAAGACTTCTACTTTTCACACAGTAAGCTGAAGGCTGCAGTCAGTTTTTGAAGCAAATTCCCCCATTTTGAAATTGAATCACTTCAAGCTCATCCTAGTTCAGATAAGACGCTGATCAGCTGATAAGTCTGTAAGCCCCAGCTGAGCTCCTCCACCTCAGACCACTTACTGGTCTCACTCAGAACCTAAAGACTGTTATTTTGGCCTCAAAAGAGCTTCCTCTATCCCTCAGACCTGCCAAATCTCACTCAACATTGAAGAAGGGTCTTGGTTTCTTTAAGAGTCATTTGCTCTTTGCTGTTCAGTTTACTCGTTGTTTACTACTAGTTGTACATAACTTTAGAGAAAAGTCTCTGTTAGATGAGTACATTTAAAAACAGCAGACCTGCTTGTACAAAGTTGAAGAGAGCAACAAGTGCTTACACTGCTCAGTTGCCACCGTTTTTCTTAGCCTCAATCTCATTTACTTAAAAGCTGGATGTAAACACACTAATAATAGTAACTAAGATTATATGACACGGCTAAGCAATGGCCCTCACATTTACACCACTAGCTGCCTACACCTCTTGCTCTCCTTGTCATTCCAACTGTGTTTGTACCAGCTGAGAGGGTTTAACAGCAGTTCAACATACAGCACAGGGGATACGAGCTGCTAATAGTATCCTCCTCAAAACAGTTAGAAAAGAAGCACGTACAACATAGTGCAGGTTCAAATGTCCAGGCAGCTCCACCAGGATAGGATGGCTTGAGTGCAAGAGGAAAACCACCAGCACCCCACAACTGGCTGGCTTTGGGGGGAAGGGGGAGACTCTTGAGGCATTCTATTTGAGAAACTCCTCATGAACAACAATCCTGGTCACAGCTCAACAATATGTACAGTAATTTAATGATATAGTCATGAGTGTATTAAAATAATACACTCAAATGCCAAAAGTTTAAATCCCATCTCCTGCTGTAGTAACCTTGATCAAGCTATCAGCCCTGAGCTCATACAGCAAAAATGAGTCAGCTGAATAAATGCATACTTAAGTGGTTTAACATAAAAGGTTGCTTTGCAAATAAGCAAAGAGAGCAGAGACGTTCATGTTTGTTCCTGACAGTCTCCTCACTTTCAGGAACAACAGCTTCTATTCTCAAATCATACAGCGTTCGACAATCTGTAAGTCTGACTCGGATTTAATTAAAAACAGCATTAAAAAGTCCTAAATAAAAGATGTGCAACTTCAACTCCATCCAGCACAGTCCCTTCAAATAGCTTTGCATCAAATTATTAGAAAGAAATTAAAGTTTGCGATTAATGGCTTAAGGCCTACACGGTCACTGCGCGGCCCTCGGCGCCTTGGGCCAACGACACTGCCGGACGCGCACTTCAACTCCAAGATCCAAGCGCAGAAAAGCTCCGGCCAGTAGGGGGCAGCGTGACGTTTCGTTTGTCGTTCATTGCTGCGGAGGGGGCGCGACCCGTTTTCCACGAGGTACAATGGGGGGGGGGGGGGGGGGTTAACACAGGTAGGAAGAGGAGGAGAGAAGGTGAAAAGGTTTTGCAGTTGTTCTCTTTCTGTTTTGCCCACACATCTCAATATGATTTTTCTAATCTTTCAAAAAAAAAAAAAAAAATACTGTTGCTTAGGTCGTTTTTGCTGTACTACTAAATTGTTGATTGAAATGGTGAAATATAACTCAAGGGTGAATATTAATTTATCACATTTTTATTTAACATAATAGTTTTTTTTATCTAAACACTATTTCATATTCAAACAAAGAAACCAGATCACAACATGTTTTTGCATTCAATATTCAGATGAATACACTGAAATGTGTTTATTTAATCCGTTTGGTTTTCAATGGTTTCTTTTGAACTTGGTCCTATTCCAATTAAAATATCATACACGGATACATTACATGTCCATTTATTGCAGCCCTGCTGATGATCATGACCTGTCCTTATGGCCTACTGTGGAAAAAATAGTGACTACAGCTGGCTTAAGGGATGCAGCCCTTTTCATGTAATTATGTAGTATTACTGTACCGTCACTTTACTATTATTGTACTTAAATGAATTAATATGAACGAACCATATACAGTACCTGACACTTGTCTCCTGGGTGACTTACAGTATGAGGTTCGTTCACTAACCTGCTTACAATGATTTACCCATATATACAGCTGGGTAATTTCTGAATATAGTATTAAAAGAACCCAAAGCTACAGCTGTAGGGCATGTCCTGGGAACCTCATGGCCTCATGGCTCAAAGGTCATTTCTGTGCTGCCACACCCCAGCAGTGCAGGACCGAGACCAGTTTGCTGTCACATTGGTTGTTCCCACATCAATCTACCTGTGTAAAAACAACACTAAGACGACTGCTGCAGGGCAGGTTCAACATTCCATCAGAGACACAGGGCGGTGGCACAAGGTGCCCCACAATTACATTAACACCTCTGTCTAAGAATGCAGAGAGCAGAAGGTAGTGTAGTGGTTAGAGCCCCGCCTTTGAACTCGAAAGACTCAAGAGTTTGGTTTACAATGCCACCTCCTGCTGTAGTACTCTGGGGTGTACCGAAAAAGGTACTTGCATTTAATTGCTCCAGTAAATACTATCCAGTACTATAAATATGCAAACACTTGTAAGTCACTTTGGAGAAAAATATTAGCTATATGTCAATATAAACTCATGAATGTTCGCATCTCTTGCCGGCACTCGCATAACACTCACAGGTTGAATTCCACACAAATTCAATTTTCAGTTTAATGACATTTACTTAGTCTAAATCTGGGAGACAAACTGCAAAGAAGACTGAAGAGCAAATCTCTGCTTTCTTCAGGCCCTGAAACTCAAGAAATCTCACGATGAAACAGCTCGGTGAGCAGCAGGAGACAGCCCGTATTCTCTCTCTCTCTGCCAAGGGGTAAGGGCAAACGGCTGTGACATAGGTCATTACTCATCTCAGAAACTAAAGCCCAACCAATGATCAACAGTGCACACCTCAAAAAAAAACAACTTTGCACTCCTGTGCAATGAAGGCCTACATGATGCTGGTGGTGATGCACAGATCTCTCCGTTAACTAGTGAGTGCACCATTTTCAACAGCCATGTCCAGTGTCATCTGCAAAGAATTCAAAACTTCATCAGAATTTAGCTGTCAACCCCTTCGGAAGCTGTGACTGCATCTGATGAGTAAATAAGATGCAACTCTGAAAAACGTGAAGGGGGAAGGAATGCATCATGACACCAGGGCTGTACAGTCATGGATCAGAGGAGGCTTTATGAGGTCCTGATGTCAATTTTATAGTTACTGTGACTGATTTTGAGAACAAAAGAGTTCCTCACCTGGAAACAGGACACTAGTTGGGAAAAATGAACTGACTAAAATATATATTTTTTTTAATCTACTCGTTCCTATGTAGGGGGAACTGCCATGTCACTTTGCTGGATGTTTATCATGCTAACAACTTGTGCTTTTCATTTTATTTCCTTGTCTGTACCAGGGCTATGTTTCCTGTTAACAAGCTTTCCAGTTAATGGCCCATAATGTTGCTGCTGACATCCAGACACATCCTTTATTTCTTAACTGACAACAGAACAGGACTGGGTCACAACAACAGATTAATTAAAAAAAAAAAAAAATCTATATTGAGAAAATGCAGATATATACAGATAGAACTAAATACAACATGGGGGATAAAACATTACATTTTTATATGAGCAACCAGGGAATAAGTAAAAAAAATGTGACCAAACCATTCAAAATCCATTTAAATTACGATGCAGGTCACATTTTAACTTTTTTAGAAGAAAATTACAGACTTGAGACAAACACATATTTGTAGAGGGACCTTCTAGTCTGAATAGCAGCAAAAAGATGCATTTTTCTGCAAGATGTGCAAGAATAATCAAACATTGCAACTTCCTCCATATTTATTTGGCTTATAAATTAATTTACCTGATGGTCCATCAAAACAACTTCCAACGTTAATGCATATGCTGTGATTTAAGATTTCATGCAGCTGGGCCATTTTTACTAGATCATTTCGGGGTAAACAACATGATGAAAGATACTACAGCCGGTGCAAAATTCCAACTGAGGTCCTTCTATGTGAAACTGGCAACTTTAACCACTACACCACCTGGTGTCCAGAGAAAGGCTTTTGAGCGATCACACTTCCTTTCAATAGTGGCTCCTCAAATTAGTGCATGTGCACGCGCGCGCACACACACACACACACACACACACACACACACACACACACACACACACACACACACACACACACACACACACACACAAATACACTGAGGAGGAGGCCCTCCGAAACAGAGAGAAGAGGTGAAATATTTTAATTGCTTAAATAACAAACAAGGCAGCATCCAGTGAATAATGCTGGCTGAAGGGGCAGCCCTGCTGTGAAACGAAGCCAACGAACAGGTACAAGGCAGGAAAAATGAGTCAACAAAGGTAAGGCCTGGCGGACAGTACTCACGGCTGGGAGTGGGCTGTCTCGTAGCGCTCAAAGGCATGGCTCAGGTCGTGCTTGTTGTTCATGTAGCACTGCGTGCACAGGTCATAGTCAAAACACACCTTGCACTTCCAACGCATTCCCATGATGCCATGTTTCTTGCAGCTGTCACAGATGATGTTGGAGTGGCGCACACCTATAGTACAAGAGCACAACACAGTTCAGAAATGGGCTGAAGACATACATCAGGTGAAGACAAAATAAACACACAGTAGAATCTGTTACGGAGAGCTGTACTTAAATATCCCTTAAAACACTTTTGGAGTGCAGAGGGGAAAAAAATTATTCAGTGTAACTTGTAAATTATCCTGGTGTGTGAGCAAAGCAAGGCTTAAACACAAATGAAATTAACTGTGTGCATGACCCCATATATAACTTATCATGACCCCAGCCTGATAACAGTTATATACTGCCAGTGTTAAACAAGCCTCTTCCATTCCAGTTGAAGCCTCCTTTCATTTTTCTTTTAATCCATCTAGATTAGGTGCTAAAAGTCCAAACCAGAGTGAGGCCGCAGTCATGTCTGAACCCGTGCAACAGGATGAGATTTACAGGACAGCATGGGGGTCCAGTGTATCAGTGGGATTACTGTAGTACCGCTGTGCTAACAAAAAATAACAGCGGGCTCAGGAGGTAACCAAGATTCAAGTTTAAACTATGACTAAAAATGGAATTAACATACCAACGTCACTCCTACTCACATGAAACAATATTGCTTTTATTACAGCCCCCATTAAAGTCGAAAATACGTATGTTTTATTAGATGGACATGAAAAATGCTCCTGGGTTTTACTTCTCAGGTTTGCATTAATTCTGTGATTGGAAATCAATATTAGCCCATCATCAATCATTGCTTTTCTAGTGCAAAGCTATGGTGCATCTCTCGCATGCATACAGCTATGACAGAAGTACTAGTGGGACACAGCAAGTTCCCCATTAGTATTTGGATTCCTCACCCACCAAGACGTTGGGAGCGTCATTGTTGCCATGTTGAACAAATCCCCATACACCCCTTTCTACACTCACACTCTCAATTTAACATGAGCCAAAGATCTTATGAGGCAAAAAATTGCTTCTTTCAATGGCAGAGAGCTCTGGGCCTTGGCCCACTTTGCCTTGGCTCCGCAGCTAGGAGGAACCCTGGAAATAAGAGTGTAGGCAACATCAACACAGGTTTTTATGTGTATCTACATGTCTGTGTATGAACACATCAAGAAAGGGGCAATATGGAGAAACTTGCATAACAGTCAACTCAGAATCATAAAAAAGTCCCAGCAGATTATGAAGCATCATTTATCTGATGTTCACCAAGGTGATTTACTACAATGTGCATTTTGTAGAAGTTACAGTGATTTACCTATTTATATATGTGGCTACTAGAGCAGGAACTGGAACTCAAGCCTAGGTTCTTTAACAGCTAAATGACTGCCCTAACCACTACTCATCTATTGCTTCAGATCCACCTTTCCTACTGGTGCTGTATCTACATGAGTACAGCACCTGGCAGTTTGTTCTGAATTGGCTGCCTGCGCGTCTGCTTTTCTGATTAAACCCAGATGCACGTCACAGTCCAAGTTCAACATACCGCCTCCTTGTGGAGAGACATTGGATTAAATGCACTACCGCCTCTTTCTTAGCACTGCCAGTTGCTAAGGGCAACCCGGAGGACTGCAGCTGCTCTTCACCTCCAATGAGGCTTGGCAAGAGACAACATCTCTTATCAGTCCTTTCAATGTGCCACACCCACTGCAAAGCATCGTGTGGGTGGACAAAGTGAGCCATAGAATCCAACCGCAGAAAGGGACACTGTGCAATTAAATACACAGAAAAATAACCTTATAATGCATTAAAGTAGAAACAAAATAACCATCCCCACCTAAACCTGCTATGACAATCAAAGGAGTACAAGACAAGGGATGAGCCATTTTCACTTTGGTATGAAAAGGGTAGGAGGGTAGATAGCGTAGACCACGGATCACCTGTAGTGGACATCACTTGAGACACATCTTATTGACCACAGAACCACCTCTTTTCTTCTTCTTTTGGATGAAAAACTGCTCATTGACATCCAGTGACCCATCCCTGGTATTTTTTTTTTTTTTTTTACCAGCAGTGATAAAGGATTCACACAGTCATGCACACACTACGTATGCATGCACTCATTCACACTAACATTACAAAGCCACAGACATCAACAGAACAAACACCAGCTGCTTTCTGGAATATGAAAATACCCTTCCTTCAAAAAAAAAAAAAAAAAAATGTCTTCATGCTGCTCTGTGATATGTGTCCATGTCTCACCTTTAACATAGGAACATTTCAATAATTTCTATGTACAGTGTGCTGGATTCAGGTTGTAGTATGGAGGATGTGGTAATGAGTTATTTTCTTGCCTAGCACCCAGTGATTCTGGGATAAGCTGTGGACCAGGACAATCAGTGAAAGATAATAGGTAAATGTAAAATGTTGCATGTAGCATGTTGGATACAGAATGGCCCATGTAGGATGCAGCATGAAGGATATTAGCTGGTTGGATGTACAATGTTTTTCTGTAAGACGCTGCATCGAGTATGTTTGTATGTGGCATATATACTATATATGGCTAGAAGTATGTGGACACCCCTTCTAATGTCTGAGTTCAGCTGTTTCAGGTGCACCCATACAGCATATTAATACAACTGTGTGCTTCCAGCTTTGTAGCCACAGTTTGGGGAAGCTCCTTTCCTGCACCAGCATGTCTGCGCCTGACATCTGTGACCAACCTCTCTGATGCTCTTGTGGTTGAATAGACACAAATTCACACAACCACCCTCCAAAATCTGTAGGAAAGCCTTTCCAGAAGAGTGGAAGCTGTTATAGCAGCAAAGGGGGAACAACTCCATATTAATGCCAAGCACATGACAGTGACGCTCAGGTGCCCACATGCTTTTGCCCATTAAGTATGTATGTGACATGTTTAATTTACGATGTTGCATATAGTATGCTGTATGTAGGATGTATGGTGTTGCACATACAATCATTTAGGATGACTGATATGTGTGATGTATTGCATAGGATGTATGCAGTATGTTACATGTGGGATGCGTGATGTTTTCTTACAGGGCTGTACAAAGTTGTATGTAGAATGTAAGAAGCATCGTACAGGGTTATTGTGAATCCTGCAGAGAAGGCGATAGTAGACCCAGACTCACCAATCTGGGCGTTGTCATACAGCAGCAGGTCAAAGCAGCCCTGGTAGCCAGTCCGGTAGTTGGTGCGTGTGCCGCTGTCCCACTGGACCACCACAGTCTTATCAGGCGTTGTTGTGCTGCCCTGACGGCCAATCTCCACCACGGTCCCCACGTGGCCCTCACCGTCATCTTGGTTGCCCCACTTCCAGTCAAAACCACGTACTACACGCATGCCCACCTCCATGGCACCACGCTGCGGAGGGCTCCCAGGCACACTGCAGCTCTTCAATGGGGGGGGGTGGGGGCGGTCCCGGGGTGAGGTTAGGGGCAGGCCGGCAGCTGAGGCAAAGAAGGAAGGAGGGATGTTTCCGAAGACCATTATGGAGAAGCTGAGACACACAGCAAGACTAATCCATTTAAACTACCACATATAACAAACACACACAATAAAATCATGTGACAATACAATGAAGTGTAAGTGTTAATGTCCCCCAAGCTGCCCCATAATGCCATCTCTCGCCACCTCTGACAAACAGCCCCCAGTTTCAGTCACGAGATACACTTCCCAGCCAAGAACCGAAATGGTGCTTCATTTCTGCTGAGCTCCCCCCCATTCCAACACCTTTTTACAAGACACTCATCACCCCCACAGGGTCACTTCCACCACATGCCATTTAGGTGAACTACTGTCACCTCAGCACCAAACAATGAAAAGTCCTCCAATCCCCCTGTGGTGACTGTAGCTCCGCCCTCTTCTGCAGTCATGAGCAAATTCAGCTGTGGCACATGGCCAGCGTTTATGCTTGGGTTCACAAGGAATCGATGGGTAAATCGTGCCACGAACACATGCTGAGGCCACACCATCAGCGCAATCCTTACAAACTGGTGACACATGCTCTCATTGGCTGTTTCCTGAAATGGGGGGGGGGTGAAAGAGATTCTTATACTGAATTAAGTGTGGTTTTAATGCTAACATGGATTTGAGATTCTTCCACTTGGTTAGTATGTCTGCTTTCTACGAATTCCAACAAAGTAAACTTCCTTTAGGCTTTGTGCCACTAAAATGTCTGTTCCATCAAGTAGAAATTATGCTCTGCTGAAAAATCTAGATAAAAGTTCCTTAAATAATTTCTCTGAAGCATTTCAAATTACACAGTTTGGGTCAAAGTACAAAAGCATGGCCTAGTTAGAAGACATAACCAACTGGTCAAGGGTTTCACACTTTATGCTGGCTTGTGCCCACACATTGGAATTAGAAACAAAATGCAATGTAAACAGTTGTCCTCGTGCAGTCACACCTGGCCAAGTGAATCAACCGGCTGATGCAGACAGGAAGAAAATCCAAGTAAATCCCCTGGATGCTGCCTTTGCAATGGAGCCATAATCTTCCTATGAGCCACCGGAGATGAAAACCTTAGCGTACAAGTGCTTGGGATGGCTCTGCAGCCTGGATCAACATGTCTCCATTGTGTTTCAGAAATAATTCCAAACAATCACCTTTGAGGTTTTGTTGATACCTGTTACTCTGGCTAACCATGCTCAGGATGCCATAATGCATATACAAACAACCTCCACTCTTGAAGGACAAGTCATGTACTGAAAGCCTGAAATAATGCAATTTGTGGTTTTTCCACCCTGCTCAGATGTCCTCTACATGTGAGTGTGGTTCAGGGCACAGCTACTGATTTATGAGTCGAGGGTAAAGTGGGCTGCATGATGGAATGCAGATCTCAGTACAGTCAGTTCCTTGCAAATTCTGGAACAGATCTTTCCAGGTTCTGGTGAAAAACAGAAGGTGTTGTGTGAAAATGTATCCATCCATCCATCCATCCATCATTCAGCAAATAGCTTTGACCAGCATAAAGCACTGGGAAATTGTGGAAAAAAATTCAGCAGCTCTGTTTCTGCTGCACACAGCCCTTTGTAGGGTGCCAGGAACAAAGATCTACAAAGCACTACAAAGACATACGCACAATGTAGGAGTGAAGAAACCAGTAAGTTCTAAGATATTCTACAAACTTTTAAGTCTTTAAGTACGGTTCTGGTGTTGAGCCCATTTGTCCATCTTGTTCTTTGCCTCACAGGTCACCTGCATGGTCAACCATTCCCAGGATCAGGAAGAACCTGATCCCACCTAAACTACAGTCTTGAGACAGTCAGCACCCTCTGAAGACTTTGGCTGAATTTTCCTCATTACACCCATTGATGTCTTTCACTGAGCCTGAATACAGAATCCCCCAAGATATTTATCATGCTCCCAGGTTCATTTTCCATTAAATTTTAGAGTTGATTTCACTTTTATGGTCTGTTCATTAATTTATCCTCAAGATGCTGACAGGAAACTCTGAAAACTTAAAGAGACATACAGCTGTTCTTATGGTCTGCACTGTGGTACTTTCCACCTACAATTTCATTTTTTTTTTGAGGTACGCTTTACAAAGCCAGAATGTTCAGCTGTTAAAATAAAATAGTTTTGTGTCATATCTGTGATTTGTTTTTTTGCTACAAAGTAAAACAGTTCAATGAACATCCTCCAAGAGTAGTGATTCCATATTTTTTTGCCAGGGGTTATACACTTGGCCTACCTCACCAACACCTTATGCAGTGGGGACAAACAAGGTGCCAGACTGGCCAGTCAGCATGGGAACCCAACATGTGGACCCACAAGATAGTTCTGTTAATGTCACAGCACACCACTCTGCTTTGCCTCCATCCACTGGAAAAAGAGTTGTGAGGTTCTATTTAACACCCAAAAGACCAAGGTAAATGCTAGACATAGATCCATTAATCCAAACTGGAGAGGACCTTGTTTTAAAGCATGAGCAACATTCCAGAGCAAAACCTGCTCCGTCTCAGTGTTGAGGGGCGTATTCATATTCCAATTTGTGGAAGAGTTAAAATTGACACAAACAACTGATAAAGCCAGAAACACTTTCTGAGACACTGGTTATTGGTTCCCCCCCAAATCTCTTCGGAAAAAAGGTAATGACACACCTGTTCAAGTTGTACATTAGATTACTTCTTCACTATGGACATTCCTCAGTTTGGTGAGGTTCTCCTGGAATGTTGATTTTCATGCCCATCTTTATTCATGCTTCAAACAACCCTCCCTTCCACTTACAAAACCTTGATACACTGGTTCCTTAGATGATGGACATAACTGGAACCAGATTGTTGTCTGTAATTTATTTCGCATGCAATTTGATACTCCTCACCAAGCAAGAATCAATATGAGCTTAGCAGCTCAGACTTCCTGCAATTTATTCAATGGGTTGATTCTGTAAAAAGCTATGAAACTAAAAATTATACCTAAAAAACCTATAGTTTAAAAAAATGATCGAATCAAGGAATGACTTGTTTTATTACTTTGGACTGCATAAAAATCTGCTTCCTGATCAGTGCCGATTAATGACCGATTCATCCCACCAACACATGCATCATTTGTCTTTTTTTCTGATCACTGGAACTCAGGAACACCAGACACAAGCTGTGAACACCACAGAAGTCAGTTGAGGAGTTTGTTATGTTTGCTTTGCTATGGACACAAATTTTAGAAAATACAACCAACATGGGCAAAAACTGCAAAAATCTTTGGAAAGGAACTAGACCCATCTCCCAGTACTTATTCAGGATGGCATCTTCAGTGTCTAGCAGCACACCCCTACCCATGTTGATGTTACTGCAGCACAATATTCTTGTATGGCAGCATTTGAATTGGATGAATATATATGCTAAATAAGCATTATCTTAACAATAATTTTACGTTAGCAATTTCATGCTCTGTCACTAGAGAGAGGAAATGGTCCATTTTCAAATTATGTCTACAGTTTTCAGACATTCAAAGTCTTCCAACAAAAAGTCAGCTTCAGAGTACTGAAGGGCCACTGCCAAATATCGGGTTTACCGGCACATGGGAGAACTCTCCCAACACACACAGTGGATGCTCTCAGCAACAATAATAAAATAAGCAATAATAAAAATGGTGAGGTACCAGTTAATTTACAAGGTCTAATATTTTCCTCTTTATGAATCAGCAACTGCCATAAATTTCATAAGGTTATTTAGTATGTGGCTAAATATAGAACAAGCTCCACAGGTTGCCTCGAGCTCCAATCTGCTGTGAGCTACACAATAGCAGGCCCTGGTCCAGTTCTCAATCAGAGCAGTTCTCAAAAAGCAGAAGTGTATCAGGAAGGGTGCCAATTTAGGTTCCTCAACGTTCCTTCAGCTGCGAGTCAAGAGAGACTCTACTATTGACAGTCAGACATGCCAGAGCCACCCTATGACCCATTGGGGTTATGCCACTTACTAGGACACATCCTCACCAAGAGCAGGAGGGAGGGGGGTAAGCAGATCACCTCTCCAGGACAGATGGAGAAGCCACGGCCACACAATAGGGAATCCGAGAGAGGTAAGAGGGATTTACCCAGGGGGAGAGAGATGCGGAAGAAAGGAAGAGATGGACTGAAGTCATGCTGGCGTCACAATATAAGTATTACCCTGTTATTTACACCGGTAAATAACCACCATGACAGAGAGACAGACAGGTGAACACAGTGAGACAACATTCACAGGATTACTTTCAGCTCAGTACCATGGCCATTGCAAATGCCTCCCTAACTCTGGTAAACAAAAAGGGAAACTTCAAGTTGATAACATTCAGTGCTTAAAGAGAAAAAAAAAATTGTTTCAAGAATTATAAAAATTATGTGGATCTGAAATGAAAGAGACCAAGAGGAACCCTCTCATCCTTGCTAACACAGCTATGCAACTCACAGGAGTCACACAAGTAGCAACAACTGAGCCAAGGAAACTACATTTAAGTTCTGTAGAGTTGAGTTGGTTAAGGACCAAGGCCTGAAAGTGGTTAAGGACCAAGAAATCTGAATGGTGCTGGTGGTGTTCAAAATACTGTTGTAATGCCTTTAGTTAGGCTTGGCAAAGTGTTAGTGGTCAAAGGGGCTACCTACACCAGGAAAGAAAAAAAAATTGCAAAGCCAAAACAAAGTCATCCATGCCTAACGGACTACACTGATCTATATCACGTCAAAAAACACACAAATAGAACTAGGACAACACACTTTCTGGACAAACCACACAAAAGTTTACAAGTACACGCCAAAGGAAACAAATCACATTAACCATCACACTGCTAATGGTTAAGCCAAAACTACAGAAATCACAGTCCTGCAACCCCTCTTCTTGTATGGGGTTCTTTATAGGCACAGGAGGCAGAGCCACTAAAATTGAGATTAATTGGAACAACTGATGTCAACCTGGAGTCTCCACGGGCCTAATAGTGAAAACAGAAGAGTCACAAAGACACAGACTGACCTCGGGCCGTTACAATATTTACCTTAGGCTTTTCCAGTGAAAATACACAGCTGTACAAATAGGTCAAAGACTACGAGTGCAGTAAAAAAAAATAGGTAATTTTAGTCAGTAGCAGTAGTTTGCTTAAGGAGATCCTTCACATCTCACTCCAGAATAACCCCACAAAACAGTAGCTGATGGCCTGTTTGGACTGTGTGTAGCGTGTTTCCAGCTAGACGTGGCCTTCTCTACTTAAGGTTCAAGCCAACTGGGACAGGGCGCGCATGGCCAGAGGGAAAATCCAATGTTTAGCTCCAAAAAGGCATTTAGCCTGATTACATCAGTTGTCCCCAGTGGGGGGGGGGGCTTTCAAACAACTGGTCTGCCTCCCCCATACACACAGTGCATGTGGTGAAAGCTGACCCAAAGGCTGCCAGTCCAATAGACTGGTGACGATGGCAACTCTGCAGGGGCAGACAGCTGGTGCACTTAAAGGGACAGCTGCTTTCTCAGGCTGACCCCCACCACATTGTCAGTATCCCCAAGCCACCCGATACACTAAAACATCTCTTTCCCACTCGTACACAAACACAGAAACAGACAGAAAAGAAAAAGTTGACAAGTGGCAGCTCACAGGAAAAGAGGGCAAATGCAGTGAAAAGACCAGCAGGTGTCATTTGGAGAGGCGTACAACCTGTCTACACACTGCTGTCTACAACTTGCAGGTGGCACAGTGGTTAGAGCTTCTCATGGTGAATTTGAACTTCATGCTACAGTAGTACCCTTCAACCCTTGAGCAAGGCATCGATCCTGAAGTGATACAGTAAAAATTACCCTGCTGTTTCAACAGCATATTACCATAAGCAGCTTACTGTATAAACCTGCCACTGTAAAATTATTTAGAAGACAGTGTCAGATAAATAAATATTAACTCCCCGCTACCCACAATTCTTCTTTATCTGTCGGCTGCTCCAGTTAGGGGTCGCAACGGCGGATCAACTGTTTCCATTTTGTATTTTTCTCCGCATATTAGATTTGGCAAATTTTTACCCCGAACGCCCTTCCTGACGCAACCCTCCCCATTTATCCGGGCTTGGGACCGGCACGAAGAAATACACTGGTTTGTGCATCCCCTTGTGGCTGTGTTCCCCTGCTACCCACAATGCTCTCCAAATATCTTCCCTTCTCACTACATTTACACGCACAGTCTCCTGTTGAATCAGGGCACATTTCACTACACGGTATACTCGGTAACCATGTACGTGACAAATAAACTCTTTTGTCTCTTTGACTACATCATGTTCAATGTGTACAACCCTGTCACTCCACACAACAGCTCTCAATCTCACTTCCCCTCTCACTGCTCCAAGGTGTCAGGAAAAACAGTGAACAGCATTTCTTCCATCCCACTTAAATCTTTCTTGTAAAAGGAGAGAGGAAAAGGGGGGGAGGGAAAAAAAAAAAACTTTAAATTCCCTTTACCTGGATCTGATGGTGACAAGCTGATAAGGAATCCCAGATGAGTCCAGGGAACGTGTCCACTAATGGAGAAGTTTGGAAAAGCTGACCAGAAACGCCCTTTCCCATCACACGGCAGCCCTGCTGATAATCCAGCATGATCCATCGAGTAAACATGTACATGCTCAGATAAGCGAACATGTGACAGCTTACTGTAGATGATCTTCAGAAAACAGCATGTCATCTTTGAAGATCATTATGCGGTGCCAGGCCTGGACACATTTGACAGCCCACCAAAGACCCTGATTTCTTACAACCTATTCCCAGCACGGTTCATAAATGGCCCTTCAGGTCTGAGCCAGCTGGGCAGGTCCCACCATCTGTTTTTGCCTTCACAAACTGAACTGTCAGCCCCCTCTTTAATAATTTTTTTTTTGTGGGCTATCTGGGATACCAGATTGAAGGAAGGTATCCAAAATGACTGTCTGAAATCTCCATCAGGATCTCATCACTTCAGATACTCCATACATGTGTCAAAACCACCAAAAAGCATTGCAGGTCCTCCTTGGGCATCCAGCCAGTAGGATAGCAGCTATAGAGTTTAATTTCAAGCCAAAGGCCTTTTTTTTCCATTTTCAAGACCCTGAATATGTTAGACCATGTTAAATTACATCAGACCAAAATTCCTGCCCAAACTGCTTAGAAATACTTTATGATGAAAACACAGCTGGGTGTTTGTACAGTTAATAAAAATTAAATTTTCTTGCACTTGTCTTCAAATACAAAAGCTGTAAAAAAAAAAAAAAAAAAAAAAAAAATCATTCATTTGATGACCCTATGGAGAGGAATCAAATTAAGGAGAATTTAAATTAAATACAAACAGCTGACCAACCAGATTTTAAAAAATCTACCTTTACAACGGCCAATTAAAAATAAAAAATAAAATAATTTTTTTGAAAAAACATATTTACATGCATTAGTCTGAAACTAAGCAAATTAAATTTTGCCAAGAGACTTTCACAATTATTCCATTATGTTCTAGATTTTTTCAAAAACAGACACCAGTATATTACACATTATTTCTGCTTAAATTGGTCAATTTGCACACCAGTGAGGAAACATCTGGAAGATGGAAGGCAGGCTCTGAGGCTCAACATTTCCTAGAAGGATTAATGGCATCACACTATAACACTGACTAAGCATATTAACTGTCAGTGTGCAGAATGACAGGGTGGCACAAACAAGCACCAGCCCAAATGAAGGCCAAAGGAGGATCAGAGGTGAATAGAGTTACCCAACAGGCCAACTACAGATTACAATGATGCATAACTGCATTCAGAGGCTAACCCATCACCATTTTTTAAGTTGGCTAGCAGGCCTTAATGGAGACTTCTTCTTCTTTCGGCCGCTCCTGCTAGGGGTCGCCACAGCGGATCAAAAGCTTCCACTTCCTCCTGTCCTCTGCATCTTTCTCCGTCACCCCCACCACTTGCATGTCCTCCTTCACCACATCCATAAATCTCCTCTTAGGCCTTCCTCTCTTCCTCTTGCCTGGCAGCTCCATCCCTAGCATCCTTCTTCTGATATATCCAGAATCTCTCCTCTGCACATGTCCAAACCGACGCAATCTCGCCTCTCTGACTTTGTCTCCAAACCGTCCAACCTGTGCTGACCCTCTAATATACTCATTTCTAATCCGGTCCATCCTCGTCACACCCAATGCAAACCTTAACATCTTTAACTCTGCCTCCTGTCTTTTGGTCAGTGCCACCGTCTCCAACCCATAAAGCATAGCTGGTCTCACTACCATCTTATAGACCTTCCCTTTCACTCTTGCTGGTACTCTTCTGTTAAGCAGGCCTTAATGGAGACAACTGAGATAAAACAGACCGAAAATGTACAGTCACCGACCCTGAACAAATGGCCTATAAATTTTAGCTGTTTCTGAACTTGAATTGGCTGCCCACTGTTGGGCAACATACAGGAGAGGGCCAGTATGAAGGACATTCAGAGTCAGGCCAACGTGCAAGACAGGGAAACTTGTAGAATGGACAGCCTGATGCAAAGGGCATCCAAATTTTAAACTGCAACTTAATATTTGTTTTTTTTTGCAGTTTTCTCTCAGTACGATAAATCTTAGTTCCGACATGTCTTAAACACAAATATTTTGCAGCCTAAAGGTCAAGCCCCACTAAACAGGTCTTTGAAACGCCTCATTATTTTCATAGCGTTTTCATGTCTACATACATAGAATGTCCTTCCAAACCAAATGTGCAAGATTTATGCACCAAAAGGGAAAATGCAAATCAAAACAACCGAATTCCTGTTACTCCCATCTTTCAACATTTTATATGTTAACATGGCCTTCATGTGCAGTAATGGATTCTGAGCATGTCTAATATGTAATCTCAGGTTTCAACAGAAAACACAGCCACCCATCTTGCTCATATCCACTGGACACAGGGGCATCATTTACATTTGTGCAAATGGGCTGCAGCTCCCAAAACCCAGTGTCTCTTTCCTTTACATACTTCCATCCATGAAAGGGAGTTCATCAATAAATGTGGCCTCCGATCAACATATGCAGAGCCTCTCTGCACACAAACCGAGTAAGCAAAAGGCATGTAGTGGCCACGTGGGGGTCTGCACTCCCTGTCTCAAAAACAGCCCTGCCTGCCACTCAGCTCCAATATACTAAGATATTCTAAAACCCCTTTTGTGGCCCATTGCATGCGTACATAATGTAGGACAGGAACCTGAATACTGTGGACGTTAAGAGCCATGTTTCCCATGTGAAACACAAGAGGTATGCATGCAGCCAATGGTGGGTAAAGATGGTCCCTGCTGTGTGGTGTGGCTGACGCCTAATGCTGGCTTTACCTCTCAGAAGCCAGACATGCATGGCGCTGCGAGCTGGGATGACTGAGCACACCCTCAGTTCCCCACAGGGTTGTGAGGAACATCCGTCAGCCAGCCTGACTGCGAAGACAGCAATTCCTTCGGACTGGGTAGACACCGGGGGGCCTTATTCCTGGCAGAGCTTCCTAAGAACTGAAAGGCCGCAGAAGGAGGATGGTGTTACTCGAGTTGGGGCACCTAACTGTCGGTTGCACGGCAGGAACCAGTCGTGCACCACTAGACTGCCTGCTAGGGCTCATTTCTATAGAAAAACACCCCCGGTGATGCAGAAAAACACACACACATGCATGCACAAAATGCAGATGCAAAAAAAAGCAGATGGAGGGAAGCGTGACGGCTGAGAAATGCTGTGGACGCAGCCTTGAGCTTAGTCCATTGTGTGCTTCCTCATCAGCAGGGATTATCTGAGGAGGATGGGGGAAAGCAGGGACAGAGTACCCAGGACCAGAGTGTGCGCCCCACACACACGAACACCTCCACAACGTCCTTCAGTCCCGCAAATCACCAGAGACACACAGCATGCTCACATACTATCTGACAAGTACTGAAGGAAATGGGGAGGTCTCTGCCACCTCCTAATAGCCACACATTCCCATCAGACATTGTGCTCGACACATAAAACCACAGCTGCTTTCCATCTGAGGCTGAGGAACCCGAAAACAGCACCACCGATGCCCGTATCGGTCACACTCTCCTGGCACTCAGACCTTCTGCAACAAGAGCTTTGACAGTCATTCATGACACACATCCATAAAAGGGAGGAGACTTGTTGCAGGTGTTTCACCATTTGAGGAAACATACTTGTAGGCAAAATCTTGAGACTCTTACAGAGAAGACACATAGCTTCAGCTAGTAACATTGTGCAAAGTCCTTGCTGTTATACTTAAATTGCATACTGCTCCTACATTTTCATTTATGCATTTGGCAACATACTTTTCTCCAAAGTGAAGTACAGCTCAGAGTAAACACAAGCTACAAGCAGCCAAACAGCCAGAGGAGGAGAAGACCCAGAACCCATTCTCTGTAACCATGAAAGATACATCCATGGGGAGAAGTCACCACCAGTGTAGGTGTAGTGGTCGCCGCATTAGGACACACCCCAGGCCCACAGGCAGCACACAGCTGGACACTCATGTTTCGCCTTTTTTTTATCATCTTAAGCCCAATTTTTCAGCCATTACATACCTACATCTTTAATACACAAACTGCACTAGCAAGATAAAGCAATATTTTTGAAATTAATACCTGGTATTTCAGTCAACACAGGAACACTACCTGAACAAGCGTCTACCATAAAGATGTGCATTTATCTTTTTTTTTTAAAAAAAAAAAACCCTGCTTAACTTGCACATAAATGACCACGCAACACACAAGTCACGTCCAAATAGTCCTGCCTGTTTCGGTGTAACTTCAAATTCCAAGGAGGCTTAAAATCCACACTTTGATAAAGTACTGATGCTTATATGATCTGTTCATTTTACGTCCTATTCCCAAGAATATAGTTATTAAGTGTAGGTGGGACAACACATTCCGGATGCATTGCCTCTGAAGGCTGATTCAGATCGGGCGCTTTCACCCAGGGACAGAACCCTAAAGCCATGAGCTACGCACGTCAGATGGGCAACGGCTGACCCCCGAGCGAGCGGCCGAGACGACGAAAATAAACCGGAGGGGAACGGGAACAGCAGCTCTTCCAGAGCGACCCTCCGTGCACCAGGGCACCATGTGTTTTCGTACGCTGTCCTGTCAATGACACAGGGCAGTAATGTGAAAGTGAGCGGGCAGAACTGGACTGAGATGGGACATAAGCCAATGTCGAGGAACACACTTTCAGTAAATACTGCTCAGACAACGGAGGTTTCCCATCCAGGCAGCTCCGTTGTATTCTGGAATTTTCTGAACCCATAAGCCCTGTTCCTCGGAATAGATTGTTTTTTGGGGCGCCGCAGTAACCTTGCCAAAAACGACTGAAAAGGAGTGTGTTGCGTAGACGCGGCTCAAATACGTTTTTCCCCCTAGAAGCAGAAACGTTTCTGAAAGCGCTGCCAACGTGTTGGGAACTGAAAGACTGAGTCGAGTCAAGAGAGCGCTTAAGGACACCGGGTCGAGGCCGCCTCCGTATCCACCTGCCAGGTGCTGCTCGCCGGCAACTTCTCCGTGTTTCGTTGCTTTGTGGACTTGTCTGCGTGTGGCTTCATGCGTCTTCGTTAAACTCGAGGAGAAGGTACGCACCTGCAACGTTTGCATCGCATGTGCACGTATTCCTTCATGACTTCGCCCTTCCTGCGCTTCTTGCGTTTGGGGAACCGGCCCCTAAGCGACGACACAAGCTTTGGCCCGTTCCCCGGTACAGAATAAACAACGAGCCTAAACGGCCGGTGCGGAATGAGCCGTCGCATGCGGAGCGCTAGCCTTCGCGGCAGCGAGAGTGTCCACGAAGCCCCACGCACACGCACACGCACGCACACACACGACGCAGGGGGTGGGTCAGGACCCCCCGGCAAAGCCCTCCTGGCCCAAGCGCTCGTCCCCGCTGCGGCAGCCGCGCAGAGCCCGCGCTCGACCCTTTCCGTGCTCAAAGCCGCCCCGCCGCGAACTCGGCTCCACTGACCCGGCTCCGCCGACCCGGTTCCAGACGCGCCTGGCCTCGTCGCGCTTCGTCCCCGTCGAGACGCGTCGAGATGGACGCTTCAAGCGGCCATGTCTCCAGCGCAGGCGGAAGTCGTCGATCCGCCGGCGCAGACGGCGCAGCCCCGTGGCCGGACGCGGCTCTGCAGCCGGCAGTCATGAACCGTTTAGCGCGGATCGTGAAGCGCTGACGCTGCGCTTCGTGCTTCGTCCATGTCGCCGTGACACTCGCTGACTGGGGACACTGCACGCCAATGAGTCCACAAATGGCCCCCCGACTACAAGACGGGACGATTTTAGAGGACTGCAGCACGAAGACCGTTCATGACTAGCAAGTGAGCTGTAGACCCGCCGAACGCACGAATGGTCCGATAGGAGCGCTCAGTGACAACGTAATGGTTTGTTTGCCTTTGGCAAGATGACGCCCGTACAATTTGGCTGAGTGACAGTGCGAGATGGGCCTCTGTGGTTGTCTCAACCCTTTAAAAATGGACCAAGCAGAGGTGAAGGTGCCCCCAGCCAAAAGTTTATATCTTAACGGGTGTGATTGTATTCGCATCCATTGAAAATCATTTCAATTTACTCTTGTAATTTTTTTTAGTTTGCATGACGTTTTGCGCGAAAATAATCCCCGCCACGCACTGCAGGCAACCGCTCTTCGTACGCTGGCGCAGTAACGCAAAGCGGGACCACAGCGCCCCCTGTCGACAGGGCGCACTACATGTCACTGGAGTGAGCTTCTGCTGGCGTTGACATGGACGTTTGTCATTTTACACTTTCACTGCTCTCATTTGCTAGGCTCAATGCCTTTTACTGTCACTGTTTGCGTTTAGCGCGTATTTAAATTTTGTTCCAGTATCCATGGAATAATGCACCCTGCCCCCACACTGAAACTGGAGCACAAGAGAATGACGTTTGAAACTGTTTATTCTTAAAATAAAGTACACTGAAACTGCTCCACAACATAAAAACAAGAAGTCCAGAGTTCTAGGTCTTTATCGTGCAAACTTCTAAATGTAATGAAAACATTGTTTGACGTTTATAAATGAACAAACACTTTTGAGAGTTAAAACATGTTGTGTTTATTGTAAATGTGAGGCTTTCATGAGCAATGTCTGATGAAAAGCACCAGCAGATAAGCAGCTGAGCTGGGAGAGGCACGGTACGGTACCTTAAGTATGAAGTACAAAAAGAAGTCAGGCCAATGCCAGCTTCCCAACACTTTAGGATGTTCCAAAAATCCAACAAGGACATTAAACTTTGGATATTACAGCATTTGTGAATTTCTAAATAACTGCACTGAAAAGTGCTCACCTACTATGTTTGTGATTTTTTCACAGCCCACTCACAAACACTGCATTAAAATACTCACTACTGACAGATGTTCACCTGAGAGGAGCCAAATACATTGGACAGTTGGAGGGAGCATTTACTGAGACTGTCAAATTACACAAAACCGTAAACCTAAAAGTGTATTTAAAAAAATAATAATAATTTAACTACTGATACCTAATCAGTAATTGCAAATGATTGCACATATTTTGATGCACAAAACAATTTTAGCTTTTAGCTTCTCAGGGACACTGCATTAGATTTTACTTGTACAGTATGCAAATTTATATCTATCATCCTTGTCCACTTCTCCTGGTCAGGGTCACAGTGGTTTGTAGCCACTACGCGGCTTGGAACAGTCCACCGCAGGTAAAGGTCGATTTCTCAAACTACAGAAATAACTTCCAAATTACTGAATAAACTTATTAAATGAAATTTTTATAAAACAGATGTTCAAACCACATTTGGGTTTTGCAACTTCTGAAAGTGTCCAAACAATATAAAGTGTAAACATATTTTGTTTTCTTATCAGATATATAAATCTGATGGCAACAATGATATCCTTCCAAGCAGAAACTAATTTATGGCCAGCTTTTTCTTACAATTGCTTTACAACTGAAACTAACCCTTGGGTAAAAATGTGGAATTTTACATACTTCAGAAGCAGAACACTACGCCAACGCTTTTAACATTCGTTAAATATTTCACAAAGTGGGTCTGTGAATTCAAACACTGCATTCAACAACAATTGTTGTTGGACTGCTTTCACTTTCCCAATAATTGTCCTCCCGGGTTTATTTTCATGGAAAAAACAACAACATGTAAAAGCTCTGCACTGATGCACACAAAGAGCTCTCTGGATTCACAAAATCGGACACTGACACAGATGTATCTGAGGGAAGCAACATTAGCCTTACAGAGTAACTCCAGATATAATATGCTATATTTGTCCAAATATATAAATCAAACAAAGTTTAGCTCTCAAAATGCAGCAGAGAACAATGATAAATAAATTGGCAGAAAACAAGCTACATTTTATAAAAACAAAACTGAGTCAAAGGGAATCACAACTGTGGCAAACTGCCCTGAGGGGCCAGTATGATTCCAAAGACGTAAAAGAGGCCAAGGAGGAGGTTCAGTTTAGCTGTTTTCTGTGGGATTTTAGAGTAGCATTGGCTGCGGAACTGCTTTTCAAGTGGGAAGGCCATGGGGAGTGTGAGCAGGGGCAGCGCCATGCTGATGGTGTACCGTGTGGCCATCAGGCAGAAGAGCATGTAGGGCACAAAGAGGAGCACATTGAAGAGAACATAGGAGAATGTGGGCCCTATCAGTATAGCCAGAGTCACGATGCCAGCCTGCCGGTCCGAGTCCATGTCTCGCGTGTTGTTGCTGTGCAGGATTGCCTCCGTGTTGAGTGCCAGTGGAATGGCGTAGACCAGTGGTAGTGCAGACAGGTATCCCACCTGTACAGCATGCGCAAACATGACCGCCAGTGGGCCAAAGGTGATCAAGATCACAACATCACCCAAGGCCACGTATTTCAGCCCAATGCCTGCATGTGGGGGCCACAACAAGAAAGTATTTTAGCATAAAGAATCTCTGGATTGTCAACCTTTGTTTGATATAGGAGGTACACAACAGCTATTTCTAAAATGCAAAATTACAAATGACCACAGTTGATTTGTAAATGCAGGTATCCATTGAGTCACTGACTTACCGGTTCTTGCAGATACAAACAAAATTATTTTATGTTCTTCAAGTTACAACTAAATGGGAAGCTGATTTTTTGCATTTATGAACTACATGAGATAAGTATAGGGGAATTTTCAAAGGATGCGATATAATGGAAATTATGACTGACTTTTTGACTTTCCACCTTACAAGCTGATTTTCAGGAATGCATTACACTTATATCTAGGGGGATACCCGCAGCCACTTCTGTGCAAGAGAAAGAAAACCTCAAGGGCAGGTTCATTTTTGTTAACAGCCAAAAGGGTAAATGGTAATTCACCTCCAGTGTAGAGGAAAGAACTGGACAGTCCTCCAAAGTAGATTAGTGCAAGGTGCTCGAGCTTCAGAGGAGACAGGCAGTAGAGCAGGGTGGCACAGAGGCAGCCCAAAGAGTAGAGCACAGCTCCAAACATCACCACATCCTGGGGCTCCAGGATCTGGTCCACCAGTGTCCTATCATCGCTCTTCTTGTGATCAATGCCTTTGGAGAAGTCATAATAGGTGTTCACCAGGTTACCGGCCCCGTGCACTACCAGTACAGCCACAGCGCACACTAGCAACACCACAAGGTCCACGGTGCCCTCAGACTTGTATGCCAACGCACTGCCCAGTGCCACTGGGGTCAGAGAGGCGCTGAAGCTCCAGGGCCGCAGGGCAAGGACGTAGGCAGCACATTTTGACTTGACACCCATGGCCACCCAGGCAATACCAGAGGCAGCCTCTGTTGGCTCACGGTCCAGACTATTCAAACCAAACTCATCCTGCAGCCCACCGTGTCCATTTGATCCAGTCAGAACGTACGTCTCTGAGCTACTCTGCTTCTGTCCCTCCGCCATTCTTGTGCCCGGGATTGTGTGCCAGGCCAGACTGCAGGAGGGCCACAGGAACTCCAGCTGGAGAGGAGAAGAGTACCATAAATATGGAATAACAAATAAAAATGGTAACATAAACCAAAGCATTCCCAAACCATGCTCAAGCCAACAGAGAAATATTTAAAAGAGAAAAAAGAACACACTTAGCAAAGTGGATCTGTTTAAAGACAAAAACTAAATCAACCTGAAAAATATAACTCAATTGGTGTCCCTGAGCAAATAGTTTGGGTGCTACAGCATCCAACTTAGAAATGTGCCAAGAACCATATTTAAAAAAGAATTAGAACAGAGAATTACTTATAAAACGGTAAACAGGAGATAGCAATGTTTGCTTGGGGGACAGTGAAGGATTTACTCTGACACACTGAACTTGGCAAACATTTACAAAGGTTGTTGCAGCAAAAAAAAAGAACAATATAAAGTATGCTGGTGGACCCACTGGCAGCAAGACTTCGGATTTATAACTGTGCAACAATAGCCATTGAGCTGCTTTCGTTGGCAAAATTCACACTACTGATTAATAAAGATTATCCACTGTTAGCCAACTGTGCTAATGCCTTCAAGCATCAAAACAACTTCACTAAGAAATAAACGTATTTAACTCACCTTTCTCGCCGTCACCTCAAAAAGCCTTTTTCGTGCAGTGAGGCAACATTATATCCTTGTCCTCACATGACCAATATTTGTTTAAAATTCGGTATAAAATTTGCCAGCCAGCTGGAGAGCTACGTGTCAAATCCGAGATTTTCAGCCATGACCATCGATCTGGGCAGCGCCATTTTGACCGACACTCGTTGGTGCAACCCGGAAGTGTTTCCGTCCAAAACCGGAGTTCCGCTAAGGTAGTTCCGCTTCTTGGTTAGAAAATTGTTTGATTTCTTTGTCTTCACTAAGATGTAGTTTCACAGAGGAATCGAGGATGAGAAATACAAGCTTCTTTCTCAAAAGTTCCCGAATGCATTCAATAAAAGAACGATGTAGTTCACGTATTATGGTGGCTAAAACAAAATACGTTTCAGAGATACTGAAACCAGGTATTCATACTAAGTATAAAATCGCAGTAATCTGGCAGTAATAGAAAAAATAAATACTAAAGAAACCTAAAACGAAAATTATTTGACCCAATTCTAGAAAATTGTAAACTGTATTAAAACTAATTGTATCAAATCCAATGTTCGGTTAATGTGTAAGCTTTTACAAATCAATTCATTTTACATCAAGTAATAAACAAGAAATAAAATAGTGTCTGGCTAATACAGCAGTGAGCAGCCTAGCAGAACTACCCCAAGAGCGCATAGGAAACTCATGAGGGAGGTCACAGTACACCCCAAACAAACGTCTAAGGGACTGCAGGCCTCTCTCAGGGTCAGCTAATGTCTGCCTTCACAATTCCGTCATTAGAAAGACAATGGGCAAAAATGGTGTTCATGGGAGAGTGTTCAAGCCAAAAGCAACTGCTAAATAAGAGGAACATGAGGCTCATCTAACATTTGCCAAAAAACACCTTGATTACTCCCAACACTTTTGGGAAAATGTTCTGTGGACTGAGGAGTCAAAAGTGGAACTATTTGGAAGACATGGGTCCTGCTGCATCTGGCGTAAAGATAACACAGCTTTCCACACAAAGAACATCATGCCCACAGTCAAACATGGTGGAGATAGTGTGACGGTGTGGGCATGCTTTGCTGCTTCAAGGCCTGGGTGACTTGCCATAATTGAGGGAGGCATGAATTCAACTACCAGAAAGTACTGAAGGAGAATGTCTGGTCAACAGTGCGTGATCTGAAGATCAAGCGCAATTGGGTTATGGAGCAGGACAATGATCTGAAGCACAAGAGCAGGTCCACCTCTGAATGGCTGGGGGGGAAAAAAAAAAAAAAAACTAAATTAAAGTTTTGGAGTGGCCTAGTCAAAGTCCTGACTTGAAACCCATTGACGTGTTGTGGCAGGACCTAAAATGGGGAGTTTATAGTTAAAAACCCTCCAGTGTGGCTGAATTAGTTTTTTTTGTTCGATTGCTTAAGCACAATTTTGAAAGCAGGGCCCATTTTGTCAAAACACTACCCACAGTTAGCACAACCACACACCCAAGTAGCAGAACACCTCAGATCTTTGGCAGTATGAAACACTTAAGTCAAAACTATACCATTATTTATAAAAACGCTATTTTGTCATCATATTGCACGCACGAGTCATATGATCTAATTCAGTTTGAATGACTTACACACCACTGTGCTCAACCTAAAACACGTTTAGCATTTCTACTTACCTAATGATTGAAGTACACAGAGAAAGTGCAAAAATAAATTCACTAAACACTACATGAGACCAATTCTGCAGACTGATGGAATTTACTGTATGTCTCGCCATATACTCAAGACTGAACATCAGAACAAAACATATCCCAGTTTTCATACTACTACTGTACATACTACTGTAAGCTCAGCAAACACATTTGGAGAGACAAAAGCAGAAATGACTGTATCCAGTGCAATTTAAAAAAAAACACTAGACCTCGTCTCTTCGCCTAGCTCAATCTGGCCATAGGATTTTGTCGACGTCACAGGCTATATTCTCATTGGCAAGACAACGCAGGAAGAACCTTCTTGAATGTTGAATCCATCCTTGTACAGATGCTGCATCAATTTGATCACACGCCTCCTCCATAGCTTGAATAAGGGGCATCTGGACATAGGGCTGCAGATTGTAAACCTTCCACCGCCATGCCGAGAAAAACTCTTTGATGGGGTTTAGGAAGGGGGAGTATGGTGGAAGGTATTGGACTGTAAATTGCGGATGTTGATGAAACCAGTTTTGGACCAGAGGAGATCGGTGGAAAGATACATTATCCTAGACAACAATGTATCGCATCTGGTCTGTTTGGTTTTCTGCTGTAACGATATTGTGTAATCTGTCTAAAAATGTGAGAATGAGGGCAGTATTGTAAGGAGCCAAGCTGGCATGGCGGTGGAGAACCCCATTCTGTGTGATGGCAGCGCAAAGGGTAATGTTACCCCCACATTGCCCTGGTACATTGAAAATAGCCCTGTGGCCAATGATGTTTCTTTCTTAAACCCAGCCTCATCGATGTATATAAATTCGTGGAATTTCCTCAGCATCCTTTTGTAAAAGTCTCTGGAATTCAGTAAAAGACAACATTGTTTAGTTAAATATTGGTCAACTATACAGTAAATTTACATGTACAAAAGTTATGTGTGCAATGCACAATACTACAGTAAAATAAACAATACCTACCTCCACATACTCATGTCGCAGGTCTTTCACCCTGTCAGAATTTCTTTCAAATGGCACTCGATAAAGTTGTTTCATTTGAACCTGATGTTTTTTAAGGATTCAGGCCAGCATTGACAGAGACCTGTTGGACATTATTGAAAACTGTGTGGTCATTGACTACTTTGGTTTGAATATCTCTAAGTTGATGATAGCGGAGCTGAGCGGAGCAGTTGCAAACAAAGGTTTGAAAATAAAGGCAGAGGTAAAAAACTTGGGGGTCATCATTGACTCTAACTTAACCTTTAAGTCACAAATTGCACAGGTAACAAGGTCTGCCTTTTTTCATCTAAGAAATATTGCAAAAGTTAGACCCCTCTTAACTTCAATAGATGCCGAAAAATTAGCCCATGCCTTCATGTTTAGTAGACTGGACTACTGTAATGCTCTCCTAACCGGACTGCCCAAAAAAGAAATAAATCGTCTGCAACTAGTACAAAATGCTGCAGCCATGATCCTAACCAAGGACAAAGAAATCTAAACATATCTCACCGGTGTTAGAATCTCTACACTGGCTACCAGTACCCTTTAGAATTGATTTCAAAATACTTCTTATCGTCTATAAGGCTTAAACAAGCTTGCTTCATCCTATATAGTGGACCGCCTATCCCCTTACAACCCCTGTCGTAACTTAAGATCCTCAAATGGAAGTCTGCTGAAAATTCCAAAAGCTAGGCTCAAAAGAAGTGGGGAGGCAGCTTTTTGCTGTTAAGCACCTAAACTATGGAATAATCTACCCATTGAAATTAGACAGGCTAGTATGGTGGCACACTTTAAGAAGCTATTAAAAAACCCATTTCTTTAATATGGCCTTTGCTCTACCTGTCATAAATGTTTTCCTTATTATAATGCTTTGCATGGATTTGTTCCTGTCACTCTTGTTCAAGGATCCATGCTAATCTCTGCTATCTCTCTTTTCCGGTTCATCTGCGGTGGCGCGCTACGCCACCATCACCTTAAACTAAGAAACAAGAAGCCCCTTCAATCGCCGGTAGGAAGGCAGATGTCCCAGATCTCCATGGCACCCTCACCAATGTGTGCAGCAGAATGATGAAGACTGTTCTAGAAATCCCACTGTTAAGATAGAATGCCCAGTGGGGGCTGGGCAGTCTTTTTGGCCTTGGAACCCCTGCAGATTTTGTTTTTTCCTCCAGTCTACCTGGAGTTTTTTTTTTGTTTTTTTCTATCCTCCCGGCCTTTAGACCCTATTTATTCATCTGTACAACCTTATCTTATCTCATCTGTTTAACCTCCACTGGAATCTGACATCATTCCTTACCATTGTCTCTTTATTCTTGTATACTGTTTCGTTCTCATTGTCATCTCATTAACCTTGTAAAGCACTTTGAGCTACAGACCACTTTATGAAAGGTGCTATACAAATAAAAATGTTGTTGTTGTTGTAAAGTCTTATTGCGTTATTGGCCAAAACCATGTTTATGATCGCTCTCTCTTGTTCTTGTGTGAATATGGGGCCCCTTCCTCCTTGGCGTTCTTGACTCTGAATCCTATGTAGATCAAACAAAATACATGTACGCTGCTGTAAAACATTACAGTAATGGGTACCAAAAAGTGCTGATGTAATGCATACAATAAGCTACTGATTTACTGTAGACAGAAGACATGTTTGTCACCTGTGTTCTTGACGAAATGTCAGAATTACTGATGCTACCGTGTATCTGCTGAGATTTGGCCAAACTCTCAGTCCAGCCTCCCTCGGTGTTAGTTCATGGTTTATCACATGGTGGACTAGTGTAGCACGAATTTCATTTGATAATTTCGGTCCTCTTCTTTGTCGCGCATGTCCTCTACCTCAGCCTCGGCCTCTTCCTCCACCACCTTCTCCTCCTCCATGAACTCCCTTTCTCATCCTCACCCTCCCTCTTCCTCTGATGCCTTCCATTTTTGTTAAGGACAGGTTATCTCACCTGTTGCCTTTTTAAGGAGCTTAAACGTGACCGGTGCGTCTGCAATTAAGCCTGTACGTGTCTGCACGCCTGGTGGTTGTGTTCATAGGTGTGGCCATTTGAAAGCCAGTGCTTTGAAATGGCAAGGAAATGGCATCACGATACATATTTCTGTGTCTAATGTATACAAGCGTGGTTAGTGTTTTGCAGAAAGTGCGAGGCTGACAGTATGCTTACAGCTGTGCATATCTGGGCTGATGTTTTTGCTCGTCGAGTGTAAGGTTTCGCCAACTGCGGAATACTTTTGATTTTAGTGTTTAAGCAATCGAAAAAGAAAACCGTAAAACCACCGTGTAGAGAAGAACGGGCCAAAATTTCTCCACAGCGATGCCAAAGACTGATCTCCTCTTACCGCAAGCATTTGACTGCAGTTGTTGCTGCTAAAGGTGGCACAACCAAGCAGTAAGTTTAGGGGGACAGTTACTTTGTCACGTGGGTGATATGGGTGCTGGTGAATTATTTTCCTTCAATAAATCAAATGCAGACATCCCACCTCTCCCGCATAGGGACAGCGGCTCCCTGACGCCCGCAAATGATATACAAAATCCCGGAAATGTGTTTTTTCGAGTGAGAGAGCAAAGATCCCAGAGCTTCTCTGGACTCTTTGGCGAAGGAGAGCGACCGACTGACTGAGGTAAGGATCCTGTCACCTATGGGGGGTCCCTGAAATGAGCGTTTGCAGGGTGGGATGTCTGCGAACGATCGTTTAAAAACTGTGCGTTGTGTTTACTCGGGTTGTCCTTGGTGTGGCAACAGTACGAGTGAAGCGTGACCGACCTCAGGCCCGGATGCACGACGCCGACCCCATGTCCTCTGGCATTTCGTGATGTGACCTTCTCCGCGTAGCCCCGGACGTTCGTGTCGTTCTAGGCTCTGCACTATAACGCGGGCACGGCGCTGTGACGAAAAGCAGAACTGCAGTCACTTCGGCGGGGCTCAAGCTGGATCGGGTCCGGGCTCCATCTGCCGTAACATGACACCCGAGGCGCGCCGCAGTGCGAGGCAGGACGGGGACGCGCGCGGGCTCTGGAGCCTCCTGGCTTTTCGCGGCTGCTTCGGCGTCTTTTGCAGCGGGACACGCACCTGAGGACCGGGCGGGGGCACCTGCAGCCGAGCCGGAGGACAAATAAATGGTGTTTCCACAGCGCCGCTGGCCCCCTGCGAGCGGAACGCGTCTGGACGGAGAGCTGCGCCCATGGGGCGGCGGGGCGCGCGCGGACTGCTCGCGCTCTGCGCCGCGTGCCTGATGCCGCTGCCGCTGCTGCTGCTCGCGGGGGTGCACGAGAGCGCCGCGATGCCCGCCTGGAGCGCCGAGGTAAGCGGACGTCCCTTCGCCTCAGCTCGCCTCACCTCAGCTCGGCTCAGCTCGCCTCACCTTCGCCTTGCGCAAAAATTCCGTGCTGAGTCGAGCGAAAGCCTGGCAAAGTCCCGTAGGATCGCGTGGGAAACCCGCTTCGCCCACACGTCGTTCCCTTGGACACCGCTCTCGCGTGGAAGCGTACGGGTTAAGTCCGTGCCAGTTTTGGCTTCGTCTCAAGTCCTTGTAATTTGCTATTTGAGTTTTAAAAGGCCTTAAATTCACATTCCAGCGGTATCCCGTGCACTACAGCGAACAGCACTTTGGGCGCCTTTCGGGCATGTTTGCGTCCTCGGTGCTGCTTTTTACGTTTACTTTTAAAACGTTTCTCCGAAGTGAGACCATTCTAATGTCGTGCTCGTCACACAACAACCGTTAACAATGTTTTTGAACGAATGAATAAAACGAGCGAACTGTTTTACATTCATCTATTTTGCGTGAATCGCTTCACATTCAAAATAGTGACGAAAAAGCAGAGTCGTTTTATTGTTCAACGGCTAGATTTTAGTTTGAAACGTAAAAAACGTCCCAAAGATAAAACTGCAAAAAGTCAAAGTGATGATGCAAAATGAGAGATGGATGGCAAAACAAAAGAACGACGAAGGAGGAAATGGCACAACCCGGCATCACACTGAAGTGCTCTTTACGGCGGCTTTCTGTCCTGAGGTTATGGCACAATATTCATTAATAGCAACAACAACAACAATAACAACAATAATAAAAATGTCGATGATGAAAATCATAACGATAACCAGTGCACTGCTCAGAATTTTCCTCAGAACACTGGGTGGCGGGCAGCGCTGGCTTCTGGAAGTCCCGAGAGCTGAAGAACAGCTGTAGAAACAGCACAATGAAGGAAGTGAGCCTGGCCGACAACTATGATCACATTCTGCACCCCCTATATCTGCAGTGCTCCTTCTCGGAGTTTTGGCTCCCCTTTCCTGGGAAGAAGGGATCCTAGACAACCACATTCCTCAGAAGGAGGTCCTGGATCAGGATCACCTGTTAGAAAGATGGGCCTCCATGTCAATAGTGAGGATCCCTGCTAACAAGGCCAGTCCAACAGCACTGGGGCCCCCTTGGTTACTGATGCTGGTGTGTGTGTGTGAGAGAGAATCACTCACCCTCTGGCTTTGCCACCAGGGGAACGGCAAAACAGCCCAGTCTCTGTCAGGCCAGAGAATGTGTTTAAACTTCAGCATCTGGCAAAATACTTCTACTTCCCAGAAGACTGAGCAGAAAAAAGAAAATATCTTTGGAATGCTATGCATATATGCAAAGTGTTTTTCTTTCTCTCAAAAAGCCATATTTAGATTTGTCAGCTTGCTGTTGTTGAGTAATTGGTGAATAATGGAGCTTTTTTTTATCCATTCTCTCATTTTGTTGAAAGAACTGTTGAAACTTTACTGCCTTCCTTTTTATGCAGAGGATATTGGGGTTTGTCATCATTTAGGTCAAACCTGTGCAGGAATGACAGCAAAAAGCTCATTTCTGGGGGATGCTTTAATGCAGGGAGGTTCCTTCAAACAGTTCTTCGGCTTCTACACTTCAAATTTTCTGATCTTTAGCACTTCTCCAGCAGTCCTCCTCCCCCATTTTCCTATCACCTCCCACTGGTTGTCTACATCAGACCAGAGAGGACAAGTTAATTTCCTCAGCAGCTCCTCAGAGGTGGTATGTGTATGTGCTGGGATCAGAAGGAAAACCATGGAGCAGAACAGCTCAGTCTGGTGTATGTAGACTGTATGTAGCCTAGAAGAAAAGAATAAATCAAGTTACTGATTTTAGGATAATTTTACATTTACATGCATGCAGTTGGCAGGTGCTTTTCTTCAAAATGATGTTTAAATCATAGTAAAAAGAAATGCATCAAAAGCAGCAGGGGAGGAGGTTTAGATGCAGACACAAGATGATCAAAGCACACCTTGCCTGATACCACCATGTTGCTGGTTCACGTCCCTCAAGCAGCTGCCTGTAGCAGTGACACAGATAATCAGAGCAGATGGTGTTGCACTCATTTATGTAGCTGGAGATCAGGAGTGAAGTGGCTTTAAAGAAGATGGGGTTGAGACCCTTCTTGAATTCTTGGAGGAATTCAGCAGCTCCGAAGGACAGAATTTGTTCTTGAAAATATCAGTTTCCCCTCTAAGAGCTTTAATAAGTTCAAAATGATTCATTTATTTAGCAGCAAAAGACAAACACATCTCTCCTGTTGCCCACCAGTTCCAATTTTTTTTTTTTTTTTTGCCATGCTTAATTTGAAGGAGTTACTGATATTCAGCCTTCAATAAAATTTGCTGTGTGAACACTTTTCCAGTTTTTGATAAGCCATGACCTGCTGGAAGACCTCCATAAAACTTTGGAGGTCAATATGTTTACGGTGGCCTTTCATTTGTGGTTGACAGGCAATCCGTTTTGATCCCTTCTTAGATGGTACACTCCTGTGCACTATTCCAGCTCTGTGACTGCAGGCAACAGGAATTCTGGGAGATCTGAGTTACCCTCTAAAAGTAAAGTGCAGAGTGTTATTTTAAGGACTTTCCCACAGACATAATGTCTCCCCATTAGACCTTATTAAAGAAACACAATGTGGAGTGCAACCAGGCTTGGCAGACAAGAAATGATCCTACCAGGTATTCCAAGCTCTAGAGCAAAAATTTGCTTTTTTCTTATGAAAATAACACATTGGGTTTTAACTGAATTAAAAGTCCTGTTTAACCGGTTTTGAGATGTTCGAAGATCTCAGTTGTTCTACTAAGCGAAATGAATTTCCATAGCAACAGACAAAAAGGCTTCTTAAGTTCAACATCAATGCCGCCCAAATTACGCATCTTATTGATCTGAACTTCCGAAACTGCCTTTCTTTCAGACAGCGACCTCACGATGTTACAAGCGCTTTGTTTAATGGTCAAATGGTGGGATGACGCCTTGTGTTCACTTGAAGCATCTGAAAAATGGCAGCATTTATAAATATAAATATAAAGCACAACCTACTGACATGGAGGAGAAAAGGTTCAAAATCATTGGTTTCTAGGGCAGACCCAACAGCAGCTTAGTCCAAGTCACGTGACTTTCAAATTTTTTTTTACCTTAAATTTGATTCCAATTAATATAATTTATGTAAGAGTTTGTGAAGGCTTGGTGGAAAACTACGATTAGTTTAAATTACTTTCCCCATAGAAGCACATGAACGTGCATGATATATTAAAAAATAAGCACGAGTCTCCTACTAGATCAGTGTGTTTTCCGCAACATGGAATCACTTTGAAGATTCCACATACAAGACATCAGCTGTGGCTCTTGAAAAGCATCACACCACATGTGTTGAAATGGATCTCCACGTGGAATTTGGTTTATGGTCCCGGCTCTTTGCTGCACAAAGTTCTCTTCCTCTGCTCAGTTCTGAAGGAGGACGGTGTGGGCAGGTGGCTGGTGACCAAGGAATCAGGGACTCTGAGATGTAACAGAAAACCCGAATGAGATGATTCCAAACTATTGTCTTGCTGCTTCTGTGATTCGGAGTCAACGTTCATCGCTGAGGCAACGTGTGCTGAGTTTCGGGAAAGAGGAGCACGAGCTGTCTGTGATTTAGGGCTGGGGAGCGATCCAGCTCTGAGCAGGGTCGGGGAAATAAAATGCTGTGCACATAAGCTCAAAGGATAGCATTCTACTGGAGACTTCACGTTTTCCTACTCAGACAACACTGTATTCAGCATCGGCCCTGTTCACACTCACGAATAAAAACAAGGATGCCTTGTATAGTTTTTTTTGTGCCAATATCTTGCATTCAGGAAGAAGCTGGGAACTGAAAACCTGTAGCTGTTTCTTGGAATCCAGACACCATGACTTCTCCTCTCTGGCTGCCCTGCAGTTTATCTCCTCCTGCCTTACATATTTTCTGACATTCCAGTCAGCTATCCTGACTCCGTTATATGTTGCCAAACATAATTTGGAATTGATTTTATGGGCCTGTTTTTTTTTTTTTTAATTTTATTATTGTTTCATCCCTGTCTTCTACTGATTTAGTAGTGGTCCAATAAGCCAATTCCTAGATCTTCTCCTTGAAGCGCAACTTGCAGGAGTATGTAGACCAGGGGAGTAGCTAGGAATACTGGGCTCCTTGAAAGAATATTGCTTTGTCCCCCACCCTTTAGATAAAGGAAACCCTAGAAATAAAATCAGTAGAACCGTTAAGTGGGCCTCTGGAATGGTGAGAAGCCACCATCCCACTAGCGGGAGCCCTGATGTAAACTTAACACGCACGGATGAGGGCCCTGTTGGGTAAAGTTTGCACTCTTTCTGTAAGAAGTCCTTGTGGAGGAGGGATGGCAGGAATCACAAGAAACTACAGTGCTTTCCAACCTCATCAATGAAAGGTAGGAAGTACTACTAGTCTACTGTGCCTGAGGACTTCTGGGACACATCTCCGTTTTATTTTGTCCAAGGAAGAAGCGCACCCCACCGCTGTCTTGGTGATCGGCATCAGTAAGATACTGCACTCCCAGGTGCTCAAGCTGTCCCGCAACAAGCGCTACACGCTGACACCAGAGAAGCTCAAGTGGGACAAGTTGAAGCTCACATACAAGTAGGAAATATGTCCTTATCTGCTGAGCCATCCCTTCCCTGCAGTCTAAGGATCTTAATTCGTCTTCTTGAATACTTTCCCAGTACACCTACAGCTTTTTACAGTAAACATCGTATGACTAACATCTGTGTGTCCAGAGCAGCTTCAACATTGTTGTAGCATCGTTTGAGCCTGTCCTTGCTGTGTTCCCCCTGGGAGGCTGCTGTCATTTCCCAGGAACTTGATGAATGTGAGTGACACGCGCCGGGCCTTCTCCAAGGCCTTCAGCATGTGGAGCGATGTGTCTCCTTTCAGCTTCCGAGAGGTTCCTGCCCATGAGGAGGCCGACATTAAAATAGGTGAGGACTGGCTCTCACTGGAACCAAAGCGGCTCTTGCTTTCTCTCTCTTCCCTCCTCTATCTCGTCCCTCTCATATCTCCTCCTGTCTCACACTTTTCCCGACTGTGGTCCAACAGGCTTCTACCCCATCAACCATACAGACTGCCTACAGTCCTACTTGCATCACTGTTTCGATGGTATCACTGGAGAACTGGCCCACGCCTTCTTTCCGCCACATGGCGAGATCCACTTTGATGACGATGAGTACTGGATTCTGGGAAACATGCGCTTCAGCTGGAAAAAGGGTAGGTCTTCTAGTTGTGACTCCTGTGAGTGTCTTTCACAGGCGGCAGTGGGTTTCGTTTGTTCTGTAGCACCGTATCATGCAGCCTGTGTGCCCAGGGGTATGGCTCACAGACCTGGTCCACGTGGCAGCCCATGAGATTGGCCACGTCTTGGGCCTGATGCACTCACTGAACCCAGAGGCCCTCATGCATGTGAACGCCACGCTGACGGGACGGAAGCTCATCACACAGGATGAGGTGTGGGGCATGCACAGACTCTATGGTACGTCGAGCTCTCCATAGTGACCTGTACACGTGCTGAAGAGGCCCTGGTTTACACGATTTCTGGTTTTCAGCAAACATGTGGGCGTCCTGCTGTAGGTTCATGTCTTGTCTTGCAGGATGTTTGGACAGACTGTTTATCTGCTCCTCCTGGGCCCGGAAAGGCTATTGCGACAGCAAACGGAAGCTCATGCAGAAGCACTGCCCATCCAGCTGTGATTTCTGCTATGGTAAGATTCTTCAGGCTAGAGACATCTGGCCTGGCACAAGGCTTTACTTAGCGGCATGTGATGATTGAGCTGCAGAACTCACACTAATGTCTTTCCTGCATGCTGCCGGGTGACAGTGCAAGGGCTCAGAGAGGCCTGGTAAGCTTTCCACAGGTTCTTCAGAGGAATAAAATCAGGCATCTCTGCGAAGGCCAGAATTTTTTCAGACTGCTGAGCTGTATGTGATGTGGTAGACCTCAGCAGAATGCACTGTCTGGACAGCTTCTTGAGAGGAAGGGTCTTCTCCCAGCCTTTCTGAGCATGAGTAAGGTGCTCAGCTCATATTGTGTTTCAGGATTCACAGTACCAGGAGAAAGTGGAAAAAGGAAGCAGGAGAGAGAAAAGCTCCCTCGCCCATAATCTGTTTCTCGTTGTTCATTGGGAAAAGTTGCACTGCCATGGAAAATTCCATTGTGAGCAGTAACCAAGTTGGTCCGTTTCCAGCACTTCAGCTCGTAGTCATGAGCCACGGCCGATCATCTCCATTATGCTAGACAAACCCCAGGGTATAATTTAAAATACAGAATCCTTTCAATGTACTGGGATAACAAACAAAAATATGTCAAAACGGAGGTGTGGAAAACATACTTGCACTCTGATTTTAAGCGTTATCGCATGGTTTTTACAATAAGTTTGACCGGATCTTCTTGTCAGTCTTAGCCGTATATGAATGGAGTCTGAGCGAAAAGGCGACACTGCTCCTGGTTTTATGTCCTTTCCCAAGTGTGAAACATAATGAGGCGTGCAATTATAGGTGTGAAAAGTGAACTGCTGTTTCATAGTCCATAGCTGATTTGTGTCATCTTTAGCTTGAAAAACTACACATAAAAGCTGCCTGTGGCTGCAGGCCCGAGTTTCACGACTCCCATATACAGAACTGCTTTAGCCGAGCAACATCTGCAGGTTGAACACTTCCTTCAAGTATTTTTAAAAAAATAAATAAATAAAAACACACACACACACACTGTGTATCGTAGGGCTGATACACAGTGAGGGTCCTGCATGCTGCACGGTGTTCGAGAGCTTTGGTCAGCATACTTGCATAAGCCAGAATGCTGCTTCATGAGATATAAGGCAGTTTCCAAAAAAAAAAAAAAAAAAAAAGTCTGTTCTCACAATCCTGTTTCCAGAACCTTCCACTGGAAGAACCGATATTGTATGTGGATCAACAGTAGAAGTTACAAACTGTGTGACTGGAGAGGTTGGGCTAAGCAGATCTCCTTTTTCCTTCACAGAATTCCCGTTTCCAACAGCGGCTCCAACACCCATCCCTCCTAGGACCAAACACAAACTTGTAGCTGAGGGCCGGAAGCTCACCTTCCGCTGTGGGAAGAAGATTGCGGCAAAGAAGGGTAGAGTGTAGTAAGTATTTGCTAACTCTACTGAGATCAGCCTTCACACTGACCAAAGTTATGCAATTAAAATTGTTTTTCCTTTGTGTTGAATGAACTTTTTTCTTTTTGGTCTGCAACACTGCCACCCCCAGCCATGTGTTACACAAACCCACCTGCCTGCAAACTTAAAAAAAAAAAAAAATCCACATAATAGCTGCAGACAACAACACACTGCATCTAAGTAACATACAATAGCACATTTTAATCTGTTTATAAAATAATTTTTCAGATTAGGCGTTTAGCATTCACTATGTCACATGCTTTTCACATATGGTTACATGGTCCAGTTCACTAAAGCAAGTGTGGCCCTTTAGGGCAGCTTGACAGCCCTGGCCTAGATAAGGGGACCGTATTCTGCAGTTGCATGCACCCCCTCTGCAGACAGCTACTTTACACACTACCAGGAACACAAACCCCTACAGGAGTGTGTGGCTCACCGAGAAGTGACGCATCTGCCCCCTGTGGCCCCTTGGAAAGCTGCCATTGGCGATAATGCCTCGAAGAGTCTCTGGTACAGTTGCCAGCTGGCAAACTACTTCATACGTTCTTTGATTTACTAAGTGACATAATGTTGCTTAGGCTAATAATTTAATGAAAAGGAGATTTTAATGAGATATGTTATTACATGAAGATAAAATCGTCCGTCTTGGACTTGAGCCAGAAATGAATAAAACACAATAGTCCTATGCAGAGCACTGCCCTGAGTAGGCACAAAGCACTGTGACAAAACAGGTGTGTGCAGGAGGTAGCACAGAAGTAAAAGACACGGATCAGCTTCTGACTTACGGTCCTTGTCTGCTTGTCCACAGCTGGTACAAAGATGGGGAGCTCCTGGAGTTTTCGCACCCGGGTTACATCTCCCTCAGGGATGACCACATCAGCGTCGTGGCCAATGCCATTAATGAAGGCCTCTACACTTGTGTGGTGAGGAAGAACAAGAAGGTGCTTACCAATTACTCCTGGAGGGTACGGGTACGCTTCTGATGGCCCGCTATCCAGCTCTCCGCTGCCAAAGGGCAGACAGGCTGGCAGAGACACCTGACCCGTGGGTCAGAGAGCAGCCATATCACAGTTCCAAATCAGAACAATTGTTTCTTCAGTTCCCGTGTCACCTTCTGTAAATGCATATTAATAAAAAAAAAATTCCTAATGCCCAAATTTAAATTACCATATTCTGCTTCTACGGTGACAGCTTGGAGGGAAGTATTTCTGCCTTTTCTAGTTTTTATTAAAATTACACTGATTCCAAAAAGTTTACTGTAAGGTCTTTCTCTTCAATAGTACCATATGACAGGTAATGTTTCAACTTTGGGTATTTGAAGTAAGTATATAAAGTGTAAGACTATAAATGTTTATGCTTTAGCACTGGCTTAAAAGGTCTAAAAACAGGACAACTCCAATATCAAAATCTATTGGAGAGGAGCAATTAAAACACTAATTTACAACAATCAAAATATGAATTTACAATAATAATATTAAGCAGTCCAAGACAACAAAACTACTAGACAGAAAACGTTTTCATACTCGATTGCACACAGTAAACCTCCGACAAAGCCCATCAGGTCTATCATTAAAAATAATGTAATTTGAACTGACACATCAACATGGTAAAACCTAAACATTATAGACTGAAGACTGTTTGCACCCTATTTACAGACAATTGAAAAAAATGTCTTGAAGACGTTAGGATGAGACCTCGGGTTTCTCAACATTTTATCCATCCAAATCCTATACATTCTCAGAAGCCGGTACAGGCAACGATTATTAACACAGTTCAAATGGACAGCAGTAAAACAACTAAGCAAAATAGCAGCACTCTTAAAATGTAGCCTCATAAATGAATGTTATATAAATAATTGTCACATGTGACTTTCTTCCACCAAAATCCCATTGTTTGGTTAAAATGGGTTTGAATAAAAGGAACAGACAGCAGACGGCCGTTTTCCAAGAAGAGCCGAGTGTGCAGAGACGGGTGACATCATCCTTCTGGATGACTGCCCTCGAGCTCCACTCGGGAAAGGAATTCTTATTTTCATTCCAAATCCCACCACTTTTCTCCAAATGCTTTACTATTACCCTCACGATAAATGAAAGCAAAGAAACTTAAAATGGCGAACAGAACAGCATCCTTTGCATTTCTGTGTTGCCTTAAATTTAATTGCACTGAAAAGAAAGGGACTCCAAAGCACGCAGGAAAAAACAGAAAATGTACCACTAACTTTCAAATATACTCATTTATTTCTTTTTAAGAACATTTTCTGTGTCAATATGTTTGCCAACATTAACAAAGTTTACCATATTCTGGACTGAAATACCAAGCTACAGAACAGCCTTTCTCATCCACTGCTGAAACAAAGGGAAAAACTGCAACGTTTGGCTCAGAGAGCAGTGGAAAACCGTGTCCCTCGCTGCTCAGAAATGAGAGCCAGGTGTCACCTAAGCGAATGTCAAATTTCTGCTTGGTCATGTCACAGGTTTGCAGCAGACACCACCCAGGTGTGAGGAAAAGTTGTTTGAATGTAGACAAGAAGGTCCAACTTACTCACATACAAGGGAAAGAAAAACAAGAAAAGCTCTGAGAAGGGAACTTCCTTTTGGGCATCACCCAAAATGATGAGGACTCCTTGCAGTGCAGGTTCATTATTATTGGGCGTGCTCTCACATGCTTCTCAGACAAGGTACAGAGTTCTCCTCATTGGCATGAGCTTATCTTACCTGGCTGCAGCCCCCACCAGTCCCCTTTCCATGCAGTACAAGTGCAAGCAGCCATTAAGTCACTGAGAAACCAACGGGTCCAAGACCGATGAGACCACGGTCAATCCTGGGTTAGAACTTGAGGCTGAATCCAGGACCGGCTGCAGATGCCCCCTGGTTGGTGGTGGTCAAATGGAAGCCTGTCTCTTTTAAGTCATCATCTCCCTGGAAGAGAATAAGAAGAAGGGACATTCAAACTATTCTGCGTGACATTTCAGTCCCAGATTCACTTGATTCAGTTTTTTTAAAATGCACTGCTGTTTATTTGAACAGAACTGTATCAACACATGGGCAACAAAGACAGAGGCACTGTGTATAGAACATCGGTGGCCTCGTTTCCTTACGCCACTTGGGCAGAGCGCTTGCTCTTTAATCGGTGTCTAAATTGAGGCACACATACGAAGAATTAAACCCTCACCAGCTGACTGTAGCCCAGACCACCCTCGGGGGGCCTCGGACTTGTGCCACGCTTTACCCGCTGCTGCTCGCTCTTGGCCGGCCACGTGGGAAACATGGACGGCTCGATGGGCAGAGGTGTCTCACGGAAGTATTCGTGCTTGAGTGCCTCCTCTGCTGTGATCCGCTTGCTGGGGCAGTAGGTGAGGAACCTGGGTAAGGACAGCAAGGAGCAGTTATTAATGAACCCAATATACATTCCTAAACCAGCCACAAAACGTACCTTTAATTTCCTGGATGAACTTAAAGTCACCACCCAAAATAATGTTGAGATCTACAGCTGGGATCAAGTTCCTGCCTCTCCCACCAATTCTCACTGACAGCGGGATCACTTAAAAAATATGATTACCAATCCCAGCTATCCTTGGGGTCATGCTCCAGAGACCTGACTAATCACGAGAAAATTGCTGAAAAAGCGACAAAATGGATAAAAAAAACATCAAGATAGGCCTTTTATGACCAACAATTTAAACACCTGAATGTTTAAAGGATAAAACTTGTGAGAACCACTTGAAGAAATGGCAGGAGTTGCACAATAGGGGATCTGAAGCTAGAACCACTCCTAAGACCACTCCCACTGAGGGGGACATGGACACACAGAAGCTGGAAAGCTGACCAGGAACTCAGACTGAGACCAAATCCCAGAGTGAGCCTTTTTGCACAGGGGTTCAGCCTGGTGGCCGGAACTTGCCGCCTCAGCGCCATGCACTATGCTGTCGGGAGACATTTTTGTGAACAGAAATCATTCCGCCATAACAAAAATATTTTTCCAGTCCCTTATTCGTGCAATTTCCAGGTTGATATAAATAAACAACACAAACCACATGACCAAAGGTGGCACTCAAAATCTGAAACATCATCTACAACTGGAGAAGATTTCAAACAACTGCCAACTTGTCCAAGCCAGGCTTGCCCCAGACCTCATCACAGGACTTGCAGGTACAGTACCTCTTGCCACTGTTGATGTCAAAGTACACGAATCAACCATTAGAAAGAGGCTGCAGAAATTAGGTCTACATGGAAGATGTGCCAGGAATAAATCTTTGCTGTCCAAAGAACATTAGGTCAAGACTAAAATTTGCCCATGAACGGCAAAGACCAAGATTTCTGGAGAAATGTGCTTTGAAGAGATGAGGCAAAGATAAAGGTATTTGGCCACAGTCGCAGAAGAAATGCTTTGCAAAAACAAAAGACAGTGTTTGACCAGAAGAACTCAACACCAGCTGTAAGGTGCTTTGCTGCATAAGGGCCTGGGCAATTCACCATCACAAAATCCACTATGAATTCTTTATTGTACCAAAGGGTGCTTATATGAGACTATCTATTAGAAGACTGAAGCTCAACCAAAAGTGGACCTTTCCACATGACAATGACCCTAAACTTTCCAGTAAATCCACCAAGAAATGGCTGAAAAGAAAGAAATGGAGGGTTCTGGAATGGTCAAGCCAAAGCCCTGAATTCCATCAAGAGGGGGTTTAAAATGGCTATGCATGCAAGACACATCACACAGCTGAAAGAATTCTGTATGAAGGAGAGGGAAACACTTCCTTCCAGTCAATGTCAGAGACTGGTACACAGGGATAGGAATGCCTGCTTAAGGTTTCTGCAAAAGGGAGCAGCACCAGCTATTAGAGCCAAGGGTGTACTTACTTTTTCCACACATAGAAATTGTACTGTACATTTGTTCATTTTTCACTGAATAAATTATTGCAAAGTCAAATTTTCTTTTTTTTTTTTTTTAAATTACAACATGTTTACCTAAATATACTGTTTAAATACATTAAGATGCTAAACTAATATTAATCAATTTCATGACTGTACAAACATAAACTGGGTCTGACGATTGAACAGGACCAAGACCCCAGGTAGCCATGTATGGAAAGTCCATGTTTACAGTTTCTCATTCCTGAAACCAACCTCAGTAACACTGTCCTCATACTGCTCCCAAAAATCAATCAGATAAAAACCTTTATCTTGCATGTGTTTACCTAGGTTCCAGTCAGCTGTTCTGTAAAATTTTATACAGTCAGGCAGGAGGCACAGATCCCTGAAAATGTGCAAACATGCTGGTGTTCTTTTACGACGAGACCAAAGGACGGAAAGTCTGACCATTTCCAGCATCCGATATTCCACCATTAACCAGTAATTCACCCAATGCTAACTCCAGTATTTTTATACATGCCCTAACTATTATTACCACTATTTACCCAGCACCTTTGCCCAAAGCAACTTACAGTGTAACATTTGTTCACTATGCTGCTTGCACTAATTTACCCTTTTGACTGTATTAATTCAGAGAAAGTACTTATATCACTTTAAGCCTGTGTTTACCTCGACAATACTGCACCGATATTTATTATTTATTTATTGCACGTATTTGCACTGTTTTTCTTCCGCACCCCCGGAGAAACGAAATTTCGAACCCGATGTATACCCGTATACGGATGGGCTGACAAATAAAAACTCTTGACTCTCGAAATTAAGGATGCTACAGTGTTGTGTTGCACCTTGGTCCTGGAGAATCGCTGTCTTGTTTCACCATGCACTCTGTAGATGGACGAAATGACAGTAAACTCCTGCCTTGCCTAGCCTAGCAGGAGGTAGAATTTGAACCTGGGTTCATCGCGTACAAAGTAACAGGTCCAACCACTATGCCACCTACTGCCCCAGGTCTAAATATTTTAGGAGAGATATCCAGTTACTCACTTTTCCTCCTACTGATACACAGTGATACCTTGAACTCCATATTTAAACGTGCAGGCTATTGTTCATGAGCCTAGTTTCTTTTGTGTGCCATGGTCAAGGACTGAGCACCTCAGAAGGCACCCCAGGAGACTCACTTGTTCATGAGATCAAATCCTTGGTCAGACAGCAGAGCCCCGAAGCGTTTGCGCAGGTTGTTGTATGGGTACTCCGTGAAGGACACCTTCTTGACAGCGGGCAGCTCGCTGTAGCCCGGCCAGATCTTGTCACTGGGCGACCCCAAGTCCTGGTTGAGAGGAAATGAAGGGGGTGGAGGTATCGTAAAAACACCAGTACAGCGAAAACATTAATTATGTAGACTGAAAGCTTGCTGCCTCCAGTTACCGAATACAGATAATCCCTATCATACATACTCTCTGTGAAAGTATGTGAACCCCTTGTGCAATTAGATTCTCTTAAGTTTTACAACAAATTCATTATTTAATCAGAACCAGATTTTCTCATCTGACATAATATACAAGTAATTTCCAATTCCTTATATTGGTTTACAGAAAATCATGCATGTACTAGGGAAAAACTAAAAATGACTGCAGGTGCAAAAAATAGTGAACCGGGAATTGCAGAGATTAAACTAAGTAGGTAAGTAGCATGCAGTTCATGTCAGACAACCCTAACCCATCAACCCTCACCCAACTTGCAGAGTACTGTGAGGAAGAGTGGGCAAGAATCCCTCAAGAGAGATGTCAGAGCAGCGCAGCTAAAGGAGATGTTTGCTCCAAGTTAGCACTAGTAATGGAGGTGCCCTAAGCTATTGACTTAAGGGATTCACATATTTTTTGCATATATGAAATCAGTCATCCACATTAACAACTTCTGTTAAATGAGTGCATAAACGCTGGTATTTTTGTGTCCCCGCACAAGCAGGTACACTCCTTGCTGTCCTGTTTACAAGCTTTGAACAGGTGTTAAGAAGGTAAAGGACAAATATTCAACTACAACAGTTAAACAAAAAGCTCAAATTTCAAGACTTTGACAGGGATGTGGACATAAAATCATCAATGTATGATTAACAGGTCAGCACCCGTAGAGTTTAATTTAAAGTAAATTAAGTGAGAAATTCCATAGAGCTCAACCTTTCTAAACATGAAAGAAGCTAATATTTACTGGAGGTTACTAGAGTACAGCATTTGTCAAGCACTGTTGCTTTTAAAAAAAAAAAAAAAAAAAAAAAAAAAAAAAACTGCTGATGGAGGCCTGCAACAAAAACTAATATTAAAACAATAATCCAAGTGAGATTTACTCAGCCACAGAAACAAATGATGAAATATTGGATGAGGTGACTTTTTTCTCGTCAGTATAGTTATTCTGGCCTGAAAACGTGACCTGGGTTTCTAGTTTACTCCTAAAACAGATGTTGCAAGGAGGAACTGAGCAACGCAGCAGTTGGACAAACAGCAATGTCCACGCTTTGACCTTGACTAACCAATTTCAACACACTGCATACAAACATGTTGCATTTACAGACAGAAGCAAGCAAAGCAAAGGAAACAACAATAAACTGTGCAGGCCATACCTTAAAAATTTTGTTAATCTGGTCAATTTCAGACTTCCCAGGGAAGAGGGGCTTCTGGGTCAAGAGCTCACCAAAAATGCAACCAACGGACCACATGTCCACAGCGGTGGAGTACTCCTTTGGAGAGAAAACATGCATACACATGTTATACAGAGGGTTGTGTTCAGGGCATGTCCACTTTCAACTAACCAGCAGCTGGCTCAAGTCACATAGTATCCTGTTTCCTGGGTTTGACTGGCTCACCTTGGCACCCAGCAGAAGCTCAGGGGCGCGGTACCACAATGTCACCACCACGGGTGTGTAGGGCTTGAGCGGCGAGCCATACTCTCGGGCCAAGCCAAAGTCTCCCACCTGCAGTAGAGATGGAATAAACTGAACGCAGGGCTCAGGAAGCAAGAGCACCTGTGGTACTAGTACTTAGAACTACTACTTAAGAGAAAATAGTCTGTTTAAAGTATCAATACAATTTTTTCTTATAACTCCTAAGGGTTCCCAATAATATTGTCTAAATCAGTTTACAATGCCTTTGTAATAAGAATTCAGTTCATTTCTCAGCTTTTTTGTTTTATTCCCCTGAAAACCGAACAAATATGTATATGGATGACAAAAGATCTTGTAATTTAAAAGATTTATTTTCATTATTTTCAAGAAGAATGGCCCATTATTTGAATAAAATGCAAGGGAGCCAATAATTTCAGCCTCATCTGTACCTTCAGGATGCCTTTGTGACTGAGAAGCAGGTTAGATGTCTTCAGGTCACGGTGCAAGATCCAGTTGTCATGGAGATGACGGACTCCTCGCAGCAGCTGGATCATGAGTGTCTTCACCTCACCTGAATGAAAGAAAAACTAGTGGAGTAAGAAAATGACACTGAAGCAAGCTACTGAAGAAGATCTCCTGAGGTGAAAAACAAGGAAAGAAGTACATTAAGGCCATTAATAAAGGTTAAACAAGAGGGACTAGTGTCCAAAACACCTGGGAGAAAAGGCTGCTTCATTGTCTCCATGAGGCTCTTGAGGTCATGCTCCACATAGTTCATGACAATGTAGATCTTGTCCATGTTACTCCCAACAACAATCTCCTAACACAGAAATGAAGGAAGCTTGTTAGTCACAACACGGTAAGCAGAGGCTGTTGTTGGCATGTCAACACACATTTTCCCTCCTAGCTATGAAGAGAAGGAGGGAGCACAGCTGGACTGTCAAAACTGTACTGAAATTAATTTTTAGCTTATGACTACTAGCAATCACCTAGATCTGTATTTGTTGTACATCTTCCTGTGTAAACCATTTGGATTAAAAAAAAAAAAAAAAAAAACAAACTGATCTGATAGTGTATCATACAAACAGCAGTAAATCAGCTTAACCTAAAAAATTACCATTGTGATATTTTTTCATCTATGAATTTATTAATAAAACAAACAGTCACCATGCCAGACCAGTCACTCACCCTGACAGTCACAATGTTGGGGTGCTGAGCCTTCAGTATAGTGTTGATTTCTCTCAGAGAAGTAATAGGAAACCCTTCTTTCTCCTTCTCCATCTTGAGCCTCTTGAGAGCCACAATCTCATCTAATAATAAGAGAGAAAACCTCTACACCACCTGCTGCACTTTCTGTGTGCAGACAGAACACAATTGGGGTGCACTGTGTACCTGTCTTTTTGTCCTTGGCTCTGTAGACCACCCCATAGGTGCCTTCCTCGATGCGGTTCAAGCACTGGAACTCTTCCACGCTACGACACCCCTAAAAGAGAGAGTAAGGAGCTTTTATTTGCTGAGGATGTCTAGAAGCAACACATTTCATGGTCACAACACTGCTATGTTGCTGTTAGTGCGGTCATGACAAATAAAACCTTGAACCTAATGCACATTAAAGTTCACGCAATAAAACTACATACCTGGAAAGCAGGAAGGTACTTGGGCAGCTCCTTTTTCATCTCCACAGGAGAAATGGGAGGCGAGTCTGGGATGTAGCTCTCCTCTGGCGTAGCAGAGCGAGAGCGAGACTGGGGTGTGACGTCTCCGTCATCTGCCTCTTCTTCATCAGCACTCTCCTCTGTGTCATGGTCAAAGCGGGACTCAGGCACTGCAATACCGCAATAAAGAAAAACCACATTTGTTCTGCATTTTGCTCCATCTGACACATCTAGTCACTATAGACAGTTATTTTCTAAAGTAAACCTTAAGGTTCAGGGTTAAGGTGACTTAACTCAAAAACCAGAGACCGTTCCAATTGATGGAAAGAGTGCAATAAGAGAGACAGATACTTTTGTGGCTTTTTTAAAAATTAAACCTAGTACTTTTAAAATTGTAAATGCAATGATAACACAGCTATAGAACTGGAACCTACCAGCAGGAACATGGTTTCCATTCTCCCTCTCCTCCTCATAGTTTTCCTCAGAATGTTCTTCATCGCTCACCTCATCTGAAGAAGAAAAGTCAATCAAGGAGCTCTGTGATGTGGACAGCCTGCTATCTAAATTTTGACTGCAGGTGGGTAGATCTTCACTCACCTGCACTTTGTGCAGAGCCATCTGAATTGGAGGCAGACTCTTCCTCCTCACCCTCACTGTGACTGCTTGACTCCTCCTCCTCTTCGTCTTCCTCTTCTGCTTCTTCTTCGTCGTCCTCCTCCGAGCCTGAACCAGATGCTTAAAAAAACAAAACAAAATCTATAGATACACTTATTAATACATATTCATACACAAATATATGGGGCTGCCAGAAAAGTATGAGGGGGGAGGGGAAGGGGGGGGGAAACCCCACACACATGAAAAATTAGTTAAGAGCAATTCAAAAGTATAAATTCAGAGGTGGAGGAAGGCAGTGAAAGGCTTTCTCCAGGTCTAAAGGCTGTTGTAGGGTCTACCTGAGGAGGACTCTGCTGTGCTAGTCTTCCTCTCACTGTCACTGATGTCCTGCAGATCAGACAGCAGATCTCTGTCCTCAGGTTTCTCCTCTCTCACTGTTGAGAAAGCACAGCAAAGTATCGTCAGTCCACCATCGGAAGCACTGAGCGCACCATGCAGGGAAAGTGTAAGAGGCCAAATGCTCCCTTAAAACCAATCATTCTTATCACAGTTAATGCTATGGGATGCTGAAGACCAGGGGTGTTAAACGTACGGCCTGCGGGCTGAAACCGGCCCATTAGCGGGTTCAATCTGGCCTGCTTGATGAATTTTAAAAGTAAAAAAATTTATTTAAAACACGAACTCGAAATGCGTAATAAAATGCAATTCCTAAATCGTCCGCATGGGTGTTAGTCAAAGGGGAGGGGTGTTCCGTTTTAATTAGAGTAAAAGAAGTGGCATCTCTGCCACCAAGTCTGAACAGCAGATGGTAGCAATGCCCCTTCTGCTAGATATGGTGTAGGCTACCTTATTTTATACTCACCTTGACACCCTCATTAGCCAAAATGTCTTTGATTTAAAGTTTTGTTTGCATTTGTGCAAAAAATTGTCTTAAAAATCTGAGGTTGTTATATATTTTGATGTGTTGATATGTTTTGTAAAAGGATATTTGATTAAATATGAAGATTTTCTAATGTACTTGTATTTTTTTGCACGAAAACAAAGCAAAAAAACATGGATTTATTATTATTATTCGTAATTCTGTTGTGATTGTACTACTCCGGCCCACTTAACATATAATAAGGCTGTATGTGGCCCCTGAACCAAAATGAGTTTGACACCCCCGGTCAAGACCATCAACGCTCCTGAAGCATGCACTGGTGTTCTGTGCACCATTGCTATCACTTAATCACATTATTCATTGAAAGATACGCTCATCATTTAACATGTCATTTCATTGTTTCTATTGCAGCACATTTGTTGTAGTGTTGAAGGAATACATAATGCAGATCTGATGCTAATTAGTATTTGGTGGCCCGTTTGATAATTAGGCAACTGTTGATTTAAATACTTTTTACTATGTATAAATCCTTAGCGTGTTAAAGAGTATTTTAGTAATATTTGTGGAAGTTGGTTGGGAACACATTATTGTTTTTGCCCATTTAAAATTATGGAAGATAGGTTCCCGCTATCCTAAAATTCAGACACATTGTCAGGAATAGGATAGATTTCGTTAGCGGGGGATGCTTGCATTTGCAATTGAAGCTCGGAGGCCAAGCCACCTCACCTGGCCTCCGGGGATCGACATGCTCTGGCCGCTCACGCTGAGGCCTGCTGGGACTTCGACTGCGGTGGCTTTGCCTGGACTTCTCACCGTACTCATCCATCATCCCCCGGTGGTGAGAGGGTGCTGTATAGTGAAAACAGAGAGCAGACAGGAAAATTAAGTAAGCCGGACAGCAGACCCCAAGAAGACATCCTGTAGACCTGGAGGACTTGACATAACCCACCTTCCCTGCGTGCTTCACGCTCCTTGCGACGCTCTTCCACCCTGCGCTCTCGCTCCTTTAGCTCCCGCTGCTCCTTCTGCTGCTGCTCCCGCAGCTTGCGCTCGCGCTCCCTTTGACGTTCCAACTGTTCCAAGCGGTCCCTGCGTGCCATAGATGGAGACGGGGGACGCCTGTCAGGGGGTCTTTCAAAAGCCCCACAGCCCAGGCCCGCCCCCGCACCGTTAATATTAGCAAGACAAAACAGGGAACATGCATACACACACACACACACACACACACACACACACACACACACACACACACACACACACACACACACACACACACACACACACTCCTCACAAATCGAACTGAAATTGTTCTTTTAAACAACTTCCAGCCATTTTTTTAATCTACTGCTAACTGAAGAGGACATTTCCATTTTTTAGCTTCACAGTAAAGTTGGAAAATGGCAGTTTCTTCTTGTTTTACTTAAATCTGGTCAACAGTGTGCTTGCTAAGCAAGTCATGATGCTTCCCTATTTACTACAGACAGAAAATATTACACAAAGTAATGCAAATAATGTGAATAAATGAGATACAAATCTAAGCAACTTGTGAGAAAAGATTGGTACACATTGAACAGAACAACGCAATGACCCCAGAAGCACTACGACAAAAGAGAGGTAGAGCACTGCCACGTGGGGGAGCTGCGATCACCTCTCTCTGCGTGAGTGTGCCCTGGCCAGCTCCCGCCGTTTCTGGCGCTCCCAATCTCTGCGTGCCTTGTCCTGCTCCTCTCTCTGGCGTTTGCGTCGCTCATTCTCCCTCTCCTTTTCCTTATCCTTGGAGCGTATGTGTTTCCCTGTGGGCCAGAGATGTGTCACAACCTTTAATAAGCAGAAATGAGGACCACCGTGCTGGGCCAAATTCAACAGAGTGGAAATCAAACTAACATACCCCCTTCTGCAGAATGACTGCGACGCCTCCTCTTGTCCTTCCTCTTCTCTTCCTTCCTGTGGTGTGATTTGTCTTTTCTTGCCATCTGCTGTGGCGGCTTTATAGCCAGTGATTCATCCTCTTCCCCTCTGGGAATAAGAGGGGAAATAAAACCTTTCTTACAAGTCAAAGTCAAAAGAGTTTATTTGTTATGTACATGGTTGTATACCATGTAGTGAAATGTGCTCTGATCCAGGATAGACTGTGCATGATAATTTACAATGAAAAATAAAACAAACAACCAACCGAACACCAAGAAGAAAAGAAACAAACAGCAAATAGATAAATAAGTAAAAACTGCCCAGACCCATGAATAAACAAGCCCCAAGTTGCCTGTCAGCCTGATACCTGTCCTCCATGGAGTCCTCACGCACGTATGGAGAGTTCCGGATTGTTATTTCCATCCTGTTGTCCCGTAGCTCTCCCTCCTCTGGCGTGTCACGCTTGGCTTCCCGGTCATCTGCCTGGAAGGATAATGTCACATCAGACTGGGGAGCAGTGTCTCAGAAAAAGACAGAACACATCTGAGATGATGCATGTCTAAGAGACAGCGAACTGTTGTGTGGTTTGCATGAGCAGAAAAGGATTTGTGCATGCAAGCTAGAAGTTAGGTTCTTGGTCCCAGGTGGGGAAACTACCAAAATAAAAATCCAGATGCACCAATATGCAAACTGTACACACCAAAACATATGTTTCCATGGGGTTGAAGGAAACTAGATTGTCGAACATGACGACAAAGGCGAAACTCACGGTTTTCTGCCGTTTGGAGTCTGTCTTTTCTTCCAGTTCTTTCCTCCGTTTCTTTTCTTGAAGAATCTCATCCAGTGTCTTCACCTTCCAAGTGTCCTTCTCGTCCCCCATCAGCACTTGCTGGAATACAACTGTGGAATTACAGGAAAAACACCACTGACTACAGCCAGCAAAATATCAGCATCATTGTAGGTATCTACATAAAGTTTCAAATTTAGAAAACAGAAATGTGAATAAAATATGCAATTGTTAAGCAAAAATTAACATAACTGATTAGAATTTAACTAAGTAAAATAGATAAATTCTTAATGCCTGAGAATTTCATGTTATATTGAGAAGCAAGTAAGCGTTACAAAGAAAATGCAGTTTAACACACTGATCATCATTTGGACAAAACATGTCTTGTGTATCAGTACAGCCCAGCAGGAGCCTGCCATTCACTTTCACATTCTCACTGGCAAAAACACACAGACAGCACATTTACAAACAAACCAGAGTGAAAAGATTACATACAGTGGTCTGCACACCTTCACTGGAATTTTAGATCTTGTTGATGTAAACACTGAAATTAAACCAAATCATGTGAGACCTGTAATGACCCAGCCAGAGCTCTGACCTTTATTCTACTGAAACTCTTAATGCTGACCGAAAGAAGGCTGTCCCCAAGACAGATCACCTTGCAATTTTACAAAATTTGAACTGTTCTCCAAAGAAAAAACAGGGTAAAGTTTCAAAATTCCAGTGCACTCTTGATAGAAGATAGAATACAATTTTAAAAGGTTTATTGCTGTAATCAAAACAAAGGGTGCCAAGTATTAATTGAAAGGTGTGCACACTTATGCAACAAAAATTAAGTTTTTTTATTTTACTTTGAGTATTTCCTCACGAAAGGGTTATTCTTTAATTTTAAATATGGCTGGCTTCAAGACCTTATGAAAAATGAAAATGGTCTGGCACGAATTGTTTTGATTTCAATCTTTACAACAACAAACTATTTCAATAAGACTGTGTAGATGTTCCATATCCCCTTACAGGCCAACAAAACTAAACTGGCACTGAGGACACTGATATTACACACGAAAAAATAGTAAAAACTCTGACCAATACAATATGTTAACATGTTTTTTTTGTTTGTTTGTTTTACATAGGCCGAGACAGCAAACACATAATTTAAAAGCCATCCAAAACAAAAGCATGCTCATATACAACATATGACGAAGGCCACTTCCTGCACTCTTGCAATACAGAAACAAGGAGTTTGTGCAGAATGACCATTTCCACATTGACTTCAATAACATCTGCTGTGGCTAAGTGAGGACAGAACACACAGACATATTTCACACCCAGACTGGTCTAGAAAGACACTCCTCAGTTACCGGTCACACTGGCACACAATTGCACTTGCCTGCCCTGTACTTACACAGGTGTAAATGTTACAAAAATACCAGAATCACTCAATTTTATTACAAAAGTACTTAAGGAGTACAATGGACCAACTTTGACGAAGCGACTTTTTACCCGCATTTAAAGCATACATAGCAACAATATTTACACTATAATGATCCACTACACGTATTCCATACTAACCCAGTGCAAAGAGAATATGTTTACCGTCTAGCCTACCTTTACCACACACTTGGAACATTTCCTCTACATTTATCCACTACGTTCCCAATTGGCAAAGACGTGGGTGTTTTTAAGTTTAAGGACGTACAGGAAAACGGCAAATAATTACAATTACTAAACTACTCAACCTCCGGCCAGAATGCGGTACTGACCTTTAATAAACGTGTGTCACTTTGGACATTTTATCATGTTTCAGTCTGCTCGCTCGTTAAAATTTTCGAGGCCTCAAATTACCGAACGCCGTATAGTGAAAACCACAGCTTATCGATATTTTATTCAAAAATATATACATATAATCTATGTCCTAAATGTTACACTGCATGTGAACAAAACTACACTTATTTAATGGCTGCTGTTCAATTAAACTGCGTCGCAAAGCTATGTTGCTCACCTGAAGAAAACGATCCCCACACTTTGAACACCGCAACGCCGAAAACGATAAACTTCCGCTCCCGGGCGATTACAAATGACGAACTTCCTGTGCGTAACCGTTGTTCTCCGCTCTTTCAACGAATGTCGTACGATGAAAACTCCGCGACTTCGCCTCTAGTGTCTTGGAGGCGAACTGCACCACGTTTTATGCCGTTCCAGGCCACAGGATGATACGGATTCGGATCGCATTTATTTTTGTGGGAAGCAATTTTCTTTCAAAACGAATTTCGAAATTAAGAAACCCAGAAAAAGAAAAAGAAAAAGGCAGTAAAAAATAACACTCATTGTAAACTGTTTGAAAATCCGAAATGGAATGATCTCAATTGTAATTGCTCAGTAGAGTTAAATAAAATGTTAAAATTAACATGGACATATCATCCATTACAAACTTCACAACACATGTAGAACAAAATTAAACATAACCTTGCAGCAGTGCCAGTGAGACTACACTGAAAATACAGAAAGGAGATAAAAATAAAAAATAAGTTCATATTTCATAAATGTGTTAAGACATTAACAGAAGCACAGTTCTAGCAGCTTTGGATTTTTTGAGTTCAGGATTGCATTCTTTATTTACTTCTTCAACAATAGGGGAAGGAATGGTTTTTAATGAGCAAAACTGCATTTGTATTTGAAAATAGAAGGTTTATTATGTAACAAACATCTTTAACTCTCTTGTGGTTAGAAAAAACAAATGATACATGTTTAAATGTAAAACTTCTCTCACCTTGTTAGTCAGAAGACACTTCAGAGGAAAAGGCTACAGTTGCTTCCAGTGAATATTGTCAATAAAACCATTTCAGTACAATACCACAAATGAAGGTAAAACTGGAACTGGATCTACAGTATTTTATCTTGAAACAAAGCCCAGAGTATGTGAACATTTTTAGGAGCACTGAGTGAAAAGCATATTTGCACAGATCCATATCTGAAATAGCGGAGCTTGTAGAAGATTGCTGAAAATGTTTTCTTTGAGAAATACTGTAAGCAGACAAATGTAAAAAAAAAAAAAAAAAAAAGACAAAACCAATAACCTTCCAGCTACATATGCCTTCCTGGACTTAAAGTGCTTTTAAAGAAAATAAGCAAAGAAAGCTTCAGGAACCAACTCAGGTGTTGTAAAGGTAATAGGCAACAATTTGTAGTCAGAAGATTTTACTCTGAATCCCCCACCTGCTGCAGTACCCATGAACATGGTATTTACCAACTATGGATTTAAACAAATAAAATTATCCTGCTGTATAAATGGGTATGAGCACCATGAGCAGCTTACAGTACAAACCTGACATTCCAGGTCTGCCACAGGATATTAAGTGAAGGAATTAATAATATGTATACATTGGTGTGATTGTTCCTCCTGTCCTGGTATGGGATGTTGAGTTAAACAAAGTGTTCTGATGGGAGACGCTCTCCAGCCTCTGACTGGTGTGGATGATCCACACTTCGTGTAACCTGTCTGGTTGTTTATAGACAACGGGTTACAAAGATTCTCTGTCAGCTGGTCTGAGGACATATGAGCCGGGACAGTTTTTTTCCCCCACACTGTAAGACTGCTAAACCACTGACCCCTCCCTCGGACAGTGGGAACAGTCGATCAGGGTCTGTCTGTCTGTATGCCTGTCCCCCCATTATATAAAACTATCGGTGGTGTGTTGTTGTAGGTTTGGCTGCTGTGTCATCCCCCCCTCCCCCTATGTATATTTTCATACCCTATTCTTATTAATTTATTCTCCTTATTTATTTATTTATTTATTTATTTTCCTTTTCCTAATTCAAGTATTTATTTAACAAAAACTCACAGTGCAGGATAGGCAACACAGGTGGGGGTGGATTCTCAAGGCTTTATTCTGCCCCCACACATTTCCTCTTATCTGTCAAGACTTTCACCTCTGTTCACTTCACCACACCCAGTAATATTGCAGCCTTTGTGATGGACACACCCGGAATTTGGACTGTGGCTGTTTATCCTCTGTCGAACAGTTTACTTTCCCATTGCTATAGAAACTCTATTTAATGTAATGTCAGCCTACTTCTGTGCCTGTTGGGAATTGGTTTTAAAATTAATATGACATATACTGCTTTGCAAAAGTATTCAAGTCAAATTGAAAGTTAACATTGTCTGTATTACAAATTATAGCTACAATTTTGCAATCAATATTTTTAGTTTGAAGTCATGCTGTAACACTAATGCAGGAGCTAAAATAAGTTGTGTGCAGATATTTTAAAGAAAATGAAAAAGAGAACTATGCAGCTGGCATGTATATTCAAGCTCCACACATTAATACTGGGTAGAGCCTCCTCTTGCTGCAACGACAGCTTCACTCATTTTGGGGTGCATGTGTACCAACTTCATGACATTTTTCCCATTCAGCTTGGCAAATCTGTAGGAGGTTCTTTAGACTGGCTGGATGACAAATTTTCAAGTAGTGCCACAGATTCTCAGTGGGATTGAGGTCCAGACTTTGACTAGATCACTAATTTGATGTGCATGTAAGTATAATTTGTAATCCAGGCAATGATGATAACTTTCAAAGTGTTTGAATACTTCTGCAAGGCCCAGAATCTGTAAAGGTTTCTTTATAGTAGTGATTTACTTCTATGCATTGCAGCACCATGGCTCAGTGGGTAATGTCCATGGCTGTTGCTTTGCACTCGGGTTCACATCCAGGTCAATGTATGTGGAATGTGCATGGTTGGGTGCGTTTCCTTTCACAGTCCAAAGAGTCCATTGATCCTAGCGTTTGTTTTACCCTGGTGCAGCGTCCCATTGAAGGTATAACCCTGGTTCACACCCTAAAGTTCCAGGATAGGCTCTAGACCCCTGCAACCCTGCACTGGATAAGCAGTTATTGATAACAGACTGATGGATGTAGAGTAGTTGCTGCAAACTCTCAGACTTTTTCCCACAAAGTGATTTCATCATCTAACAGACAGACTTCACAATAGTGTCAGTATTTAGATTGTTTTATTGAGTGGAAATAAAAATTATCACAGTGTTAAAACTGTCAATAAAAAAATGTAAACATAAAATGCACTTTTTGGAACACAGACCCCCAGAATTGTGTCCTCAGCAGGTTCAAAGTAAGTTCTGCAGTCCTACCTTAAAGCTTTGCATGACTTCTCACAGAGGTAAGAACAAAACACACCTGTCATGATTCTCTATAACCTTTACCTCTACTGTGTACTGATGTATACTTGAATAAATACCTACAATTGCCTCATAACGGAGTCAAGTCAAGGTCAAGTCAAATTAAATTTGAAGGTCATTTGACTCAAACTAAAATTACATACATGGTGTCAGTTCACAAAACATTTGTAGGAGGAAAGACTTGTTTTTAGAGGCCAATTTTGTGGGTTAGAAGACAGTGGCACACTACCCATCCGCAAACACAGAGAAGCATGTGCTCCCTGCTCCGCCTGAACGGTATTATGTGCTCGAGACTCGTACGACTGTATGTTCCCGCTACTTTGCTCAGATTAATACGCATGACGTTCACAACTGACCACTGCAACTCCTCATGGCTTCAGGTCCCACTGAACACTGATTACCAGAACACCTTCAGAACATCAGTTTAATACAACCGTAAGGAAAGAGCAGCCATTTAAAAAATAAAAAAAAAAAAGGCACCACAAACAGTGGCGATGGGTGCAAGTGTCAGATTCCCTGCTCTTCACAATATTGCTTTTGCTGTGCTGATCCATATCATCCAAAAGGCATATGTACGCAAAACATTTGTAAATACATATATCTGCGCTGAAAACAAAACCATGGCTCATTACCATGGTTACCACACAGAGCACAGCCACCATCTTGAGGCTGGCTGACCTGTTGATAACTAAACAGTGCCAGCAGTAATGGTTAGTGATTTGTTGGGAAGGCAAACTGCATTTTCCTAACTGAACTAAAGCTCAGTGTTTTATACTAGAACTAGAAAGTATGAAACATTTATACATCTTTAAAAACACACCAACAGACACACAGATGGCAGAAACCACATTTGCATACTCTGCCACCCCCGCTAGTTTAGCAAATGTATGCAGAAATGCATAGAGTACACACATCATGTATTCTGTACAGGAGCATCTGCACTGCTGGATTTTAAGGCATGAGCCACATATGTACAGTAAATCATATCACAGGGACAGTGACTTCAAAATTAATCAGTCAAGTAATAGCATAGTGCAGGCTGATGAATAAACACGGATTGAGAAATTGAGAATTAACAGTTTAAGAATCACACCTTATACTGGAATAATATAAGGAGGTCCTATGCAGTTTATACCCATCCCTTTTCATTAATATGCATGAGTGGCATTAAAAATAATAAATCACATTTTAAACACCCAGACACCTGTGCTGTCCAAAAATAACATACCTCTCCCACTTACTGCAGTAAAAGGGTACTCCCTACAAACCTGAGTAATCCCTGCGGAAACAGGTTGAAAAACTAACTCACATCCACAACGTTACTGATCATAATGACAGGACCCCTCGGCTACTCCACTCGCTTAGCACCAGCTCTGGTTTGGGTGCAAACATTTACTGGTTAAATGTTGGTCCATTTAATTATCCATTAAAATGGCTAATTTCTATATAAACACGTGGGAGGTGTTGAGGTCAGATTATCAGACAAATTTAATTTGTTCAAAGGTAACAACATCAGGTGGAATCAAAGCAGCGGCAATACAGCGTGTGGGTTCCTCCTTACCACAGTCAGCGCCCTTGTGCTTTATCCATGCACAGAACTGAAGCTTGGTGGACAGTGGGTGGAATGTCAAAAAAAAAAAAAAAAAAGTGGTCATATTTAATCTCCATCTGCCCGTTTCTCATCATGATCTGACAAAGCTTGAGAGCAGTGTGTTTCTATCACAGTTGAGTGTTACCCTCAGCCTTTCTTTCCTTCGACCACCAACAGCAAAGGAAAATGGAAATACAGGAGAACTACGACTCCGAGTAAATTTGTATGAGTGAGTGACTCCTCTGCGGGGTTCCATGCTACGGCGAAGCCTTGATATCTGTTTCCTGAAGAATGGGATTTTGGTCAGCCTCAAGACTCTGAGCCAGGCTGTGCAGCGCGTCCCTCTGGGCCTGCTTAGCTTTGTTGTAGAGCATGACGCCCACGATAACCTGCACAGTCCCCACAGCTGACAGCAATGTCACCTGGTTGCTGAACACAATGATGCTCAACCAGATGGACAAGGCATGCTTCACTGTGCTGGCCACACTGTGGGAGGAATAAGAACACAGCAATGAGCTCCTGCCAGCTGCAGACAGGACAGGAAATTCCTATGCATCCACACCACCGCTCTCACCTAAATGTGACGGGGGAGATGCGGCCCATGAGCGCATATGCCGTAACACTCTGCAGGTGGAAGAGAACCCCGTCAAACAGAAGCAGCACCACGATGTCCTGGTTAAAGCTGAAGGAGCGCCCGCTCTTGCCAATCACGGGGACGTCCTACAATTGCAAAGACAATTCAGCAACATATACTGAAGGTGCCGTGCCTGCTGGTAGCACAAAGGAAAAGCAGGACAATGGGATCAGTAAACACCTGCATGCCTGTCTGGTTGAGAGCAATAACTCCTGGGAATGTTGACCCAACAAGAATGAGGCCAAAGAGGGTAAACTATACCAGGGCGTTACCACGACACTTACAGAGGTGGTGCTTTATGCTTAATTGGACCGTTTAACTCTGCAAACAAACATTCACTGCTGAAAAGCTCTTATTGGCATGTCATGTTTTTCAATGTCTTTTTTTGAACAACTGCCTTCAAGTGAAGTTTGTAATTTTTACTGCATCAAGCTAAGTATCTTCATCAAGCTCACAACAGCAGGAGGTGGAACCTTCTGTTTGCAACACATTGGCTCTAACCACTACCCTACATGTTTCATTTACATGTGAAGACAATTACAGCACTTAACACTTTTTAACTTCAAATCAGGACACTGATAAATTTCTAATCTTCTGGTAGTGTGAAAACCACTGATGCTGACAGTCTTATACCATTTTACTAGCAAAAAATATCTACTGCTGCAATATTTGAGGAGTGAAAGTTATATGAAGTGTGTTTGTATTATTCTGATGGTTTCTCCTCTTGCTTGGTTAACAGCAAGACCTGGGGGGGGGGGGGGCAAGACTAGAACTCACCAGGAGGAAGAGCCACGCAGGGATGAGCATAATGACCGCAGCAGCGCTGGTATAGAACTGGAGCTCTGGGGGGCTAAGACGACATGAAGACATCAATGAATAACTGCAAAAATACACCCATCATCATATAAAATAAAAACATCCTAACAAGTTTACCTTCACAGCTTTATACCTTCTGTGCATACATCTCTCAACAGATGGTTATGTTTGTCATATTTGCCACCCTGAGTACAAAGTGACCTGTCTGTGAAGCACATGCACAAGACAGGATAACATTTAAATAAATAAAAAGAAATTACCGGTGTGTGCAAGTAAGCAGAGCATAGTGTTGGTAATAGCAGAAAGAGAAAACAGATCCGATTTTTAAATCTCACACAAAAGTAATTCTGCTGCACATCATTTCCATTTCTAATCATTAATTTAAAAGAAAACGCACCACCAAAGGGCTAAAAATGCAAACATTGCCATCATTACTATATTAAAGCAAAACAACATATTCACCTGGGTTGAGCACAGATTAATACACAATTAGCTCACCTGAACTTGTACTTATCCCCACTTAAGAGCTTCTTGGAGAACACGTTTTGTAAGCTGTTGAAAAGAAATGCCATGAAAAAGCAGAGAAAAAGTGGTATCGTTCAACACGCGGCTGCAGTCTAGTTTTGGAACAGGAGCTCACCAGTCCATGATGTTGGTGGAGAGGGCTGCCGAGAAGCCCAACAGGTTGAAGCTGACCTCGGTGGCAGTGCAAAGTGCCAGACCAGCCATGATGGGAAAAAGGGAAAGGTTTACCCAGAGTCCTGGAACACAGTCAAAGGATTAGCTGTGGACCTGCAACATGGCCCAACATTACAACACATTATACACATCAACTGTGAACATGCACTGTGGCTAGACTGCTTATTTATCGTACATATTAGCAAAATCCCTGACGTAAAACCCTTGGGGCCATGTGTTTTTCAGAATTTTTCGGATTTTAGAAAGGTAATAAGTATGCATATACGCAACACCTTGTTAACAAACAGCAAAACCTTCAATGTTCAGCGCTTCATGATATACTCCAGCTTGTTTCATAAGCAACAAACCAGTCACTGGCAAAGAGTCACTTTTTCAAAGTCAAATCCACTCAATCATAACTGTGTGCATCATAAAAAAGGCCCAGCAGTGGATGTTACATCCTGTAGCAGCTGAGGAAGCTGAACCTACCACAGGAACTGCTGATCCAGTTCTACACAGCAGTCACTGGGTCTGTTCCAAGCTCCTCCATCACAGTCTTGTTTTGGATGAGCCACCAAACAAGAAGGGCAGGCTGCACCGTGTTAGTCAGGTCTGCGGAGAAGCTCACTGCCTTCAGGCCCTGTACTCCTTCCAAATTAGGAGACAGGCAGGGGAAATGGTGATGGACCCCTCTCACCGGGCCATGGCTTTTTTTGAACTTCTCTCATCCTGCAGGAGCTACAGATCACTGCGGCCCACAACAACCAGATACGAAAATGGTTTCTTTCCTCGCGCTCTCACATCCATCAACAGCAGATTTGTTTGTTGGTCTGTGCTAAGTTTCCTCCCTCCTTATTTGTTCTCATTTAGCACTTGTATGTACGCTATGCACGCATGCATGTATGCATGTTGTGTTTCTCTAATGTACATTGTGAGCCATTGGGAAACAATTCCAAATTCCCTGTATGTGTAATAACACTTGGCCAAATAAATCAGATTCTGATCATCATGTGGTCAGTATCTTAATTTTTTGTCTTTTGCAACGCTTTCCTATTTTTTCTTGTTGTTTTATTGAGTTTTTGGACATCACTGGAAAACTTAAACAAGCTGCTTTGCTAATTCTTGAAATCATATGTAGTCACAGTTCTTAGTACTATATTCTGAATAACACACCACCACCATCAAGCTTCTACAATAATTCAACTTTTTGGACTACTGAAAATGATAGATGCTTCTGTTTCTTCTCCTCCTCACTGTTATCCACAGGAGGATCTTTAACTCATTTTTACATTCTCCCAATCAAGTGTAGGTGGTGTCAGTTCAGATTTTGCTATCAGTGCAGTTCTGGCACCAACCTTATTAATCTATTTATTTATTTATTTTAAATTTTACAGTTTTTGGACATTATTATTTGAATTGCAGACCTGTACATACCCTCATTCCTCACATAATGGAATTATTCATTCAGTGAAATCACCCTACCAGGTTAATTGAAATCCATGTAGTAAGAGGGTTAAGTCATCATTAAGGGGGAGGAAAACGTCACCTAAAATTAACAGGTTGTCATCATAATAGCTATTTCTAGCTTCTTTTAATGTCATATTCTCATTCACTGATTCATTTATGAACAATAACTTTGCATAATGAAGCATTAATGTGGATAAATTTTGCCAGGTGAAAAAAAGCTGCTGTTTTAACCAATAACTTGAAAACCTGGATTTTAAACTCTGCAATTCTCATTTACAGCACAGCCTAAAAGGTGCACAGCAATAACCCACAGAGTAACTTTCTCTACAAACTATTGGTTAAAATAATGGGCCACTGACAATTTGCTTTGTTTATGAACAATTTTTTTGTTGCTTGCACTTTTTATTTTTGTTTCTCTCATTCACTTGTTCTGCCCCAGTGACCAAAGGAGCCTGAAAGCTACACAATAACTCCACTGAAGTGGGACTAAGCTGTTTTTTCCCCCTCTCCAAAATCTGCCACTGACTAAAATAACACAGAGCAACTCTGTGACTCTGTTATTAAGTCAACTCTTTTCCAGCAGTAAGTTAAAAGAACACATAGCAGGCAAAAATGCCATTGTGCTGGATAATTATCTTCTCCATGATACTTATTACAATAAGCATTATACAGTATAAAAAAGAATATACATTTTCATAAGCCATTGTAGTGTTTTTCCTTCTATAGAAAAATGTTATATGAGGGTTGAGTGTGCATGAAAAACAGTTCATATGCTTTTTACCTGTGTACTCTCCTAGGATCAGCCTGGACATAATAACAGTGAAGATAGGTGCTGAACTTTTCACCGTCTCAGCAAAAGAAATGGCCACATTCTTCAGGCTGACCAAACCCAGCACCACAGTGGCGAACCTGCAAGGGAGACGGCTTCGACCCTTACTGCCACTCTTCACTTGAATTACCCACCATACTGATTCATGCTTACAGTGACCACCCATCCTTTCTTTTAGCATCTACCTAAACTACTCACCAGCACCATCATCACGCTATTTGCTAACCTTTCACCATTACTGTAAACCATCCACATAAACCGCTAGCTATTCTGAAACCTGAAATGGTTTGATTGCAAAAATGGTGCTTGTATGTAAAATTAACATAGTTTATAAAGTTAAATTCTGAAGTGGAACTCTTATCACGTGTGGTGTTTCTATGAAGAATGTAATCAGTGCATAACGTTTAGGTTTTCCTGTGTTTGTCTGGACTTCTGTCCAAGCACTACAAAGGCAATATTTAGGACAAACAAATCTTTTTACCTCAACATAAACTGAGCTATTATGTCATATTAAATAAAACTGATACTAACAGAAGGGGCTGCTTCCTTATACATATATGTAAACAAGAAATAATAAAGTGCCTCTGATAAGGAAAATTATTATAAACTGCACATTTATAACGGTCTATGCTGTTATGGCCCTTTACTTATCAATATGTTGCATATCCACAAAATGTGCAGAACAAAAGAGTCAAATTACCTCATTAATCCAACAAAGAGCATGATCATGAGGAAGTTGGGAGGATATTCTGCCCTGGCTTTGTGCTTGTACAGACAGCAGGGAACATACATTTTTATGCAGCCGATTGCGGTGGTGGACAGCATCTGGACGGCTCCTGTTCGGAATAGAGACAAGCGGAGACTAAGTAAACATAGCACCACAGCAAGCTCCTTGAGTGCTTTCTCTCATTCGGGGAAATATCTCCCCAGTTAGCTTGGTGTCAGTTTTAAAAATACAGGTGGACAGACAGCACACAGGATCACACACATCAGCCTCATCTCTTAGTAAAACTGTGGTGAAGCTGCTCGGTAATACACACCTACCAATTTGCTGTTTTTGGTTATTGGTACTCGGAAAATCTGAATCTTAACAGCGAACAGAGCATTTCTCGTCTAGTGGGTTACAGCAAGCAACGTACTAGGCCTCGATTCATACTTAGGTTGAATGTTCCTAATAAACACTTAAGATTTAGAATACAAATAAAATTCATTTAACAAATAAACACACTGATCAAGTTTATGTTTGACTAGGACAAGAGTAATATTACACTGTTACGCTTGCAGTCTTTTTTTGCATCAATTAGGAAATGAACAATGCAAAGCAGGGAATATAAACTCGATCGCACACCCTTAACTGTCGCCCCGGAGAAGGTGATGGCTTACCCAGCATGCTTGGCTCTCCTTCTAGGAGGGATAGGATGTACTTATTGAGGAAAAGGGTGCAGAAGCTGAAGAAATACCAAAGGCCCAGGTAGGTCAGGGCCTTGGAGTTCCACACACCCGAGTCAGCCTCAATGACTGTCGTCTCCGTGATGGTGATCTTGAGCACATGCTCCTCTGGCGAGCTCTCGCTGCGCGCCAGTACCACGCGCTCCTGCCGACTGCGGAAGGGGGACAACAGGTGGCCCAACAGATTCTTCTCAGAACGTCCGTTCCCCACCATGGCCTCGTCCACCTCCTTGTTGTCCAGCAAGCCACACGTGCCGAAGAGCAGTAGACCGTACAAGATGCGGGGAGGTCAGTCCATCGCTGAGACAACGGAACTGACAAAGCAGGTGTGCGTACAGGCCCCTCAGGTGCATAAAAACTTCCGTGGCCCTCAGCAAGGCTTCTGAAGCAGAAGAGTGAGTAGTGAGTGGACGACAACCATCAGGGAAGCATGAGCCAGCAAGGAATCTGCCGTTCAGATAAAAAAAAAAAACCTGAGTTTTGAGAAGGTGGAATAATTTCAGTGACTCGTCACAAATAAACACAAATGTGTCGTTCGCGTCACCTCTTCAAAATCGTTCTTGTGAGCAGCAGCAGCAGATCAAGTCTCCACCCTCCTCCTGGTGCTGCAGTGCCCCAGGGCAAAGTACTTACCTCGCACTGGCGCAGTAAAATTACCCTTACTGTGTAAATAGGGCAAACACTATGATATTAAGTGTCACATTTCAGTAACACAACACACAACGCTCCCTGCACAGCGACAACAACAATGACCAGGTGTCGCAGACACGAGTACGTTGTGTGTTCCTTCAGCATCGCGACAAATACACACCGTCCTGTAATTTCTGGAGCGCCACAGCCTTCAATCTGCTTTGGGAGCGACAGCTAAGGAGCATCAAAGTCCCTCGCGACTGAGGTATTTGAGGAGCTTCTGCTGAAATACGAGATTCCCGTGCAGAAACTGGCAACTACCGAGGGATGAGACCTTGTGCCTGACCTTAAAAAGCCGAAAAGGTGCAACTGAATCCCTCAAAACTTAAAAAGAAGCTGCAGTCAATTTGTCACTGAAGACCAGTTTCTTACCACTGCCAGAAGCAGTCCGCGCTCCTCCGAACGAATCCAAAGCAAAACCGTCGCGTCTGACAAAAAGGCAAACATCCGGAGCGGAAACTGGCCGTTCAGATGGTTTCCCGGAATTTAAAATTACAGCGCTGACCCACGGACAAAACCATCGTGCATGAAAAAGAAAAAAATAAGAGCAACTCTAAACGGACCCTGAGCGTTCAGTCGCGTTCCTACAATTTAATGCTGGAAAACAAATCAAACCAAACCGAAAAAAATCCAACTGTAAAAGAAATGAAAAAACCTTTTGCCGGAAAGTGGACGTTCAGTCGCTTTCGCGGAATTTCAGAAACCGATTTACTTACGCACACGCAAACAGGGAATTTGTCTTCGGTTCCGTTACACAAACAAAACATACATAAATTCAGCAAGTGTAAAGATGCATTGATAGCGCCGGAAAATAAGTGTAAATAACGAGTGATGGAATAAATAGTCTTCTTCTTCTTCTTCTTCTTCTTCTTCTTCTTCTTTTGGCTGCTCCCGTTAGGGGTCGCCACAGCGGATCAACCGTTTCCACTTCTTCCTGTCCGTCGCACCCACCACCTGCATGTCCTCCTTCACCACATCCATATATCTCCTGAAAAAGTGTAACATTTTGTGTTATTTGGACTTATTTTATATAGACTCTTTTTATGACTGAGATGAACATCTGATCACGTTTTGTGCAAGTTTTACAGAAACTCAGAAAATTGTAAAGGTTTTACAAACTTTCTAGCAGTACTGTATTGCCATTTTTGTTATATGTCAGAGTAAACAGTAGGAGGGCAAATCTGTGCCGTAAAAAGTTTGACACGGATGAGAATTTAACTATGTTTACATGATACAAAATTATACTGGTATATACACTGCCTGGCCAAAAAACGTCACACTAATATTTGGTTGGAGCACCTTTAGCTGTGATTATGGCACGCATTCACCGTGGCATCCTTTCAATAAGCTTATTCAGCGTCACAACATTTGTTTCCGCCCAGAGTTGCATTCATTTTTTTCCCCAAGATCTTGTATTGATGGGAGAGTCAGACTGTTGCGTAAAGTCTTCAGCACAAAATCTAAAAGATTCTCAATGGGGTTAAGGTCTGGACTCTGTGGTGGCCAATCCATGTGTGAAAATGATGTCTCTCTCGTGCTCCCCGAAGCACTCTTTCACAATTTGAGTCCCATGAATCCTGGCATTGCCATCTTGGAAGAAAAAATCCATTGATGGAAAAACCTGCTCATTCGGTATATTCAGGTAGTCAGCTCACATCATTTTTTGGGCACATAACGTTGTTGAACCTAGACCTGAACAACTGAAGCACAACCCCACATCATAACACCAAGTTCAATCCAGGTGGTGACTTTTTTTCTTGGATGGGCAGTGTATTTATGACATATGTAAAATCTCTCGTTGTAAGTTACTTTAAATAGGCTGCTTTACCCTGGTCAGGGTCACATTGGATCATTAAGTCGCACACAGAGACCTACTCTGGGCAATTAACCTGAAACACGTATCTTTGGACTGTGACAAGAAACCCACGCAAACGAGGAAAACGTAAGAGCTCCACGCTCCACCAGCACAGGCACTGAGAAGCCGCTGCACTACACTCTGCGAGACCGTAAAGCAGATTGAGTTTCTTTCTTAACGGAATCCGCAACAATGGAATTTATTTGGTATAATTATATACACATTTTATATAACAAGAGCGCGTTAGTGTGCACAAAACTATTTTAAATACGTCAACAACAACAATGACGATAACAGTGTAGGCCGCCATTTTCATCACGACGCACTCGGCGCAATCTACGTTAGAATCAGCGACCCCTGCGCACTCTACGCAACTGGCGCCCAGAGCGCATCGGGTACGCGTTGTACGCAACTTGTATTTAGATGAGCGGCTCTTGCGCATTCTGCGTAACCATACGCCGCTGAAGTAAAGGGGCCTTCCTGCGTCTACTGTGGCTGCAGCGGTGTTTATGGAAGTGAATGAATTAAAATCAGGAAGCGGATGGCACTTTTTTGAAGGCATTCGGAACTCACATGACTTGCAGGCATGTGTACTCTGGAGAGGGCGTTCGACATGAGCGGAGGGACCAAGTAAACCCGGTAGAAAATGGACGAGATCAGGTGAGCGAAGTGCACAGGAGCCAAGATGAAGACTGGGAGAAGCCAGAAGACGGGAGTGAAAATAGAGGGGGGTAGAGTGGGGACAGAGTAAAGAGAGAGAAAACGGGGGTAAGACGCTAAGGAATTGAATTATGGAGAGCGAATAGAGTCATACAAGTAGCGAAGATGGTAAGGAGAGAGAGAAGACACCGACGGCAGTACAGGCAGAGTCTTGGTTTATATCATGGGTTCAGTTGAGCGTCATTGTGACTTGGTTCCGTGCATTTTGTTAGTGTCGCTTCTCGCAGTTTATTTTCCAACTGTTATTTGCCAACAGTGCACCCCCATACACTGTGTGTGAGCGTAATAACAGTTGCAAAACTTTGTTCCTGAAATTTCCTCGTGCAGTGGGCTGTCTGCGTGGCACGCAGGCGGTGAGCTCTTCGTCTCCTGGCCTTCAGCTGGGTTCTGGACCCACCTAACACCAGAAACGTGACTGTTAACCCTGTCCACAACCCCATGGCTTGCAGACCTTCCCAGGCCCCGAGCTAAGCCACCGTGTGACTGCTGATGCAGCTTTAGAAAGGTCTGGCATGAGATTTACTAGAGCGGGCGTCCGCGTAAGGAGCCGAAGTACCCAGCCTCGGTTTTCTGAAGGTGGGACAGGAGACCGACCAGGAGTCACTTGATGCCCGATGATTTTGGCTGGACACTGTCTGTTGTGGTCAGAAAGGATGCAACTGGTTTGTTTCTTCTCTCTGGATGTTGGCTGTAGTCAGGGTCCAGGTTCCAAAGGCAGTTTGTGAGCACAGGACTGCCTGGCCGCAAGCAGGAGGCAGTAGGGCATAAGATAGCAGTACACTAAGAGGAACCCTGCTGGACTGACACATAACATCACTATAAGCAAAGATATCCAGAAGAGGATGTAAGTATGGAGAAGCAAGACCACAGACGGTTAACATCAACAAATATAATGGAAAATAAATGACTGCCAGGCATGAAATTGACTTTATGGTTAAGAGTCCTTATACAGTGTGCACTTTTACCTGTTTAAAAGGGAAAACAAGCAGGTAAGCCTTATATTAAAGATAGAGAGGATTGGTTACTCAACAGAATTGAATTCCCAAATGAGGAATGTTTAGCTGTGGCAAGTTTTGGGACCAGATGAGCATCAGCCTCCTGGGAATGACATAGTCAAAGAGGACTAGTTTCAAGATAATGGAAGTATCTCCATTTTGCTAAAAACCAGTACAATAAGAGTTGTAAAACTGCCTGGCGGTCAGTAAAGGAAGGCAGGTACCAGGCTCAGATATTTATGATTCCTCTTTGTGGTGAGGTCACCAATGCCTCCACTGCAAGCTGACCCTTTAGAAACATTTAGTCAGGCTGTTAACAGCTCTGCAGAGAGGGCATCTTTCAGATTTGTGCCATGAACTGCACATGAAGCACAGGAGATATGAGTGTCAGATCTTTATTAACTGAAATGCCAAGATCTCATCAGCTACTGAGTCTGTGTTCTGGTGAATTTTGTCTATGTAACTTGGCACATGATTGCTAAATGTATGTTTCGTGATTTATCTAATTTTGTAACATGAAAGCTCATTTTCATTTCATTTCTCATTCTTTTTAAGCTTCTATGAAGTGCTCTGATGGAGTCTTAATGGAGAAGGTGCTTTGAAATAGTTTGCCATCTAACCATAGTAAACAGTGTTTTCCGCATTGTAGTCCATTGCTAAACAACCGGAATCGCGAGGGCAGCGATTTGCCGTCTCCAAACCTGAGGCCGAGACATCAGGACCTCATTCCTACGCCATGTGGCCCTGTGAGTATTAGTAGGTCCATGGAAGACCCTCGGCACTTGTTCCATTTTGTCATTCCCTGTAGTTCTTTGTTTGACTGGAAATCACACAGAATAGCAGCCTGCAGTTAACTCTGTTTGGGGATGGAATATTTTTCTTACTCCACAAAAAAAGGGCTGTGATAGGAAATCACAAGTTCTGGGCAAAAATTCTTAAGTCTCAAAAGAGTTCTTATTTATTCCAAAGAATTGTCTATGTCTTCTTTAAAAATTTGCTTTAGCTTCCTTTTCATCCACCTCAGATGTTACACACTTGTCCAACATTACTACAACTTTTGGAAGCAGTGACATGTCAAGGGGGTCAACAGGTTACGTAGTGGTGAGAGCTGTTACTTGTGGGGTTTGGCAATCAAAAGTCTGAACCCCAGGTCCTGCTGTAGTGCCCTGGATCACAGTATTTACCTTGTGTGAAAAGGTGGTCATTTTGTGTGAAAAGGTGGTCATTTTGGCCAAAATTCTTTACTTTATGTGGTGTGGTTCATTGAGTTTAAACCTGACCGCCACCGAGTGTCAACTTGTAGCTCTCACGTTACTTTGTTTAGCTCTGTGTGTGGGTGGGACTTCCCTTACTATTCCTCTTTTGGTTGGTCTGTTTAAAGATCACTTATTTCTTATTGGTCCTGTCCACTACTGTCCATGTCACACTTTAACACCTTATATAGTGGGTTTCATGCCCAGAAGAGGCAAAATCCTAAACACTTTTGAATTACTGTTTGTGCTGTGTAATTAAAGTGTAAATTAGAATGGTTTGGCTTATTGTTTCTTGGTCAATAAAATTATTTTTCCTCTCCCAGAATTACTCCAGTAAAAAACACCCAGTTGTGTACGTGGGGAAAATAGTACAAGTAGCTTAAAATTAGAACTCTACCGAGTAAATGTGAGAAACTGATGCATGTTGTGTGCCACAAGGATGAGCTACAGGGGATGCCATGCAGGCAGAGAATTCTCAGGAGCAATAACTTAAAAAATGATATAAACATGCATAGTTGTTGCTCTCGGGACAGAATATTGACTTGTTTTTTAAATGCAGTTATACTTTGTGGTCTTCGCCCTGCTGCCCCACACCCAATTTTTTCTTTTGGGGGTTCCTCATTTTCCGGAATCAGCATTAAGCCTAGAGCATGCGGTGCCCCCTGTGGGTCAAATTGGTTCACCTGGATTAAGACTGGCACTGCCTGTGAATGTAAAATGTGACCATGTTCTGGGTTATTGTTATGAGGAAAGTTTAAAATTTTGCTAAATATCCTGCTATTCAACTTTGCTAACAGAAAAAATATCATGGTCACTAAGGAGTGTCTTGCATAACAGCCACATTTTATTCCCCACAAACTGTAGAAAAGTGCTTGGTAACTTCTGTAACAATGGTAACACTTTTTCACACACTGCTATCTCTGGTAAAGGATTTTTGTGAAGAAAAATCTGCTTTAAAAAAACTGGAACAGTTACATTGCAAGTCAGAGTTTCTGTCCCTGTGCACCCTGCTGCCCTACTCAAAGGCCCCACTGTGTACACTTTTTAAATCCCTGTGGTCTTGTTGCCAATCTGTGATAAACCATCACTTTCACCCACTAATGTTTTTATTCCCCTTTGAGCTCTTTTTGCCACGTTTCACAGATTGATGCTCTCAGAACAAACGTGGCCTACAGCATGATTTGTGGTGCGCTCTGTTGTGGTCCAGATAAAGCGGTGGTCGGAGCTGTCACTCCTGGTGAAGTTCTACTACTGCTTCACGATTGTGTCGCTGCTGGCTGTGTTTGTGCTCACGCTGGTGAACATCTGCACCGAGAGCCAAGCGTCCTACAGCCATGAGGAGGATTTCACCATTTCCCTTGTACAGTTGGTGGGAATCGGTAAGTGAAACATTGTAGGAGGGTGGTTTCAGCCAGCGCTTCCCCTTTTGTCTATTTGGTGGAAAACATGTTCTCATATCAATTAGAAGCATTTCATCTAAAAATATATATCCAATACTATAAAAATACCTGCTACATTCATGCATGTAATTCAGGAATACTCCGTATTTGTATTAGTTTAGATAGGTGTAGATGAAGAAACACTGTGCATTTGACTGTGCCATGGCTCATTCTAATTCAGATATAATTAATATAGAAGAACATCAAAGCTGTAGAGTAAGTATAAGGAAATAAAGTTTGAAGAAAATGCAATAAATATTATAGGAATAGTATAGTTTACACTGATGCACATGAGTGTATTGAACATGAAATGAACATAGAAGAGGAAACATTAAACATTAGTAGGTTGGTTGCCATTTAATGAACATGCATGTTACTTTAAAATATACTGCCATGACTACCTGTGCTGTCCCAACACAGCAGCAGTTCATGGTAACACCTGGCTATGCTCTCAGCTCCCACAACTGCGCAACACCGTTTGTGGGCGCACATAAGCACACTGTTAGCTCAGGCCACCATTATCATTCAGTCTGTGGGTAAAATTTCAGATAATGTTTGTTGTAGTACAGCCATTTGCTCTCCCATAAAGCATTGAATTGTTCTGCTTTTTGTGTGCTGTTCAGCACTACTCCTGCTTCCAAACTGCCCAACAGGAGCAATGCTTTTGACTCAGCCTTCCAGTGTCATGGGAAGTGCCCACCTTTATCTGTTCCACATGTGTTGGCTTATGCAATGTTAATGCAGTATCTGTTCTGATGTTGACTGACTGTTTTATGTGTTCAGTGAATGTCTGTCTGTGTTCTATGCTCTGTTTCAGCATGGCCATGACAATTTATGATGATGGTATGATCTACAAGGGGTGGGTGGGGTCTTGGATGGATAAAGAGTAGAACAAAGGGGGGAGAAGAGAGGTGCAAAACATGGCATGTGGTAGTCTTAAAGTTGAAGGTTTGCAGTTGTATGGCCCTTGAACATTTTCTTGTGTTTTATGTGTCTGACTGTATGAACCTGTAAATATTGTAGTTTTGCATATCTCACTGGAGCATTAAAACTTTGCATTTGCGCTGTGTTCATGTGTCTCCAACTTTGCCATTGAACACATCTGTGAGCCCAGTGCTCGCTTTCTTCACAAGGGAACAATGGTGTGACGCCTATACAATTTGCCACCCTCATGAATCCCCAGTTGTACTCACTAGTTTATAGCTGCACACCAACGGTCTAATGGTGATGTCCATTCAGGTGGTGATTATGATGTGTACTATAATATGCCTTTAAGAGGGTTCTAGATGCTTCTTTAAAAACCTCCTATCATTCTTGATCAGACATCTCCCTTTTACCCAAGCAATATGCAAACTGAAATGTTTCTTCACCTCACTTTAGCAACCCTCACATGTTTTATGATTAACCAACATATGACTTTGTAATCTGATGCACCAACTCTTCTGAAATGTTTGCATGAAAACAGAAGTTGTTGACCGGCAGATCTTGTCCAGGGTAACTTTTGTGACTTTTGTGCAAGTTTGTGGTAAACTGGACTCTAGTTGTGTGCAGAGCACGGCCGGTCTGATCACGGTGTTCTGTTTGCCTCCCCAGTGTTCTGCGTGTATTACATCACCCGGGGGATCCTGCAGGAGAACCGACAGGAGCTGGTCGTGTTTGTGCTCAGCATCCTGGTGTTGGTGGTCCGCTCAGTGGTCAACTTCATTGTCCTCTCAGTCGAGGAGAGGATAAACATTCTGGTGTGTGTCAAGGTTCTAGTGCATGGGCCCAGTACCAGCATCTTCTGTTTGTGTCCTCTGTTAGCACAGTACCATCTCCTGTATACCCTTTTATTTCATCTTTTTATTTTACCCTTTTTTTATTTTAGCCCTTTGAGTAATTTAATTTACTATATTTTTAAAAATCAAGTATTTTTGGAATTGTACACTTGTCCACAAATACTGTTTTTATGCTTATTTTTTTTTACTAGTAAAGGTATTATTTCAGGTATCCCTCACTATCTGAAATTTTTCTATAAGAAATTGCAAAAATTTGTACCCAGAGTTCAGTATCTGAATTGGAAATCCACTATCGCAAATGTGTATGTGGAAAAATGTCAACCAAAACAGTTTTAAGAGGAGGTAGTGTTAGGAATGTGAAAGTATTCATTTAAGAGAAAGGGCCATTATGGAACTTCATTGTAATTGGAGAGTAGTGTCTGTTGGCCATTTTAGTTGTGTCACTTAATTGAATAAACGGGAGGCAGCAGAGCAGTCAGCAGTAAAAGTTACAAAAATGATGTACGTATGTATTAGACAGAAGGTACACAGCTATGCAGTTCACAATAAACCCAAGGTACTCGGAGGACTCCTGCTTTGCTTCATCACTCATCCTTCAAGCTAAAAATGGGGATTAGTCCAGAGCACTGATTCTGGCCCTGGGGTTTCTGTCCACAGTTAGAAACAGAAAAGAAAGCTAAAACCAAGAGTGTGCCAGAGTCGTGTCCTGGCCTTTTCTTAAGACCGCAGCTTGCGCTCATGTATTTTGAATGTTCCCTGCATTGTTGCCATCATCTTCTGTGGAAAGACCTGTGAGGAAATCCTTGGTAGACTTTTAGTTGGGTGTCTGAGAGGGTTTTATGAGTTTTTTTTTTTTTTTTTTTTTGGCGGGGTTACGTTGGGCTGGGAACGCATCATTATTTTTTGCATTCAAAATAAATGTCAAATTTATCAGACATTTTCAGGAATTGATTAGATTTGGATAACAAACTTGTATAAATAACCTGTAATCTGTTCCGTATTTGTTGCACATGCAGTTTTCAAGCATCAGTTTATGCAAATTCCCATGTTTATGACCTTACTGTACAGTGCAGTTTCTACTAATCCAGGCATTGATGTATTGAAATGGAGTTTCATTGCAAATTTGGTCTGCTGATGCCCACATTGATGGCTGCTGATTTCCTGGCTCTGCCCTCCACCTGCAGGCTCGCTTTGTGTGTATCCTGTGTCTGGGGGTCATCCATGTGGTGTGTGTCGTGCTGCTTATCCAAACACCCAACATGATGGCCTTCCGAGTAGGCGGGGCTTTGGAGAGCCTGCAGGAGCAGTACTTCCTACTCAACCTGTGCTTCTCCATGGTGACCTTCGACCTGCAGGCCCAGGTATGCCAAATGCTTCACCTTAATGGGACTTTGCAGGAGTCCAGTATGAGTTGGGCAACCTATGGTTACTATTTTGCATTTCCATTTATTCATTTAGCAGATGCTTGTCTGCAAAGTGACAAATAATGACTACTATTTATGTGACACCTTCATGCAAGGTGACTGACAGTGCTGGATACACTGCTGTGAACTTCCTACAGTCATTCACCTTTGTATACATCAGACCAGTGTAACATTCACATGCACATTAGAGGCATTTTAGAGTCACTGATCCACCTGAAACACACATCCTTGCATTTGGCTTAGGCACCTGGAGGAAACCTGCCCATCCAAAAAACTTACAGTGCGGCCCCCCCATATGTGCTCCACAGGGGAAAATCACAGGAAAATGTGTCTGTCCCAAGCACGGAGGGCCACGCTGTATTTGTATTCCTCTGACTAGCATGTAGTGAAAAGGGCCCAGTCCATCACTGGGGTTTCATGCCACCTACAACAAGCAGCATGCCGTCACCGGGGTTCCCTGTCGCCTTCGCCACCGTCTGCTTTCACCCCTGGCAAGAAAACACCACTAGGCTGAGAAGCAGCTTTCTTCCCTGTAGGCTGTCGGACTGATCACCACCACCATGCACCTCCCACAGTGGTTACTGGTCATCGCTACTGACTGTTTGCAGTAATCTTATTCATTTGTCTCTTTACCATTTTGTTGATCTATCCATACATCTGTCTGTTTGCCTCAGTTCAGCTGTTCGTTTTTTGTCATCATGCGGTTTATTTAGTGTCTTGTGCGCTGTGACTACACTTTGTTGTGTCATACATCAATATAAGAGCAGAATGACAGTAAAGGAAACCTTGGCCCTTGAATCTTATCCATTAATGCTGACACGCTGAAGGCAAACTTTTTAATTGAACCATTACTTTCGCATGATGTAACTTGTCACCCCAAACACATCTACACCATTGTGGAAGTGGGCAATAACAGCAGTTTTAGCCTTTTGAAAGTTTTGTTGCATATCTGTTTCCTCACACCCCGCTGGCCCCAGCACGCTGACAAACATGGGGCAGACCAGCACAGGTGTTCTTGGCTTTACGCTTGAAGTAGCTATGGATAAGTATAGTGACTGTAGCTGTTTTGGGACTTTAACCAACGCCCTCCTGAGACTTGACCCAAAACTGCTGTTTGCCCCTCTGAATTTGCTGACTGCATGTCTCTCCCTCTGGTCTCTTTCAGCTGTGCCTCTGCATCCTGATCATGACATCGGGCATCACATTGTCCTACCCCCACAGCATTATCCTGGGCATCGGTGTCATCTGGGCTGGAGTCACTGCTGTCACAGGGGCATTTGCGGTATGTAAACCAAGGTCCCAGCATCATGCCCTCCATAAGCGCCACGTCCACATCTCTCATGGAACCGAAGGAAGAGTTTCAGAGTTCTGGTCCTCTTCCCAAACTGTAAAACCACCTCTGTCATTGAGTCAGTAAAGGCTTAACAGTACTGACACCCCTCACTACTTTCGTTGGTTAGTTTCTGTACAGTTATCAGACATAGCCGTAATAATTAAATTCTCAAAGACTTTTATTAACCTCAGATTTGTTTAATGCTACTTTATGTCTGAAAATAAAACAATGTACATAGAGGAGGGTAGAAATGCTTGGGAAAAAAATTGTGGCTTCGTTGTTTGTAATACAGGGAAGCTGTGTGTGTGTGTGTATGAGAGTGGGTGTGTATCCTCATGGTACAACTGGACAGAATGCTGTCCATAGTAAAATCTGATAAATATTTATTTGGATTCTAGCAACCAAAAATTATCTTTATTCCCTGTGTGATGGAGAACATCATTAATAAAGCTATCTCAGCCCATCATAGGGGCAAGCACATGGTTCTGAGTGACATTTCATCATCTACTTAGTGAGAGAGTTGTGTGTGACTTCCCAGCATGCTCGTGTCCCAGGCCCTCCACTAGAGCGTCCACCCGGTAGCACTGCTTACTGGCTGGCCCTGTGCTCCTCACATAGTGGTTACCAGTCGCTCCAGATCGTCGGACAAACTGTAGTCGTGGTTCATTATATAAACATCCTGCATGTAAGATTTTTATTGGCACAGTTTATAAGCTATGGTTGCATAAGAAGAAAGCACTTGTGTGTTGAGGCTTGATGTACATTTGTGGTATCTGCTGTGTTTCAGGTTTTGAAGGAAGTGAAGCCCCTTGTGTGGGTGTTTGTCCTGCAGAATCTGCCAGAGCTTGCGTACTTCATTTATCTTCTCTACATGGTAAGGAGATACTTGCTGCAGACACCTGCGTTTCAGCTTGTAAACACAAGTCTGTTCACATTTTACCACAAAGGCTTAATAAAAGTCTGCATCTCTCCATGGTTTGGGATCTATAAAACTCACAAATATACATTATGTACACTGACTTCCATTACATTAAAAGTGACTTAAATTGACTAAATATAAAAATGTTGTCTCCACAAATTCCTATTGGCTGATTCATCCCATAAATGTGCAGAGTTCCTCATTTTGTTATTGATCGCCAACATTTAGGAGCCCGAGATATAACCTGAAAATACTGTGGAAACGAGTTGGAGTAACGTGGGCACACAATCCTGTTTTAGCTGGGTGTTCATTTCTTGCTAAGCAGAGAGCTAGCTGCAAACAGAGTTGGCCGTTGCTGCACTCGAGACAGGGATTTCTACCTATTTGTAAAGCCGGATGTTTACAATGCGCCGTGGGATGGATGCCACTTTATTTCATTATCTCATGTTAATATGAAGCATCAGTAAAGCCCACTTAAAAATGACTGAAAATAAAAAAAAATATGTCTTGTCCACAACCTTTGGGCACAGTGTTCTGTATTAAGACCTTATATGCCAACTGCATGTACAATGGTAAACCTTAGCAAAACTGGTCAGGGTGGAGAGATGTTGTATAAATAGCGTTTTGATAATTTTGCAGTCAAAAAAACCACAACAGTAGATATGAACCTTTGTTATTCTGTGAATAGTTTCTGTAAAAGTCTTAGGATACAGCAATATTAATTAAAAAATACATCACTGCCTCCCTTTCCTCTTCCCTTCCCAATTGTGTCATCTGAGTTTCTGTTCTATCGGAGTGCATTTTGCTGTCATCAGGTGGGAGCAAAAGGAAACGCAGGCCACTGTTTGCTGTGCAACAGAGAATTTTTAAAGAATAGGACAGTGAAGAAGCAGTTAAGTAAATAAACATGGACACATTCATGTCTTTAAAATTTCACTGAACTTGGATGTTTGTAAGTTGAGGCACAAGTGTGAAAAATGTCCCATATCAGTGATGGGTGGGGTGGGGTGTTGCGGCCATCAGGAAGAGCTCATGAGAATCTCCCCTGTGCGCAGATCATCAGCCAGTGGGGAGCGGGGAACTCGTACACGGTGGAAGCGGCCGCCATCACCGGCTCCCTCTTCTCCGTGCTGATCAAGGCTGTGCTCTTCTGGTCGCTGTACCGCCTGTATCGCAGCTTCGGCCAGGGCCTACGTGAGAGGAGTAAGAGCCGCCTCGCAACTCCACAAACGCTTCCCCACGAGCTCCTTCGCACTGAACACATTAACCGATTAGCACCCAGCACCTTGCCTTTAAAGTTTTTTTTTTTTTTTTTTTTGGTCTCAGTTCCTTCTGCACATTTCCATAGCATTTAAAATTGTGTTTCTTAGGATAAACTGGGGTCTGTACAACTTTTTCCTTTTTGATACGATGGCACTTCTGTGCCTATAAAGCACTCACGTGCTATATTCTTTTTTTCTAAAACTTTAGTTTCTGTTAGTATATTTTTACTTTGAAACTTGTAAAAAAAATACATCAGATACACAATGTTTGTGTAAAAAGTACCTGGACAGGTAGCACTGCCAGCAGACAATACTGCACTTTGGCAGTGTGGTTGGGGTGGCGCGTCGGTGAGCATTTGCTGATTGTGAGGGCAGCAGGGGGGCTTAGCGAGTAGCACTGCCGCCTCACAGCAGCCGGGCTGGTCGGGATGTCGGTTTGAATTCTGCGCAGTCTCTCTGGAATTTGCATGCATTGTCTAGTCTGAGTCTGCCCTGTCCCCCCGCCTCCCCCTTCTGTCTCAGGTTAACTGGTTAGCTCTAAATTGCCCGTAGCTTTGCTACACTAGAACGCTGTCACCAGGTGGGGGTTTTGACCCCTTCAGTGTTGTCTGTACCCAAGTGAATCTCAACTGATGCCTGACACTCAACCCTGAGGACGGTGGCTTAAGAAGACACGTGTGTGAGCAGACAAGAGCGATAGTTTGTAGCGGCAAGCACGGCAACTGAATTGTTACATTTTTTTGGTTTTCAGTGTTCGCTTCTCAGCAACAGTGAGGATTTCTGCCCAAGCGGATTGTGGGATGGCGTACATGGAGATGAAGACCACCGTGCAACACAAGCGGACTCGTTTTACCACAAATTTGAATCCTTTTTATGTCTAAAATTAGTGTCTCTGGAGATGGAGCCACAAGGGGGCAAGACAGTGTTTTCCTGTTTGTGTTGTTTAAATTGACAGACTAACACGGGCTGAAAAGCAGCCCATAATCGGCAGCGTTGTGACGACACGTTGGGAGATGCAGCTCGGTCTCCAGCCTCATCACATTGCTGTACGCTTGCAACCCCTGCCGCTGATACGAGCTTCTCATTTGCTTTTTCTATAAAATGTATAGTTTGTTGTAATGTGCCTTCAGCGAAGTCTTGTTGACTCGACAGAAAGACATGGTACGGTAAATCCATTCCTGCTGTTAAATACAGCTCACATAGAAATGACAGAGCTTCTTCATGTTCAGAGCCGCCATTTTACTGCTGTATGTACTCACCGCTACATGTTTAAAGGTAAAACCCTGGAACTGCGACTTGGCTACAGGGACCAAGGAAAGGAAATGTAACCATTTGGTTTTTGCCACAGATGTTGCACTGGCCGTAGGTCTTCATTTGGGGTTCTGGGCCCTTTTGAGAAGATTTATGAAAATATGCACATAGGCTTTTTATAAACCCATGTACAGTTTTGTATGGCCCCTGTCGCTGCCCGTTTCATATTTTCTATGTAAAGTCTTGGCTATTTTATATCTACTGGCATATCTGGCCTTTGATGGGATGCAAAGACTGTGCAATATGCATTACTGGAAGTTGTCCCGCAAACACCTTGTAACTCCAGCTCTGCTGCTCTAACAAGGCTCACTTTTGGAATTCACTGTAATTTGCACTGCTTGTTTGTTTTATTGTAGAATATCAGTAATAATGCAGTAACCACATCAGCTGAAGTGCTTTGAAATGCAATAAAAGACATTTAAAAGGGTTTCCGCTACAAGACGTACCTGCCATTTGTAAATTAAACTGAAATGTGCTGCCATACCAGGTGACTCACAGGGCTTTGCCTCATAGCTGTCAACAGGGGCTTTGTTGCTGTGCTGACAAACGTGATGCGGGAGTGGGCCGTGTCATTTTGGGACAGTCGCACACTTTTGCTCCTTCACGTGCGCAGTGGGACTGGAAGTCTGCCTCAGTAAAAGATTGAAATACAGGCAACTTTGATTTATCCAACAGCGAGTTTCTGTAATTTTCATATTATTAACTAAGCTACAGTACATTCGAGGTGGCTTAAACCGTGTCACAAGTCCACAAAGTCCAACTCGGCCAGATGGGCCAAAAACCGTGGAAGCGAATTGAATTAAGGCGATCCCATACCTGGCATCCATCAGCCCTTTGGACAAATTACATTCACTCTGCAGCCAGACAGACGCTTCGCTATATGGGCAAATGAAGGAACTGAAAGCAACAGCGATCTGGAAACGTCCTCAAAGTTTTCTTTTTTAAACATATTTACCATTTAATGTCCACAATTTGACCAGGACAAGAGACCTTTGACGGGTTTTAATGTCCATCACATTAAGAGGCATTTTGACATTTCAAAATATTCTTTAAGGGTTTGTGCTTTGGATGAGGAGAAACCCCTACAAGCCAAGACTTTTGTTTCCTCCTGGAGGGGGGGGGGGGGGGGGGAGTTGTGAAGCATTCAAGAAAACTTCATACCATCAGGTTTGTTTATTAAAATTCTTCTGGGAAAAACACCTTTGCAGATGTAATATTTACAAAAGTCAAACATGATAGTCAATTAGAAAAGATCTGTTCTGGGACACAAACGTGTTTTTAAAAAATTAGACAAGTTGACCAATATGTTATCTGTATAAATAAGGCCGGCTCACAAGTGAGAAGCACATGAAACGGACACTTGAATTTGATATTTGATGCCCAGCATGCCTTTCATCTCAGCCGCAGCCAGGCTCTAAAGAAGGGAACGATAAAACGCTGTAAACACAAAGACCGCCCAGGAATAATCTGGAGTTCTTCAAAGGGTTATTTTCCACAGCCTTCTGATCCCATTATTTAAGAGACCGAGACGCGGAAGAGAATAATAGAAAATGAGAGGAAGCTGAGCACCGAAAGCCATCAGAGGACGACCTCGCGTTTCCGCCAGCGGCCGCAGCCTTCGGAGCAGCCGAACAAAGCCGGACTAAAAAGATGGGCCGCGGCAAAACAAAAGCGGTGTAAAAATTATTCTCCAATTTAAATTGCACAAGAACCACAGGGAAAAGTCCAGCATTAAAAAAAAGGAACGGCGTTCACATGAGCTTGTATTGGGTATGCTTACATACGTATATTAATCCCCTCCTGCGGGATCTGCACGGCTGCTGTTTGTTGCACTCATCCCACTTTCCTGCTTGAGGTCAGCATACATTTAAATGGCTTGCAGTGAAAATTTCCCCTGCGGAACAATCGCCTTGAAGCAACGTTTGATAAGTTAACAACAGCTCAACACACACACACTAGGACAAAGATGCCGATTAAGTGATCATAAAACTTGAGGAGCAGGTAGAAATCTGTTAAGACAGTCCAGCAGCCTCTTCAGCTTCTCTCTCCACAGCAGAACCGACCCCGAGGCTCCTTTGGAACCAGCAGGGATGCGCTACACGCAGAGAGATGCCTGCACTTCTGCCACTATAGCATGGAAGGACACTTAGAAAGAGATATGGACCATCGAGGACAACAATCGCTGCTGGGGAACAGCACCAGAATGGTGGTGAGAGAGCATAAGAGCTTAAATAATTTTTTTTAAAAAAAAAACAAAGCGGTTCGCACCTGCGTTCTTTGCGATAAAAACAGGTTGACAACTGGCACCCTGGTTGTTGCTACCGCGAAAATGCTACTCAGTGAGGGCTGCAATGAACTATGCTCAGGATATGTTTGATAAAAGCTACTGAACTAATATGTGAAATTAACAGTTGCCAAGAAGATGGAATGTAAGGAATCATCATCATCATCTGTACTGGAGAATGCTGGTTGGTCAGATTATCCATTTGGGGGGGGGGGGGGGGGGCGTTTCCACATTTCCTAAAATATTTCTCTACATTCTGTAAAAATGTTTCTCTAGACAGAATACCTAATTGTTAGGCTGACCTATTTTAACATTTTGTTAAGTATTACAATCATAAAATGGGCCATTTATACATGTTAACACTATTTTAAGGCACTACCTAATTTTTTATTTTTTTACATTTTTTTTTTATTGCCAAACAGGGTCCCAGTTTTAAGTTACCCCCAAAAAAGTACTGCTGCAACAGGAAACACTGAGCAGAAAAGGTTTGTGTTTCCTCCACTGCATCAAGTCCTCCACGGTTTGATCCAAAACTACAAAGTGCAATAGGAAGATCCCTTCCAGCTTCCTCACGACTCCTCTTCATCGTCCTCCTCGGAGCTCAGCTGGTGCTGCTTCTTTCTCACGTTCCAGTGTAAACACTGAGCGAGGCTCTCGAACCAATCGTTGACGGGATCCCGGAAGCAGATCGAGGGAACGGGGAAGCAGGAGGTAGTGATGGTAATGCTGGTGACAGTTCAACAGAGATGCTTTTCTTACACAAAGCAGCATACAGTTTTGCCTTCCTGTAAAACTGGGACTTTCCCCAAAGACTCCTGGCTACAGAACGCTCGAGTTACAGTTGCGTGACTTTTAACCAATGTGTAGAAGTGTGATTGTCGGTTTGTCCTCCTGAGTTAAATATTACATTTGGTTGCACAACATCATTCAAAGGAAAGTTTAACGTTTACAGTAATTCTTTCTGTGTTTCCTGGGACCGAATCCAGGACGAGGTCGTATTTACATTTCGTGCACTCCTTGATAAGGAGTTTCTTAACTCCACAGAACATCACCTGCACCGCTCACCTGTCTCCATGACTGATTTCCTGCCGTTTTCTTCCATCGAAAGAAACCCAGGCTGTGTTCCGAGCGTCAGGGGACAGCTTGATCTGAGGAGGACGACGCAACCATTTGTCAAAAGGAAAGAAAGAGTTGCTTTCTGATCAAAGGCATCTACGTAGGACAAGCTATGGGGCAAGCTGCCCTTCACTGGGTTCCAAACCAAGCTTTGTTTTTCGCCTACAGCATTAACTTGAGGACCTTGGAGATGCGAGCCTTCCCACCCATAACCCTCTGGGGGCATACCGTGAGTTCCACCCCAGCAGGCACTACAATGGGGCGGAATGACAAGGAGTGGGGACAGATGGGAGCAATCAAGATGGCCGGGACATTGGGGTGGATCATGGAGGCTCCTGCCGCTGCCGCATAGGCAGTGCTCCCCGTGGGCGTGGATACAATCACACCTGGGGCAGAGCACAGGTTCATGTACATATCTTTACATTAGTCAGTAACTTCAAAACATACACAGATTCCTACAAAAGTACTACTTACCATCTCCCTGCACTGTGGTGATCTGGTGGCCATCGAGGAACAGATCTACATTGGAGAGGTAGGAGGAGGGACCCCTGTCTACAACCACCTCATTGAGTACCTGTAAAGGGGTCACATCTGTCTGACATCAAAACCACTCGATCCGGGCAGCTCAGGACACAAGGGGCATAGAGCAAGATGCACCCTGGATGGTACGTCATTTCCACACATCTGAAAACCAACATGTTTGCACCTGGAGGAACGGCACACAAAACTCCACACTGACTCAGTCTGGGAACAATAAGTCAGCAGCCCTTCCCAGTGCACCACCATGCTGCTCAAGAGGACAGATCAGAACTTGGAATGAGTTCATGCACAAGCTTCCTATCGCTTTTTATGGTTCAGCCGCACAGCAGGAATCCAGTACTGCTGGCCCCTCCTCACACCAAAGATGCAGCCCGCATGACCCCTGTGGTACACTTGTGACTGATGGCCTAGTGTACTACCACCTTGTGAATACGTGAAGCATGTGAACTCTCACCGATCTGATCAGATGAAAGCTTCAAACAACTGAACATGATTCAAAATAAAGGTTCGTCTTGCACCTTAGCTGCTAACAGTTAAGGAGTTCACGGTGGAACAATTTGGGCCGACTAGCCTCGTTTTCCAGACATAAAATTGGGCAAAAAAGCTGAATGACACCTTCAACTCCCAAGACCAAGTTTCGGTTCAATTTAAATTCAGACATAGTAAACAACTGCCTACTCTGTGCACACTATACCTAAGGATTGCTACGAGGGCGTTTAAATTGGTATTTTATCTATTTTCACACACAGTTTCCCCATTTGTCGTAAACACAGAAACGCAGTCATGTGTTATCGGTACTTTCCACCTGATAAACAAAACTCCACCTGATAAACACCACGCAGGAGCATTCAGCAATGTCTGTACAACTTCGAGGAAAAAAGGTGACACCCCTGGCGCCCATTCTGACGTCATAATCACAGCACTGCTGTGTCATTCTTACACCACAGAGAGGTGTGAGCATCAATGTGGTGTCCAAGAAGGCCACTGCTTGTCACATGCACATTGGTCATAAAGTGCTTTGTGAAATCACTAAAGCTGCGACGCCCGCAGGGCACGGTTTCTATTTAAAAGCAACCTCTTCGGGTGATAACGGCGAAAACCTAGTCACTCTGTGGACTCTTCCAAAGTGCATTAAAGTTATTTCTTCTACTTTTTTTCATATAAAATTTTCCTTTTTTTATAGCTAATAACCGTTGCCATCAGAGCACTTCTTTTATGATTGTTACCAAACTTTGTTTCAGATCTATGGCCTTTTACTACTCACACACTCACCTGGCACTGCATAGTCCTGTGGCTGCCATCACTCTCACCATTGGTGATGATCAGGCCCATCTTGTCCACCAGGCTCTGAACCTTCCTCTCCTTGGTATCCCGTGAAACCTTCACCTTAAGTCTGCTTCTTAGAATAATGGCTGCATTGCCTAAGCCAGAGAAGCCCGCAGGTAAGAGTAGCTCCAACTAAGCTTCAACACACAAATAAGTTCTCATCTGACTTTACGCACCAAGTTATGCAAGTTTTTGGGCCACAATCAGTGTTCGGTGGAGCACAGGTTAGACATTTACAACGCAATTCATTTTTCTACAGTGTTGCAGGGAGTAACAAAAAGCAGCAGTCATAACTAAGTACACAGAAAGCCAATTTGCAACTGAGAAGCGGAGGGGGCTCCCAACAACAGAGAAGGGGGACGAATAATCCTCTGGAGGGCCAAATTTTAATGTGGTGACAGAGGACCTATGCACATTTGTAAAAGCAAAAAAATAATAGTTATAAAAACCCTCATCTTGTTATACAGACCATGCCGGTGGCATGTACTGATCCTCATAATGTAATGAAGAAGTTACGGACCGCCTGTTTTGTTTAAGATAAAAACATAAAATTACAAGAAGAGCTCTCAGTGGGGCAGCCCAAGGAGCTACGCAATGCAGCAGGGCAGTTTGAGCAGGGAAAGCAGGAACTGTTACACTGGAACATACCTACCCTTATTATGCAAGAGGGTCCATGTGTTGTAGGGAGAGAGGACAGAAGAAACAGAAGGACAAGGGCGAAACCCCACATACTGGAAAACTATCTGCTCGATGCCAGGTACAAACTGCTCACCTTCAATAATCTGCGTCACCTGAGACTGGTACGTGTCAAAGTTGAAGGGGGTCAGGAAGCCCAGGGAACCCAGGTGGAAGGCCATAACAGGTGGGACACTTTCCTGGAAGGGACACAAAGAAACAAGACGACTTACTTCAGATGAACCGCTTCACCAAGCAACAGTGTACAGACCTCATGTTCACATGTATTAATTTAATACACGCTTCTCTCCAAAACTATGTACTACTTGGAGTTTAAATTAAATAATAAAAAAAAAAAACCTGCATCAGAAGCAGTTTTACATCAGATGGAGTAGATGCCTACGGAACCGAATCTGGTAGTAAACAAAATGATGATTCACAATGTGAAAACACTCATTCACTTCTGCATAAAAATAAATAAATAATAAACTCTTCTAGACAGCCCTTGGGGGGGGGGGGGCATCTAGAAAGGTCACAATTATTTCATAATACTGGCAATGGAGAAGATTAAAGAGACTCATAAGTAAAACAGGAAATAAACACAGCTTTTCAAATGGCTGGAAAATACATTACCTGGAAAAGAGAAGAGGCATAGAGCAGCGTTCCATCTCCCCCAAGGCAGATGATAAAATCCACAGAGTCAGAAATGTCGTCCAGATCTTAGACACACACACACACACACACAACCACACACATTAGTGATGGAGTTTGAACAGGACAGCCTTGGACCACCCTTGGCCCAGAATGCTTCAGAACAGAGACTCCCAGATATTGCCATACCATCTTGGAAAGTGCAGAACTTCTTCTTCACAGCCACAAAGCTTTCATCACTCGCAATGGCAGGGTCCTCCAGAACCTTCTTCTCCACATACACAATCATGCCTTTGACCTGATACACAAAACAGAGCCTGACTAAACCAACCAACCAACAAATAAACTAAGAAGACTTAGTACATCTTTGAACCAGGAAAGCACATTTACTGTAAAAAAAAAAAAAAAAAAAAAAAACTTCCATTTGAAACATCTTGCCAAACATGGTTGAGGAAGGAGGCTTCATAGGGGCATACTTCAGTCAGAAAGATGCAGAGCTCTTTGAATGGCCCCAGTAAACTTGCATCTCTGATCTTCTTTATGACAAGGACACTTTTGGGAGGTTTGTTCCATGTTAACCTCTGGCTTGCAGGGTCCTGAATATGCCTAGCACAGACCAAAAAAAAAAAAAATAGTTTGTTATATATGATCATATATTTCTGTTGCTCCTGATTAGTTTCAATACGTTGAACGTCACATCTGCTAATGAAAAAAGTTTCAATTTCTGACTCCCAACTGCAGAGGTATAGTTGTCACTGTCAAGTGTCCATCTCCACAGCGTCTCCGTTTGAGTAATTCTGCAGGACAGGAGACTAGTGCTGAACCCAGGCCATATATCCCATTAGAGTCTACAGATTAGAAGGCCTTACAGGAAAGGACAGGCCTCTATGGGAGTTACGCAACTGTTGGTCTATTATTCGACTTCTGTAGGAACAGGTTCCCCTCCAAAGAAAAATGGCAAACCGCTTGTCCACACAGTGGCTGTCTCATGAGACTGAAAACTGAACACATCCCACAGCTTTCCACTCACAGCACTCCTCCTCTGTAAAGGTGCATGCTTGGCAGCTGCTTCAGAAACAGGAGATATTACTGGCAAGTACAATACCATGCGTTTAGAAGTTTTGTTGAGAAGAGTGGAGAGAGAAAAAAATTGGTCACCTCAGACCTGAATGCACACAGCCTGAAACAAGACACCCCACAAACAATGCTGCACAAACGGTACAGTGAACAAGGAAGTTCACCCAGCTAACGTTTTAATAAAACCCAATTCTGTCTCTCAAAGGCATCCTTTGTCTAGGCTGTAGCCCCCACCAGTGACACAGCAGCCTTTAGGAGGAAAGGTTCATGTCCCCGCCAATCACAGATCTTCAGAGGTGCTGCTGCTAAGCTGCATCCTTCGATGACCTGAAGCAGAGGTCCCTTCCCTCGCTTTCTCTCTGCGTGGAAACACAGCAGCATGTTCACAAATACAAACTGCTTTTGCCTCTGCATGTAGCTCTTTGGATCTCTGTATTTTTTCCCCGAAACATCTGTCTCAACACTAATAAGAGCATCAGCTGAGCACGGAGGGGAACAGAAAAACTCATTGTGCAGGCACCAAGAGATGTCAGTGAGGCCAATTTTTAAATAAATAAATAAATAAAATAAAAATCTGCAAAAGGTAGTTTTAAGCCCACTAAAAAAGGAACACTTTGCTTCAACATTTCCATTTACTTATTCATTTAGCTGATGCTTTTCTTGAAAGTAGCTTAGAATGCTAAGCTACCTGCAATGATCTACCTATTTATACAACTGGATGCCAATTCAGGGCAAATACCATGCTTAGGGGTACTATAGTAAGAAGAGGGATTTGAACCTGTGACCTCAGAGGTAGCAGCTCCAGCTACTATGGTGCAAAGGTGCTCCCATCCATTTTGAACCATCCACACCATCCTGACCTACCCTAAACCCTACACTGAACAAGACTCACTAAGCAGCAGCTCTTCTTGGAGAAGATCATGACTAGATGTAGCTGTATGCGCAGCGTGATGCGCGGAAGTGCTGTCCTCACCCGCTCCACACGTGGTTGTTGTTGAGGACCCCTGGTGCCTGTTGCTGTATACAATTGTTGAACTTCATGGTTCCCTTCAGGTGACTCTTTCTTGGCAGACAAATGGTGATCGGACACAGGTTGTGTCAATCAGATGCTCCTCTTCTGTGCTACCAGGTTTTTTTTTTTTAAACCTCAGACTACACACCGATTACACGAGAAATAAGCATGTTGAAGATTTTTTTTTTGTTCTGTGTGTTCCTTGACAGTCATTTCATTCAGCTTTAAAGCAGAAGTTTTTTTGTTGATGTTTTTCTTCCTAAGAGCTGATAAGAACCTCAATTGTGCGATTCTAGGCGCACTCCTCACTCAGTCATTCTATTCTAGAAGCTGCTTTGAGCGCTCATGCACATCTTAAGAGCAATCTTACCAGAAGATGTCACTGCTCAAGGTCCACCCTGACTGACAAAGCTTTGCCCACTGTAGCCATGCTGGCTTTACAGGGGATGACTGAACAATTAATCCTGGTTCCGAACTGTAACTCATACATGTATTTAGGTATTAAAAAAAAAAATAAAAATAAAAAAACGCACACAACTTCTATGGATTCCACCCTGATTTGTACTTTTGTCATTTACCGTCAGCACAGACCAGGATTTCACAAAGCATTTTATTTCCAGTCAGATCTCAGGAAAAATGACCTTTCTGTTGACATTTTTCTCCAAAACACTTAGTTTACAATGCTTGAGGGGAGGAATGTGAGAAAAGATGTCAGGAGCGTAGACTGCTGAAGGCAACATGGCAATTAGGGTCTTTCTTATGCTCACCACACCCTTGTGGTGACACAGGTGAGCTTGTGTGTCATGTCCATAAGAATGCAGAGAAACCAGAGCCTCGCCCAACAACCACTATAGAGATTCTGACAAGACCTGTTTTTCTACGTCCTTTATGCAATCTAGGTTTCACTTAGCGTCACTGCATAGACACGACTTTGACTTAACAGAAATAAAGAAGAACGGGCCCGGGTAAAATTTAGCTTAACAGATGGGTAAAATTGTAACTGATTCTTATGAGGCCTTGGCATTGGAAACAGATAAGTGTAAATCCACACAAATGTAAAGAACACAAACTAAATGGGCGACCAGCTCATATCTGAGGCTCCCTGGATGTCATGGAATGGACCGTAATTAGATATTGACAAGAAACATCCGTTTTGTTCCCGTTCCGCTTAGTCTCAACTCTGCACTGTCACCATTGCTCAGCCCATGAGAACAGGCTTTCATAACCAATGAGTGGGGGAGGGTGCTAGGCCAGTACCAAGCAAAAGGACTGCCATCTCGCTTCACCTCTCTTTGCATGCATATAATGCAAATGGAAATGGCCACCATGCGAACTCCCTTTGTGTCCTCATAGCTCTAACAAGCTAAAATAAACGTAATGCCGTACCCGGCACTCATTATTTGCGGCCGCTGCGGGCTATACAGTTTTCTGTGGCAGCCGATCCACTTTGTTTATCACCGCCTAAAACCAGGTGGCAGTACCAGCCAACAACGTGACAAAACAGGAATCCTCCGATTTACAAGAAGATCTTGAATTTTTTCCCCTGTAATAACAGCCTTGCACGATTACCAGCACCAGCGAATCGGTAGGTTTGCCGTGCCCTCATGAAGCAGAAATAATCGTTCATACCGGGCCACAGAGGCTGCCAAATTTCCAAACATACCCAGAGCTTGGGGGCAGTTAAAATGGGAACAACCCTGAACAATCCGGGCAACTCATTTTGTGTTAGTAACTTCGGTTCGTTTTGCATTGTACAAAAGTATCGAGGACATCTTTCCAGAAGAAAACAATCTAGTAACTGGCATCAAACCGTACCTTTGGCGAGTGTGAAAAGGGCAAAAGAACTACCGTGTCACCTCAGCCGTAATTGCAGTTTTAGCAGAGACCCAGAGGGTGTGTGTTCTGACTTACATCACAGCTTTGGGGTTCTGAAGCATGCAGGCTTTGGGTCCAAAGGTGGTCACAGGACTTGGTCCATGTAGGGACTGTGTCCTTCTGCAAAAGGAAACAGAAAAGGAGAATGTTTAATGAATAACTTTGGTCACAAGTCCAGTAAAGGAACCGATTTATTTATCCGTTCATCATGAATCGGTGCAAAGCTTTTTATAAGAACACAGGCAAGGCTGGGCTGCACGGATTAGACTTCTGGAGTATTAATAAAAACAGGTACGAATGACTGTTTATCCAAACCAAATGACTACTCACAGCAACCAATGTTAGAAAAGCAACAGCACACACTGATCAGGACAGCAACCAGTCAAAGCAACAAGTTATTTTGTCTGGTGTGAAAACAGAGCCAAGGACACACAATTTTAGACAGATACTTGTATTTAATCGGGGGGAAAAATAGACAGTGACCGAAAACCGTGAGGCCATTTAGAAGAACCACCTTGACAAAACAGGACAAGTTGTTTCCATAAAACTCACTGCTGACCTATACAACAGCAATGTTTCTATTTAACAGTGTTGTGTCAGACAAGTTTTGCAGTTATTTAAAAAAAAAAAAAAAAAAAAGCAGCTGCCACAACCATGACGGTATAACCAAAATCCAGCCTGAAAACAGGGCTGCGCTGCATACATTAGATCTGCTGAAGCCATGGCCACAATTGAATCCCATGAGGGAGTGGGCAGAAATAAGCCAATAATTGAAAATGCTCATCTAGTTAGACTCAAGACAGGACACGGAGACCCGAGGTTTCTGCAGACGCAACCTTCATGCCCTCCAGGTTGGGTCATGTGACTTGGGTTTGCAAATCCTATTAATAGTCTGTCTGGTCATGGTAATTCACCATCTGCATCAAGGCAGGTCTCAGACCAGTGCCAGCATGACATGGAGAAAAACAGAAGACAACAGGTATCTACAAAGGACCCATATTCTCACAGATGCCTCCCACCCCCAGCTGAGAAACCCTCCTGTGCTCCCTTGTGTCAAAACACAGAATGTCAATCTGAAACCTGATTACAGGAAGAAAACTGGATCTTCCTTTAAATGTTTCAAGCTTATAGTCAGTAAGTTTCTCAAACAATGGAACTTTTACTTTAATAATATGCTTCCTAACACATTTCAGGTATATTTGACAAGCTCATAAGCAAGCTATAACATTTTCTCTTGCTGTCCTTAAATTAAAATCAAATTAAGTTATAAAGAAGTAATGTTAGTAACAAACCATGTGAAGATATACATTTTGATGGTCTTATGTAAAACACTTTGCACAGAAAACATCATGTTTCCCCCAGCAAGCAAATTCAGTTTGATTTGAGGTAAAAGGCCAGAAATAATTCATGGAAAAGCCCCCCAAAACTTGAATGTTTGGTCACCCACGTAGTCAGCAGCAGGAGTGGACTCGAGTGTCCCTCAACCTGCACGTCCTCCGATGACCCCGTCAAACAGTCTCCTTGAGAGCCGTCAAGCTCCTTTGTTTTCTTTCTAGCAAATCTATCTACTGTGACATAACCGCCACTAAGGTGCATTCTCCTCATGTCACGGAAGACACAAGCAAGAAGTTCCAAGAAGTGCTGCGGTACAGGTTATACATAAATTAGCTGTAGTAAGCACATACTGTAGGTCATAAACCTGAGACCTGGTGCTGCAAACCTTGGACCTGTGACAGTGGCAGTACGACTGCACATTTCAGCCCAAAGCAACACACCTGGTAAAAATTATTTTATGCTGGTACACTCTTACCTGAAACAGGCGGCAGAGGCAGAAAGGCTGCGGCCCTTGTGACGGCCGTTGCCAGAATGGGAGTAGGTCCGGCTGGGATTCTCGCCAGCGTTGCAGCCGCTGAAGCAGTAGGGCGTCAGCTCAGTGACAGCCTCCATGGTCCTCGGGGGCCAAGCCGTTTCACGGCCATTGTCCATTGTGGGTGTAGCACTCGGGGCCGAGGGTGGGCAAGTGTGGCCCTATAAAAAGACTCGCAAGTTCAGAAAAATACCCAGGAGATTCTGGAAACCTGACAAGCATCAGTGTGACCCAATCTTCTGACTGGAAGGAAGCAATAACTATATCATGTCATACTGGCACATTTCCTCCTCTGTGAAGTTCTGGTCGCAGAGAAATTCATTAACAATAAAACATATTTGGAACCCCCCCCCACACACACACACACACTGCCTCAGACATTGGGTAATGTCCACTTTTATGTTACAAAAAGTACACTTCCTCATTTTAGTGCATGGGGAGAAGTTTGTTACCATCTCTTGCAAAGTCTAAAATTGCACAACTTAACCCCCCCCCCCCAATTTCTCATAAATCAATAACTAGAGCTGCCATGACACTGCTTTGCTTTCAAGTCTTTAAAGTGTGCTTTATTAGCAAGCACATTTTTCTTATTTTTGGAAAACCGATTTCAAATAGACAACCCTTACTCTTTTTACAAACTGCTACCTAATGTTGTCTAAATTCTTAACTGTGCCTGCTGTGATACAATGCTTTCCATTACTGCGCAGAAATTTGAATCTGGAAGTTCAAGTTGGAAAAAAGCAACTGATATACTTTTATAAATGATTGCTTACAGCGGCAGATTTCTGTGCTATGAAGGAAAGAAAAAAGCAAAAAAGCAGCAAAAATAAGAGACCGAATGGAATCAGTGCCTAAAAATTACATTTTAAAAGTGGAAAATGCAATGCCGCTCCAGAATCTGAAGGAAGATTCTAGTTTTGGCTTCTTTTTCAATAATGTTCTCAAAGCACATGTTAGGGTTAACGTTGCTCTCAACCGACAGAAAGAAGAAGAAGAAGAAGAAGAAGACGGGCATCGTATCAACGTGTACAATTCGGCTGGCACGAACCCCTCTCCTTCTCCTCCACATTTTTCAGCGTGAAAGTGGCACAAACCCCAAAATCCTTCCCGATGGCTCAGCTCAACACAGAATTTCCACGAAACACGAGCAAAGCCAGAGCGTAAGGCTGGCGCTCACGTCCTTCTCTTGGATGCTGCGGAACCGCTGGACGGCAGCCTCCGTGCCCCGGCTTAGGCTGGAAAACGCCTGCAAGACGGCGAAAGCTTCGTAGAATCAGAAAAACAAGAGCAGTTTGTCAAAGCCACCACCTCTGAAGCCGCAGCCACAAAAAGGGAACCTTTAGGCACTCGGACGATGAGACGTCATTTATTGCATAACCGCACAAAAACACGACTTCACCGAGACGAACGCGGGAATAAAAAATGGGCCAGGACGCCGCATGCGTTTTAAACAAGTCGTTTCACGGGGACTCCGACATGGGTCCAAGCGGCTCAAAGCCCGAATACATGGCAAAGCGCGGGAGCGGTGGGACTAACGGGTTGACTTCGCCACGGAAGCGGCAGAGGAGACCGCTTACCTGGCACGGCGGACGAGCGCAGTTCTGGTAAGATCGCTCTTAAGCGGTTTCCACGTTTCGGATGCAGCATTTCAACGTTAGCAGGCGCAGGCGCAAGCGGGGCCGGGGCCCGCGCAGAGCCGTCCCGCAGCCGCTTTCTCCCGCCGGAACGCTCATTCTGGCAGTCCAGCCGTGACTTGGTTTCAGTAAACCGAAGCAGGCGAAGCCGAACCCCGCTGCATGGCTTTACAGTCACGGAGGAAACACGAAAATGAAGCGTCAGATGTGCCGCCCTGGAGTTAAAGGACGTGGACCCACGTTCAGAAGCGGAACAGCAGCCAAGTGAAGACATTTCGGAGCCAAACGCCTCTCCTGACGGCACCGCACCGCACCGCACGCATACTTTAGCCGCCGAGCTAATTTACCTCGAGTCACTGTTGGTCCGCGGGTGACAGCGGCGCGGCCCCGACTCGGGCTCTCCTTGCACCAGGATGCCAGCGGGCTTTTCCTGCCCTTCACGCAGAAGCCATCGTTCCGCGTCCCCGCCGCTAGACGCTCCGCTCAGCCGCGCTCCACGGCCGCCTCTCGCCACTTCCTTAGCACCGGGCGGCGGGCAGCAGCGGCGTGGGCTGCGCATGTGCCGGCGCAGCGCGGACTCGGGGGTTCCGCGACACGGGCGCCGTGCGCTAGCGGCGCCCTGCGGCAGGCGCTGGAACTGCAAACCCGGATGAACGCTTCGTGCGGACGCAGAGTCAAGAGTCAAAGAGTTTATTTGTCACTTACATGGTTACTGAGTTATTGACTATACCATGTAGTGAACAAATAAACTCTTTGACTCTTGACTCTAACTGCGTCTGCATGAAGCGTTCATCCGTTAATCCGTAACTACGACAAATACATGTTCGTGTTGTTTAACATTTCGCACATAATTTTTTACAGAGAAAAATGTAATTTTTTTAACCAGTATTGTAATAGTATGGTAGTGAGACCAGCTATGCTTTATGGGTTGGAGACAGGAGGCAGAGCTGGAGGTGGCAGAGTTAAAAATGTTAAGATTTGATTTAGGAATGGGTATATTAGAGGGGCAGCACAGGTTAGACGGTTTGGAGACAAAGTCAGAGAGGTGAAATTGCGTTGGTTTGGACATGTGCAGAGGAGAGATCCTGGATATATCGGGAGAAGGATGCTAGGGATGGAGCTGCCAGGCAAGAGGAAGAGAGGAAGGCCTAAGAGGAGATTTATGGATGTGGTGAAGGAGGACATGCAGGTGGTGGGGGTGACGGAGAAAGATGCAGAGGACAGGAGGAAGTGGAAGCTTTTGATCCGCTGTGGCGACCCCTAACGGGAGCGGCCGAAAGAAGAAGAAGAGGGCAATCCTGAAATCACTGTTGCAAACAGTACAGTGCGCAACATAGGTCTACTTAGCAGAAAAAGAGAGACCAACCAGGAAGCTCTCTCTGTTACGTCAGTCAGTCAATCACTCGCTCTCCTTCTCAAAAGAGTCTAGAAAAGCTCTGGGATATTTGCTCTCTCTCTGATTTTGTAGATCATTTGCGGGCGTCAGGGAGCTGCTGTCCATATGCGCGAGACTCCCGGAACTTCCGGGAGAGATGGGATGACTACAGCCTAAAGATGATGGATCTGTTCTTGCATACCTGAAGGCCTTCAGTTGCTTGGTTGTCCCATACAAAAGACGTCCGGTTCACAGTTTTGAGTCTTTTTCAGTCACTTTTACAATCTATTTTAAAAAACATCAGTACTACCAATCAATTCTATATGCAGCTACTGGCACTAAAATATTGGTACTGGACTAAGTGACTGTACTGTATCCCTTAATGTTGGTAAAATGCACTTTCATTTACTCTGACTTGTCACTTTACAGAAAACTTGGGTTCAGTGACCTTTTCCTGCAATTGCACAACATTGTAAAGAAAACTGAAACATACCAGGCCCAAAGTAAACAATGCCAATTCAGCTCATTTGTCAAGAAGGCAGTGTTAATATTGGATCGGTAGATAAACCATCACAGGCTGCACACAGATACCACTCCCACGCTAAAGCAGTATCACAATGTCACATCTTAATTGAGGGACACTAAGCGGATGGTGCCACAAGGTGAACATAAAATTCATGCTTGGGTCAGGACAAGATGTTGAAACTACTCATGGATCAAAACCTCCCAGCTGATCATTAACTCTTCATTGATACCTGAATGGTTGACAAGCCAGAAAAAACTGGTTGAAAGCCTTGAAGGAAGTGTGCATGTTGTGGCCAGGACTCCCTGTGATGGGTTAACCACACACCATGGTCACATGAGAGGTAAGTGAGAACCATGCTGGACAATCTGGGCATTGAATGTGCAGTTGCACTCTTTTGAGAAAGTGTTTAATCTCAGAGTGGAGAATCCCAGGGTGCAAACACCAGAAAATACACTGCTTGGACCACGATGCTGCTTTGTGAGGTGACACAGGTTTATAAATAAATAAATAAATGGCTGCTTACATTTAAAAACAAGACTGAAACGCAGAGAAAAAGAGAAAGTTCCCTAGGTAACCCCAATTTCACACCATCTAGGTCGGTCAGCTCTATATAACAACATTTTATTTGTATAGCACATTTTCATACAGAATGCTGTAGCTCAAAGTACTTTACAAAGTGAAAAAGAGACAAGAACAATGAAGGGAAACTCAGTCAATGAGAGTGTGTTTACAGATGAACAGTAGGGTCGAATGGCTGGGAAGACAGGAAAAACAAACAAAAAAAAAACTCCAGGTAGAATGGAGAAAAAAAAAAATCTGCAGGGGTTCCAAGGCCAAAGGACTGCCCAGCCCCCACTGGGCATTCTATCTAACAGAGATTTCTAAAACAGTCTTTTGTGGTTGTTCTGCCACACACAATGAAGATGGTGCCATGGAGAGCTGGGACATCTGTCTTCATACCATCGATTGAGGGGGCTTCTTGTTGCTTAGATTGGGTGGTGGTGGCATAGAACAGCACCGCAGAAGAAGAGACAGCAGAGAGTAATAAAAATTAGCATGGGTCCCTGAACAAATCTGACAGTAACCGGTCCATGCGATCTATTTAGGCAAGCATTATAAATGTGGTTGCAAGAAGGCCATATTAAAAAAATGGGTCTTTAACAATTTCTTAAAGCGTGCCACAGTACTAGCCTGACGGATCTCAATCGGTAGATTATTCCGTAGTTTAGGCGCATAACAGCAAAAAGCCACCTCCCCACTTCTTTTAAGCTTAGCTCTTGGGATTTTCAGCAGATTTCCATTTGAGGATCTCAGGTTACGACATGGGTTGTAAGGGGATAGGCAGTCCACTATATAGGATGGTGCAAGATTGTTTAAGGCCTTATAAACGATTAGCAGTATTTTGAAGTCAATTCTATACAAGGGTAACACAGAGGAAAAAGGGGGAAGAATTATTGGGTTACGTGGCAGGAGAATGACTGGATGAAGAAGGAAAGGCTGCAGAAATGTGGTAGACTGATGTAACATCATCATTGGGTGCTAGGCTATGAAACGCGTAAAGATGCAAACATGTAGCTCTGACTTTCTGCCCACTGTAAACTCTCACTGGATTTGTGACAAGTCACACAATCAGCAAAGGTTTACTGACCTTCCATGCCTACCTCAGTTATAAAGCACAACATCTAGTGGAGATGTTACCAGTCAGGATACATCAATTAACACTTTTCTCCAAGGCAGCTTTCATATGGCACTAAGCCACTTACGTCAGTCGGACAATTTCTACTATTATCAGCTCAGGGTAAATACCTTGCCCAAGGGTACTATAGCACAAACAAGGATTCAAACCAAAGTACTTTGGAAGGTGACGACAACAACCACACTTGCAGTGAGCGAGTGGTGAGACGTAAGCTCAAAAGTTCACACATTTCCTGTTGATAATGAAGGAATCAAAGACACAAATGATCATCTCAAACTGCTTTTTATTACATCTTAAATAACAGTACATTTTAATATAGTTTCTATCTTGCATCCAGCTTTCTGTAGTACACTGACTTTTAAAATTAAATACAAAAGGTGGAGAGAGAGGACAGTGGGGTGCAGATCTCTACAGTTATTCCATGGAGAGAGAGAAGAAAAGGGAACTTTTTTCGGTTTTTTTTTTTTTTTTTTGCCTCCTCCAGGCCTAACGCACAATTACAGCACATTTTGTACAGAATGTTGCAGAAATAAACTGGAAAATGCCACTACTGCTAAAGAAGAGCGCTTCCATTTTTACAGTGAGAAGGGGGACAATATTTCACCATCTTAATGTTATTTAACATGCTTTCCCCATTTATGTTTTTGTGAAAGAAAGCAAGAAAAAACCTGTTTCAGGAGAAATTTTGTTTCTGGAAATATGCTGCTACACAATTTTGTTCTAGCTGTATATTTGTGCATGCGTGTGTGTGTGTGTGTGTATGGGGGGAGGGAGGGGGCAGGACAGAGATCTTGTTTTAATTCTATTCTTTAAACATCATTCCAAAACAGTGGTTTTAACTGGGGGGGAAAAAAAGTTATTGTTTTTACCATACATTTGCCGTTAATGCTTCTCCCTGGTGAACGTTGCTGCCAGATTAACTGAAATGGTGTATGCAAAAAAAAAAAAAAAAAAAAAAAAAAAATTAAATAAAAATAAAAAAATAAAACTATAAATACAGCGGTATTGACCATTTTAACAGGTTTATCTTTAACAGGTTATCAAAGAAAAACATCAAAGGACTTAGTTCCATATGCACTTTAAGCAATTCTACAGCATGCGATTCTAAAGAGTTAAACCCACCCATGGCAGACAAAAGAAATTAATTTTTTTTTTTTTTTTTTTTTTTTAAACTTAGAAAGTTTCAGTATCATTATTTTCAAACATTGATTTATACAACATTTCATTCACAGAGTAGGAACTGCGTTTTCAAGCACGGAATCAGCATATCCGTTTGAACAGGAAAACTGCAAAAGGAACCCCCCCCCCCCCCCCGAATACAAACCAGGAAACCCGCAAACCACTTTGAGAAAAAGAAAAAAATACAAACAAAAAGAGAAAGAAGAGGGATTAATTTTCATTTAATTATTCTACAATACCCAACAGAAAAAGTGAAGAAAATGGTTAAGAGTTTTGTCTTAAAAACAAGCATTCATTCTCATTACAGCATGTGCTTGGTTAGTTTAACATTATCCTACAGATGCAAAGTTTCTCTTTTTTGTGCAAACAAAGATTTGTGACAAGACAGAAAGGAGGTAAAAAGGGAGGGAAACAAAAGTTGGAGAGTAAATGTACAGAGGTGACGTGTGACGTGGCGGACAGTAGGTCGAGGACTTCGGTACGAAGCTCCGCCTTCTCACTCTCCTTTTCGCTTTTCACGCGTGATAAAGCTGGATTAAAAATGACAGGCCATACTTTTATTTTTAATCTACAAACTCACTTCTAAAAACTTCATCGGCTAGGAGATAATGGAAAGCTTTTTAATCCTCATTTAGACAAACCGTTGGAGTTCAATCTAATTCATCCAACAAACAGAAAAAGGACTAAAAAACCTATCAAGTTAATTTGTTTTTTCTGTATAATTACTCACTCAAACATATGTACTCAGGATACATGATACATTTGCATGGGATGATAGTGTTTTTTGTTTTCTTTCAAGACATTATCATATAATGGTCCCAGAAGGAATGCACAATTTTTCATTTTATATCACAATTCTTCTGTTTATTTACTTTATGGCCATGTGATAAAATTATTGTGCTCTTTTTATAATGAGAAGAAAAGGGCCTGTTTCAACCCTTTGCAGTTTTGGGGACGTTTGAGTCAGTTTTGTGTGTCTGAGAAGATTGGATATGCAATGAAAGTTTAAACATTTTGATGTTGGAATGGTGTTCCAGTCAACTTTGGAGTCCGGATGCCATCTGCAGGGAAAGGGGAGCAAGAGGAAACGGACTGAGATCAAGCCAGCATCACACCACCGAATTACATCACATCTTAGGTTGGCTGGGGGCAGGGAGGGCGGTGCCATGCAGTGGCAGCACCAGACAGCAGACGGCACCATAGTTCCAAAACAATAGTGGGGGGCATTTGTGTAGATTAAATCTGCAATACACACACACGCACATTCAGGAACACAATAGGAAGCAGAAATCTGTTTGCAAGTCATTTTGTTCAGTCACTATTCCACCATATGAAAGTAAGGTCTTAACACAGAAGTTCATTTCTGTGAATAGCTTCAACACTTGCTAAAAAAAAGCACTTTGTAAGGCTACATTTCTTCTCTTGACTAAGAAATAACATGTCTCTGAAAATTCCTAATTCAAAGCCAACTGTGACCGATTAAGCGCACAGATATTCCATTTTCAAATTTCATCAATATTGATCACAACACTCAGCAACACCAACAACGTAAAGACCATGATACGTAAAGACCATGGATGTGAGCGGAATTTAAATGTACAATTTATGTTCTTTGCTCTGGCTGGGCAGTATAGAAATTTTATAAAACCAATAAAAAGACAATGCAATTAAAATTTAAACATTGCGCAACCTTTTCATATCCTTACAGCTTGTAAGACCAGGAGCCAAAGGACAATCTTTCCTAATACAATATTTTGCTATTTAATATCACTGGGACTAACAGGTCTAGAGTCCCACAGGTTTCTAACGTCCAAGTCCCATGAGAGGATTTTAAACACAGAAACCTCAGCACTGGGTCAATACCCTACACACAGCGAATAAGGATTGGGCAGGGACTGATAACATACCTGCAGGCCTCAGTTCCAGATCTTCAGGAAACTATCCCAGGACCCCGTCGCCACTGCCATACCGTCATCAGTGACACCCAAACAGCTCACACGATTGTCGTGGCCAGCCAGAACACCTGTAACAGTAGCGCATACAGAGGTAAGTTCACAGGACAGCTCAACTGGATCTTCCTTGCATCATTTAATCCAAGATGCCAAATGCAGCAGTATCACATGGGAAAATATTGCAACACCCTCCCCTCCCCCAGCTTTGTCCCTTGTTTCTGCTCCCTAATGCATCTACCATCAGCCTGGACCATGCCTTAATAATGTATGCCATTACTTCCCCTCCCTACCAACCGGGTGCATTCTTATGACAAACTCTGACCCCTCTTCATCGGTCTACCATCATGGGACTGCAAATTTTAAAATTCTGTAGTTCAACGATGAGAATTTGAAAAACTGACAAGCTGCCTTCATTGCTCCTCTGAGTTCTCAAAGCTTGGTCCCAAATTCAGTCAACTTACATCAGTCACCATATACTAAAAGAAATGGTTCCAAGTTCAAGATTAGGGTGTCATATCCTTGAAGAAAGTGCCAAACTGTGATACAGGTGGGGGGAGACTGTATTTAAAGGTACAAATTTTAAAGTGGATGGAAGTTGTGGGTGAAGGTGCATGTCTTCACCTACAGTCACATTACATTCAAGTCAAATTTTCTTAGGCAGCTGGACATCAGGGGGGAGTCCTGCTGCTGTACCACCAAGAAAGGATTACATAAAGTTTGTGTGTGTGTGTGTGTGGGGGGGGGAGGGGGAGGAGGGGGGTTGTGCACATGCATACACAGCATACATTACAAGTGATCACTGGTTGCCCTGGTTACAACCAAGATCACCTGAAGCGAGATACACCAACCTGCACGGTCCGCCTTGAGGGTGTCCCACACATTGCAATTGAAATCGTCATATCCGGCCAGCAGCAGACGGCCACTTTTGGAGAATGCCACTGAGGTGATACCACAGATGATGTTATCGTGGGAGTAGACCATCAGCTCCTGGTCAGCACGTAGGTCAAACAGCCTGCAGGTGGCGTCATCAGAGCCAGTGGCAAATGCATTGCCATTGGGGAAGAACTGTAGCCATGATGAGGTAAGAAAACATGAGTGATTTTGCAGCATATATTAACAGATAGTCTTCTATTGGTGATCTTTAATGCTTGTAGTCTTTCCAACTATTATATACACTACATCACAAATATCGTTATTCCTATATCTAACACTTTCAACTATGGCACCTTATAACGTGAGGTCTCTATACTAGGTTACTTAGCAATATACACATGTAGGAAGGTAATTACTGCACCAGCAACAAGTACCATAGCAGGAGATGGAAACTGAACTCTGGTCCATTGATTAACAGCTCTAGCCATATAGCATGGAACAGGCATTGTACAAACTTAGCTCATACATCAGCAGATCCACTCACCCTTGCAGATAGCCCTTCGTCACATTAATTCACTTCAATCATAATTTGAGTTGTAATCTATGAGCCATGTCTGCTTTAACAGTCCATTACACTGCAGCTAACAATGGGTAGGGCTCCCCTTTAATGGTCTAGCCAGTCCTAAATTTCTTGCATTATAGATTAAATAAAAAAAAAAAAGTAGACCAAACAAAAAGTGCCATACAGCTGCAGCCTTAGTTCATCTACCTCTGTAATAATGAAGAAATGGCAGCTCAGACCACTTACGCAGATGGCATTAATGTCGGACTCATGGCCAGTGAAGGTCTGTCGGCACATGCCTTCCCGCACATCCCACAGCTTGGCAGAGGCATCGCAGGCGCCTGACACAAACAGCCTGCTGTCAGGGGCCAGCGACAGGCTCATGACATCGCCGGTGTGGCCAGCAAACGTGGTGGTCTGCTGGCCTGTCTCGATGTCCCACAGGGCGCTGAGGTAATGCGAAAGAACTTGGTTAATTGACACTTCATGAAGGTTCCTGCAGGACAAACATCTTCAAAAGCTGAATTTCAGTTATTGTACACATTAGTACTTAAAATGATAGACCTTTTATGTGTGTATGAGAGAGAGAACATGCAAAAATGGGTGAAGAGCTAGCTAATCTTTGTATTGCGAGGCAATAATCCCAGTGTCATGTCAGAGGAGCAGTTATACTACTCACCAGGTGGTGTCGCCAGAGCTGGTGACAATCTGGTTGTCATCCAGGAAGCGACAACAGGACAGGTAACCTGGGATACAGCATGTAAATGCACAGTACATCACAAGCAAGAATTAACACTTCACATGTCACTTTAAACACAAAACACAACAAAACAACTATGAGAAATGGAGGGGAAATGAGACTGAGCTCGCTGCTGTGACACAACCAAAAACTTAAGGCATGCGCATAAACTGTTCTCCCTTTGAAAAGCCGCTCCTTGCTATGGTTGAGTCGGAATTTTAAAAAAAAACAAAACAAAAAACTTCCTTTCAAAGAAGGAAAAGGAAGCTTGTTTGTGTCATTTGTGATTAAATTACAACACCCTAAATCAAATGGACCAGCAGAAGTGGCTCTGCATTGAGCAACAGATGAGTTTCAGACACAGGATGATCAAAGCACAGCTGGTTTGTCTGACACCATAATGTTGCTGGTTCACATCCCTGACATAGCTGCTTATAGAAGTGACACTCAAAGAGCAAAATACACTCAGCCCTCATACAGTGTCCTGTACAATGACAATCTGCTACAATAGACTGAAAATGTGCACCTTTTTCCATACAATGGGCTTATTCAGTATAACAGAATTTTTGCCCATCACGTGATGGATATATTTCCACAACAGGAAATTTATTCACTACCTACTCAGTCTTTCAACACAGTGACATTCTGCGACATCTATAACAATCAACTACAGGTAAATATTTTACATATGAAGTTTTCAACCCTTTATTTGAGTCAACTGACACATACCAAAAACAGCCTAATGTTAAGTCACTCATTTACACAGCAAGATAACTTTACCAATTTAAACAGAGATGATACATCAATAGCAACGACCAAATATTTGGCAGTGTCTGCAGACAAACTCCAATCCTGTGAAATATATTCCTTTAGATTACAAACACCTACAGGCCAAACTGTCAAAACATCTCTGTTCAGGATGTGCCTTTGATCTTGAACTGGGCAAGTAATTATTTATATTGCAAAAATGAAAATATAAACAGCCAAATTAGTTTTTGTTATAGCATTAAATCTGATCAAATTGTTATAAATATGTCTGTTTTACCATTGTCATGCATAAAATATCATCGTTTTAGGTGACTTTCAGAAATCAATCTTTTACCCTCAGACAATGGGAGTTTTACCTAACGGAACAAACTAAACCCTGTTGTATAAAGAATTGCTGTACGTAGACAAAACCAAGAAAACATCTGGCACCATGAAGCACAAGGTTAATAAATCTAATGGGTGGTTCAAGGACCCAGATGGTGCTACAACGGTGCCATTTCACTGCAATGTAAGGTACTGCAGTAAAAGATGCCATAACATTTCAAGTGCAAGAGTGAAAAATTGTGTTTTGGATAAAGGCATCGACTAAACCACAAAATGAAGTTATACATGTAAGGCTAAAGCACTGCAGGAAGCACGTGAAGCTTTTCCAAAACTAACACTAAGTCTTAGAGAACAAAAATAACTAGGGTGACACAGGACTTTTCACATGACATGCAGGCACCCCTAGTGCTGAGCCACCCAGCTGAGAATCCATTGCTGCTGCCGGCCGCAGGAACAAGAGCGCGATTGAGGAGAACAGAGACTAAGATGTGACAGGGGTCACACTAAGAGCACAGCATCTGTTCTCTGAGGAGTTGCAAGAGAAGCTTGTCAGCAGAGTGCTGCTGCACTCCAAACAGCATCTCCTACTATATTACACTTGGTTAAATGCCTGGTAAATAGGGCTTACACCATCCTAGGTTCCTGTGGACCATCCAGGAAACAAAAGCCATGGAGTGATTAAACAGCTGGACTAGAAGGATTTCAAAAATTTTATAACCGGTTTACTTGCTGAATAAAGAGGGATTTGACCAATATTCCCTTAAACAGTTTAACCATTTGGACTTGCTAAAACATGGCGACTCAAACTCCCTCTGTCCTTCAGAGCTGCTGAATCTCTACCAGCATTCAAGAAAGGTCTGAAACCCATTCCTTTCAGAGCCATTTCTTTACTGATCTCCTCACAGCTATGTAAAAATAACACCATGTACTACATTTATCTGTATCTGCCATTTGAATGTCACTTCTATAGGCACCTACTTGAGGGATATGAACCAGCAATATGATGGTATTGGACAAATAAGCTATACTTTGAGCACCTTGCTCTTCACATGTTGATACACTTCTGCTTATTCAAAGCTCAACGTGACTTCAGAAAACTGCCCAACAAATGTTTTAATTGGTGAACATATTCAACATCATCCCTTACCTGTGTGGCCGGCTAACTCGCGGCTGACACGCACATTGCCTTCACGGGTCTTCAAGTTGTAAATGGAGCAGATGTTGTCTAGGCCTCCGCAGGCCACATAGTTCCCAGAGGGCGCGTAGGCACAGGTCATCACCCAGGAGGAACGTAGCGGAATGGCATGCACCTGTGGGGCAAGCAATAATTTGAAAAAACAAAACAATACCAGGCAGTCAGAAATGTTACAACTGACTGCAGCTCAACTTTCCTTACCTTGTTTGTGGTGTAGCTGTCCCAAATGATGAGTTTACCATCCTGGGAAGCACTGACTAAGAGTCTGTGAGGAAGAGATGAGCAAAAAATAAATAAATAAATAAATAAATAAATAAATCCCTTTGAACACCTTTTACGTGATACTTCCAACCAGCAAAGTGAAAGTCAACGTGTAACAAAAGCCATCCATAACCACCCCACCAAACATGCGGAAGCCGTAAAACGTGTCCAGCCCAGACGCAAAAGGCAACTTTCAGAGAATTGACTCGCCCAGGAAAAAAAGCCGGGGGAACCGTTTCACTTCCAAACAATCATTTCATACAACTGTCCTTCATGTACTACTTCACTGCATTGCAACTCTCAAGCCAGTAGAGGACTGGCACCAAAACACTCACAGACCATTCAACTGCTTGAAGTGAAGCCACATGAAGGCTCCTTCCAGACCCAAATCTCACCCAACAACCTATCTAGATGAAAGGGCACTTCTTCATGCTAAAATGTTTACATGAGATTGCCCTGCCCTCCTACCTACTAAACAGGCACCCCCCCCCCACACACACACCCCAAGGCTGGAATTAGCCTGCTTGCACCGCTCAGATTACTTTCACTCAGATTACACTGCCCAAGCATTGCCAAATTCTGGGGTTCCTAAGTCATTAACAATCACTGCCGGGCATCAAAACAGCAAAATACTTCCTTATCTAGAGTTATACAACACCATTGGTTAAAAGACCATTTTCATTTGTCAGCTTCATTTTTGAATAGGTGTTGTAACAAAAAAAAAAAAAAAAAAAAACAACAAAAACTTACAGACAACCAGTGTTCTGTAGGAATATGGAAAACAGGAGATGTCTGTAGCCTTGTGACCACACCAAAGCTAAAACTCCCTCCAGGATATTACATTTCCAAGGCTGTGGCTCTGACCATAACAGTCTCAGAATGACCATTCAACTGTTGTGACTGGGTTACAACTGCTATTATAAAAATACAACCACAAGGAAATCCCTACTATACCTCCTTTTACAAAAGTTAGGTGGCTGTTGTAGCTGAAAAACCCAGATTCAAACCCCACCTCTTGTTACAGTACCACTGATCAACATACTCTGGATAAAGTAAAAATGACCCTGCTGGTAAAACACAAAACAATGAATGGAGGTTACTGCTTGATAATTTTATTAATTTGGTTTTACAAAGGGAGCCTTTGACACATACTGACTAAAAGATAACTATGTATTTCTCAAGACTAACACAGTGGATCCCTCAAGCAGGAAGCACATCTGCAGTGAACTCAGAGAAAAGGCTCAAGTGTGGTGAACCGAACATTGCAGAGACCCAACACGTTGTGTAAGGGAGGCACTGAAGCATCACTGACACTTTAAAATCTGGACACAAGCAACCTTCCAAATAATTTAGTTAAATTATCAATCAAGACATTAACATGTACTTGTTTCATGTAATTTAAAGTGTTTGCAAAGCAGAAACCTAAAAGCAGCTTAAATTTCCAATTTTTTACCATTTAGTTTTTAAATTTTAAATTTCAAGGCTTTCAGCTACCCAAGACTCAAACATGCAGCCTTTGAGCTTGAAAAGCCACCCTTACTGACACTGCTCTGATGTCCCATGTGACAGACCTCCCAGCAGATGCAGTTACCCTTAGGAAACTTGGGGGACACCTTACCTGGAGTCAGTGCCCCAGTGCATGGCATAGATCTTAGCCAGGTGGCCCCTCAGCGTTCGTCTGGTGCGCATCTGGATCCGGCCCACGGGGTCAATGTTCGCCGTAATCTGCGTTACACAAAGGTACACGGTCAGACCAGTTAATTTACAAATTTAACAACAGCGATGCAGCATTGTACGATTGGGGAAAAAAAAGAAAAGAACCTGTGGAAACCTGGTTTTGAATGGGGGGAAAAGGACATGATTTGAATTTCACCTGAGACAGCGTAGCATCTGCACAAGCTTTCCTGGCATCCTGTAAAGACAAAGGATGGCAAATTAATACAGTATGTCATCACAAGTTCTACCAAACATTCATTATGAAATTTGTTTTCGTGTTATGTTCTTTTTTTAACCAAATTATCGACTCAATGTCAGAAATAAACAGACCAAGCAGATGTGTCTGCAGACAATATACAGGGAGCAAACACAATCTGACCCAAACTCCCCTAGCTGGTGCTTTCCCACAAGACACGTGCAGTGCCATGTTTCTCTCTTCTTCCATCATGTAAACATGGCTGCTAGCTCACGGTCAAGAGGAGAAACACCAGCAATTTCATCTATCCACTTCTGAAGTCAACTTTATGTACACAACTAGTCTTCCACTGACTCCCTTAAGTCTGCATACCTCTCTTCACCTGAGTTCAAGTGGTTAGGGGTAAAGGATTGGTCATGTCAAATAAGCCAATCCTTCTAGCATATAAAGGGGGGGGGGACCTGCACAAAGGGCAGCAAATGTTGCTTTAGTTCTTTATATAACATACTCACACAAGGCTAACAGGTGGTTTAGTTGTTTGAACCACTGCCTTTCAGCTGAAGGGCACAGGCTTAAATGTTTGCTCCTGCTGTAGTACCCTTGATCAAGGTACTTATCATGAATCAATACAGTGAACAGTACCACACTGTGATGCTTCCCACAATCAAGCTTATTAGCCACAACACTAGCATGGCTGAGGCTTGAACCCTTTCAGGTTCTCTCACAATAGATGTTAGATCTAATGTTGGAAATGACTTGCTATGAAGGGCACAGAAAACATTATCAGCAGAATTATATTATAAACAGAATCTGTGCTTTTTGTTTTTACATATTTCCGCCGACTTACAGAACTGTGGCTATAGATTAATATTTGATGACAAGGAAACTATTACTGCTTTTTCTCTCACTGTTTCAAACTTTCATGAGACAAGGGAATCCCTCCATGCTGTCCAAACAGAGCAGAACATGTGGAGGGGATTGGAAACAGATGCACTGGCATTGCAAACCCTTTATAGTCCAGGGTGCGAAAGATGGTGTCAGATACAAAGCTATGCTAAAGTTTTAGCTAGGCCATGAGACTGCTCGAATTTTTCTGTTTGGGACAAAGGAGTAGGGCTAAGTATCTGTGGGAGAAGTTTAAGGGTAGTCACTCACTCTGATTTGGTTCTTAAGCTGCTCAGCCTCCTGGCGTAGCTGGTCAAGTTCACTCATTTTCGTCTTCTAGACGGTGTGCTTCACTATGCTCCGTCTGCTGGGATGCTTGCTGATCTCTGGGGGTGAGAGGACAGAGCACACTGTCAGCAGGTCCCACCCTTAAATCACCTGGAGAGCCCTATACTAGTTTTACTTCAGTGGGACTCCAAGTTTAAATATCACCTACAATGCAGTACCTGTGATCAAGCTACTTGCCAAGTTGACACAGTAAAAATTACTGTACACATCTTTGTGTAAAACCCCACAATGTAAGACAGCTTGGACAAAGCAGATAAATCGGTATGTGCATTTTCCTCACAGTATCTGTCCTTAATGCCAGTTTCACCAGAACAGAAGTCAATTGGGGAAATGGGGGAAGACCATGTAAAGCACACACAGATCTTGGTTAGTTACATGGCTGCACTTTGCAACCAAGATACTGAAGCCTTTGGGGTGAACTTACATGAAGACATGCCATTTAAGTTTATCTAGCACTTTTCTCCAAGGTGAGTTATAAAAGGAGATTTATACACTAAACTACTTACAATGAATTACCCATTTATACCTTGATTTAAAGTAGTGCAGCAGCACCAGCTTAGTGCTGTAAGTGAAAAACTAGAAAAAGAGAACCATGATTCTTTCATCTCAACAAGCAATTCAGACATATTTGCTCCTTCATTTGTCACTAGAGTGGCCATCTCTGCACAGATGTCACAGTTGCGATACAAGCACCAAATCCGATGACTATACGCAGACCGTCAGGAGTGTTGACTACCACCCGTATTGCATAGGGCACATCTTCAGAAAAGCCCACATGTTGAAAGTGATTACAAAGTGGTGCCACCCTCCCCCACACATAACGGAACTTGGCTGTTCTCCGGAACCATCCTCAATCAGAAACTGTTACCTAGCAACAGGATTCTGCTTCCAGCCTTGCGCTTAAGACTACCTCTCCAACCCCCACCACCCCAAACTTAAATTATTTTTTTAAACAAATTCAAACATCTGCAACAACATTGTGAATGTGGAGAATAATGACAGTCTGCAAGAACACTGACATAGACCAGACCAGGAGCTATGGCCATGAAGAATGAGAAGAATAAACTTAAGATGTTCTGGAGGCTAGAATGATGCTGTGCTAACCAGCAGCCACCCCTGGGATTTACCAGGGTCATAGAGGTACTTGCTTGGCTGCACTGATCCCCCTGAACAGTCCCAACACTGTCCGGCCAATGTCACCCACTCTAATCCTGGGACACCGTTGATTCAGCTCCTCTGGCCAAATCCGGTTAAGATGAAACCTGCTGATGATCCCGAAAGCTGGGGTGATCCCATTGACCCCAATCCCTCGGTCAAATGGGTTAGCAGTCACACTTTCACTAAACCCAGAGTGTGTGGTTTATGTTTGGGGTGTAGAAATCAAGTCTGCCGCCCCCCCAAGTCATCACACGTTTATTTTAAAGATGCCTAATTTAACAACTTTTTTCTAAGCAAGAAATATTCTCGAAAGATGTAACTAAGATGGATTTCAGATGTGTTGTTCTGGTCTTCATTATACTCCAAATAGACAACTTGCCATCACATATGTACAAGTGTGAACCTGTTATTTGTAATATGCTGATACTCAACAATAATGTGAAAGATGCATTAAAGAAACCATGGCTCCTCCCAGAACACTCTTACACAGCTTATTTTCAAGACAGCCACTGTGGAAAGAGGAAACAAAAACATCACAAAAGGTAGACTGTAGGGTTGGACCATTACCTCCTGGACCGAGCACCTGATGTAGGTAAATCCACCACTGGATGAACATTACTAAAACTCTGTCCTGCTGGAAAGATCATGAAGATGTAGGGCTTCTTAAGACCTCAGCTGGTTAGAAAAACACTGATTAAATCAAGTGAGAATGCAGCTTGTGTGAGGTTAGAAAGATTCTGACTACCAGCAACATCCATGTTCTCATTTGACCTCAACTGAAGTCTATTAGTTATTGGTGAGACAAACCTTTTGGAACCAATGAACTTCTTTGAACAGAACCCTAACATACAAGTACAGTCACTTCTGCCATAAAGTGCATTTTAACTGAGATTTGGATATGTCAATGAACAGAGGTACACAATTATACAAACTTTAAGAGCAAGCCTTTTTGAAATTTCAATCTAGCGCAACATCTTTTGCATTTATTGTTTTATTGTAATCTACTGCATTACAATTCAACATAAGACAATGTGACAGGTCTAAAAGATGCGTTACGGAATCCAAGTGAAACTATGAAAGGCTGCAACAATTAAAAAGGCAAAAGAGTGACAAAGTGCACATTCTTTCTATTATTTTCATGAGCTTTATCCTTTATTTGCAAAAGACAATGTCATTAATAAATCCTGAATTTAATTTAAATGAATTTCGGATGTGCCAAGTTTCAGAAGGCGATTGCTGTATTTTGTGTACCCTGCATTTCACTCCATTTTCCCTTCTCTCCTGAAATATTTTTTAAGCAAATTGGTGCAACTCAATGTTTCATAAGAACACATTTAATACACTACTACAGAACTACCTCTGAACACCACTGAAATTTACAGGCCTTGCTCGTTTCTAAAGTCCCAAGAAGAATCATCCTCGCGCATACAAAAATCAGGCCAGAAAGTTTAAAAAAAAAAAAGATATACATCACCTATGTTGCTTTTGGTGACTCAGCCCCTTACATTCATCTTACCTTGCTTTACCTTGTCCTAATGGCTCCTGGGTCTTCGTTCAGTTGGGACCTTGTGGACTGAACCCTTAACCAGTTGAACAACTAACCACATCTACCACTGAGTTCCTTCTGATTGGCTAGCCAGCAGAGAACATATCTGTGCCTAACCAACGTGACCAAAGCTGTTGCTAATCTAGTCAATAAAAACATGTCACGTAATTGTGTTAAATCTGCCCCCTCTCCACCAATCCTCAGTGTGAGCATTGCTGTCACAAATGGTTAAGACATCTCCTTGTAACACACACGACCCAAACGTGGCCCTAATCACCTCAGAATTCTGTGGTGCTCTGGTTGGGCAAAACAATAAAGGTGAATAGCAGTCATAAAACAGGGGGAGGGGCTTCTTTCTGCCTACTGACAATGATAGTAAACTGCCAGATTTGTGGTACACAACCCACAACGGGTATTTCACATTTTCCCCACAATGAAACACTGGAGCAAAAGAAGCCCATTAAGCAGAACGTAGAATGCGCTTTGCTTCACTCCAACTTATAGATACCAAAGAAAAAAAGTTTTTTAAATCTGCTTAGCCAATGAAATAGAAAGTGCTACTATGTACCATCTAATTTATATGGAGACTATTTTTTAGAACAGCAGAGGATTGGCTTGATTGGGGGGGGCAAACTTCAGATCTTCTAGTGTGTCCTATCAGTGATGCAGTCTGAAGCATAGGGCACTGTCAAGTGGAAAAGGAAGTGAAATTCAGCTTTACTCAAACACAGCAGTCTTGCCTTTTCTCCAAAATTTAGACATTCTTTTCATACATCAGGCTCGCTTTCCAAGGACCATATCTTGGTGGGACAAGCAGTATGAGGAGCATCACATGACCTCATGTGCCATCTTTTCAAAATGTAACCAGATATGATGTTGATCACAAAGCTTTAACAGTGATAGAAAAAAAGCATTTATGGAAAAATTACTGTATGGGGGAAAAATATTGGCTTTATTTTTTCTATTTTCTGTCCATTTTCATGAAAAAATCCTCAAGAACTTAACAGGCAACACAGGCCAAAATTACAGGTCAAAGACAATAAACTGCAGTGATAGAGCCATTTATGTAGTAATATTAAGCTATACAAGCACATACGGTCAGCACAACAAATACTTTATATCCATAAATCTTTACAATAAAACAATGCTAGTCAGTATCGACGCACGCACACATTTAGAAGTTATTTAAAAACCATACTTTCCTTTCTACATAGCATTAATTTTACGCACATTGTGAATGTTTAAAATATTATGAAGACTGGGATGGCAGTCTGGGTGTTTTGGGATGAATGTGATCACAGCTATAAAGGAACAGCACAGAGACAGGAAGTCAAGTACATTTTAGCCTTACAAAAACAAATATGCTGAGGACACTGACTAACTAGCTAACAGGTGAACAGGCCTGGGGGTGATATCCTGTCAGACAAGGCAGAAAGGTGAAATCTGGGGTCATGTGAGGACACGATCACTACGGATGTGGATGGCTTTACAGGAACACATGGGTAGCCGAATTAACAGCATGTGCTGAAACAAGTGCTGTGGGAGAGGTAAACGCTAATGAACCTACCCTCATCTGCCACTTAAGTCCATTGAGAATTACTTATACATTTCTTTTTTATTCAAGCCACTTACCCTTCCCTTGAGAAATGCTAAAACATAGTTATAAACTAAAGTAAATGATTGTCACTAATAGATCAAATCTATTACACAATGCTGCAGCAGTACAAGATACCGATAATGAGCAATCCTACAGACCAGAATCAGCCATATATCATATATACGAGGTGTGACAATCAGAATCTGAACAGCCACTGACTGACCAACTTCCACACCCCTACAGAGAACTTGGCATTGCCAACTGAAATGCCAACAAGTGCTCTGCTCAACAGCACAAGTCCAGCTCTGCATCATGTCCCCCTGTACGGTTGTGAATGGCCAATATTCTGAGTTGTCCAGGTATAACACAAACCACATGTAAGTCTTCTCTGTTCACAGTTCACACAATTTAAATTTATTTTAAATGTATTGAGGCCCTAACTGTCAAAGGAGCCCCTTAAATAAGGCAAGGAACGGGGGTGGGAAACAGACTGTCGTCATCTCCCAGAGCATACTACAATTTCCTGTCTTGTTCAAAATGGCCACATTCCACATGGAGCCTTCTTTCAATAAACAGAAAAAAACCACAAACCAACAGCACTCAGATACAGATGCTATGAAAATAAAATATTTTGAGGTTGAATCAATCATCTTTTCATCTGCAAGCAAACAAATGACCTAAACCTCAGAAAACAAACTTCAAGCACTTCAACTGTATGGATAACTTGTGGGCCAGGACTTTGAAACATTTGTATTTTTAGAAATGAGTATATCAGAGGGTCAGCACAGGTTGGACGGTTTGGAGACAAAGTCAGAGAGGCAAGATTGCGTTGGTTTGGACATGTGCAGAGGAGCGATTCGGGATATATCGGGAGAAGGATGCTAGGGATGGAGCTGCCAGGCAAGAGGAAGAGAGGAAGGCCTAAGAGGAGATTTATGAATGTGGTGAAGGAGGACATGCGGGTGGTGGGTGCGATGGAGAAAGATGCAGAAGACAGGAAGAAGTGGAAACAATTGATCCGCTGTGGCGACCCATAATGGGAGCGGCCGAAAGAAGAAGACGACTTTGAAGCATTTGTATTTACCAGGTGCGCGCGTGCGTGTGCGCGCACACACACACACAAAATTCATTTAGTTAATTTAAAAAAAAGAATAACTAGCTAGTTACCCAAACAAAGAACTGCCAGGTGTCCAACAGCTGTCATTTGACCAAATATAATCAATCTGAGCAGTCTCTCTCAGATGGTTAGTGTGAACAAATATCCACATCCATATGCCTGGTGATAATAAGCCTGTACCCCATTAGCAGCCATTTTCCCCACCATCTCAGGCTCCACAAGGAAGGGTCATTCATAAAACCTCAAATTACTCCCCCACCACAACCACAGGAGTGTTCTTTGGTGCTGCCGACACCCTGTCTGCATCACACCATTGACATTGCAGAGCAACAAACAGCTGGACTAATTCATCCATGCTGAAGAACATTACAGCAGCAGTGTCCCTCCTATGACTTTAAACATAAAACATTTATAATCTGAACAGCCAGTCCCATCAAGGCCACTTATTGGTCCATACTGGTCTGCAAAGTAAGTTATTAACATAGGAAAACATCACGACTGAGGTTAAACTACAGTCAGATCCAGGAAAGGGGCAAGCAACTGGAGTTGTGTCACAAGATGCAGGCCTGGCCAATCACTCCCTTAACTCTACAGGCAACAGAAAGGCAGTTTGGGGGAAGGTGTCAGCAGCTATGCTGCCCTGTTGACAGCAGTTAACATTACAAGCACAGCTAACGGTACGGCTCTACCCTCTTAAAAGGATGCTGGGGGAGGGTGCTGGGATCATTTACATTAAATCAGTAAAGCATTCAGATGGACAAGCCCAAAAAAAAAAAAAAAAAAAAAAAAAAAAAAACTGCTGCTGTTGGGGAGTGCAGTTTAAATTCTACTTCTGAGACTTTTGTGTACGGCAAAATTGCAGAAATGAGATTCAGAACTGCACAATCAGCATGGCATGATCTACACAAATCAAAACCCAAAACACATTCATAACTCCATGGAAAGAAGGGTAAAATACTGCAGATGTTTCTCATTTTTAGCGGAGTATATTAATTGGGATTCAGTACATCATTTTGCTTTTTTGACATTTACAAACAAGCAAGAGATGGATGTAGATGCATATTTAAGCACAGAAGCACCATTTAGGTCAAAGTATCTGCCAATCACCCTGGGTGAAACTGAATACTGAACTGAAACATGCTACTGTAGGGAAGGGAGCAAACCTATGCAGATTATGATGACAACTTCAAAACGCTTTGCTACTTCAAAATGACAGTGACAGAAGGTGTTAAAATACTTTTGAAAATGATTTGGTGCAGGAGACAGATGCAAACTGATAGGCACCTTGTAGTAGTTGCAATGAAATAAATGGGTGAACTTGACAAATTGCAAACCAACCATAAAGCAACACAACATACAACTGCCTGGATACGGTTTCTGAAGGAACCAGTCCAGTCCATCTTAAAAGCTTAAGCATCTAACATGAAATCAAGATTTTGGATCAGCGATAGATTAGAGATGTGGTCTCACAAAGTGTAATGTATGGCTCAAACGCTATACTTGGGCACAAAAGGTGAACAAGAACATACATGTGCGGCAGGCAGAGCAACCAAATAAATGTGTGAAACCTCTGGGGTTGTGGAAATCCTCTGGATTGAAAAATTATTCCCACTGAAAGTTCCTCAAAAGATTTAGTACTTTTTGCCTGTAGCCAGATACCTGCTTCCCAGGATTCCTTCCCATTGTATGACAGCTTTTAGTGACATACATTCCATCTTGGAGTCATTCACCAGATGCTTTCACCCCGAGTGACATTCCAGTCACAGACATTTATTCTGCTCAGAGTAATTCAGGTTCACAATTAATCTCATGGGTACAACAGCAGGGCCCCCACCTAGGATATGAACTTTCACCCATTTGTTACAGAAAACAACAGAACAGAAGAACAGCACCAAATTACACCTGATTACCATAGCAACATTACATTAACGTTCTATTCTACAATATCAATTGCTGACAGTAACATTTACATGAGAGCTGGCACCTAAACACTGAACAGTCTCCAGGCCACTTCGGTTAAGGAATCCCTGAATGGTGGTCTGCAGGACAGGGGGAAGGAAGGCAGGGTCATAAGATCATTCTGAGAAAACCATGCTACATACATTGCTGTAGATTTAGTAATTAAACCAGTGCTCCAGTCAACTGGTAGAACCCTAAAAGCACCTTCAGTCAAACAGAGTTTTAACTGAAAAGACACAAGACTCAGACTAACCTCAGCCTCATTCCTACGTAATAAACATTAAAATGAAGAAGGCGACAATATAGAGAAGAAAAACCAAAAGGTTTGAAGTTAGTCCAAGGAAGGGTTCTTCTGTTTTATGTTTAAAGTTCTGGCACCCAAACTGATTTATAAAAGAAAAACGGGAAAAATCTTTAGCTGCATTACGCTCACCTGGCGCACCATACTGTTCCAATGCCCTGGCTAAGGTTGTGAGGTCTCGATGTAAAGCATAAATAGTGACACTGGACTCGTAAAAGACACTGTGTGCTTGTAAACAATGCTCCTTTGTGTCAACTACTGGCTTTGACCAGACAGTGTGTATATAATATTTAGCAGCACTTAAGTCAGCATCCCATCTCCTGAAGGCTCGCCACCTCAGCATGAGCGAAAGAAGGGGAGGGAGTCCACCCATCAGGAATGAGGTGTCTGTCTGGCCTGCAGATATTTCTGGATACTGGCGCACCTACCCAGCCCCCTTTGCAAGAGGCAAAGGTCCAATTGATAATCTATTCCTTGGTATGCAAGGGGCTGTTGGTAAAGCTCTCTCCCCAGGTACAGTCTGCATCTAGGGGCTGTAAGTGCTGTGAGTGACTCATTCATGCAAGCATAAGTGAACCACAAGGGGGTCATACGAGTTGTGTTTGTTGTAGGGGTGGGGGTGTAGCATGTTGCTCCAGGACATCTCTTAAAAGGGTTTTACTTCTAAATTGCTTGTAAAAGTGTAGTAGAGAAAGTGCCCCACCCATAATGAAGAATGGGTCTGGTGAAAAACACATTGAACCAAACAGAGAAGCAACACACACTCCCAACACTGGTGACCAGAACACTTCTCTCGAACAAGTTACTGCAGAATCCCAGCAACAGTCAAGACATTTCAGGTAGACCATTGGTCCCTAGATCTGCCACTGTAAAAACAAACCCTTTACTACAGTTATGTTCTGTGCTTAATGCCAAACGAGAATTGTCTAAATGTGCAATTTCCATGAAGTAATGTGTTCCAGACAAGAACTTGGCACCCAGAAAATACGGCATCAGATTCTAAAGAACGTTTCACAGCTTATTAAACATGGAGAACACATCGCAAGTTTGACACTCAAAAGCCTGGCACAGGAAGTAAAAAGAGGAAATGCATTATGGGGTGGGAAGTAAAGAAGCCCCCTTTCAGATGTGAAAGCATTGTTACGATTAACAATGTCAGGGCCTAGAGAGCCTTCACATACAATAGTGTGTGCGCACAGAAATGCACACATGACGGGGGTAAGCACCCCAGAAAGCTCCTAAGAACTGTCTCAAACAATACACAACATTGGAGGATCTGGCTAAATTTATGAGTATCTCCTACAGGAGCCTCTAAGAAAGGAAGCAGGACACCAAGCACTGTGTGAACAAACAAATGACACCACCAGACAAAATTGTAAAGCATATTTAAAACACTCAACCGCACCATGAAATTGTGGCTCTGCTGATCCCAAGCAAGACTCGTGTTTTATTTGTTCGTGTCCTCATTATTGCCAGTGTTCCTAATGACATTCCAGCTTTCGAAGCAAAGTTCACACTGCTGTGCCTATACAAAGGACAATCAAACACAGCATCCACCCAGTAAATGTTATGCTACTTTCAGAGTAAAACTGTGTGATGGGAATATTTTCAGGTTCTGCACTTCAAACAGGGCTCAAACATGGCATTTTCCCCACACTTGCACTTCATTTCTTCTGTGATGACATGCCCTTGCTACAGCCAGTTCTGCTAAAATACGTTTTAGTCATCCGATTTGGATATTATACGATGAATAGACCAAAGGGAGACAATTCATATAATGCAAACTTTTGAGAATGAACTTTTGGAATAAAGGGATCCCATTCAGAAAAATCTTAATTGTGCTTGGCATTTGTTAGATATTTTGTTTAATTTGATTTAATGTATTAAAATTAAACACAGCTGACCAAAGTGTTCTGGTGGTCCAAGTGGAGATCAGAGAAGCCAGAGATTACAAAGCACCTTCAAAGCATACTGTGATTTGATTTTTTTTGTGTGGGCTGAGGTTTGTAGGTGGCAGTCTATATGAGCTCTGCCCTTAACCCCATTTTCAAATTAACCTATTTTTATTGCATGAAATGGAGTAATGTGACATTTCACAAGAACACAAACATCACATTATAGCAGATCTGACTATGGTGCTCCCCAGAACAGGAGCACTGCCCCAGTTTGCCTAAACCAGAAGAGATCTTATGCTATATTTAAAGAGTCACAGAAACACTACAGACAATGGTGCTAGTTGCATGGAGAAGATGCAAAGTTCACCTATAAGATTTGAATATTTCACTGCTGGAATACAATTCTGTTTTGCATAGAAACATGCAACACGAAGGTCTTTATTGTTAACAATCAAGATGGTCAAGTCAGGCAGCAACTCAGACCTGCACCATAGCATTCCTCAGCTTCTTGCATCTTCCAGGACAAGCGATGCAGTTTCAACACTCACACGAACATGCTGCAAAGAGTGTGGGAGTCAACTAAACTATGTATAGCATGGTTTCTGATGACATAAAAACCTTTTGTCAGCAAACACCAACTCCCTGTTATCCTTTAAGGCTGACTAAAGAGCTACAAATTCACATATCAATTAGTTGCTGACATTGCTGAACATACATTTTATGTGCATGCATACAACTATTTCTGATTGAATATTCAAACAGAACAAGGACCCACACAGAATGGACAAATCCTGTCAGCCTGCTGCGTTGGGCTCACTACACCTCTGCCGATTCTACATTTTCTCAGAAAGAACGTTTGTGCCTTTCCTGGAAAGTGCTCGACAAAGGTAAGACTGCTATGCAAAATGACAACCTGACAGAACAGGTGCCTGTACTGCCAGAGCAGAGCAACAATGCTAGCTGCCATTTTGACACTCCCCACAAAACAAGCAAGCATTTATTCTGCAGACCGCTGTGTAACTGGGCACTCGGGTTTAGGTCTCACATCACCGTGTCATTCCTCAACCCAACCACACCTTCTCCACACAGCAGCTTGGGGTCACACAATTGCGGAAGGCCCTTGGCCATCAGTCACATCCTCAAATACAGCCATTACAATCAACTCAGGCCCAAAAGGTCCCATGAGAAAACAACTAGAACCCCCATGCTGTGTGCTGTCTGAAGAGGAGCTATAACCAAAGAATTCACCATATGCAGGACTGATCTGACTTCCATAAATATGGTTCCATCTACTTTTTCCATTTGGAAAAAAACTTGAGGCAGTAAAGAATAGCCCTTGTGAAAAGGGTGGCCACAACCCCTAGAAAGACACTCCTTCTCACTCCCATCTCCACAAAACACACATGGAGTTCCTCATGGCAAGCACTGCCTTGCAGCCTCTTCATTCAGGTTTGGCCACATTTTTTCCCTTCTTCCTGTTGGGAGTCAAATTATAAGGCCACAGGTACACAGTCAGCAGGAACCATTATTCAAAACAGAAGCCTGACATTGTACATGCAAAGTAGCCAAGTAGAGTTTTGAGGTCACGGTTTGGGAACAACACTCCTGGAGCTACACTTTGGGTATTCAAAGCAGAGGCGTCTCCACTTCGGCTTTTACCAGAAACAACATGAGATGTAACGGATTTCTATTCAAACTTCCTGAAAGGTGATGCCAACCAGAGGCTGTGTTCATGTGATCTGCACGGAGCTTCCTCGGATAGTATTATACCCTCGTGGACTCAACTCATTCACACAAAGAACTCCGCATCACTCAGTTGACTCCAAAAATATAGCTCAACCCCGAAAGTGCAGATACATTACAAGATACGAACGGGCAAGAGACAACTGCTGCCTGGCTACAAACAGCAAGTCATCCCATTAGTCAGCTATAACAACATGTACCTCAGAAGACAAAAATAGCCAGGATGCCCCTTCTCCAATGCATTGTTCTTTGTCTAATGAATGGCTTAAAAAAAAAGAAAGAAAGAAAGAAAGGGAGGGGGCAGACGACTAAGAGGCCAGCAGAGTGGAAAGTCACATGCAGCAAACACTAAAAATAAACCAATGTGGCAAAAGGCTGCTTGTTTGTGTTCAAATATACACCAACATATGGGTCACAACGCAACTCTAATGCTTTGCCTGCAAGATTTTTAAACCCACTATTCTCCAACAGGAGCAGCTCATAACCACTTAATACACATCACGACACAATGTACAAAACCTCCTTAAAATTTAAGGAGCACATGTTTACAGGGCAGGTGATGTGGTTATAAATTTAGCATTCCAAAGGTGCCATTTACAAAACCCCACTCAAGATGTACCGAAAACTGATAAACAACCCAGATGTATGAGTGAGGGTGCCATTGCTCATTCAAGAGTATGCCCTGCAGACAAAGACATCAAGTTATAGCTTCTAGCAGTTACTAACAATGTACCATTATAGTTTATTGCTCCTTTTTCTGAAATACCCATTACCTATCAGCACCTCTGGGCTAAGGGAGCAGGTCCTGCTTGGGACAACTCCTTCCCCTTAGCCCCACACCCTTCACCCTTTATGAAGTTCACGTTTACCTTCCTGCTGATCCAGGCAACGGCTTCCGTTTCGAGCAGTGCTTCCTGTCATGCAGTTGCCTCGCCTCACAGCCTCTGACAGCTTCCTGCCACCCCTCCCCCACTCAGTCCGTATCCAGTTTTAAAATGTTTCACTGAACAGAATCATGAAAATTGTTTACAATCACAACCATACCCAGAGCTCTTTTAGGTTAGAAACTAATGACACAACATCAGGGACTCTGCTGCTGGCTAAATACTAATTTCATATAAACTTAAAACAGCCTTTACAGTAAAGGCACAGCTTGAACAGATCAAGTCAATGAAAACTATCTAAAGAACATGACAATGGGACTCACAGAGTGTTAACAAAGCATCAGCAAGAAGTCAATACTCATAATCAAGAAGGCACTGAGTATCTTATTGCACTTCCCTCGCCTGGGACCTCATATACAAACATTCGGACTCTGTTCCTTATCCAACAGACCAGCAGCACCAGTGTCAGTGAAGCTTACAAATGTGGACCCCCGCATCTCCTACACACCCCTTCCTAAATCCATGTTAGTTCTTATTATACCAATCAATGGCTTCTAAGTAACTTTTAGCTTTAAATACCCCCTTCATCTAAAATGTAGAAGATGTAAAGATTTCATCTATTTGGTGTTGCCAAATTCTGACATACTGGCTCCCCCCCAAGACTTACCATCTTTTAACCCAGCATTTCATACACTACACATTGCACCAAGACCTAATGTAACATCCTATTTACATAACATTACAATATGGAAATACTACTATAGTACAACTGTCTAATTTAACTAAGGTTGAAACACAGAGTGCTACCTGCCTGTCAGGTCACATTAGCTGGAAGTACCATCACCTAACCATGGTGTGAAGATTCTTTTGGGAAGGAAGGCAGACCCAACAGGAAATATTCTTGTACAACAGGTCATGTTGTGGAAGGACACAGACCTGTGACCAAATAGCTGCCCATTTCAGCCCTAGAAACCTGTCGCTATACTATACAGAAAACACACAGTTGCACAGAAAAGCCAAAGAGAAAACTACTAACCTCTCAATGTTAAAATAGAGTATCTACAATGCAGCAGTACAAGCAGTTCACCAAGGCCTACAGATTTAGCAAGCCATCCTACAAGACCTTAACCGCACTTTAAATAATAGCGTGCCAAACACAATGGCCTACATACCTGACTGATGGCCACAAGCATACAGGTGTCAAAATACCAACTTGTGCCACACTAGACAAAAATCAAATAAATAGCAATGACCAAAACACAGTCCAGCACTACAGGAACATTGAGAACCCAGTGTCCAGGATGGTCACTGGCCACTTGGTTTATTTCTGATACCCGTTGACTACACAATTAGCTGTTGGGCAACACTTTGTGACAAAGACAATTGCCGAGTTGCAGTTTGACACCCAAGACATCACAGTTGATACCAAGGACATATTTTGTTCATTGGAGAAGCACAAGATGATTGGAATTTTTCAAAGCTAAGGCTCTATAAACCTGTACATTTGTACCAAGGTGTGATTCACATGAAAGAACTTTGTGTTCAGATGAAGCTGCATCAATTTTGAGAACACATCCAACTGTCACCTATGCACCACATCAAACAATCTGTTTTGAAGTAATTAAATATATCATAACAATGGACTTGGACATCCCAAAGAGGTCAGATGAAAATGTTCAAATCTGAAACAAAAGGGCCTTTCTGTAGGACAGTAACACATCATACATACTAGATAAAGCCGGATCCCAGAAACGGGAGTAAAATCAGCACTATCACTGACCAGGCCAGTAATCCCAAAAGGCTAAAACCACGGACAGTAAGGATTTAATCCTATTGGTTCCCACTCACAGAGGAAGAGCAGACCGAAAATCTGCTCAGCACAAACGCGGCTCACAGTTCCCCAAAGCCTCATAATTCTAGGCTACCATTTGTTTGAGTAGTTTCAGGAGTCATGTTACCAATCTGCTCAAAGCAACTTTTGCATAAAGCTCAACACTTTCACCATACTATCCTCATCCATGCATACTTCTATTGCCTTTAAGCATGTAAAATAAAGTCCAAAACTGGTGAAGGGGTTCCATCTTTGCTGAAGAATTAAAAACATACACACTCAAATGGAAACCATTTGAACTCATCTATATGGGTGTGGCCCCAAAAATATGAAATAAGACTCCATTATAATCTGGAACTGAACAAAAACCGACAGGCACCTGAATGAAAGTAAAATGCAGGCAACTGTTTTTCAGATTATTGAGATTTTCTTTTCACTCAAATACAGTATATAGAACACAATATCTGGTTTGCTAAATGACTACACAATTTTACAATGACAACTCAAAGTGAACACTTAAGTGTAATTTAAAAGGTTATTAGAATACTGTGAAGGTTTGCAAATCTTGAATTCCCTGGAAAAACACAGATGCATCCTATACTCAAATGCCCTGGAAACACAACCTCTGATTTCACTCATGTATACACATCTTGGCAAAGAACAGAGGTGTTGTACAATATCCCACCATGGACGAAACTAACAGCCACTGTGGAAGACTAAAATGCAGACCCATCATTACCTTTGCAAAATGAGGGTGGAGAATTGAGATTTCTTAAGACTGGTTCTTGAATACCTCATGCCAACATGAGCCCTAAAGGACACGGGAGAAAAAACCCACCGGGCAAAAAAAAAAAAAAAAAAGAAAAAAAAAGGCCACTCAAGAGTCCAGTGCTTTGTCTAGAAGATGAATAAGTATTGTGAATATTATTTAGTGTTCCCCTTACCTTGATCCTTCCTGCTCACAAAGTTTCCTTTCACTTTCACTATTCACACAAAATGAATCTGGATTAATCCCTATCACATACAGGAAAAGTATAGCAACAGCTTGAGGACAAAACTGCACTGCGATATGAACGCAGTAGATTAAATAATATATGAATTAGCAGCAGAAACTCAAGACAATGTGAAATTAACAGTTGTGAATGATTCTGAAGTCAGACTATTCCTCACCCAGGTTGTACTGCTGCATCTCACCAAGCAAAGTCCCTTAAGTATGTAAAAGCACCAAAAAAAAAAATCAAAACATGACAGCAAGGGAACCTCTCCAGTTGTCAAATTGAAGAAGATGACTGAAGCCTCCATAAGGCTCAAGGAGGCTGGTTGCACTTTCCAAAAAACATTTAAAAAAATAAATAAATAAAAACACAGCAGTGTTCAACATTCTAGTGACTTGGCCCCTGCATGTGGTATTATGTAAGGAGATATGAGTCCCCACTACAGATGAGCTTGTCATTAGGACTGAACTGCTGCTACCTTTCATCTCCAACATCTCCAATGTACCAACCAACGTGTGCTGTATTGTGTAATGGAGAAAACACATTTTATTACTATTTACACAGCAAAATGGACCCTGCTGAACTTCAGACCGTGACATGGTTCAGTTATTTAAACACGTTAGTGAAACTGGGGATCTGAGGTTAAAATCGACACCTTCGCGTTTTCAAGTGCATTAAATATACCTACATATTCTCGTCAACAGTCAAACTGAAAGGATTGCAGAAATGCCGCCTCCTTAAGAGCTGCCCTAAATATCCCACTGAAAGCACATCTGCTTCGATTTTACCCTGCGAATGTCCGTATGAACGCCGAAAGGGGCCGAGCCAGCGCGGCGATTTTCACTCGCTTTACGAGGCCAAGTGGCGCTCGAGCTCGAGGCTCCGGGGGCCGCCTTGCCGCCTCGCAAGCCGCCGCCATCTTGTCCGCCCGCAGCCGCCCGCGGACACAGCCTGAGCGCGTTTGCTGCTGAGGAAAACCGGCCGCGTCCACACTAAACGCCAAATAGGACGATCATTTAAAAAAAGAAAATGACATACACGGACACACTAAACGCAGAAGAAACACGGAGCACAGCGAGCCGACAGGCAAACAGAGGAGAGGGAAAGCGGGTCCTGGCCATTTTCCGTGCCACCTCTCGACCGTTTTCCACCCCTTAAAACCCCCAAATTACCACACTCTTCAAGGCCGCTTTCGCCGTGTCTATCGCTCATGGCGCTGTATTACGAGATACATTAAGCTGCTTCCCCCGTTTCTAACATGTAATCATCAGACGCCCGATTTCACAACACCCACAGTACGAAAAATGGCATAGCAACTGGTAACTTGGCAGATAAAAACGAGGCACATTTTTATTTCGACGCGGAACGAACTGTGTGCTTCGCGAGTGAAATGTCGCCTCCTTGGTCTTATTGTGCGTCCCCCCCCCTCAGATGTATGCATCCGGGAGGAATCGCATCTTCCTCATTTTAAATACATATAAGCCGTTTCCTCTCCGTCTGCTGTGGCGGTAAAGAAGGTTAAAAAAATACGCGGTGAACACGAGGGACTCGGGAGCCCGACGCCGGCGGCGTGCACGTTTAATGGGATCGCTTCGATCTAATTAGCCGGCTGCTGGCTCAGGAGCGACCGCGGCTGCGAGAGGATCAGTGCGCGATACCCGAACATCGAAATGGCCGAAAGAGCCGGGCAAGCCAACAGCGGGAAAACGCCGCGAGCGAAGCCGCTGGACCGTGGTGCGGAGAGGGCGGCTGGGGACGGACAGGGAGCTCATGGAGCCAGAGAGCTGGATGTAAGATGGCCATAGGCAGAGTGGGCAATGGTGGCGAGGACATTTACAGACCGGGATCAGCTCATGTCAGGCTCACAACACCATTAATGCACAAACTCTTGTCTTTTCTGAAGGGATCAAAGGGCGGCGATGCAACTCGCAGAGAAACAGGAAAGCTCGGTGCAGTAAGAGCAAAAAATGAAGTGATGTTGGAATATGCTCGTAGACCTGTATATGGGCACACACCCAGGGAGAAGAGCAGGAGCCATGGAGGCACACGAGCCAATTCGGGGGTTGGTACAGAAAGAGAAGCAGGAGCCATGGGGGGTAGAGGAAGCAGAAATCACAGGGGGGAAAAGGGAGGCTTCGTAGGCTCTTCCATCAGCCGCCCTATGAACAGTGATACTGGGGCAGCTACCATGGGCTAAATGCCACGGGTCAGAGCCATATTGGCGGATGCTGGGGCTCCCGATTGTTAATCTAGCCCAAACGAATCGCGTAGCCGAGATTCATTTGGGCTGGATTAACGGGCTTCAGCTGCTCGCCTTCCTCCATTATGCTCACGGTTTCCTCTAAGCGGCCACGAAGCGCTGCACAACACCCAGCGGACCCGAGCCGCGCAGAAAACGAAAATGTACTGCGATCATCGACCATGTTTCAACAAAAGAAACAAAAACACCGAAGTACCGCTGCCGCCCAGGGACCCGCGCACCGCCGCAGCGACCCCCAGCAGCCCAGCGCAACCCGGCTCCCCGTTCTCCTTTCCCCCCCGCACTTCTCCTTACCCGTTTTCAGTCGGGGGTGTCCGCGGTGGGGCTGTAGCGCATATGACCGGAAACGGCGAAGGTCGGGGCTGTCCTCTGGGCTCCCAGAGCGGCGCGGTGCGGCGCAGATCAGCTGGCAAGGAGAGGGCACGGCGCTGCCCGAACTGAGGGACGCCGGCACACAGGGGCAGGGCGCGCTCCTCCGCACCAAACAAAAAAGGCACACGGGGGTTTTTTTTCTGCAAAAAACGCGTTTTCACTGGAACGTCCTTCGACGTGGGATGGCTCGCTGCAGTCCGCGGCTCCGTCCCTCACTCGTTCGTCGTCTTCGGCTACCGTTCGTTTGGCTCCTCGCTTGGCGCGGCACCCCAGACACCCTTCGAAGCGGCTCTCGCAGGCGCCTCAGTCTCGTCCTCCAGCCATCGAACAGCAGAGATGGGCGCGGTAACCCTGCACTCGGCTCCGGGAAACCCCACGCTGCGGCAGCGTCACCACGCACGGCTGGCGCGGACGCCGCGAGGCATGCGCAGTGGCCGCCTGAGATGGGAAACAGAACCCCGAACGAAGCAGTTAAAACAAAACCAATGGTCAGAATTTTCTTCGAGCGACTCCATAAAGTTTTTATCTGTATATTCGCAGCTAAGTTTAACATTGAACTCAAGAAAGTGGCCTGAAATCTGAAATGTACATTAGCTAAACTGAAATCACATTAAAATGCGGGTTGTGTCATATATAGTCAAAAAATATCTCATCTTTACAGAGGAGACTGTTGAGTTACGCATCATGACTTCTCAAAATATAACCAGACAAGTTACGGAACTGAATTTTTATTTATTTATTTATTTAATTAATACAGGCCTGGTGTTTGTACCTGTGTTTGTCCTACCTGGGTCCCTCCAGCTTAAAGAGCATCTTAATAGCAGCAAAGTTTCTGCTACATTATTATTAAATGTAAACCAGCAGTAGGTTGGTCAGCACCTGTCTTGTATTATTCGGAAATGGCCAACTTGACCTCCTGAATTTGTATGTGCGTCTCAGAGGGGGACTATTGATGGAGGTCCCACATCAGTAGAGAACAGAGCAAAGCAGCTCCCACAGCCAGTTTTTGCAGTTCTGGTCTGTACTGCTAACAAACATTTAAGAGGTAAATTACAGTATATAAGATTGACGGTAAAAGATGAATATGCACAGCGGTCCCTTTCTACTGGTTAAAACCTTTCTTACTGATCATTTTCATTGTTGGGATGAATGGTGTCTCCTCAGATGAATTGGTTTATGCAGATGGGGCCATTCGTAGCTGTGCGTTCTCAGCCGATAACGTGATCGGATGGTCCTCTAAGGGAGGGCATAGTTATACACGAGTGGCTGTGCCCTCATCAGAAAGCATGCAAGATGCTTATTTTAACCAGGTTATAGTCACTTGAAGAGGGATGCAAATTAGGAATTAATATTGACCTTAACAACAGAATAACTTGCAGTAAATAAGATTAAAAGAAACCAGGAATATTCTTGGATGTAGAGACAGCATTTTAGGAGTAGTTATGGATGAAGGGTGTCCCTAAAGCATAGGGTATGTGGCAGGGTACAAACTGGACAGAACGTCACTCGAATGTCTTACACACGCCTTCACACACGTACACATGGTACAGATAATTTGGAGGCACCAGTTCCCCTAAAACACATGTCTTTAAACTGCAATAAGAAACAAACTCATGCAAAAATGTGGACTATAAGAAAACTCCACACAGTCTGAGCCAGATTCAAATACACATCTGAAGCCCAAAAGCTGTGAGGCACCAGCTTTTAAAATACAATATTTAGTTTAGGTATCTGTGATATGCTAGGGTCAGTCTGGCCCAGGAAGTGACTGGGTTTGGGAGGGAGACTGGTAGATTTACCACCAGCACTTTCTTTTATTATCTTAAGCAGAAAAAAGATCAGGCAAAACACTATAAAAATGGAGCAGAGGGGAATCAATAATTTTCCAAAAATTGCATAGCTGGTAGCATCGTACCTTGAGCTGCTGACCTTAGACCCAAATGACCAAAGTTTGAATCCCATTTCTTCTATATCCATGACTAAGCTGCTAATCCTGAAAATTGTTCCATTTAAAAATTAGAGCTGTAAAAATAAGTATAAGTGGCATTGGAGAAAACTGTTAGCCAAATGAATAACTGTAACCAACTCAAAAATTCAGTAAGTTGTCTATTATGACTACGTGGGCTGCACCTGGTGCTCATTTCATATCAATGAGCCATTTCCAGGTAGATCTTTCCGTCCAGGAAATGAGTACTCACTTCAACTGCTTGTTACTGTACCACTCTGACCACATTTGGTAAGCAGTATTCTGAACATGTACTAACTAATATGGTTACCTAGTCAGGTAACAGTACAGGTGTCCTCCTATTTATAAGTGTGATGTATTTCTTGAAATTGGATTGGAAGGGGAAATCTCATAAGTACAAGATGTAATTACTGTTATGATCCAAACTTTGAACATTTTCCCATGTTTGTTAGCTCAAACATAAAAAATCAGCATCATATTTTGTTCTAACTCGGTAATGGGTATTAAATAACAGAGGGATACCTGTATATATTAAGGGTGTAATATTCAATTTAAAAAACATATTCATGTCATACATATTCCAGAGGAAATCTAAGACTCCACTTAGAAGTCAAGTCCTGAGCCATTTATTGTGTGACTTAGCTACATTATAAGAATTGAGCCCAGTTCCTGAACTGTTCTAGCAATGCAGGATGCGGTTTGGAAAACAGACTTGTTTGTGTCCTTTAAAGACATCTAGTCAGGCCCTTCACGTTCTGTCTTTCTTCTCAGAAAGTCTTACATCAAACTGGTTTTATATCAGTTTCACATCAGTAATTGGTTCTGATCCCAAGCAGGTTTTTCTGTATTTTCCTCTGTCCTGTGTTGTGTGTTTAGTGTGCTACGTACCATGATGCAGGAGAAACCACATTTCATTCTCGTTTATATGTGCGTACGTGGAGAATGACAATGAAGTGGACCTTGAACCCTGAAATGCAGGTAGCCAGTGTTCTTCTGCTATTACGCCAAATTCTTACGCTCCGATCTGCATGTCACAGCATCTTGAATTGAGATTCATCAGATCTGATGACATTTTCCCAGCCTTCAGCTGTCTAGTTTTGGTGAGCCATTGCCCACTGTAGCCTCAGCTTTCTACTGTTGGCTAACAGGAGTGGAACCCGATGTGGTCTTTTGCTGTTGTGTCCTATCGAACTCAAGGTTTGATGTGCCGTATGTGCAGAGATGCTTTTGTCCACACCACCATTGTTAAGAGGGCTTGTAACTATAACTCTACTATATAAATAATTATTTGGGTTACTGTAGCCTTCCCATGAGCTCAAACCAGTCTGTTCATTCTCCTCTGCCCTCTCTTTTGATCAAGGCCTTTCTGACCGCAGAACTGCTGCTCAGTGGATGTTTTTTGTTTTTCACACCACTCTGTGTGAACTCCAGAAACTGCAGAGTGTGAAAATCCCAGGAGAGCAGCACTTTCTGAAATACTCAAACCATCCTGTCTGGAACCAACAACCATGTCACATTTATAATTTGTCCCCATTGTGAAGATTGATGTGAACATTAACTGAAGCACTTTATTTGTGTCTGCATGATTTTATGCATTGTGTGACTGCCACGCAGTGTACAGGTGTTCCTAATAAAGTGACCGGTTAAATATAAACAGATATGTATATATTTATTGCTGCTGTAGTACCCTTGAGGAAGCCTTTTACCCCAAACTGCTGTAGTAAAATACACAGTAAAAACTGCTGTATAATTAGGTTAAGTGGCTTTTGAGAATGGTGTTAGCAGAGCAATGAATTATTAATGCATATTTTTATTTTTACTTTAAAGAATGATTTCTTGCATTGCACAGTGACTGAACGATGAAATTATTACAGTTTGAAGTTCTATATATAGTTAAGTGTATATGCACCTGATGTGCGAGTGGACTGTAGTGTTTAAAGATTCACATCTTTGACAGTTTGCTTTATCAGAGTTCATTAAAGCTCATTCCCTCGAGTGCAGAGCTGTGTCTCCCTGGGCACAGAAGCAGCTCTTGTTTTTTAACTTGTTTTTAAGGCTGTGCAGTTCTCCTGAAAACACAAGCTAGGCTTATTTAACAGTTTCCCTTGTACCCGTCAGATAATTCATACCTTTGTGTTTGCATTTGTGTTTCACACCAAAGTGTAAAATTAATATTCTGTAAATTGCCTTTGGCCACAGCATCTGCTATAAAAAGAACTTGTATTGAGAAAGACCATAATAAAAGGACATTACGAATCAGGACACAGTAACCACCCGATTGACTGAAACAGTAGCAGCGCTCTCTGGCCACCACTTTATGCATCGTACTGTATTTCTGGACACTGGCAGATCTTCACCTTCAGTTTGAATTTGAAAGTGGCGCACCCAGAACAGAGCTGCGCTGGAACATTCTGTGAGGATGAGAGAGTTCAGGCAAAACACACATGGGAGTTTGGGAATTCCACTGGGTCCCAACTGTAGGAAAATGTCAGCATCCGGTGAGCGGCTCATTATCACCAGGTCCCAGCTCAAGATGTTCCTCTGAGTGCCGTTACTTAGAGACCCGAAAGGCAACAACTTCAGGTTCCTTGTCCGTGGACCAGGGAGACCCGCACCGTACCCCGGCATGGCTGCTCTGCAACCCACAGTGCTCTCCTAGTCACAGATTGTCCAAAGGCATGCTGGAAAAGCAGCCTACCTGAACACCTTGCAGCAGAGAAATTGGTTCTGGTAGAGAATACTCTGTGACCATAGTGTGTTTTTCTCTTGCTTGCGCACATGCAGAAAGTCTGGTACACATTATACAAACAACCTCTTGAGAGTTATTTTTTACTGAAAGATGGGTGAAGTAGATGCAGCTACACACATGGGCCTTTTCAGAAGAAATTCTGGTTAGGTTATGCCTGCTGTTGTTGCTTAAGATGTTGACACTTTTCTGTTTTTCAGCTGACATCCATGCATCCATCTGTTCATTGTCATTGACTGCTTTATCCTTGTCAGGGTCATGGCGGTATGGAGCCTATTGTAGATGGATGGAGCCTATCACTGGGCACTAGGCTATAAAACTACAGCCTGTGCAAGACGCCAGGCCATCACAGGGTGGTGAAAGAAACAACAACAACAACAATAATGCCACAATATGTAGATTCCCCCGGACAATAACATTCTGTCCCTTTTGGGAGGGTCAGCTCGAGTCCCTTTTCTTTCGCACACCCTATCACAGACTCATATATATTTAAATAGCAGAGGGGAAGAATCAAGCTACATATTGACAGTACACTGGTACAGGGCTGACCTATGAAATAGCATACGAAAGTTCTTAAAAATCCAAAGAAAAAACTGCTTTGAGTCAAACAGTAGTCCTTTCACACAGACTTCCAAGAAACTCTCTTCAAAAATTTATTTATTGCTTAATGCCATGTAAAGCTGATGTAGATCTTGGAAGTCTGCTTATTCTGTCTCCAGTCAGTGTCCCCGAGGGGTTGACCTATTATGTAATGTGGCATTCGGAACCTCCTTATTATTTCTCCGAAAGTGACTTACAATGTGCGGCTTGTGCGTTCAGCTACTTAACACGGTTTACCCATTGGTACATCTTTGGAATTTTTTTTGCTCTGCCAATTCATGGTAAACAACTTGTTTACGGGCACTGCAGCAGGAACAGGCATTCAAGTCCTTTGACTGCGAGCCAACAGCTCTAACTGCTACGCCACCTGCTGCCCCCTTTGTTCATTCCCACTGGCTGTTCTGAACTGTGGCCTACATAGGACAGAATAAAAATTTTTAATCGAGTAATGTGAGTGTGATTTTAATTCGCCCCAAATAATAATATGTCATTAATACGCACACGGCGGGGCTGAATGCTTCCACGACACCACCCCAATAGGCAAGTCTCTGCTGGGGGTTCAAATTGCCATTGTTTATTAGGGAAAAAGACAACTGCGTCCCGGACAGCAAACGGGCTGAATATTGTCATGAGCTGCTGCTGCGTTTGTCTGTTGCACTGCTGTGGAAAGAATTAATGTCCGTTATTTATGTCAGCAACCTGTGAACGGGTTTGGCATGAGGCACGCGGCTGGGCTCCGTTCGGGAAAGATGCCCTCTCGTAAGGCTTTCAACCCTTGTGATTTATCTTCGGCTGCAGGTGGGTTTATTGGAGCTGAAGTGTTTGCGAAGACAGCAGCAGTGCCGGTGTTCCTCGGGGCCCAATCTACAGTCCTTTTCATCAAGAGGATTACTGAGCGCACGCACATGGTGCACATACCTGTCTCAAGGTGTGTGTCCTTGTTTGTGCCCAGGACTTGTACTTAGCTAACAGGTATCACACCTGTTTTCATAGCTGTACTTTTCTCACTCAAGTGTTTAAGGTTTGCTTAAGTACACAGCACCTGAGACTGATCCCGCAATGTCTTGCTCACAAGTCCACATCTTTTAAACACGTGCGATTTAACCTGCTGTGATTTTACCTGGTGACATGTCTACTTCTTTAAATACTTGGAACCTGAACCTACTATGCCTTAGTCTCAGGTCCATTTCGCTGCATACCGAACCTACCATCGCTGCTCTTCTTTTGCGGTTCTGGCTATAAACGGGCAATCCCACTGGTATACCGGTAAATTGATATAAATCATACAACTGAACAATAAAACAGGGAGAAAAACCTCCTCCTTTGGGAAGCTACAGGTTGATTAAATAGATGACATATAACGATAGGCAATGGGCTGACAAAAGTGGTTCCGCTTGCATATCAGAATCCACCTTGTGTCACATAGGTGTGCGCACACACACACCTACTGACTACACCAGTGACATCTTAACATTGTACACAGGAGAATTTACACATTTAGGACATTTGTTTTTTAATTTGTTATTGATGAACAGTGACTATTACAGAAAAAAAAAACAAGCAAACTCTACAGTATAAACGTGAAAGAAATATTGAGGAATGAAATAATAGAATACATTTCAATGAGAAGCTTATTTTATTGGCAAACAATGTTCAGGTCCCATTTCGTAAGAGACCTGCTGTCACACGGCTGGCCTGCGGATCGCTGGATGAGCACCCAGGGGGTCTGGTTACCTTGGATACCCCCCTGCGTGCACGTATGTGTCGCGAAGCACCTCGCCAGGTACCCTGGGGATCCATTAGTGAGGGCACCTCCCCCTCAGTCCAGCAGGTCCTTTCCATCAGCATGAGCACCAGCTGAGAGATGCCAACCCTGTCTCTCCTGAAAAGATGCGAAACACTCTGGGTCTCGGATTTTCAGGGTGGAACTACTGCAGCCGCTTGTCGGTGACAGCAAACCCATGCGCTAGTAGAGTCTCCCACCTCCTCCAACACCTTCTCAGAGAAAAACATCATAAATGTAAAAATTATTATAGATGATGTCAGTTTTCCACTTTGTAGTCACAGTAGGCAGCAGGTGGCGTAATGGTCGGAGCGAGTTCCTTCCTGAGTAAGTGGACATCACTGCACCGCAGACCGAAGACAGAGTTGGAAACATTTGTCTTTCGCAAATAAGCCAGATCACCGTTTAATCTCTGAGATGTTCAGAGCGAATCGTATCATACGGTGCAACACGGATGCAAGATTGTGGGCCTCTGCCTCTCTGTCGTCACTGGATTACCAGGGTGTTTGTTTTCGAAAATCCTTCGTCCACACGTTTCGTCTCGCGCTGCGAGTCGATCTCGATTCATCCCGCAATCCCAGAGAACAGAATTTTTACTAATCTTTTTAATGAAAGAAAACCCGTGCAGCCCGTGCGAGGGCAGAGCGAAGCATCGGCATCAACAAGCGGCAGCATCACAGGACGTGAATAATCCCGGCAGATAGTTAGCCATCTTGAAAACCTGCAATACGAATGCCACATAATATGATTTCACTGATTCCGCGAAAAGACGAACGCTGCATTAAGCCAAAGCTCATAATGACCTTGCCCGTGCGCGTTTGGGGTCGGACGCCATAATCTGATTTGCTGTAATCTGCTCCAATCTGCGGTGAGTGCTGACTGCTCCGTTCCTGGGAAGGCGATGCTCCCGGCGTCCACTAAGGCATCGCTGGCATCTGCCGCTGGCCACCAGCAACCTGCTCTCCCATTGCTACAGCAGCAGAAAAATTCCCACAATCCCCTCGAGGGGGCCTGGAAAACAGGACGGGACTTGGTGTTCAGTGCACACTTTCATAATCTGAGGCAATTAATGAATTACTGCCATATTTGGAGTTCTTTATATAAACTGTGGCTGTACCCTGAAATACCCTAACAGTACCATGGTAAAATACGCATTAAGGAGTGTAATAGTCACTCCTTCAGCAAAGTAAAGTTGCCCTGAAGTGACACCGTGAAAATAAAGATTGTATTTTGTCTGCTGAACCGAGGTTAATGGCTAATAATGCTCGGTGTTTCTAGTACTGCCAGCATCGATCTTTTTACATGGTTTACCCTGTTTACCCTGGAGGCTTGGTCATAGACATGAAATGTATTATTTATTATCATTTGTGCCCCCCCCCGCGGTGCACAAATGATAATAAAAGCTGGCATTTTACTGCACACATGATAGGTTAAAATCACACACCTGAAGGTTATTGGTTTGGGTCTCTGAAGAGGACCCTCTTTCTTCTTAATCTACATTACTTCAGAAAAAAAAAACTCACCTTTATGTCTTAACCCTCCCCCTGCCCCAAAAAGGTCAACATGTCTGAGTCCTATAACTGTGAGCTTTAACAGGTACTTAAAATGCCAGGCTTATCGAAGTGCGGATGACTGAAGTCAGTGCTTTCGTTTTTTCCACAAGAGCTGTGTGTCCCAGTGAAGCGCACCTCAGGTCGGACAGGTGAGAGCGCCATCTTTAACACCTTATGACCCCCCAGGGGGTGGGAGGCCCAGCCTGGACAGCTGCCCTGCTCCTCAGCGCTCCAGTTGGGCATCAGGCGCTCGCGTTCCCCTCCCTCCTCGGCACGCTGACCGTCAACGCGAACTGCAGTCATGGGGGCTCGAACCCATCACGTTCAGTCACACCAGAAGCGAATGTTTTTGGTAAAAAAAAAAAAAAAAAAAAAAAAAAGGCCAACGGTTGCCCGCGGAATCGATTCTCGGCGCTAAACTGCCATCATGTGGCGAACAGAGGTATTACAGCTGGATTTCTTCGCAGGTCGCAACCTTTTCTCCGGGTTCGAGGTGTCGTTGCGTTGTTGGCGTTCACAAAAACGGGTAAAAGACACCGAACCTCACACGTGATTCTCTGGGCTCTGTCACAGGTCTCAGAATCACAGCAAGCGAAAAAATGTGAATGAAAGCGGCAGTCATTCGTTTCCTGTATTCAGATGCCAAGTGTGGATGATGCCATGAAGTGCTGTAGGAAACAAGTGAAAAAAAAAACAGTTCCGACCAAAACACACCTGAAGGGTTCAGGTGACCCAACCTGTCCAGGGCAGCTGACTGACAGCAAAATGTACTGCATTTCAGCTCCTCATAGATCACCGCCACGCAGGTAATACTTTGATCCAAAGCAACTTGCAGTGCTTCACACATTTATACACCATGGTAATTTTTACCATAATCAGTTCTGCGTCAATGCTTTGCTCAAGTAAGAAGAAATGGGGTTCAAAGAGGAGCAAAGGTACTATTTACTACGCTTTTACCGTGGTGTGATCTGCTTCCGTGATTATGATCTTAATTCATCCTGAACAAATACGCTGCTTCCAGCCCCTGCCCAGTTAGATCAGTACGGCTATCGTATATCATACGAGCATATGTGGATGCTGTAGCTGTGTGTGAATAAAATGTGATTAAAAATACACATAAGTTTTACAGGCGAGTTTAAACCTGGGATGGCGTCACATTCGTCCAAGCGGCTGCGGTAAAAAGCAGCTCGGGCATGCGGCACAGTAGGCAGCCGCTATGCTTGCTCTGCTAGACTAAACCAGCCTTGCGACAACTTAGATTGTGATTATTTTTCCGACATTAGAGTTTTTCCCTGCAGATGAAGCTTAAACATCTGAGCTATAACAGTCTGTGGTATTTTATTGCTTGACGTGACTTGCCCAGTGAGCAACCAACGCAGCTTATGGAGCAAATTAAATAGTGGATCTTTCCTTTTCTGTTATAGGAACACTAATTTAAAAAAAGCTGAAACTGGAGAAAATAAAGTTTGTATTGGCAAAAAGGAAACAAAAATCCAAATAATAGAAATACTTCACCAACAAAATGGAGACCATCTTGTAGAACCAAGATGGTGGGTGCAAAGTTAGAAACAAGGATGTCGCAAGGATGTTTGTACATCTGGATTTGGTCAGGGTTTGGGTACAATTTAAAGTTCACTCTGAGTGACAAAAAAGCAGAGCTCATAACATGTAACATAAAAAAATAACAGCTTAGCTAATAAAATGTGGCTTCTGTGTAAACTTTACCAAAGCGTCAAACCCAAGTCACCAGGAACCACCACCTGAAACTGTGTGAAGAACTCACTCAGTCATCTGTCCAGGTAATTTAGCCTGACAAAATGGTTGACATGGTTTAACCTCTCTGTGACAGGATGCTGTGGGTCACATCTCCAACATGAGGAACTGTGACCTTTGTTTATGTGGAACGAGCGCTTTGTCGTCTGCTTGTCTTCAGAAAGCAACGCAGCTTAAAGTGTCTTGGTCATGATGACCATGCGCTGGCTGCTGATGCCAGCTCTTTCACCACTGTACTGTGAACTTCAGTGCTTTAGGAAGAACGTGAGTCACGGGTTTACTTTTCCATTCTCTCCCTGCAGCACTTCATTACAGCCAGCGCTGTGCCGACTGAGGGGTCCCTCAGGGCTCTGTCCTTGGTCCCATCATGTTTTTTTTGCTTCTTTCAGAGCTGATATCAGAACCCTGTCTTAACTGTCACATTTATTCTGACAGAACTTACAGATGTGGACACAATAATGTCCATCGTGTCCACATCCACCCACAAAGAAGCTGCTCATTATCATTCACTGTGCAGCTATGATTATTCCTTTGACTTGGCAAAGCTGCACAGTGGCTGCAGTGATGGTCTGTTTCACGGCAGTATTTGATGAGCTAAAATGCATGCAGAATTCTACCTGATCCCACCCTGCTGTTATACCCCTGCTGACTACACACACACACAAAGAACAGAGCAAACTTTTAGTCCGACTATGCCTTGACCAGTCGTTTCCACCCTAACCCTAACCCATCATTTGTATTCCCATCATGCGGTGTCTCAAATAGTTCTTCTGAACATTCATCCATTTGCTGGTAATATCCATTTCTATTATTTTTGTTGTTTTTCAGGATTCACAGCTTTTTACTGTGCTTTACGGGTTCTACAATATGTAACGCATCTGTTAAGGTGCTTGACTTAAACCAAACTGATGCTGATTGAAGACCCACGGTAACTAGAAAAGTTGGATTAAACTTTCTGTGAAAATGTGCATACTTACAGCCATAAACTAGAAAAATACGATCATAAGTGACCATTTCCCCCTTTCCGCTGCGGGTTCATCTAACACAGGTTCATGGTGCTCTGGAGCAAGTCGGGAAGCACGGGGAGCAGACGTGCCTTGCGGTCCAGCAGGGGGCGGTCTTTCACACTTTCTGTGAGAAGTTCAGAGTGACCAATTCACCACATGGACCGTGGCAACAAACTCAACCAAAATGCCCTGATGTCATACCCAAAACAAGCAAACAATCACAGTGAAAACCATTTAGTCAGACTGCAGCCCTGGGAAGGCGATTCCAACTGTCAGCCTTTGCCACGCTTAACAAGAACCACAGAATGCACAGAGGCAGCTGCTACTCTGTCTCACACACCTTTTTATAAACAGAAAAACACATCAGAAATACACCTTTTCCACAGCTCTGTTTTACCCAAGCTGAGGTCACACAACATCACTGTAAACTGTGGCACAACATTGCAGCTGAACAGGAAGGAGCGGTCGGGGCCAAAGCAGGCAGCTCCAGGGCACCGACAGGTGTGGGCTGCAAACTTAGCCACTCACTGGTGTGTGTGTGTGTGTGTGTGTGTGTGTGTGTGCATTACGAGATGCAACGCTGTGCTCCTGCCCACCACGAGCCTGGGGAACTGCTATTTGCAGTCTTCGTTCCTTCTGGGCAACTTGCACTCACAGGAGAGTCATGGCCTCGAGTCCCAAGGAAGCTCCTACTGGTGTAGCCTCGGCTGGACCACATGATCGGCACAATGTTGCTTCAGTAAAACAGCCAAGTGTGAATGAGTACAAGTGTCAGGTATGCTCGGCACTTTGGGTAAGAGTCCGCTAAGCAGCTAAAGTAATAAATAATAACCCCAGAATGAGGTCAAGTCCATTTTTACAATGCTTCTTCGGAGGTCTAGGGATCCACCTGATGGCTCTGCATGAAGTCCTCATCGTTCAGCGCTATTTCCGTCAAGTTCTCCTCCGCTATGGGGTCATACAGCTGGTACTCTGGGGGGTCTTCCTCCCAATTTGAGCTGTCTACTGTCTCCGAAGGCCCCGGGGGGTCTCTGACAACAGGACCCTCTGGTTGGTCCTCAGAGATGGGGGTGAGGGGCAACTCCACCGTTACGGTGCTGTCTGTGCTGCCCATTCCTGCCTGGCACCTGGGCTTGCCGGGACCCTTCTGCACGGGCATTTTAACAGCATCCTCATACTGTGGGGGGTTCTCCAGAGCGTAGAGCTTGTACGGTGGTGGGGAGAAGTGGCTGGCCAGGCCAGGGGTGAATATGTGGGATGAGGGTCCGCTGAAGGTGTGGGCTGAAATGGCTGCAGATGGCAAAACACAACACCGCTTATTTGTGAACAAGCAACTTAACTTGGCTGCTTATTTTACCTGAGACCATGGTTTAAACCAAGGAAGCTGCTCAAAACATGATGAACTGTGAGAAGTTACCCAACCAAGGGGACACCTCACTTACATGAGATGGTGCTGGAGTTGTGGACCGTGGCGTCATTGTCCCCGCTGATGACAGCTGCTTCAAAATGCTGCCCAGGGTATGTAGGGACAGGGGACTTGGAAGCGCGGCAGCAGATGCGGATGCAGGTGACAATGATGCCAAGGATCACCAGGGTCCCCACTATGATGAGAATAAACCTGGAAAGAGACAACAGCACAGGGACACGTGTACTACTTTACTTCCATTTTAGCCATTCTTGGTCTTAGTGGTTTTATTTCAGTTTTTCTTCAGCCCCATTTTTGAAAAACAGCACAGTATTTCATCTTCGGGTGCTGTGATCTTCTGATTGTCATCTTGCAACCTTATGAACTTTTCCCAGTGCAAACCTAGACAGTAGCTTAGTTTAGATAAAGGCTTCACCCACTCAATAATAAATTAAAAAAGAAAGTTCATTTAATAATTTCCCCTTTAATAAAAAAAAAAAACCAAACAAAAAAAAAACTGACCCGTCCTTTATTACAAGAAACGGAACAAACTGGGTCAAAGCCAAAAACAGAGAAACACCGCACTGTGCCATTTAGGTGTATGTGTGTGTGTGTGTGTGTGTAACTATTTGCTCTAAAGAAATATTTAATAGAGACTTACCAAACATACCAAAACTGGGCAAGGTTGCTGCTGTTACTCCTGCATGAAAAAACAAAACACAGCTGAATTTTTGTTACACTTACAGAGATGCACAGGCATGAAAAAGGAGGAGAGAAATGTGGCATTAAAAGGAAACTCACTCATCCATACAGTGGTCGTCGGCCATTGTGAGAGGCACCTGTGGTGAAAGGCGGTAAAAACAATGTTAAAAAGGAAACCCTGATCAATGTGGTTGGAACTGATCACAACCCCGTTGAGTGGCGGGTCCCGCACCTGAGAGCAGAGTGAAAAGAGGAGCAGCAGAGGGGCCCACATGATGCAGATCCACTGGCTGTCGGTAGATCAAGACAAGGATGATGAAGGTGAGGACGAGGATCGAAGACCGCAGTCCGCCATCATGAGTCCTGAGCACGAAACGTCCCGCTGCTGCGCTTTCATTCTTAAATAGGAGGAGTGCACCTGGCCAGGCCCACACGCTTGGGATCTGATTGGCCAGAACAGGGTTACCTGTGGTCACCAAGCTGGAGCAAAGCACCTTCTGACAGGTGCGGGGCTGTGAAAATGATTCATTCCCTCTCCACTATGGTCTGCTTTAAACTGCTTTTGCCAATTCTGGCTGTGAATGAAGGGAATCTGCAAGATCAGAGTGACACGTCCTTCCCTTGGAGTGGGGAAATGAGGAAATAAACCAGCCACAGGTGTGACAACATGACCGGAGCCCTGCCTTTGGTAAACCTTTAAGGAGGTAGTTAGAGATAACGGTCTGAATGCAAAAATAAAGAAACATAGAAAGGAGGACAAATTCCTTTTACATGGTGCTGCACAAGAAAGACAACGGTCAGAGAATAACACGCAGGTAAAACACAAGGGTTAAAAGGCGAAAAGCATACAGGGAGGAGCACATTAGTACAAGAAAGGTAAGAGCAATGCGTCATAAAACACAAATATTCGATAGGTACTACATGTGTACTGGCCAGGTACTATACAGGTGCTATGCAAGTACTTTACTGCTGAACGTAGGCTCACCTCATAAATGTGCCGTAGACAGTGGTGTGATTGGGTGCGGCAGTCAGAGTTACTGGAAGCAGGAAACAGGACGCCTACTGGCTTTCCAAGTGCAGACGTGTGACTGTGCTGAGCAGCCAGAGCGACACAGAACGGCCAGGTGTGTCTCTGTCGTTCAGCGTCTGATACGAGTGAGGCTCACAGTATAATACCTGCTGTGGCGGTAAAAATACCTCACTTCCCTGCATGGGTCTCCATTACATGACAGCAGAGTTTACACTGTTTTTAGTTCATGTTGTTGCCACCCAATTCTGCTCTGCTGTAAAATTAAAAAGTTTATCTTGATTTGAAAGAAAAAGTTTCTCTTTCTTTTCCTTTCTTTCTTTCTTTCTTTCTTTGTACAGTTACAAAAAACAATATAATCTGTCCAAAGTTCTCTTGAACTGCTTAAAATGTTGTTTACACTGAAGCGTAATGATACCGGGGTACAACCAGTCATGTACTGGGTCTGTGCGAGATGGAAACCCATGCTGCCTTCTCATTTTCATCATCACATTGCTGGTGTAAACAGGTGCATTTTGTCAAAGCTGAGGTGAGGCAAGGCTACGTGTACACCTGCTACCTGGTTCACCCTAAAGCTGCACTTTTTCCATTATGGCTGAGCTCCTCCAAGTTAATCGTCGCGCAAAGCCTGTTTGCTTCAAGTTCAGGTTCGAGCTGCTCCGGACTATGAACGAAGATATAGTTGGTTTCGGTATGGTGAACCCACAGGACCCAAAGTCTTTGCTGCCCTGTCAAACATTAACCCTAAAGACATGCATCTGTTTATCGCATTTAGGAGCGTGACTGAGCTGATAGCTAAAATATTTATTTGCGCTGAGGTTCTCGGGTTCTATAGCACTTGAAATGAGTCAAGTGGGTGTTAACCACAGGAGGAGAACAGTGAGGAAGTGAGTGCTTGCTTGGTGGCTCCACTATTGAACTGTAACGGAAAAATATATAATAGGGACCAAAAGAGCACTGAAATATATTTTCTGTGGGGTCAATGTACAGGGCCACGGGCAGGGCAGCTCCCTTGCACATTCCGTGGTGACACGGACAACAGGCGGGATACCGTGGCGCACACAAACACACGCGCCAAGTTTGGATGCCACCTCACATGACCATTGCTGACAGTAGGTGAGGTGTGTGGGATTTCCAGGAAAAACAATTCCAAATGGCAGCACTGACCCCTGACTCCCCAGGCCCCTCTCTGCATTTCAGGCAGAAGTGAAGCATTACGGCAGGCAAAGTCCACAGATGACGTTTGCTCACTGCTACCGCTCGCTTTTATTTGGTGCAACTGGCAGCACGACGTCAGGCGCCCGCTGCAAAAAGTGAGAAAAATGAGGACAAAAGGGTTAACTGTCCATGCAGCTGCCAACGGCACCCTGTTTACATGTAAATGAAGTCCCGCAGAAGATGGTTAAGGAGATGTCGCGTGGTCTGGGGATCTGCGTCCTGTGATCGATGCTTTCCACCTGTTTTTGTCTTGTGATCTTCTGCAGGTTCCAAGACCAGGACACTGTACCCTGCTATTGTAATCTTAACCTCAGTTGTGTTGTTATTTATGGGTAAATTGTGACAAAAACAGGTGAAAAGCACCTGTGTGGACCTGAAGTCCAGATGAATGGACGGAAATGGGATTCAGCGTCTGTTGACAGTGGTGAACGTCATAGGAGCCAGGTGAGACAGCTGAAGGTCGGGGAAGTGCCAGAGAGATGAAAAAGAGAAGTCGTGCTGTTGCTCATAATTTGTTATAAAGTAGGGATTTGGAATGCTGGCTGAAGTCATTCAACAATATGAATGGTTGTTGGCTGACAGATTCGTGTTTCAGAGAGTTTAACAGGTCAGGGTGCAGGGAGGAAAAGATGGACTGATGTGCGCATTTCCATGAATTTCGGGTCACAAGAAAAACCGCAAAGTCAGAAGATGCGCTCTGTCTGTTAGGACACCAATGTGATGGGTGACCAAACTAGAGAGCCGTGATACAGGAAGAGTGACTGAGGATTCTGGGTGGTCAGCTGGATGAAATGGAGTTTATGCAGAGTAAAGTGAACTTATTTTACATCCAGTGTGAGGCAAGCTGGGGAGAGTGGGAATACAAAATGAGGTGAGATCAGGGGGTTGGAAGCATCTCAGCAGGCCAGTGGAGCAGAGGTGCATGGTCAAAGGAGCAGGGACCACATAAAGAGTCAAAGAAAAAGGAAGAAGAAGGTCTGGGGCTAAAGGGAAGCAGCGGTTTTCGTGGAAGCACCGGCCAACAGCACCTCCAGAGCAGTAGAAGGAAGAAGACAAGGAAGGAGCTGAGTCGAAACAAGTGGTGACAACCATGACCATAACTGGAGCCACGGTGGCCCAATGAGCTGAGAATGTTCTCTGCAGGTCATCTGAAGACAGTCCAGGGGAAGCTGAACTTGGAGAAACCAGCATGGGGCAACAAGTTGAGCAGCTACATGACTCGATGTGGAACTGACAGGCCACAGGCCGGAGAGGTGGAGGAGTGCAGACGTCCAAGTGATCAGGAGAACCAGGTCTTTGTTCCTTGGGAATCGGCTCAGATGGCAAGCGGGGATAAGGGTGGCAGCCCGTGGTGGAATGGAAAGCAGATTCGACTTGAACCTTCTGCTGTAACGCTCTTGAGCGAGGGTCTCACTCTGTCAATTCCTCCCATAAAATGTATCTACCTGTAGAAATGGTTAATTAAGGTGGAATCCTTAGTAACTGCAGGTGCCTGCACAGTACAGGAAGCCCTGGGTATGCAGCAGGTACCCAGGAAAGATGTCTTTCCAGTTGGGTGGGTGAGACCTGCATCCCCCATCACAGCGCTGCTGTGTTTGTGGTGCACCTGTTTCCTGGAGCTGCTTTCACACAACAGGGCAAAACCGGTAGACTCTGGCAACGCCATCAGCTTTTCATTCGAGACCAAAGTTCCTCCTTGTGTCACCAATAATGTCACAGCCCATTTCCCTTGTGTCTGATGTGCATGGGGTCCTGACCCAGTCCATGTTTCCTGCCATGCTTGAAGTTCGTCGGGTGTGGCTCTTGGATGCCTCTACAAACAGACACATTTTGTAGGGTTTTTCTGCGCTGAACAAACTGCTTTCTGAGTTGGAGAAATGAGCTCCTTTTTGGTTCAGGCAGCCTTTGAAGACCGAGCCCTGCTTAGCAGGAAGAGCCATTTCTGGCTCTTCATAGCTTAGGCTCAAAGCTCTCCGGTCTCGGCATTTCTCATGTCAACAAAAGGAATTTTATCGTGCTTCTCCGACTGTCTTTTATTTTCTGTGCAGTATAGTGGGGTTTTTCGGTGACCCTGGGATGTGAAGCACCTCCTCACAGTGAGCAAAGATAGGGGTCTGTACATACTTGAGTGTTGACAAAACACATCTGAAACCTCCAGCACACCGAAAGCCCATGCTTGTAATGCAGGTAAAGGCAGGGAATCACACTGCACCAGTTGCTCCTGCGGGGCTGCATCTATTGCCTAAACACGGGACTTAGTGGCATCATATTTTCGTTTTCGCGTCTTGCTCTTCTGTTTTGTGCAAGTTTCCTCTACGGCAGGGCTACTCAGCCCCGGTGGAACGAGAAATCCTTGGATCGAGCCCTCCAGGATGGCAGCGGCACAATCCCACTCTGCAAAGGAATGCAAGTTTAAGCAACCATTAACCTGGGATTTTTCCACTTCTGCACGAGGATGTCCGCAACCAGTGGAGCCACTCCCCTCTTTCGACCACTTCAGACTGAAAAATATGGTCTTGGCGTACGTGATTTATTATTATTTTTTTTTCTATTCGTACACAGAAACCATCACCAACAACCACAGCCACAAGCGTTCTTTTTCTTTTTTAAAAAACAGATGAATTCGGATCAGAAACAGAATGCATCCACAGTCGGACAAATGCATTGCAGAGCCGCTCACTGCATTCGGTGCGGCAGGCGCATACCTTATGAGCTCCATCGCTCTGTGAAACACGGGACTTTGGCAGTGATATCTCACCTGTGCCTTTGCACCTCGATACAGGAGCACAGGCAGCGGGTCCGACTGCCTGCTTAGGACGAGAGGACACGGCGACTGGGAGACGCGTGGGCCGTTTTTGGACCATTCTCCCACATTCCTTCCCACTTCTACACTGTTATCGCCACACTGAGGTTCTGCTCCCAGACTCCTCAGCACCCCACAACTGCTGTTAATGCAGAAGTACAGAAAACACTACCGGGGGTATTCAGGTCTCTAGGAGTTTTGTGCCTCTCCACAAAACTCAACTATTTCGTTTTTTCTTTGCAAAATGTCATACCTGTAGGCAATAAAAGAAACGCGAGGATATTCAACTTCTCTGCAAGCTGACTGAGGCGGGAACTCACAACTATTGTATTGTAATGGGACCAGAGCCTCAAGCTGACCATTGCACCACTTGTACGTTTGGAGAACCATGACATTTCCTTATGTAGCAGCGCTTCCCATGAGCTCCGGTGGCTCTCTGGACTGCGGCCACCCAGATTCTGCGTCTGAGCTGCTCACCCAGCGAAACACCACTGTAGTACACGGCCGTGGTTTGTGAGAGCCCCGCAAGTCATCCCCCAGGGTGCACACATACTTTACCACTGTTTGTTCAGAATTTGAAGTTAGGCATGTTATGAAAATCATCAGTACCTCCTAGTATCTTTTATTCAATGCGAAAGAAAGAAAGTTATGGGTTGGAGACGGTGGCACTGAACAAAAGACAGGAGGCAGAGCTGGCAGAGTTAAAGATGTTAAGATTTGCATTGGGTGTGACAAGGATGGACAGGATTAGAAATGAGTATATGAGTATATTAGAGGGTCAGCACAGGTTGGACGGTTTGGAGACAAAGTCAGAGAGGCAAGATTGCGTTGGTTTGGACATGTGCAGAGGAGCGATTCGGGATATATCGGGAGAACGATGCTAGGGATGGAGCTGCCAGGCAAGAGGAAGAGAGGAAGGCCTAAGAGGAGATTTATGAATGTGGTGAAGGAGGACATGCGGGTGGTGGGTGCGATGGAGAAAGATGCAGAAGACAGGAAGAAGTGGAAACAATTGATCCGCTGTGGCGACCCCTGACGGGAGCGGCCGAAAGAAGAAGAAGGAAAGAAAGTTACATGGATGATCATTAATTAAAGTCTTTACTGGTGTTTGCAGAACAGCTGGGAATATGAACAATTCCACAACAAATGCAGAAAAGCTTCAGAGTGGATAACTTGTCTAAGGGTTTAAAGTTTTAAAAAGTTTTACCTGGGTGAAGTCTATGAATTAGTTTATGTGAACGTTCCTACGCCACTCATGAATAATCACTGGCGGTCCGTGCTGATAACTTTTACACAACTCTATTTTCAACAAAGTTGTTCAGCCAGGACAGCTATTCCTCTGTAAGGGGATTCTTAAAATTCCGGCAGCCAGGGTGCAGAGCAACGGGATCACCCAGCACACAGGGGCTGTGTTGGGGATGCGTGCCACAGAGGAGATACATGTGGGGGGACACGAAAACCTACGGTAGAGCCGAGTGTCACCTCGGGTCGATCTGAGCTGCTGTCGCTTCCAGGGAGGACCTGGGCCGGCACGAGGAAGGCAACGGGCTTTGTTAAAGTTTTACATATCAACGGCGAGCCGAACTCCCGCGTTAAATCCTTTTAAAACTTGCCGTCAGTCATGCCTTTATCAAAATCGTTTTTTCCAGTTCACTTCCTTCGCCGTCACCACTTATTCTAGTAAATGACGTGGTATTTTTCCAACAGTGGGTGGAGCGGCCAATTGCTCTGCTGATACAAGCGTTCAGCTCCTCTCCTCAGCACCACGAGGTGTGCAGCTGTTGTTCTTCACGCGCTGACACATTTACGTGTCTATTCGTACACACTTGGGTAAACATAATTATTTAGGTATAGCGCAACCCCTACCTCTAAGTCCATCGCTAGGTTATTTGTAAACAAATTTGTTGTGTGCATGCTGTTGCTGCAGGCTTGTGCAACTCTTTGGGGAGCAATAAAGTTCATTCATTCATGCATGCATGCATACAGAAGTCAGGACAAAATAGACACTTTTTAAATCCATCCAGAGAAATGAAAGTTCACAGCAGCTCAACGCAACCAAGTAACAAGGTGTACAGTAACACCCAGGGCAAATAATTAACAAATAATATCAAACCATAAAATAGCAAAAATAGGCAAAAATAGACAATTACAGATCATTTACAGTAAAGTTAACAAATAATGGCTAGCTATCAAATAATGAGAGACCACTCCTAGTTACAGTCAAAGCAGATGACTAAGTCAAAGCAAAATACCTAATTTTTGGTATTTTGCCTCTGTATACTGCCACAGTGGATTTGAAACAAAGCAGTCAAGATGTGATTGAAGTGTAGACTTTCAGCTTTAATTTAAAGGGTTCAACAAAAATAATATTGCATAAACCATTTAGGAATTACAGCCATTCATATACATTGAGCCCCCATTTTCAGAGGCTCAAAAGTAATTGGACAATTGACTGACAAGAAATTCAACGCCCAGGAGTAGATTCTTCCTTCATTATTTTATGACAAATTAAGCAGATGAAAGGTCTGGAGTTGATTCCAGGTGTTGAATTTAAATTTGGTACCTGCCCATGGGAACTACGCTGTCCATGGAAATATGCGGTCCAAAGAAGTGTTGATGCAGGTGAAGAAGGCCATCATAAGGTTTAAAAAACAAAAAAAACCCATCAAAGAAATAGCAAAAACTTTAGGAGTGGCCAAATCAATGATTTGGTACATGTGGTACAAAGAAGGAATGCACTGGTGAACTCAGCAACACCAAAAGGCTTAGAAGACCACTAAACTGGATGATTGCAGAATTCTTTCCTTGGTAAAGAAAAACCCCTTCACAACATCTAGCCAAGCCAAGAACACTCTTGAGGAGGTCAGTGCATCATTGTGCCTTCATGAATGTAAACGCAGAGGGTTTACCTCAACGTGCAAACCACTGGTAGCGCTCAAGAACAGAAAGGCCAGATTAGACTTTGCCAGAAAACATCTAAAAAAGCCTGCCCAGTTCTAGAACCAGATTCTTTGGATAGATGAAACCAAGATTAACTTGTACCAGAATGACAGAAAGAGTGTGGAGAAGGAAAGAAAGGGCTCATGATCCAAAGCATAACAACTCATATGTCAAAAATTATGAAGGCAGTGTTATGGCATGGGCATGTATGGCTGCCAATGGAACTGGGACACTGGTGTTTCTTGATAATGTGACTGCTGATAGAAGTAGCAGAATGAATTCTGAAGTGTATAGAGCTATGCTATCTACCCAGATTCAGAAGAAGCAGAAGAAGCTATAGCTACCGAGTACTTCCGAGTGGCTCTGAGTACCACTGAGTACCGTGACAGTACCAGCCCCTGCAAGGACTACTTGTGCCTGTATATGCAAGTATGCAAAAGTGCAGTAGTTAAAAATCACAGGAACAGGAACCTTTGGTGAGGTTCACTGTTTGGCCTCAGAGGTAGAAATGCTTCCTCTTAAACTGCTGCCATGTCTTCAGTTCAAAAGTAGCAGAATAACCAGAGGAGTTGTGTGTCTGCCGGTGTGTTGGCGAGTGGCATGGTGTGCGGTCACAGCCCATTCTGCAGAGGTAGGCACGGAGAAGCAGGCTGGCTCTGGCCCCTATTGACCACACACCAATGGAAAAAACCTGAGAAACAGAGGGACAAAGGAAGTGGCACTAAAGACACAAACAGCCTGGAGACACAAAGGAAGCATGAAGATGGTTTCGGTCAGCTTTACGCTTTACTTTGAGCTGCCAGGGGTGAGGGATGAACACGGGCCTGGACTACTACTCTTGACTGCTACTCTAGCCTTCTGCACCACTTCTTGTTCTCCTGTGGCTCTGTGAAGTTATCCATTCTGTGAAATAGTAGTGGTTGGAGCTGTTAGCATTCTTGATCATTGCTGAGATTGAAATTTGCTGAAAATCGTACCGAAAATTACCCTGCTGTATAAATGGGTAAATCAGAATAAGTCGCTTAGTGTACAGCCCTCACGCTGTATGTCACTTTTGAGGAAAATGTCGTAAACAAGTCAGTACAATGAACCACAACCGTGTACTGAAAAAGAGAGCGCATGTTTTTCTTGCAAAGGTTATCAGTTTGACTTTGTTTTCTTCGGCGCGATCACCTTCTATAAGAGGACATCAGACCCACGTTGTTTTGCTCTGAGATTGGAGCTTTGATAGTTTGGCTCCTCGTGGGATGCAGCCACGGTGCCGTAACTGAGCCCCGGTGTCCTGCTGGCCAGTGTTTCTGTTGCGGGAGCCCCATCATGCTCGCCAGCACTCGGCCCTTTTTCACCGCGTTGCTTAGCTGCTTACCAAACTGCTGCAGGCTGGAATCGCTGGAAGCACCGCTGTTGCCCCGTGAACTGCGGCAGTAAAACACCCTGGGTTAAAGCTCAGGGATGCTCATGCTGTATCCAAATTATTCACGTTAAACATTTCCTGTAGCCTAGTGATGTAAAAGGACCAAAGTGACGCAGGCTACTTGGGCCACACTGGGATTTGGTCAATTTACACATTGTATACAGCATTGCATCTGAGAATCACACGGCAATTGAGATTAAAAACGATGCTCTTTGCTCCCTGGGAATCAAACATTGACCGTTCTGATCAGAGATCAGTTTCCTGCACGGTTCCTAGAAACTCCAAATAAAATGCCTTTCGAATTCTGTACAAGAGCGATAAGGCAAAGGGTGTGCTAGATGCTCATATTAATGGCCTGCTTGCTTCATACAAGGCTGTGGCAAACAGGGGGGCTGTGTGCATCTACTGTGCACACACTTTCCTACTCACACACTGAAGTGCGTACCAGCAGTACTGAGGTCATGAACGCGACTGGCGTGTGCTGCTTTTAGGAATTTTTAGGTGTGTTTCGGCAGAAAAGCAAACTTGCTGGAATCGCAGAAGGAAAAGCGCATTCTTTTTTTTACTTCTACACTTACTGTGTATTTTAATTTATTACACAACTAAGAGCCTGCGGTGGACTGGCATGGGGGTCGTAGCCTGGCGCCCACAGATTCTCGGATGGCCATGGTCCTGCTCAGGCTTATGTGGTTAACGGTTAAGGATGGATGGATACACAACTATACTATCTGTTCAATCAGTGCAGGCACAACCACCACCACACAGCCAGAACAGTGGTTCCCTCGGGACTTGATTCACTAACCGTTGTTATGTATTGCAGCATAAAAAAGGGCCATTATTAGTATAATTCCATCTGTTAAGCATTTCAATTGCTGCACAAAAAAGGACACAAAATAACGGTCAGATCTGGCTGAATATTAACTGCTGTGCTTGTATTTTGCTGCATTCTCAGGACCTAGTGAAACATAAAAGTCCCAAATGTCACTGCGAAGATGCAATCTCAGGGGGTGACTGGTTAGCCTGGGGGGGCGGCGGTGGGGAGGGGGGGGGCACACGCATGGCAACTAACAAAACCTTAAAGAAAGGCAGAACGGGCGGACAGTGGACTACAGCCGGGTGTGTGAGCTGACAGCAGTAGCCATGCTGTTACACCGGCTCTCCTGTCACAGGCCTCTCTCTCTCACACACACACACAAGCGTTGTTTCCTTAGAAATCTCAAAGTGACCAGACCACCGTGTGGAGACCTGGTGGTTCCTATGTCTCTCCTTTTCTCGTTTCTCCATTAGCTTCCAGCTGCTGTTCCCATCAAGTTTAACATTCTGGGTAGAACCTACGAGATGGTTAAGAGAACTGCACCCCAAGCCGTGATCGACTCCCACAGTCCAGCGAGAGCGCTGTTCTCCACTGCATCTGGTTTTGACTCTGCTGTGAAAGAATGAGCTCTGTTCCCCACAGTTGCTGAATCCTTCCCCGCATTCAGAGCCATTTCTCTGCTTGTCTGCTAACAGCTGTAAAAACGAGTCCAACGCCATCTGCTACGATTACCTATGTTCTTGCTGTTTGAATGTCACTGCGTGTATTTCCACTACTTGAGCCTCTTCAGCACACTGGCTATGAAAAATGGCTCGGCCGTGGTTGGGCACAGACCATCAGATCACACGTGCTTGCCCACAATGACAGTGACGTGCCATGGTCCACATCCAGTCAGCGAGGAGGCCAGCCGCAGCTATCGTACAGCACTGAGTTCAAACATTGAAGGCTACCGTTTGTCTTTGGTGACGACCAGACAAAAATGCCATGGGAGTTGCCTCACCCACCCGGGTTCGCATGCTCTCTGGATGGCATCAGCCAGCTTCGCCGAATGTGCGCTGCTTCTTTGGAGCTCTTCACTCCTCTCCAAGACCATGGGTTCACCTGTGCCCATCAAAGGCTGGGTGTGCTGTAGATTCCAGGTGGCCTGGTCAACAGGAGTGACTAAGAAGAAGAACTGGTCAAGAATTTCTCAGATGCAGAGAAACTGTAAATACACCCACTGATCACACGACAAGGTTCATTTGTACTATGAAATCACCCCATCAGGGGAATTCCCATTGTGTGGGAGGCAAATAACCATTTCTTATGGAACAATAGGGATCAGGATGAAAAAGTCAACCAAAATGAATGAAAATGGCAAACAAAACATCAGCTTATTTCATGATATTCATAATAAACAATTATCGCTTCAGACCAGCCAGGAAGTGTGTGTGGTGTGTCATGGTACGTTCTGGACAAACACGTCTTGACAAGTTTGGCTCTCTGGTGTTTGACATTAACACAGTTCACTGCCTTTCACTCCGCAAAGTACATCGACACTATGCAATCTGCAGTGGAGTTTGGGGTTGGATCCCATGTCCTGCTGTAGTACCTGTGGTGATGGCGCTTACCTGAAATGAGGTAGCAAAAGTTGCTGCAGGAGAAACGGGTAAATCGCTGTTAGCTGCTTTGGAGGACAGCATCAGCGAAATGAATAATAATAATAATAACAATAATAATAGAACTGACACTGCTCTTTCGGCTCCTAAGTTACTTTTGCTTTCATCCGTGGCTGAGACTGTCAATGAGATAGGAAAGAAGGAGCAGTTTGCTGGCTGTGTTATGGAAGTGTGAATGTGTTAATAATCGCAATGAAGAAAGCCAAACACCATGGAAGGACACAATTTGACGTTTTGGGCTTGAAACGACAAGCATGCTTCTCTCTACCCTAAGTGCGGCTGGGATTTCTGAAGTGATAAACCTCGTATCAGGCCAAACAAACTGTAGACAACAGGTTGGTGTGAGTGTGAGGACCGAGCAGCAGCAGGCAGTGTGATGGTTTGGGACAGTTTAGTGCGTCACCAAGAAATGCAGACAGGTCTGTGTTATTGTACCCTAGAGCTAGTGCTTCAGTACGTTTCCAACTGCATAAGTGGGTAAAAGTGTAAGTGGGAAAAGTTATATAAACACTGTTAAGCAAATAATGACTGCACATGGCTGGGGATAAAGGCGGTGAGCTGAGCGCGAGCATGAACTTTTGTGGTACGTTTTTGCATGCTGACATACCTGCTCACATGTTGTGTGTTTCTGCGCCTTAGCTGCACTATAGTCAAAAGCCCCTCTGGCTGTATTACCCTTCATCATGGTACTCAGCTTGAACTGACTTGGTACGGAATGCTGTAGAAACGGGTTGGTTTCAAGAAGTGTCAGAAAGTCAGCTCCTACCACCTCCTTTCTTTGATCTTTGCCTTGTTTGTACAGGTGAACCTCATGTTATGAACATCTGACCAAGGTGCTCGTGTCTGTGTAGCCCCCAGATGGGAGTCCATCGCAGGGTGGCCAGACACACACTATGGGCAATTTAGAGTGACCAGTTAACCTGAAACGCATGTCTTTAGGCTGTGGGAGGAAACCAGAGCACCCAGGAGTAACCCATGCAGACGGGGAGAAAATCCAAAGGCCACACAGACTGAGCTGCATCTGAACTCACCTCTGAGCAGCATAGGTAAAGCAGCAGCACTACTCACTGAGCCACCATGCCACCCTTCTTCATGATTGCATGTTCTGGAAATTCTCTGCTAGATTCAAGATTCAAAGGTTTATTTGTCATGGGTGACAAGGAGGAGGAATGGAAGCAGGCAGCTTCACACCATTGCTTAATTCATTATTGCTGTATCCACGACTTTCACAAAAACTAGTCTGAGAATAACACAAGTATGTTTCTATTATTCAGGAAGAGTAATGTCAAACAAGCACATGAGACACCGAGTCTCCTCGTGGTGGATTCTCCTTCGTCGAAGAACGTCACTTCTTCTTGTCAGTTCATTCAATGTGGTCTCAGTTCCCATTTCAACAACTACTTAATGCCAGTGCATAACAGAGCTGAAAAACAAGAAGTGTTTTCTGTTAGGCTGTTTGGTTGTTTGGCCTGTGTTTTTATTGTTCTTATCACGGTTGGCTTCCTTCTCCCTGCAGTGTAGGCATCTTTGGATCTTAAACTTGGCTCTTGTCCAGATATCCTAGTGTCAGGTTTACCTCAGTCAGGGCACAACACACACCACCAAACGGAAAAATGGTTACGTATTGCTGCTGCGCATTTTTTCACCAATGTGACCTTAAAAATATAAGTGAATAAGTGAATGGCAGTTTTTAGTTCAAATGCATTTAGTGCCAAACTAAAAAAATAAAATAAAATAAAACTAGAAAATCCTGCCATTTTATAAGGCTGTTACAAGGTTTTTTCCCCCTTCAAGTTGTAATTGAACACAGGGAGAGGCTCCCCATAGTTTCAGGAGTTTTGTTTTATTTAGATACACTCACGAGAATATACTGGATCAGGGTTGGAGCTGACTGACTATATTTTTGAATTATGCAATTTATATTACGTTACATTTAGCTTCATTTATCAGCCGCTTTTCTCCATCAGCGTAAGGATCTTAACACAGTAAGAAGTCACATTAGGAGAAAAAGGAAGTAGCAAACCCACTGGCAGGACAGAATACAACTGTAGTCTTTCATTATGTATTTGTACAGCCTCTGCCATGCATACAACATAAAATGTGGGCAGTGCCCTCAACCTGACTTCCTGAGGAGTGGCAGGTACCTTGGCCGCTCTGCTCTGCTCAGCGGGATGCTGCGGGCTCCCCAATTGCAGCCAGCAGGGTCACGCTGTACACCTCCACATCGTCTCCTTTTAGGGTCAACTGCGCTGTGGCGTGCACCACCTCATTCAGCTGCAACACAACAGCCAGTTTTTTCCACAAATGAAAACCAACAGAAACAAACATGAACGAACACACAAGTGCTGTGTTCCAGTGTAACAACCGGCGATGGTGTGTTTGCACTGAGGTTAAAAAAAAAAAAAAAAAAATAGCACTACTATTTTTTGCCGTGTTTAAAACCTCTGAACCCAAAGACTCTTACAACTCCATCTTACGTCTGTCATGTCATTGCACAAGCTACAAACAAACAAAACCGCTTTAAAATTCCCTGAAATCTGCCTTACGCGAGAAGAACGACCTTCCCATCTTCAGTGGCCCCTTTCAGTCTGTGGACAAAGACAAACTTTGCACACAGCAGACAAGTGCCCTGGCAAGGCCCTGTGCTCACATACACTGTCTGGAAGCCATTAATAGGTCTGTGTGAGGTGAACAGATGTCTGCAACCTGCCCTGTGGAGCAGAGGCCCGGCCCAAAAGTAAGCGCTGCTGCCGGAACTTGGGAGCTGCATGCGGGCTGGAAAGGAGGAGGTGAACGGCTGTAGGTGCTCACAGCATGGCCAGTAGGGGGCGACCACGTCACGGTGATGGTCTTCTGGGTGCCGATCTCCATGGCGTCGCAGGCTGGCTCCACGCTGAAGCCCTTCTGCTGCAGAGTTGGCAGGCTGTCCCAGCACAGCTCCAGAACTTGCTGAAGGACGGGGACAGAGAGGTGAGGGGCCCACCTGCCGTACGCAGCTCACCACATAGAGAGGCCCCACCCCCAAGGTTCCCAAAACAGCAGCAGCAAAGGCAATGATGTAACACCTTAAAAGTATGATAACTCACAATTATTAGTATTATCAAGCAAAATAAACATTTGGCTATGAGGTCTGTATTTTAGGATATCTCACCGTTTTCGCATTTCCCTGCATCAGGCGTTCTAGTTGGTGTTTTGACTGCATCACTGACAGTTATGAGGGTTCATTCTTGTTTTACTGTAAATTTGCTAGCACTTCTACCTAAAGTTAATACCTAAAACATTAACTGAAACTGGAGGATATTAATATGCTGCCATTATTAAACTACCATCAGTCTACTTGACACTGCATTTGTCACTTATTAGGACCTATAGCAGTCTTTATTTTGCTTAACCTAATTCATTCAGTAATATTTTGCTGCTGAGGTCAATAAGAGAAATTCAAGACATGAATTTTATTCCCCCTATAAACAATTAACATTTCATCTGTATACGGCATCTGGACAGCCTTACTGCATAGTGGAGTTCTATAACAATAAAACTCGTTCACACTTGGGCAATGTCCTCCTTGCGCTGTGTATCTGGAGGGGATCTGAAAATTATCACCACCATCGTTGTACATCTGTACCTCAGCTCAGAAGTTTGTCCGAAACTCAAGCCACATTTGTAAACAGAGTAGTAGGTAACATGGTGGCTGGATCAACTGCCATGTTGGAAGTTGCAAGTTCAGGTCTCACCTTCTGCTACGGTAGCCATGAACAAGGTACTTCAACTTAATTTCTGTAGTAAAACTGACATGGCTGTGTAAATGGATAAAAAAAATTGTAGACACCTTGACACTAAGCTGCTTTGGTGAAAAGCTAAATTAATAAACATTTTTATAATAATGTTGCCATTTTTGATTTTAGGATGCTGTGATCCAGGGCTACTACTGCTGCTAAGAAAAAACCAAAAAACACATTGAAAATTACTGAAAGAGTGCCCTCTCCTTTGCTGCACAAACATAAGCCATCTTCACTCTGCTAAAAATTAAGAATATGTGATTAAAGATAGACTGCAAGATGTTTGTATTTTCAAAAATTTGTGAACTGGATGTTTGTAGCAGGAGGTGACAATGTGCTCAGCAGTGCTTTAACACAGCGTTTGCCTACATGAGCATCACCGTCTGCGTGGCAAATACTGGAGCGTGGACTTGCTGTGGCAGCCAGGTGGGGGCGGTTACCTTCTTGGACTGGGCCCAGCGCAGGAAGCCCACCTCCAGCTGGCGCACTGCTGGAAGCACCATGTCATTGGTGTGGTGGGCTCTGAATGTGAGTAGGATGGTTCGTGGGGCTTTGTCCATGTCTGCTGTGGAGAGGTGGGGGGGGACTCAGCCCATGGTGGTCATGCTCAGTCCTACTGCACTCTGACTCGACACAACACTCTCACCAGATAAGTAAATAACTGTGAATACAGTTTCATACACCTCGGTACCTGCTTGCTTTGAGTCCTCCACGGATGGTAGGGTGGCAAGGGACTCAATGGTCACGCCCAGAGGGTCCCCGCCTGTCACAAACATGGGGCGCCGGCCGGCTGCTCCCTTCAGCTTCAACTCGCACACTGTTTGCTGGAGGCCAGAACAGCGACAACGTGTTGGTCCACCTGGTTAACCCAGGGTAGTGAGGAAGGAACTGAAGTGGTGACTAGAATGTTGCAGGTTCACATCCCGGGAGCAGCCCTGCTACTGTGTCCTCATCAAAGGAGGATTCATCTTAATCGCTCAAATAAATACATTGAGACAACCATAAAAACATCATATATAAGGTAGCAACCAGAAGCTCTCGTCGGATGAAGGAGTCTACTAAACAGTGCCATTGCATGCACAAGAAAAAAATCAGAGTGAGCTACAATCATTGAAAATGTTCACAAAATTAGGTTTTCTGGATTCCTCAGCCTCATTTAGCAGCATAAAATTGCAGCTATAAAGACAGATTAGGTGTCAGCACTGTTGTCCCTCAGAGTGGATGAAACCTAATGGCTGGTTCTCATGAAGCTACGGGTACAGTGCAACTGAGCTGACGCTTTATTAGGTACGCCTGTGCAGTAGCCTTGTGCACTTCCTTTGGCCTCAGACCAGAATGAATTTGTGTGGGCACAGACCCCACAAGATGTAGAATGTTTTACAGGGCTGTACCGCACGCAGTCGCTGCAATCTGGACAGCTGCACTCTTTGGCCGCAAATAGTCCTTTCCACCTCATCCCAAAGGTGGTCGGTAGAGCTGAGATTCAGGGACTGCGCAGGGCACTGAAGCAATAAAAACCCGTTGGGGATGACGGGCGCCTTGTGACACAGTGCAGTATCAGGCTGGAGGTGCTGGAGGTGTCCATTTGACTGTGGATAAACCACTGCCATGAAGAAATGAACTTAGAAACAATGTCCAGGTACACAGTGCCATTCAGAAGTTGTTCAGTGGATATCAGGGGCTCTAATGTGTACCAGGAAGACATTCTCCACACCATCACACTGCCACCACCGGCCTGTACTATTGACACCAATCAGGTCAGTCCCATAGACTCATGTTGCTTGCGCCCAGTTCTGATCCTTCCATCAGCATAATCCAAAGCAAACCTGGATTTTCCAACCAGGCAACTTTTTTCTACTCAATGGTCTGGTTTTAATGTATCTCCCAGTGGAGATGTCTTGTTCTTTGCCAACAACATTGGCACCTGACATGGTCTTCAGTTGTTTTAACCCATTCAAGACACAGTGCAACAAGTGATGAGTTCTGAGGAGATGTTCTGCTCACAAGTGATCAAGTCAGTGTGATTTACCTGGTTGTGGCTCATGTGTTCATGGGGGCTTCAAGATGGTGCCGACAAGGATGGCTGCCTACTTGATCGCTCCAGGCAGACTGTGCATTTTTCTTTAATTTCTTTAATTTTCTATCTATTACTCCCTCACACATCAATGGGACTGCTACTGTATGGAAATTGGAAATCAGATTACGTGGTTTCTGAACTCTCAAGCCCGATTCGTCCGGATGGCGATTGAGGACGCGACCGAGAGACCCCATGGCGCCGCACAGGGAAACATCGGGGAACCCGCGCCCCATTCTGCTCGCAAACGTCCAGTTGTCGGAGAGCGGCCTGACTGATCTGGGAGCGGCAGTGATCTTCCTGTGGGACGTGGGGGACTGTGGCATCCTGTGTTTTACTGTTTTATAGATCAAAGAGTCAAAAGAGTCAAAGAGTCAAAGACCCCACAAGATCTTGTATAATCCAAGATGGCGCCGACACGATAGCTGAAAATGTACTGAAATGTACTCAAAATGTACTCTATGAAGTCTGACTGTCTGTTTTGTTGTTTGTTTTTTTACTCGTAAATTTTATTTTTTTCTGGAATGTAACCACGCAGAGTCTCCTCTTGATTCAAGGCATCACATTTCACTACATGGTATACTCGGTTACTATGTACGTGACAAATAAAATTCTTTGAACTCTTTGAACTGTTTACCTGGTTAATTTTCACCATTCTCCTTTGTCTCCTCTGATCCACAACCTGTTTTTGTCCACAGGATAGTTGCCTTTTTTGCTTTCACACTGTTCTTGGTAAACCCTTGAACATACACTGTCTGGAAGCCATTAAAGATAGCTGTTTGGGAGATGATAGAGCTGGCACACCTATCACTAACCATCATGCCACAGTCAAAAGTCACTAAGGTCACTTGTTTTGCCCATGACAGCACTCAGTTAAACACTAACTGATGCCAGAAACACTGGTTTGCTTGATTTATATCACACACTGCAGTCCTCTGACGTATGACTTGTTGAGATGTACAGTTTGTGTGGAGGTGGAGGGTGTTTGTAACAGACTGGTAACTCAGTGTACTTTACATATCTCATTCTAATTTGTTCCATGTAGCCACCAGATGAGGTATCTGCTCCCAGGCCAGGGTAATGAACCTTGTCAGGGCAGTGTAACTAGTAGTGTGATAATATGACTACTGTTTTTGTCCATTTGTTATTTGCTGATATTATCCGTTGCTCCTGAAGTGCTGACAGTGTCCTAAATGGAGTGCTTTGCTCAGCAGGTCTTTGCAAATCCCAAAGTATGACATAAACATATGAAAACAAATCTACTGTAACATAAGGCATATGTATCGCAGGGGAGTCAGGCGTTATCCAAAACCCAGGTCGTGTGGCTGGGAATGTTTAGAACCCACCCCACATGTAAGCCAAATTCTGCCCACACTTGCCAAACCCTGAGTATCATGGAAAAGAGCAGCAGGGGCCTGGGATTCTCACGTCGCCCCGGGGGTGAGCACATCTGCCTTGACCTTGATGCCCCACATCAACAGTATCAGGATCAACAAGTCTTACCTTGCAGGAGTAGGGGGAGGGGGGGAGTCATGGGAAAAAGCACAGAATTAATACCTGGGGGGAGCTGCAGGCGTATCATATCCTGACTGTATAGCCAAAGACTGACTACATGTAATGGAAAGGTGGATCCTGCAGAGACCCAGAACGAGAGGTATTCGTGATCCGTGTGCGGTCGCCAGGCTCTTGGGGCTAACTGCTCCTCAACCTTTTCCTCTGGCTGCACTGTGTCACCCTAGTTTTTCATTCGTTTGGGGTGCTGAGCATGCCATGTTAGAAAAATACTATTAATAGGTCTTAATCCCTTGCTATTTCTTGGTTGCGCTAATTCATTGCTCTCCTGCCACAAGGTCTATTTTTAGCAAAAAGTGTGTCATCTCTGCTAGGAAAATATTATTATTCCTGTTACAGGACAAGAGCAACACCTTTATGAGATTTTCTCAGGATACTGTCCCTTTTCTGCCACGACCCACAGCCATGAGGGTGAACTTTGCCCATCACATGCAACCGTGTTAAGCAAATGTGAACATTCTGCCAGGTACTAGTGTTCTACAGGCTGGATCACTTCATCAGGGAGAGAAGATGGACAAAGCAATGGTACCTGATTCATAATCTTTACGCTCAGTCTGTCGGAGAAGTGCAGGCTCTCGTGGTCGGGCCGGAAAGTGACTGTGATTTCTTGGGTTTTCCCAGGTGGGATGAAGCCCTCTGCAGGCGACGCACTGAACACACACATGCTGCTGTAATTCTGTGTACCTGGGCAGAAGAAGTTGCCGTTATGTCAAGTGAAGGCTTCCTGTCTATCTTTAATTACATATTCTTATTTTTTTTCCCTAAAAACACACACTTTTATGTTTCTTCTCCGCTATGCGAGAAGTTGTATGGCCTACACAGGAACATTTAATGCATTATTTACATTTGAGCAGCTTTTGGAGGAACTTTGCAATTTACATTAATGCCAAATATGGCTGGAGTGTAGGACATTCCCAAGTGTTACTGAAATTTTAAATTATACAGTAAGAATAAAAACTGGGTAAAATATATACGCATGGTATTAGCAGACTAAATACTTTGTGCAAGAGTCTTACCCACGGTTGGAACAAGGCCTGGAGTGAGGAATTCTGGGAGTCCTTGTTGCTTCTGGTGATCACTGAGGCTTTCCAGGTAGACAGAGAACTTTACCTGCAAGGTGGAGGTGTTCTGCAACTGAGCAGCGACAGAGCTGAGTTAACACTGATGCCAATTCTGACAAGTAGCACCGAGTTAGGCTTAAAGTGGCCAACATACCGTAAACACCTGTGAGGTGCTCTCCTTCTCTAGCACATATCCAAAGTCCATGAGCCCCATGTCTTGAGAACAGGTCACTGTAGGCTGCACACCCACGCCAAGCAGCAGAAGCTGCAGACTCATTTCTTTGCTCCTGATCTCCACCGTGTCATAGTACTGCAAACCGTCAAACAGTCACAAAAAGTTCTCTGGATTACCAGCCGCTGTCGTGGCTCTACACTGTCCTGTAAAATACCCACAATGCACCCCCTTCTTTCCTTCAGGTGTTCCAGTGGTTCTGAGTGAAGTTATCAGTGCATGTGACCGTTTTCCCCTCTCCCTGCTCACCTCTTTGGGGCTTTTGGGGGTAAAGCCCAGCAGGATGGACTGTGTTGCTCCAGGTGGCAGAGGCCTGAGGGCATTCAGGATTCTGAAGGGACTGCTGACATCCAGGAGGGAAGATCTCAGCTGATAAAACCCCCATTAAGGGTGTCACAAGTGCTCCACATCAGACCTATGTTTAGACGTGTTAACGTAGGCAGTTCCTTCTACACACACGCTATTTATACAGCTGGACATTAACAGCCATGTTCCTACTCAGCGAGACAACAGTAAGGCCCCTGGCTTTTTGACATGGAGTCCTTAAATGCTACACCGCCTGCCGCATCTATATGTAGTCACAAGCTACCATTCTGTTTGGAAAAGATACTTCCAGAGTCCTTCCACAGAAGTTGTGCACTGCAACTCCCTTTTTTGCCATCTGACCTGAGGTAGAAAACAGAAAGACATCCAGGTGTAAATATCTCACGTATCATAATGTGTTAGGTTATGACTCGGAATGTGTAAACTTCTGTATGCGAATCTAAAAGAGGCTGACCCAAGGCCACTTGCTGGAAGTTGATGGTAGTGCGGCCACCATTGGAGACCACAGCCATATGCGGGCGCACGGCGGGGCAGCGCAGCTCCAGGTACAGGGTGTTGTGAGGGCTGATGGGACACAGGAGAACATGTCTGAGCCACAAAGACCGCAGTGACTGCAGCGGATCCATAGCTCAGGAGGCAGTGAGTACAACAGTGGTTGGGGCCCTAGCCTTATAATCTGCAGGTTCCTGGCTTGAACTGCATAGCAAGCACAGCTCTCATGTGTTACACAGAAATACCATGCAATATATAAACAGTTAACTGACATTTCCTAGAAATGACACTGATCAAAATGAACAAAAGCAGTATTATTAATTATGTAAGATTTGTTCTAAAGCGGTTTACAGTGTTTAGTGCAATAAGCTACCAACAGTGATTTACCTTTTTGTACAGCTCGGTTATTTTACTCCATCAATTCAGGGTATGCACCTTGATCACAGGTAAGACAGCAGGAAGTGGGCACTGAACATTTCTCTTTGTCTTTTCATAGCAAGTAAACAGCACTAACCAATACGCCTGCTCCCACAAAAGATAAAATGACACTTCTTACTAAATTACCAAAATTACTCCCATTGCCCACACCAAAAGAGGCTTTTTTAAACCTTTAACATATTATTAAAAATACCCTTATCACCAGTCATTGCTAACAGACCAAAATTACTGCAATATTACTGCCATTACTGATCAATAAATTTCCAAAACTATTCTTGTTTCCCATTACCTACTCCCGTACTACTAGTTTCCCCCTCCTTTTCCCCCTTCACTGAAGCTGTCAGACTCAGGAAGGGCACCTTAGTGGAGGAGAATGTGCAGCTTGACTGCACCTGAAAGCAGTACTGGAAACACTAGCATGTTGGTAGGGAAAAACACAAGTGCATGCAACAAAGACTGCAATCTGTCAAGATCCAACTCGCTGATTTTCACATCCTAAAGTGAAGGCAATAACAGTGAGGTCCCCCATGAAGGAGAGTCACTTGGGTAGAGGCATCAAAAACAAGACATGTGTAGGTGAAGGATACCTGTATGAAAGTCCCTCTCCCTGGCCACGGTCCGGGGTGTCGCTGTCGGAGATGAAGCACGGCACGACGTAGCGGTGGATGCGGCCAGGGAAGGAGCGCAACAGGGAGGTCTTGCCTGCCATGTACTCCTGTGAGCTGGAAGACACAGGAGATCCTGCTGCTGAGCATCTAACTGCATTGCATAAGACAGCCTAGAAAACGATGTGCTACATAAACCACTATCTAGGGGGCAAGTCCCACAGACGGGGGCACCGAGCATCAAACGGGGTGCGGGGATATATCTTCTTCTTCATCTTTCGGCTGCTCCCGTTAGGGGTCGCCACAGCGGATCAATTGTTTCCACTTCTTCCTGTCCTCTGCATCTCTCTGTTACCTCCACCACTTGCATGTCCTCCTTCACCACATCCATAAATCTCCTCTTAGGCCTTCCTCTCTTCCTCTTGCCTGGCAGCTCCATCCCTAGCATCCTTCTCCCGATATATCCCAAATCGCTCCTCTGCACATGTCCAAACCAACGCAATCTCGCCTCTCTGACTTTGTCTCCAAACCGTCCAACCTGTGCTGACCCTCTAATATACTCATTTCTAATCCTGTCCATCCTAGTCGCACCCAATGTAAACCTTAACATCTTTAACTCTGCCACCTCTAGCTCTGCCTCCTGTCTTTTGGTCAGTGCCACCGTCTCCAACCCATAAAGCATAGCTGGTCTCACTACCATCTTATAGACCTTCCCCTTCACTCTTGCTGGTACCCTTCTGTCACAAATCACTCCTGACACTCTTCTTCATCCACTCCACCCTGCCTGCACTCTCTTCTTCACCTCTCTTCCACACTCCCCGTTACTCTGGACTGTTGATCCCAAGTATGGCCGCGGGGAAATATAACATTGTGAAATTTGTAAACAAAGGGCACCGATTGATTTTTATTCATGATGCTGCTGCTTCACTGCTTCTCACTGGCTTTGTTATATGTACGTAAAATATGTATGGTAAAGTGCAGCATAAACCTCTCAAAATGAGTAACATACTTGTCCTAGCAACACTGTGCAGATAAGTGAGTCCACATTGTTGTTTTGGAATTAATGCAGGCAGAGGCTGCTGTACTACTTCACTGTATCATGCTTTTGGGCAGTATGTTTATTCTGAGCACTACCTTCAGGCCCAGTTCTGGCACATTAAGAGAAATTCCGTTTATAAACTCATTTCCTGTGTGCAGCAAACAACAGGAATCAGAGAGAAGGATGCGTTACCCCTCCTGGATGTCCTTGGGGCTGGGGGGTAGGAAGGGACTGCGAGGTTTGGGAGGCGGGGGCGCTTTAATGATTTCCTCTTTCAGGGTGGGCTTGGATGGGGGGCGGGTGGGGGTTGCTTTCCTGCCTCTTGCCTTTGTGTCTGGCTGTACCTCCTTCTTCTTCAGGGTCAGACAAAAAAAGATTCATGTTAGGTGAGTAAAATCTACCTCTGTGAGGACTACAATCATTTTTTAAAACCTACACAAGTAAACAGGGACACAGCAACGCGGATGTTGAAAACAAACACACAAGCATGGATACTGGTAAAGTTACCGTATTCAGTACAAGTGGTCATGTAGCAGAACAAAATTCTACAAAAGGGGACAAATCTTCCAAAACTGATATGAATAACAGTAAAAAAAAAAAAAAAAAAAAAAAAAAAAAAATCAATATGGACTTAAAATAGCAGCTATCTGTACATTTAAAGGCCAACATGGTAGTACAGTGAGCAGAGACTGGGCTGAGTTTTGAACCCAGTATTAGACTGTGTGGACTTTGCATGTTCTCCCTGTGTCTGTGAGGGTTTCCTCTGAATGTCCTGGTTTTCCACAGTCCAAACACATGTGTTTCAGATTACAAATTCCCTGCATACTTGGCCCAATAAATCTGATTCTGAATGGATGTAAATTTTATTTTCATGTGCTTTTAATTTCTAGCCAAGTAGATTTTTTTTTTTTTTTTTTTTTTAAACTTTATACTGTTTGCTTTCACATGACAAAGTCTTTTGGATAAGGAAATGAAAATTAAAATGAGGGGTTAAAAAATAAAATAATCATGAATTAAAACAAACAATACACAAATAAAAATTAAAATGCCAAAAAAGTTAATTGAATGATCACATTTCAGCAGACATCATATTTTGTGGCTAGCAGAATATGTTACAGGAGTGAACTTCACAGCTTAAGTAACCACAGTATTTCAGGTCTGAATTTTTACTGAAGGCAGCAGATAAAGTCTTGGTTACAGCTGCACTCATTGGAACCAGGTCTGAATTCCACATCCTGGTGTAATACCCTTGGGCAAGGTATCTATTCTAAACTCCTCCAGTGAAAATGACCCTACTGTATAAATGGTGAATAATTATAAGCTGCTTTGGAGAACAACCACAGTTTGGCAACAGCAATAGCCTCTCTGCAGAAGGTAGCATCTCCATACCAGTAGAGTGTGAGCGAGGGATGTATTGAGGACAGACAGAACAAGGTTCTCCTGACAACTCACCGGCACCTCTGGCTCGGCCTGCTGGCTGGCCAAGGCCTCCAGTTCGGCCTGCTCAGCCTCCTTCTCCTGCAGCTCGTGAGCCAGGCACAGCAAGCGGACGGCCTCCTCTCTGATCTGTTTGTCACACAGCTGTGGCCGGAAGGACACCTGAACGAGACACCTCTGGGAAGACAACAGAGGCGTAGATCATAATGATGCAGGAGCTACTGTTGCACCCTTGTGAGAACAAATACACACAATAAGCTTCTTTAAAACTATTCCACTGTCAATGAGCAAATAGTGTGAAAATGTTTGATGATCAAAAGTCTGGTAAGTAAATGTAACTACAAAAAAAAATGACAGCAGGTGGTGCTGTCTCCTTGCAAAATATAAACCCAAGGACTGAATTGCCTATCTTGCCGTTGTACCCTTCAGGTCAAGGTATTTACCTGATTTTACTAGATTAAAAATTACATTGCTATATAAAATTATAAATTAGGTGTAATATCTTAGTACACAAGCTTAACAGTGTGAGAAAAATGAGTAGAAAATAATAAAATAAGGCCTTCACATCAATGAGACATAATTTACAGAATGAAATTACTGGTTAAATTATTGGTTTTCATGTATATCTGCCATCTTGTGCGTAGTGGTACAAGACTTACCTGCCCAGGTAAGACCCGACCCACGGTTGGGGCAATGCTGATTTCGGCATTATTCGGGATGATGAACTCAAACAGCCTGGGCCCTACGGGGGCAATGGGGCCGTTGCCGATGCGGGGCATGGGGCGCGTGAGCTCGCTGCTTCCGGTGTGTGGGTTGATCACGTGCAGCACGGCTGTGGCCCGGTCTCCCAGCGCGGTTGCAGCAAATTCCACCAGGGAGTGAGAGAGCTCCAGAGGAGGTTGGACCCCTACAGCCTGGCATGACAGCCTAAATTCCCTGCAGGGGTACGACCAATAAAAACTTTCAGGCCACTTAAACTTGCAGCCTTTGGGCAGCTGTACACAAAATGGGACAGGTAAAAGAAAAGTAAAAACTGGTAACTTTCTGGCGGTGAGTGAATGCTGCCATTGTTAATTCTGTATTAGCTGACATTTTTCTCCAAAGTATCTCATAGGTTTGTCCACTAAACTGCTAAACATGACTCCTCTCTTTATACAGCTGGTTAGTAATTATTTTTCAACCTTTCTCAAAGGTATTGCAACAGGTGCAGGGATTAAAGACAGTCCTGCACACTATGGCACCAGCTACCTCAGTCCATGCTGCAACCACTGCCCCATGGCCACTGTGTTAGCCATTAATCTACGCTGCTGTGTTCAGTTTTGAATGCCATTTTCTTCTTTAATACATCATCAGGAGCATTTCCAGCTCCATCTCTCATTTCCTGGCGTTCCACTCACAAGCATTCCAAATTCGAATGCCTGCAATGTTCAGTTTTGGCTGCAGGGAAGGGGAATGAGTTCCCACAGTCCCTCATTGCTGCTGCATCCCTCTCCGCATTCAAGAAGGATCTCAAAACTTTTTTGGAGCAATTTCTTTACTGATCTCCTAGCAGGTTCATAAAGGAGTACAATCCCATCTGCTGTATACAGTATTTGCCATTTAAATGTCACTTTTGTAGGCAGCTACATGAGGCATGTGAAACAGAAGCATGGTGATATCAGACAAACACGCTGTGCTTTGATCATCCTGTGTTTCTATCTGACATGTTTTGTCTGTTTTGACATTTTCTTTTACTCACTTGTATGCCTCTTTGGAGAAAAATGTCTGACACATGAACAAATGTAAATTTATTGTTTGTTGATCTGCATAGCAGCTGTTAGATATGTATGACAGATTATTTTGGCAATGTTTCTCCTCCCCATGCAATTTTCAAGTGTCCCACTTGCCTGTTAATTCCCGATTTGCAGACAAGCTGAAAGTTGAATTTTCCTGCTTTCTTGGGACTGAACGTGATGTCTAATTCCAGCGTTTCCAAGGGCAGTAGTGTACCAAAGCCATCATTGGGCTGAATGTCAACATACTATGGAGGGAAGAAGAAAACACACAGGATCCCTTATTTCTGTTCCACCCAACTAGAGACCAGTAGATGGTGCTTTTACTCTATAGACAGTTCCAGATCAACCCACACACTTCGTAAATCAAAAAACATCCCCAACAAATCCTAAACTGTACTGTCAATTATATACAGTATAGAAGCAATTTATGTGAAGCTTGAACTGTGAAAGAAGCTGTTGTATGATAGAAGCTGTGAATGAAGCAGCACTGACGTTCTTTCTGCCAGTGCTGCAGAGTTGTACATTAGGAGGCCTCGGATGCATCCCCTACCTTCGGGATTCCCACAAATCCAAAGTCCTGGGGGAGAAGGGAGAGGTTTCTGAGGCATACGCTGGTCTTCACCGACTCAAAAACAGAGCAGTGGCCAAAGTCCACTTCACTCACGTCAAACTCCAAATTAGAGGTTGTGATGATGGCGTACACCGTGAACGGAATGAGGTGGACCTGAGGTTCAAAAGAAGAGATGCTACTTTCGGACCTGATTTTACTTCCATATGAATTCATGAAGAAGTGAGCTGTCCATTGTCAGGAGGAAGAAAATGACACCAAACGCTCAGGGTGGTGGAGATCAGGCAACAAACTGATAATGTGGTTAAGTAACGTGGTTAAGGCTACTGGGCTGAAGGTTCTGTGCCGCATGCTTCACTACAATACTTTTCAAAAGGGGCAAAGTGTGATGTTGCTCATCTAACATTGCAGCTCGTATTACAGAAGCACATCAGTGAAACAAAGAGCAAAAATATGACTGTCAGCAGGTGGAAAAACAAGCGGTTCTGAATGCACTTGGAGCTGGCAGGGGGTGCCAGTGAGCCATGCACCAGGGATACATCTTCATCCCACAGTGCTGCAGTAGCTTAACCTCCCACAAAAGACATAACCTGTGATGGAATCGGCACTCATTTTGCTCAATACAATCAGTAGAAGCTTTAGACTGCTTACAGTTCAGAATACCTTATGGTTCAGAGAAAGCATGATTTTTATGCTTTCTGATTTTAAAAATGCATATCAGCACAAACATAGAAACATGAATATACTGCATATTTGCTTAGTAATATAAAGTAGAGCGAAACAGAATGATGCTCTGGAGCATTGCCACCAGGTGACCTTGTTCACCTACACCTGGCCCCGTCCTCAGGTATGAGCGTGTGCCAGCTTGGTGGGTGGGCAGGATCAGAGCCGGAGGACAGGCCCCCTTCTCTGCATGTGTCTTTGAGCCCCTGTGCAGACACTTGGCAGGGTGGGATAGCAAGGCAAGCTGCACATGTGGAGCCCCCCCTCAATGGAAGTGCATGGTGGCATTTTGAGCAGCAGAGAGCTGAACCTGGTCCAGGGAGAGGAATTAAGATGAATCATTTCCACAGAAGCTCCACTTCTACTGGCTGCCCTGGGTCAGCAATCCTCAGCCCCGGTTCTGTGGCCAACTTTTGTTCCAGATGAACTGAATTTACCCTGACCGAGCTGTTCGGTGAAATAATTGGCCTTGACCAAACTGCTTGACGAATGAACAGCATGGTTTGCTCAGCAGAATGCCATCATTTAGTCCCATTGAGCATAGTTTTATTTTCTCAGTCACTTTAGAGGGTTCAAAATGAAATGTTTTGATTGATTTCTGAAAGTTTACTTAAATGTTGAAAAATGAACAATGGATTACAGTGTATGAGTTATTAATAGTATTTGTTGTGTTTTACAAGACAAGTCATTTGTTTGTTTGTCCTTTATGCACAGCTTTGTTTTTCACGAGGTTCTGACCCCAAGTTAGGGTTTGGGAGTTAAACATGCGCACACACTCGTGCACACACATATGTGGGCACGCACATATAAAAATGTACTGTATGCATGTCATAATGATCGGCTGTTGTCAGTTCAAGGACAGGAAAAAGTAGGTGTTGTCTGTGCGCAAATGAAAATGTAATAATACATGACACACACAAGCAGCACTGCACACATTAGTGATGCAAGGGTAATAAGGTTAGGTGCTACACATTTAGTTTTTCTCCTTTTCATTTGATTAGAAGTGTACTAAATACAACCACTTTAATGGTACAACAGTTTGGTGATTATGTACAGATGGTCCTTGACTTACGATGGTCCGACTTACAATTTTTTGACTTTACAATCGGGCGATAGTGATGTGCATTTTGTATAAATCGTACTTCAAATTTAGATTTTTTTTGTCCTAGGTAAGCGGCATGCGGTACGATAGTTATGAGACTTTATAACTCCTCCCCTTTCTGGGAGGACACCTAGGGATCTGATTTCCACTTCAACTTTCCTTTGACTTTTTTCCCTGTACTTATGTATTTTTTTTTCTGTAGATATTTAAATAATTTAATTAAATTATTTATTGACAATCACTTTCTTGTATTGTAGCACTGAACATGTTGCTGACATAAGAATTTCCCTAGGGATCAATAAAGACTTATCTTATAATATTGTCTTTTGATGCTGGGCAATGGCAGTGATCATCATCTCCCAGTCTGCCAGTACTCTACAGTGTTCTGTGTTGCCAGTGTTTTTTTGGAAACCTCTCCTGAAACGCCCATCTGTGTCTATGTCTTCTGAAAGTTGCATGAAAGTGCCAAGCCCTTAATGACTTTTAAGGTAGGCCAGGCTATGATGTTCGCTAGGTGTTAAGCGTGGATGGGTGGAAGCAATCGTGAGACACCACAGTAATAAGTTTAAATTCCGTTAAACTCTTTACTGAGTATTGTTTCCAGAGTCTTGCCGTTAGCCGGAAGCTAGCGTGCAACAACAAAAATCGCCTGATGACGCATTTCTAAGAACGTATCCCCTTCATTAAGTGACGCATACCTGTATTAAATGCATTTTCAACTTATATTTTCGACTTACGATAGGTTAATCGGGAAGTAACCCCATTGTAAGTCAGGGACCACCTGTAATATGTTTACACTTTACCTTTCCCCCCTGTTACATCATTTTGACCTGCGCATCATTGGGCATTGTAACATGAAAATTACAGTTCCGTGTATGTCAAAAATGTAAAAAAATATAATTTAGATATGTATGAGCAGTTCTGTTGATGTAAAAAGCAGTACAGGCAGTGGGCTGTCTGGACCACAGCCGAGACCAACTTCTTACACCCCTATGAGGTTTTTTCCATGGAGAGAAAACAGTGGTTGAAAAGATCGTCAGATCGTGTTTGACTCCCCATGAACACCACACAGATCACTAGTTGTTAAAAAGACATATTGCAACAGATTTAATAATCTTAAATGCCAACATCTGAAAATGCCTTTGAATCACCATGTACCGAAAGACTACTCTTTACTTCTATTCAGTCTTCAGATGGCGTAAAAAAATGATCAAATTCTAAATTCTAGACACTATTTAATTCACAAGAGACCTGGTTAAATACAAGGATGGAAAACTCTAAACTTTAAATTTTACTTTTTAATTCATTTTTAAGTGATGTTATAATCCATTTGGGATACACTAGCTCACAAAGAACAAAGGGTGACAGATTCGGACCTAAAGTTTGAACGTGAGAGGTGGGATGCAGCTGAAGAGAGAATGGATGACAATTCTCAAAGAAGTCACTAACCTGATCTGCCACCTGTATAGTCAAAGGGACTTCAAGAACTCCGGTCTCACTGTCAAAGAATTGAGATGCATCTTTGGGCAAGGAAGACCTGAGAGACAGAATCAACAGTATTTCCACTGTAGTCCGGACTGTAAATTATACTGGAAAACAAAATTAACACATTTACCCAACATGTTTCTCCAAAGTGACTTAAAATGTTAGGTTAGCTACTGACAATGATTTTACCCAGCTGTTCGAGGTGAAGTACCTTCAGACTCCTGGGGATTCAAACCTGGGTTGTCAGACTGTAAAGTCACACCTAGAGTATAACCCTTATGCTACTACCTGCCGACCCCAATGTCATCCAAAAGTGTTATAAAAAAAAACACCTGACTCCTCTATAACAATCACTGAGTTAAAAAACAATGTCATCCAAAGCAACAGTTTACAGTTTTACCTTTAAGCCAAATACACAAGTTGATATTCTTTCTGATTTGCCAGTTTAGTTTCTTGCTCAAGGGAAGGGGTTGCTTCGTTTTATCACCTTGCTCGGTGTTTCAGATGCTAACTGAAATGTATTCTCCAATACCTGCTGAAGCACAGCCCTCCAAGAGCTGGTTTGGCTCTAGTTCAAGCATTTGGCAACAAGTCTTTGGGTCCTAAACCGGTGTGCTGTTGGGGCCCAGTACAACTTTTTAAAATGTTGAATATACAGTATTAACAGCAATAGGATTTACAGCATATTCAGAGGGCCAGAGCAGAATGGCTGAAAGTGGAGTAGAACAAGCCGGAACTGCACTGATGAGCTAAAAGTATATATTACAAAGGCAGGGGGTCACCAGTCACAAGCTGCTAAAGTTGCTTGCTGGAAATCTTCTGGACTGCTGGAGTTGTCCATCAGCTCTGTGGGGTCTGTGTCACATGGTAGCGAAGGCCGGTGGCCACGTGGAGGGGCTGGGACTGCTCATTAAGGCAAAAGCTGTGCTGGGCATGAGAGGAGGACACGCTGTCACATGTGGGACTGTCTAAAGTCTACAGAGGGGATCATTAGTCCTGCAGCCTTGCCGGAGCGCCAGGATGAACTCGCAACTTGGTTACACACACACACACAAAAAAACGGATTAAAAGGATAATGACCGAAAACTACAAATTCCAAGGCTAACATGATGGTGCGGTGTGTTTAAAGTTAAATATAGATAAATGAATGTGAAATAATCTGACTTCACTTAACAGCAGAATGTGCTCACTCCCCCAGCCCTGTCTCTGAAAAAAGCGAGAGGAGCTGAACAGCACCAAAACCATGGTTCTAAATGTCATCTGCTGTACATGATTTTAATAAGAGACCCCAGATGTCTGATCTTGTGAAAAACAGTGATGAGCTCAAAAATCACTTTGGCTTTTTAACAGGCCTCTGAGATGAAAATATCATCCATGCCTTGTTACACAGAATTTCTACACACACCCACCAGCATAGCTTAGCAGCACTGCATGCACACATCCTAAATTATGTAACAAATAAAATTAATAGAATATTTAACTAAAGCCTTAAATGGTTAATGATGATGGATGGATAGATGAAACCTCAAAGCAACCCTATAACCTGCAATACAGCTTACATGCATTAAACTATAACACACAATAATGGAAGTATATGGCAATTTTTTTGTATTTCCTCATCATCATTGATTGTCTGACAATGGGACAAGCGTCCTGTTCAGATGGTTAATGAAAGTGAATGAAGGAGGTTACACCTTATTCAGGCCATCGCGGTATGAATTGAGATTATATTGCCCTATCACCCTTGGGAGTACGGACCTGTGATACCGTTTTAAAGGTGGCCAATGTCATGTTGGAGGACAGAACACCTTTCAAAGCTCCCTTTAGAAAAAGCAAAGTGTTCAATGTTCTTGCAGGCACCATATGTACGTACATAAAATGTGGTCTGCCACTGTTAAGAGTGGTTTGTTGGAGTCCCAGGAGGTACTGTCCTGTGTACCTGAGGGTTTGCAGCTGGATCAGGTGTGGGAAGAGAACTTGAATGTAATTACCTGAGTGCCTTGAACAGGCCTGCTATACCCATGCTGCGGATGGACTAGTGGTGCCGCCTGTTCCTTGCCCACAGCAACTCCTGATTTAGACTGGCAAAGCAGAGTGGGAAGCCTGGTTGGGTGGGAACTGGCCCATCTGTCCCCGGAGCACTGGTGCATTGTGTAACCACACCCACTGTGAGCTCCTTTCCCAGTCCCCTTAAGCCAACTGGATCGATGGCAAGACTTTCCAGAATCTATGACGTAACCCCCTCGGCCAATCAGATTAGTGCTTGTTAAAATGTCAGTGGTGCTTAGCCAATCAGCCCTGCACGTGCCAAGATGTCATCCGCCGTCAACAGCCAGTTTGATCAAATATCAAGATCAAAAGAATTTATTTGTCACATACATGGTTACCAAGTAAACCATGTAGTGCAATGTGCCGTGATTCAGGAGACTGCGTGTGGTTCCATTCCAACGGGTAAAACAAACGACAACAAAAACAACCAACCATCAAGAAGTCAACAAACACAAATAGATAAATAATTGGTAGATAAATAAATAAAACAAATAAATAAGACCTTAAGTTGCAGTATGGGACAGTGACAGTGAGGGGAGCGGTCAATGGATATTGTAGACTCAGGTTTGCGAGGATTGTGATGGCATGCCTGGGTTCAGAAGTCTTATGGCCTGTGGATAGAAGCTCCTCCCGAGCCTCTCTGTTCTGGCCATTCTGAAGCGTTTGCCTGATTTCAGCAGGTTGCTGGGATGAGACAGGTCACCGATGATCCTAGCTGCTCTGGTCCTGCATCTCCTGGTGTAGATGTCCTGTAGGGACGGCAGATCAGACCTGGTGCAGCGTTCCTATGATATCTGCTTATTTTTGCAGCCTCCCTGTGGAGGTTTCTTGATGAATAATTAGCACAAAAACATGGATATTGCAAAGGTGAACAAGGGTCTGGTGTGTCTATTGCAACAGAATAGAAACTATTGACTATGTATGAACCACAGGGAACATGCATAGAAATGCAGTTTCGTGCTTAGGTGCATAGTCAAGAAGCACCTTTTACACCAGGAGATGCAGGAGCAGAGCGACTAGGATCATCGGTCACCTGTCTCAACCCAGCAATCGTCTGTCCGACCTGCTGAAATCAGGCAAACGTTTCAGAAGCATTATGGCCAGAATGGAGAGGCTCGGGAGGAGCTTCTATCCACAGGCCATAAGACTTCTGAACCCAGGCATGCCATCACAATCCTCGCAAACCAGAGTCTACAATATCCATTGACCGCTCTCCTCACTGTCCCTATAATGCAACTTAAGGTTTTATTATTTATTTATTTATGTATTTATTCATTCATTTAATTAATCTATTTGTTGTTTGTTTGTTGTCTTCTCGATGTTTGGTTGTTTGTTTTTCTCGTGGAATGGAACCACACACAGTCTCCTGAATCGGGGCACATTTCACCACATGGTATACTCAGTAACCAAGTATGTGACAAATCAATTCTTTTGGTCTTTGATCTTAATGTGGACTTTTCTTTATGGCATTCTACATGGCAACTGAACAACAATCGGAATATTTCCTTCTGGACCATCGACGGATACTTCCTACTTTCAGTGGTTATAACCAAGCTGAACGCATCAAATGTCAGTAGCAACGCTGATGTACGGAGACAGACATAAATAAATAAAAAATAAAAGTTACCCACTGGCTTCCTTGTCAAATTCAGACTTGCTCAGTCATCTGTTAAATGATAGCTGATGCCTTACATGAGAAGATCTCAAAAAAATGGTCTGACTACACAAAAAACTACAAGCTATCGTTTGGTGTTCTCATTCCTGCAAAAAGCAGGGAGTACAAAGAAGATTACAAAAAGGATCACAAGGATTAATGATCTCATCAGATCTAGGCAAGAAAGAAGAACAAATCTTATGCTGAGACTTTGCAGTGCACACAGCTGCCATCAATTTCAGGGCTGATATGTTTAGTGAGTTTGGACATTTGTCTCTACCTGCTTACAGTATGCACACTGAGAAGACCTCTGGAGCAGCACAGCTGAGAAACCAGAGCACATCAGCAGTAATCTCCTGTTTGCCACCCTTGGCTGAAGACTTGACAGGAATATTCAAGGGACCTCATCATCATTTTTTTTCCCTCCATACAGTACTCTGACAGAGCCCAGCAAAAGCTGCAGGAGAATAAAACATGATTGGATCAAAAACTAAATACTGAAGCGGTGTAAAAAAAACAGGGATCACCTCTAGCCTCTCCTCCACCGCTTCAAAACAGAGATGCTCCGTTTCCCGAGGCTTTGAGAAGCCAAGCAAACAAGAGGAAAACAGAGTTTGTACCTCTGAATCGCGGAGGATTAAAAAAACTCACTAAAGCCTTAGGAGCACAACTGTTTCATAACTGTTTAATCACACTAATAATAAAAAAGAGAGCACAGATTCAAAGAAGTCATCACAGATGTATTTAACAGTTAAAAGCAGCATTGTGCCATAATACAAGTCCATGTGAGGGCACCGAACAGCTTCAGACCACGAAAAATAGTCTTTTGTAAACTTACTGTATGTACTGGTGTTATTGTACATAAGGGGTTTGCTGAAATTACTGGGTCGGGATGTTTGTCGGGTAAAGCTGAGCATCTCATTTTGCATCAACATGTGCACAGTAAAAGTGAGAGAAACTGAAATTGTGCATGAAGCAAGCACACTTGTTCCTCTGTGTGATTTTCTTTTGAAACAAAGGAAATCTAAATATCTATGTCCTCCCCTTACCTTATCGGCTATCGCTGCTTGTCTACACACATGCCATTTGAATCAGAGGTTCACCAGAAACACCTCATTGCACTGCAGGAGGAAACAGAGCACCTGAGGGAACCCCACGTGAAAGCTGAGAGAATGTGTAAATTCCAGACAGACTGAATGGGGACTGACCCTACATCCAGTCGTACAGCCCAAGGGCCGGGAGGTGGCATGCAACCCACCATTTAGTGGAGCTTTTGTGTTTGTTTTCATATACCGACCAAAATAAATTCACTTATTTTTATGTGACAAGGCTTAAGATGTTTCTATACAAGATGACTTACTGTAAGTGTCAGTGTATTTAAATGATGTAATATTGTCAGTTTACTTTCCCACAGAAGAGTAACTGTAGCATCTCCTTTAAACTAAACATAACAAATTTGGCTTCGATGTCAGCAAATTTATATATATAAAAAAAAAAAATAGAATTTTTTCATGTCTTGATTATGTTTACATATATATTGCGTTTCTGTAAGATATATGGTGAAAATGCCAAAAATAAAAACAACTAGGGTGGAAGTAATTTTACTGTCAATTAACCTTTAAAACAAACCAGAACCTAGCTGTCCTGAAACCAGATGCTTTCAGAATTTAGTTAAGAATATAAGTCAACTTATATTTTGTTCTTCGGGACTTTGGGATTCTAAAGAAAATATTTGTCAACTTCCCAACAGACACAGAACGAGGAAAAAACATGCATCGCGATTCAGTGTCCCAATATAGTTATATAACCAGGATTTATAATGGAATGGCCATAATGTAAAATAAAAACTGATTTAATTCCAAAAAAAAAAAATGTGCAGAAGGAATTTATACTAAAAACAACATAACGTACAACTTTAAAACCCGCAAACTGAGTTAATGGCATCACTCTGAAAAACAGTATTACTGCATCACTGAATGTTTAAAAACAAAGTCTGAATCAGAGTATGGTCCTTCTTCTTCATGTTCAACATACCTCTTTTATCATCATTCCTGACCAAGTTTGTATTAAACAATATAAGAGCACTTTCCCATGAATAGAACGCTGGGGTCCTAATGGGTTAAAAATCCGAAGCCGCATAAGTGGCAAGCTGTTCACGTCAGTCATTTTAATGTAAAACATTAGCATTATTGCTTTAATGGCAGGATGGTACCCTTCCGTTTGACCTTATATAAGCACTGCAGTGCCTGAGAGGACGGGGTGGGCGACGGGAAGCAGGAGAAAGCTAAAGAGGAGAGTGAGAGGACGAAACCGCGCTAATGTCTGCCTAATCCGCACTTTAAAACCTTCTGATTCACCAAAGCAGATTATTGCTGCGCCACTTTCCACTCACGCATACACCTCGCCCCCTCGGCCCATCGCCCCCTGCAGGTGCACAGCCAATAGCGTGTGGCGTTGACGTCTGTTGCGGGAAGCCCTGCCACCATTCCTCAAATCCCCTTAACTGCCAACGTGCCGTGGTACCAGGCAAACAGGGTGAGTAAAGACAACAGCCTGCAGGCACAAGTATGCACTTGCACACGCACTCGCAAAACTGTCACATGAGCCAAAGGCCCTCCGGTTCCTTGGCTAAACTGCCGCACCACGCCAGCATTTTGCCCAAAAACTCTCAGCACTCTCATTTTATCAGCCTGCACAGAGACATCAGAGGCATCAATGGCAGCCCATTCTGCCCAAGTATCCATTGCAGTCAAATATTCAGGGATGCAATTAATAGTGTTATCTAACTTGGATCGCCATAATGAATGACCATTTGGGATATTTTGCTTACAGTGCTACTCATTCTCTTTATTCACTGCTGGGCCCAGCCAAGCCGAAAGTTACGGGGGCCCGAGTACTAACACAGCATAGCAGGGTTGTCACCATGAAAAGTTTTTGTTTCCAGGCATCCTCAGTAAATAAATATGCAAATAAGGTCTAGAAATTAAATAATAAATACTGAAATTAAGAAAAAGGAAAATAAATAAATAAATAAGGAATAAGATATGAAAATATACATAGAGGTCAGAGTTAGAAGTTAGTAAGTTCCTTGGAACAATGCAAAGGTAACAGCACAAGTGTTAAGGAGGCCGTGTGGTTGCAGTTGATGTGCCTCCGACTAGGCTTTTCCATCCATACCCCAGAAAAGTTGCTATTCAGGGAAAAATAAATTATTTGCTGTAAGACAATTTGGTCCTGACGATTCATTCACGCTACAACTATATCAAACAAAAGTTTATCAAACAGAAAGTAACCTCAGACCAAATTCTGCAAGACGTGTATGTTTGTGAGTAAAATTGCACATTAACTTTGCAAACTGATACAGCTTGTCAAAGTGACACATTTTTCAATGGACAATTTTTGGAATAAATATATGAAAATGTATGCTACATGCTGCACTATAAAAGAATTAAGAAATTCTTGTAAATTTCTGCCTACTGATCCTGTATGAAATTCTGGGCATGAATGTTCATCCACTTGGACTCACCTAGGCAGGAACTTGAGCTGTGAGTGAAAGGTGGACTGACCCTGCACGTAGCCTGTCTTGGGCAGGATCTCCATGTGGTTTCTCAGCTCCTTGCACACCTGGAATGTGAGGCGCAGGGTTGTGCTGGCTCTGCAACAACAAGCATGGCTCTGTGGTACAACACCATTCACCCTAGGTCTTGAACAAGGACCTTACTCCAGCGTTTCACACTTGTTGAACAATAAATATACTGTATCTCTCAGTGTGACAGTGTCTACTAGTGTCGGGGGCTTCTAAAATCTCGTAAAAGCGAAAATATAATCAAGCAGCTGTTATATTTACATGAAAGTGTTAAACAATTATAGAAATTCACTGAGCAACAAGTCAAGCTCTTACTGCCATGAGTTGCACAAAGTGTGCAGGCCTCCTTTTTCACTTCTACTATGCAAGTGACCCATTTCACTTGGATCCCACAGACAGTTTCCCTGTGGCAAGGACACAGTGTCGCTTGCGATATAAATGGCTCTCTACCAGGGGACTTCTTCACGGATGCCCCATCCCGGGCATGTACATGTCCCCATAGAAAGACGTGCACTCCTTTCTCAGAGGTGGAGGCATTTCAGCACATTTTCCTGCAGGGGCATTCCAGGGCAAAGAAGACATGACAAATTCGAGTCGTGACTCAAAGCCATATAGTGTGCACTCAGCTGCAGAAATGACTTGTGATACAAAATAGTTCCGGAGCCATTTTTCCCCCTCCAATGAGTAAAGTGACCCACTTTCAGCGGAAACCAACAGAGGGGTCTTCCTGTGGCAAGGACATGCAGGGGCTGGTGAGACAAATGAACATGCATCATGGGAATGTGTGGAAGTGCATGTCCGTGCGTACACACAGATACGCGTACAAATAAACAATTAAGATCCAAAGGGAACGACAATACGCTAGAGTTACAGGCTGATGATCAGTAGGTTTATGAGTTGTGAAAGACAAACAGAAGCATTAAATATAGACTGACAAAAACTGGAGATGGACAGAAACTGACAGCTTTTAAGTGACATCCTTTCAGCCATCAACATGGGACAGATTCCTGCACCCAATGGAAACTGTTGGTTATAACATCCAAACGGCATCTTATAAACCATTAACTATTCAGTCATTGTTTTGCTGAACATTTTCCAACAAGAAGTGAACTCTTGCCATATAGGAGCTCTCAATGTGGTAGATGAAAAAAGACAATAACTCCAGTTTACTTCTCAGGATGGTTGCCTAGCCTAAATTCTCCCGAGATGTCCAAAAATCGACCAAGTCTTACTTCCAAACATAGCACAGAATATCCTCTGTCAGCAGCCTAATTCTGTCAAGGTGAAAACAAGAATGTACCATAATTTGTCAGAACTAATTTACTGTGTTTTTGGCTTTGTGTTACAATTAAAACCCACTTAAAAGCCGCTTTGCTGCAGGTTCCACAATACACTGCACTGGCAGACTAAAACATTGCTCCTGTCAAATAATTTATAATCAGTGTTAAACATATAGCGCACATTCAAAGATGCATTGAATTATTGATGTGAATGTCCATTGATAAAGTCCTAGATGAAATTATTGTGATATGGGACACAGAAACTTATCACAATAAGGTATGTGTAATATCCAAGCTCATTTAAGTTCCTAAAAGGATATTTGCCATGTTGAAAATGTAAAATTTAGACTCTTGACAATCCTTGGAAAAAAGTGATTACTAACATCACATAAAACAAGTATGACACATTTCCTCGCTGCACACTCCACCCACCCCCACACACGCATACACAAACACACACACAGCATAAGCACCACGCTGTTCTCGTAAGTCATTTTAATGTAAACATTAGCATTTTGGGTAGCGTGGCATCCTTCCATTTGACCTTACATACGCACTGACGTGCTGCAGTGCTGAAGAGAATGGCATGGATGACTGGAAGTGGGAGAAAGAGTTTAATTTCTTTGTAGAAACAAGAGAGGACTCACTTGCTCTGTACAACAATTGTGTCTTGGTAGAGGCGGTCATACATGCAGATCTTCAGGTCAATGTTGGGCTGAGTGATCCACACAGGAACACTGAGAGCAAGGCCTTGGACCGTAATCAGGATCTGGGCAGAAAATGGGACACTTTTATTTTCAGTGCTTTGAAACGACAAATAAATTCAACAAAAATGAATGAACCTTACTGGCTGAGAACTGGGGTCAGAAAATTGTATGTAGAAGTCCATCTTTGCCTCTCCTGGAACCGATGGTGTGAAGAGAATGTCCAACTTGACAAATTCAAAAGGTCCAATTTCCCCTTCTTTCACCTCAAGATAGAAAACTTTCTTTGAGACACATTCCACAGCCAACAGTCATTCTAAGGACATCAAAAACAACCACTATTCCCTGGGCCACATGTATTACAAATTTTGACAACATTTGTAATGTAAAGGTGCATGTTGGATATTTTTAACTTTTTAAAATTTTTTTTTACTATTTTACATTGTTTTTAACTGGATATTCTCTACCACTGTGTTTAAACGAAATCTGTCTAGCTGCTGGGTGTAAGCAGCCTGGGTTTCTGTGCTCATCTGCTATTTGGTAGTGAAATGCACCTAAACAGAAGAGAAGCGTAGGGCAGACACAACTGAGCTTGTTTTCCACAGTGTTCACAGCTGGTGTCTGGTGTTGGTGAGAAATTGCAACATGAGACATGTTTCATACATTCATTTACAGGACAAACTGGTCCACAATTGACATTGGGCAGATTGGCATTTGCGTAGTTTTTTACCTCCAGTGACTGCAATTTAGTTTCAGTTTTAAATTAGCCCAAAGGTAATGTCCCCTCTCTGTCACTGTCTACAATGTTTTATTTATTTGTTTTTGTTTATTTATTTACTTATTTATCTATTCGTTGCTTGTTTCTTGTCTTCTTGGTGTTTGGTTGGTTGTTTGTTTTTTACTCGTAAATTTTTTGGAACGCAACCACACACAGTCTCCTGTTGAATCAGGGTATACTCGGTAACCATGTACGTGAAGAATAAACTCTTTTGACTTTGAAAGAATTATAATTTATTATAACTGTAGCCAAGATTTTTGTAACAATCCTTGTCAATAAATACACCAAGGGACATGCCTCTTATTGTTATGGATTGTGTAGATAATGAAGAAAGCTGAAAGTGCCCAGAGCTAACAAACATTCTACATGCTTATGTGATAAATCAGTCATTGACTGAAGGAATATTTTTATTTTCAGTAAATTTAATAATATTTTTATTTTCAGTAAATTTAACCGAGTTTTCATTTTAATATACATTTCATTTTAATTTGGTGCAAGTGTACCTAGAAGAATTGATGCTGTTTTGAAGGCAAAGGGTGGTCACACCAAATATTGATTTGATTCAGATTTTTCTTCTGTTCATTCAGTTTGAACTGTTAATTGATAAAAATAAACTATTAACACTTCTATTCGTGAAAGGATTCTTAGTTTACAGCGTTTTTCACACCTGCCTAAAACTTTTGCACGGTATTAGTTTGAAGTTAGGAAACGTGCTGCCAGTATACTACTATGTATGCTAAAAGTCAAACGAAAACCTATGATGAAAACATACAGTATATGCAGAGCCCCAAGGAAGAAGTGTGACCAAAAGTAAGTACGGAAACCCACTAAACCACTACATCTGCTCTAGATGAGGAGCGTGTTTAATAAACATGAAATGCTTTTGCATGTGGAAAAGGCAGATGTTTGGTTCTATTAGAACAGCAGGCAGAAAAATTAAGGGAAGGCAAACAAATTAATATTGTGCATAGTGAGCAAGGTCAACTATGCTTATTTCCAAATAGCCATGTTGTAGTTTACTTTCCTGATCTGTTCCAGAAAGCCAGACTTTAACTGGGAAAAATATAAATAGGGCAGCTACTTCTCATTATTTCAAAAGGGGAAAAACTGTAATCAGTTCAACCCATCCTCCCCAAAAAGCCCCAACCAATTTCCCCAAATATTCACTAAAATACTAAAAAAATGCTTGCATAACTATCAAGTCACCATCATTACTCTTTCTATTGCCATCTTTCTTGTACAGCAACAGACACTTGCCAGTATATTGTACATAAGAGATCAAAATATGCCTCTGATCTGCTTTCCATTGTGAACTGCACAAAAAGCTGTAGCAGATCCTCATCATTCATGCTCAATGGGCTATTCAGAATTGCTCTGCTCACTGTTTGCATGTTACAACAGGTTTTTGAAATGTAGATGGTGCAACATATTACAGTCACACGTAAGCTGGACCTTAGGGCACACCAGATGCTATGGGTACCTAGCAGAAACAATACAAGCAGGACACATAATCAACTGTTACTGTTTCAAAGTAAAAATAAATGACAGATGAGTTTTTAATTACAGTTCAGCTGTAAAGCATCATATCAAGCAATAGAATGGGATGTAAATGGGGATTTTTGTACATGGTTATGTTAAAAACATAAGGGAAGCTTAGAATTTGGTTGGGAGGACATAAACAGGGATATGACTTGTATTGCCATTCCAGAGCCCTCATAACCTTATGCGCTGCCTCAGCTTATGTGTCTGAACAATCAAAGGTAATCCATTAGCAAATTAATCTACAAGACAATATGACCAACCAGGGGTCCCCTGTCCACTTGAATAAGCAGGCCATCGGTGTGGGGCAGACTTGGTGACCACATCAGCACAGGAAGTTGCATTAAGATGAGATACAGACAGGATAAAAAGGCAGAATTTACTGGTAAATTGTGCAAATGATTCATCAAAAGGCAAAAGAAAAAAATAGTAAGGGTAAAAGCACTTGCATTAAAATTATATGCACAAAAGATTTACCTTTATTGTACACCTTTCTCCAGTGATTTACCCTTCTGTACAGCTAGGAAATTTTTACTGCACCTCAATTCTGATAATACAGCAAAAGTGGGACTAGAACCTGGGACCCTTGATTGCAAGGCTGTAAGCAGTATGCTATCTGCTACCCCTATACTTGAACTACCATATGTTTGAACTGTAGGTACTGTCAGTAACAGTTTATTCTTTCCATATTCAAACAGCAGGAAAACCCTAGTGTAACTTGCAAAAGTGTAAAACAGTGAGAGCCGTCCTGAAATTTGAACCTGGCCAGTGGTTAGGGTCTGACGCTACAATTCCAGTCCCTTCCTCCACCTGCTAGAATGAAACTGTCCATACCTCCCCAACTTTCAGATCACTGCCCTGCTGGAAGTCCTCCTGGATAGGGTCTGATGGAATTGAGGGCACCGTAGTAGACCTGGGATCCTCACTTATCTGCTCAGGCCCTATGGGGTGTGACAATCAAAATTAACCTCAGGAAACCACACTTGGCATTCTCCTTCCACCAAAGAAGACAAAACAAACTTGGCAACTGTTTAAAAATGTATAAATCATTTTATTTCTTGTCATATCACCAGTCCACACATGCTAGAAATGAGTTCTCCTTTTTTATAATTGAAAATGTTTTGTATCCCAGTCATTAGTCTGGGAAATCTTCCACTTTCCTTCTGGCGCAAATTTGGGGTGTGTTTTGGGCTGGTATCTTGCTGAAGAATAGATGTAGTCCTGATGGAAATACATGCCTCTGAAGTATGGTATTATAGCCCTGCTGGTTGAGACTTCTTTGGTGGAACCACTCAGACACAACTGATGTGGTCACTCATTGCATATTAAAAATAATTATTTTCCTAAATTTTGTCTCTCTGTAAGAACTCAATCTCGTTGTCTGTTTCTTCTTTAAGTGCATCTTTGTTTTTCAAGCTACAGACTTGAAATTCACCACACAGGTACTTCACACAGTCAGATTCTGATATCTAATCTTTGGCACAACAATTACAGTAACACATCTCCACTTTTAACTGAATGGCACAAGCAAAAGACTGACGCACTTTGAGCATGGCCGTGATTGGTAATGAAACATTAGCTTCTGAATAACATGGCCTCTTAACCATGCACACGCTCATTACTATTCATCACTATTTTTTCTAGATGCACCAGAGAATGTTGTATTTCCATGTTTGGCAACTAACTACAAGGAATCAGACTGGCTTAGGGAAAGAATAGCCAACCACTGGCACACCAAAAAAGATGCAATGCATGATGTCAATGACAAAATGTTGCAGAAGATGCTTGGAGAAACAACAAAAATTCAAAGATACTGATACAACACCCACTATGTGTGTTCACCAACACTATGCATCCATTGGTTGTTCTAACACAAATTTTGACTCTGAAGATCAGATGTCCTGTCATGCTGCTTTGAAATTTAGATCCTCTAAAACATTGCAATAGAACCAGGTTGAATATCAAGAAACGTCCTCCATGTGGGGAATCACTTTGAGCTTATGGTGAGCTCTTATTTTTGCATGTCTTTCAGCAAAGCACAGAGTCACTCACAGAAAAAAGTTCCGTTGAACCATAAATCATACTTTCCACAGAGACAGCTTTGTTGGATGCTCATCTCCCCATGTTTGCACTAGAAGGAAAACCTAGAATACTGTGTACAAAGAAGCTTTCTGATGCTAACAATGCTTGCGGTATGTACTAAATACAACAAGTTTAAGGGTAAGTTTGCTGATTTATTATTACTTTTAAACCTTTCCATTTTTTTGAAAATGCTGGATAATTCTGCTAGTTGGTCTGTTAAGACCAACCTTCTTGATGAGACTTCCAGATTCTGTGTGCTGTGCATCTCTTAAGCAGGTCTTGCTTTAAGCAGGTGTACTCATACTTTTGACAGGTACTGTAAACATTTTACTGCCACAGACATATTTGAAACATAACCCTCTGACCTTGTTTTGCCCCAGTAGATGGGTCCATGTTTTCAGCCTGCCCTTCAGGTTCTGCTAGCTCTGGTTGTCTCAGGTTGTCTTCCCCCTCTGAAGAAACCTCTGGGTTGAGCAGTTCCTCACTTGCCTGAGGAATGAGTCAGATATACAGTGAGAACCAGTTGCTTACTGAGCCTCCATCTCCCCACATCATACAAACTGTGCATGTTGCAAAAGCTCTGCACTGCTGCTGCTGCCTCAGGCTCCTGGCTGTAAGATTTCAGATACAGTTCTAATGTTTTCAGCCATTCATCCATTGAATGACTGCGAATGACAGGTTTGTGTACAGCCCTCATATCCAAAGAGCTTCTGGAGCTACCTGTGGGTTCATCGTCATCCACTCACCATTTCCATCAGCAGCTGACACATCACTGAGAGCTTTTGGTTGCTCTAGATAAGCTTTTTTTGTATTTAGTGGACAACTTAAAAATCTGTCCATTTATTTTGACAAAAATATTGTCAAGATCATGCAAAGCACTTAAAAATTTGGCATGCAATGTTCCAAATTTATGATTTACAGATGTCTGAAAAGTTTTATTACACTTACAGTATAGTTTGCAGTTATGAACCTATGTTTTTCTGCCTTTTTTTTTTTTTTTTTACTTATCATAGCTTGGATTCAAGTGACTTAAGTATGGTTGTGATTTGTTATGATTATTTTCAATCATCTTGTGGCTGCTGTGGAAATTTACTGAGACTACCACTGGGTCACACACTTCTGGTTGAGAACCACTGTTCATATAGTTTTTGCACCCTTTTAAATAATACTACATGTTTGGGGGTGGAGATTGGACAACTTGTTACAAATCGGTCCAAAATATTGTCCAATTGTCTTTTTCTCATAACTGTCAGGGAAATAAAGAGGACACTGCAAATGTGCAAGATGAATGCATCTACCTGTTCTTCCTGGCTCAGCAGTGGTCCGGGACTGGGAGGCCGTCTGAAGGATGCAGAGGGAACAAGGACAAAGTGGGTGCCCAGGGCCCCCTGGTTGGTCAGGGTGATTGCCCGTGAAATTGTCTGACCCACCACATGGGCACCAAAGTCAATGAGGCTGCAATCCACAGCCAGCTGTTGAGAGACAGAAAACAAAGTGCATACTCAGGAACCTAAAGAGACCAAAGGGAAATGACACGTCAGTGCACTTCACAGATCTACACAGAGGTTTTGTCACCTGACGCTGTTTCGACGGTAACATGAATAATAAAACCACTCAATGGAAAAGCATCAACAGTAATCAGTTATATCCTTACACTGCAATACATTTTCTTAGCCAAACTGTCATCTATGAGTGATGACTTTTGTAATTTAAAAACACATTGTACACATGCAATTTTTTGGCATTAAAATTCCTTACATTTGTACCTATTTCTACAGCCAGATAATGGGCACAACAGCAGAGAGCCTTCTGGGACTTGAGATGATAACTATGTACCAATGTTCTTCACCACCATGCTGCTTTAATATTCAGATGTTTCATTCGTGCCCTAGAATGTTTAATGCTGTGTGTAAGAAGGCTCTGGCTGTGTAGTGAAGTGCATTTTGGATTAAAACTGACATCGAAAAGTCAGTGGTATGAAAAATAAAATGAGTGAGCGGTATAAGGGATCAATGTTAAATCATTTCAGTTCTAAAACTGTGTATAGTTGTCACAAAATATAGCTATTACTGGTAGAGTAGGGGGACAATCCAGATGCATGCAGAACGAACGTGTTAATTTTAAAAAAAGCATGTAACACAAAATACTTGAATTGCCCTGAACGTGGCGTTTTCTCTCTGTATACTCACTTTGCATTTCTTTACCATGCACTTAATAGGAATGGTGAATGGTCCTACCACAGACAGGAAGTGCACATTTCCCTCCAGTTCTTTGTTTATCTGAAAGCAAATAAATCCAGTGACTTTTCACACTGAGGATCTCACACTACTTTCAGGTTCAAGGATGACTTTTATCACCATTCTGCACTTGCAGATGTGCAAGAGAACAACATGTTTCTCCTAGACCATGGTGTATAGTATACTGAACAGCCAACTCAACAAAATATGACACGAGATGCTTTACTATGGATAAATATATAGATAGTAGATAAAGAAATACAAAGAAACCTGATAAACAGATAAATAAATGGGTAAGAAAATGGGTGCAAACAGTCAGTGAGTCGTGGTGGTACTGTTGGAGGTGGTTGGCAGTGGTGAAGATCAGTCCCTATGTTGTCCGGAATTCAACAGCCTGACAGACTGCAGGAAAATGATGCTGGTCCATGCTATAATGCTGCCATCTTGATTCCAAAACTACTGTACTTTGCAAAACACATTGGCTCAAAGGGAAGAAAGCCTTTCCAAAGGCCCTATACAACTGGACAATTTTGCTGACTTGCTGTTCATGTGTGGACTTACCATAGGCTTAAAGATAGTCAGGAAATCACACGCCATCCCAGGAGACATGGGTCCTGGCGGCTCAAACCTAAATCACAAAGAATGAACATCAGAGGCAAACTTGCTGACAAGAGTAAGGTCACTATTAATACAAATGCTGTATGACTGTCAGCATCTTTTCTTTTGAGTAAAGCAACACATGGTTCCAAAACTGCTGTCTTATTAGAAAACACGAATATTTATGCTTCCAAAATCATACTTTTCAGAGAGCAAGTTATTCCTTTTTTACAACCTAGAGGATATAGGACCTACCTGTATCTCCCAAACTGTACATAGTACAATACTGAATGTGCCTTATCAGGGGAAACATTTCCTTTTAAATGATTCTGCATGTAAAAGGGTGGAGCTTGGAAAGCCAAACATATCAAAAAAATGTATACTTTTTGCAGGGTTTCAGGAGGATATGCAAACAATAAAAGGTAACCTGAAAACATCTACACATCCACTCATTTGTAGTTTTTTAGTTCAAAGAATGCTTTTTTAAAAATTCTATGAAAACATGGTTGTCTATCTGGTATCCAAGTCAATCTTTTTTAAATATAAAAAACATTTATTTTTCTCCTACTATATTTCTTCTGCACTTCTAGGACCCATTGCCTGAAGATAATCTCATGCTGAAATACCAAAAACAACTGAAAACATTGGGATCAAAAGTCAACGTGCAGCAACTTCTGCAGAGTCAAGTTCATTTCACTAAGTGTTTCCCTCAGGCAAACACCATTCTTTGGCAACAAACCTGCAGTCCCGCGTGCCATGATCTCTCGATATGGCATGATAATAGCTGTAGGCCTTGGGTGCTGTGGAATGCTCAGGTCGGTGAAACTCGCAGAGAAAAGTGGCCAACTAATCGATAACACAGGGCAAGAAGGCAGTAACGAAAAACGACTTTTCAAAAAAATAAATAAAAAAAAGAAGAGCGCATGAGGCAAAGGTTAGAGCACAACTATGTCAAAACAGCACTTCTATAAAAACCATATTCTTTTTCCCTGTCTGTAGGTGGGTGGGTGGGAGCACAGAAAGCGGGTTGAGCTCACTGCCCGCATTTCCAGCCCTGGCTCCTTGCACGTCTTGTTAATTACAGTCCATGTGTTTTCTTCCTGTCTTCTCTGAGAAGTTTATATTTTAGTAAATGTCATGGATGGAAGTTCAGGGATGTTAGGAAGCATCAGCCTTGTAAAAAAAAAAAAAAATGTTCACATTTCTTTTCGTTATGATTCAAATTTGATGCCTTCCTCACCAAAACAAAAAGACTAATTCTGGAATTCTGGGAGGGATCAAACCCCTGGCCACACTCAGCCTTCAATCACGCACATACAGTATGCATATACAGTAAGCACCCCCTGCTACTTCTGCCCCACGGGTGCTGTTTTCCTAAACCACAGGGGAGCTCAGCATCCCCACACAACAGTAGGTGTGACGCCTCAAGTGGACTCCAAGCCCCTGTAGACTTTACACCAAGCACCCAATGCCTCAACCAGTGTAATATGTCCAGCTCCTGAAATTAACAACTGTGTGAAAAGGCAGTTCCCAGGACTCCTACATGCAATCTCAGTCTAAGCATACTTTTTTAATGCATTCATGGGAAATGAACCCACAGGGTATGGTCGGTTATCCTTTAAACACTAAAACATGGAAGCCACCAACCACCGTACTCACATGGCTTCCCTTCATTTTTATGTTTGTGAATGTAATCAGCCATGGGTTCACCAGTTTATCTTCTGAATGGCAGTTGTACTATCTGTCAAACATTTTAAAATATGACTTAGTGAAGATTTGTTTCCTATACATAGCCAGAAGAATGACATTTTTTTCCCTCAAGGTGATATAAAATAGATTTGCACTCTCTCAGTTGTGTACAGTGATTTGCCCTTATATACAGTATGGTAGTCTCCACTGTATAAATTCAAGGTAAGTACCTTGGCCTAAGTGTATTATAGCTGGAGTGGGATTTAAAGCACTGCACCACTTACTGCCCATTTACTTTAACAGATATGTAGTTACAGACTAAATCCAGTACATGAGTAAATGACATGGATAAGCTTAATACCCTTAACCTTACCGATTTGTGCTCAGTGCAGCCTTGCAAAACAAAAAAAAAACAAAAAAAAAAACTGTCAATCATAATGTATGATTTCTAAAATAAAAAAAGTGTTTGTTTCACATTGATATTTAAAGCACACCAAATCGATTCCAATCGTAAGCCCTCTGAAGGAGTTACAAATTGAAATGTGCAGGACATATAATACAAAACTGGATTATTTTCTCAGCATACTTTGTGCAAGCTGACACTCACTGGACAGAAATGAAGTCCTTCAGATGCTCACTGACATCCATAAATTTGCAGTAATTTGTAAAGTACGTCACATTGGTGAGGATAATCTTCTTCTTGTAGGTCTTCCCTACCTCGAAGTCCTGCAGTATGAGAAACACGATGTCTTTTTAGTATTTAGTGTCCAAGTAACTTTGGGAAGTTAGACTCACCATGGAGGAGTATAGTGTGGAAAACTGCTGAGCACAGCCAGGTGTCTGAACACGGTAAGATGATCAGGTTGTTAAAGTATTTATGGCACACAGCCCAAGGCTGTTTGCTCTACAGAAAGTTCACATTTCATAGTGTGACGCAAGATCGCCGAGTGTTATACATGTATGTAAAATCATTCCTTTATAGGGGTCCAGGCAACATTTACAATCCCCTGCATGCAGAAATGTGGACCTAAAGTGCAGAGTCTCCATCTTGGGATCTAATCAAACTCTGGCCATGAACCTGGGGGTGATTTGCTCTAACAGCAGGCCTGCAAAATCATTGCTGCATTATCTTAGCTACATGGGAAGTTAATTGAATTTGACCTCATTTTGGCAACTGAACCACAACAGTGCTTATTTTTCCCATTAGCACTTGAGACATTCGCTTGGGTGCAATCTAAAGGTTTACACATTGCGTGCACCACAAGTACTTCAGTTTACATTACTGCGGCTCATTCTAGGGGGATTATAATACCTTGAAAGTGATTGATTCTGGTTTGCTGACAAAGGGGCGTCCTTTGAATAATTTCCCACTTGCATATTTTTTCCACGTCATTTCAGGGGTCATGGCTGACGGTTCCTCTTCCATTTGACTTGAAAGAAATGGCTCGTCATCCTGGCAAACCTGGAAAAGGTAACAGATACACAACGAGAGAAACTTATTCAGTATATGTTCTCAGTTACTTTTTACAAAAGGTCTGCAAATTTCTATTATCAGTTCATCTTTGTAAGAGGAACATCTTCTTCTTCTTCAGGCTGCTCCCGTTAGGGGTCGCCACAGCGGATCAATTGTTTCCACTTCTTCCTGTCCTTTGCATCTTTCTCCATCACACCCACCACCTGCATGTCCTCCTTCACCACATCCATAAATCTCCTCTTAGGCCTTCCTCTCTTCCTCTTGCCTGGCAGCTCCATCCCTAGCATCCTTCTCCCGATATATCCCGAATCTCTCCACTGCAGATGTCCAAACCAACGCAGTCTCGCCTCTCTGACTTTGTCTCCAAACCGTCTAACCTGTGCTGACCCACTAATATACTCATTCCTAATCCTGTCCATCCTTGTCGCACCCAATGCAAATCTTAACATTTTTAACTCTGCCACCTCCAGCTCTGCCTCCCGTCTTTTGGTTAGTGCCACCTTCTCCAACCCATAAAGCATAGCTGGTCTCACTATCATCTTGTAGACCTTCCCTTTCACTCTTGCTGGTACCCTTCTATCACAAATCACTCCTGACACTCTTCTTCATCCACTCCACCCTGCCGGCACTCTCTTCTTCACCTCTGTTCCACACTCCCTGTTACTCTGGACTGTTGATCCCAAGTATTTAAATTCATCCACCTTTGCCAACTCCCTGCATCCTCACCATTCCTCTGTCCTCCCTCTCATTTATGCACATGTATTCTGTCTTAGTCCTACTGACCTTCATTCCTCTTCTCTCTAAAAGCATATCTCAACCTCTCCAGGGTCTCCTCAACCTGCTCCCTACTCTCGCTACAGATCACAATGTCATCTGCAAACATCATAGTCCACGGTGCCTCCTGTCTGATCTCATCTGTCAACCTGTCCATTACCATTGCAAGCAAGAAAGGACTCAAAGCTGATCCTTGATGTAATCCTACCCCCACCCTGAAAGCATCCGTCACTCCTACTGCAGACCTCACCACTGTCACACTGTCCGTGTACATATCCTGTACCACTCTTACATACTTTTCTGGCACCCCCGACTTCCTCATACAATACCACAGCTCCTCTCTAGGTACCCTGTCATATGCTTTCTCTAAGTCCACGAAGACACAATGCAACTCCTTCTTACCTTCTCGGTACTTCTCCATCAACACCCTCAGAGCAAACAACGCATCTGTAGTACTCCTTCTCGGCATGAAGCCATACTGCTGCTCACTAATCGTCACCTCCCTTCTTAACCTAGCTTCCACTACTCTTTCCCATAACTTCATGCTATGGCTGATCAGTTTTATCCCTCTGTAGTTACTACAGCTCTGCACATCACCTTTATTCTTAAAAATAGGTACCAGTACACTTCTTCTCCACTCCTCAGGCATCGTCTCACTTTCCAAGATTCCATTAAACAATCTGGTTAAAAACTCCACTGCCATCTCTCCTAAACACTTCCATGCTTCCACAGGTATGTCATCTGGGCCAACAGCCTTTCCATTCTTCATCCTCTTCATAGCTGTCCTAACTTCCTCCTTGCTAATCCATTGCACTCCCCTATTCATAATCCCTACATCATCCAACCTTCTCTCGCTCTCATTCTCTTCATTCATCAGCCCCTCAAAGTACTCTTTCCATCTGCTCAACACACTCTCCTTGCTTGTGAGTATGTTTCCATCGCTATCCTTTATCACCCTAACCTGCTGCACATCTTTCCCAGCTCGGTCCCTCTGCCTAGCTAATCGGTACAGGTTCTTTTCTCCCTCCTTAGTGTCCAACCTCTCATACAATTCACCATAATCCTTCTCTTTAGCCTTTGCCACCTCTCTATTTGCCCTATGCCTCATCTCCTTGTATTCCTGTCTACATTCTTCATCTCTCTGTCTATCCTACTTCTTCTTTGCCAGCCTCTTCCTCTGTATACTCTCCTGTACTTCTTCATTCCACCACCAGGTTTCCTTGTCCTCCTTCCTCTGTTCAGATGTCACACTAAGCACCTTTCTAGCTGTCTCCCTTACCACTTCTGCTGTAGATGTCCAGCTCACTGGTAACTTTTCACTGCCACCCAATGCCTCTCTTAATTCCTCCCTGAACTCCACATTATAGTTTTCCTTTTTCAACTTCCACCATTTGATCCTTGGTTCTTCCCTCACTCTCCTTCTCTTTGTGATCTCCAATGTCATCCTACAAACCACCATCCTATAGTGCCTAACTACGCTTTCCCCTGCCACCACTTTGCAGTCTACAATCTCCTTCAGCCTGGCCCTCCTGCATAAGATATAATCCACCTGTGTGCATCTTCCTCCACTCTTGTACGTCACCCTGTGTTCCTCCCTCTTCTTAAAATACGTGTTTACCACAGCCATGTCCATCCTTTTTGCAAAATCCACTATCATCTGACCTTCTGCGTTCCTCTCCTTGACACCATATCTACCCATCACCTCCTCATCTCCTCTGTTTCCTTCCCCAACATGTCCATTGAAATCCGCTCCAATCACCACTCTCTCTCCCTCAGGTACACTCCTCGCCACTTCATCCATATCGCTCCAGAATTCTTCTTTCTCATCCATCTCACACCCAACTTCCGGGGCATATGCACTAACAACATTCAGCATCACACCATCAATTTCCAGTTTCATAACCATCACTCTGTCAGACACTCTCTTCACCTCCAAGACACTCTTGACATACTGTTCCTTCAGGATAACCCCTACCCTGTTTCTCCTCCCATCCACACCATGGTAAAACAGTTTAAACCCCCCTCCGATGCACCTAGCCTTACTCCCCTTCCATCTGGTCTCTTGCACACACAATATATCAACCTTCCTTCTCTCCATCATATCAGCAAGCTCTCTCCCTTTACTAGTCATACTACCAACATTCAAAGTTCCTACCCTTACGTCCACTCTCTTAACCTTCCTCCTCTCCTCCTTCCTCCGGACATGCCTTCCTCCTCTTCTCCTTCTTCGGCCAACAGTAGCCCAATTTCCGCCAGCACCCTGTCGGCTAGCAGTGCTGGTGGCGGTCGTTGTTAACCCGGGGCTCGGCCGATTCGGTATGGAAATTTGTATTTTTGTCTGCATATTAGGTTTGGCAAATTTTTACGCCGGATGCCCTTCCTGACGCAACCCTCTCCATTTATCTGGGCTTGGGACTGGCACAAAGAAATACACTAGTTTGTGCATCCCCTTGTGGCTGGATTTTTGTAAGAGAAACATATTTACGAATATTCCCCTCTACTATTACAACAATACGGTAAATGCATTTTTTGCTTTTGTCAATATTCACTTGCATACATTAGACTTTTTGCTGGCCTGCTACATCACCACTAATATCTTGTTGCAGGCCTATTGCTTACGTTCAAGGTATTATTTTCTTATGAGTGCCAAAACTGACTTGCTAACTGGCTATGTGATTTATGCTTTTCTGAGACAATCATTAAATAAGGAAATTACTTATTACTGAGTGCACTAACAAAAACCTAAATACCTATAGTTTAACCTCTTCATACTTTTTAATTCCTTAACTTTGTTCTCTGAATTTTCTGCTCAGTATTCGTATAATAAACCTTTTCAGGCACATTATGCCTGGGTACCAAACGTAAGAGCTCCACAGCAATACTACTGGAAAATGTGACATCTTCATAACGTGTATGTGTGAAATTTGCCTTTTGAATAAATAAAACTGCTAATTAAATGAAAAATCCAGCTGAATTCATTTAAGAAAAAAAAAAAGAGTAAAAGCCAGTAGTTTGCAGCAACACAATTTGTATTCCGGTGAATTAGTCGGTTTCCATAGGAATTTGCTGTGAGCAGAATAGAGAAAATGACTATACTTTCTACTTGGTTAGACAACTTAAACTGAGGGAAATGCAAAGTTTTAACTTAGTTAATTGCTGTATCCACATCTAACCTATTTTGTGATGCTTGTGATATGGTTATTAACCCTGCAGCTAGGTCCTGGCTGAAATATCTTCAGAGACATTTTCTTTTATTTCACATACAAGTACCCTTTCCTCCACATGGCATGTAATGTCACTGACATGACAACACACTCCAGCTAACCTGCCTTGTTGTTTTCTGAAAGACAAGGCAACACCTTTAAAGGTCATGCTTATTTACTTGCATCTTTCCTGAGTTTGTATTATTTGTGCCACACACACACACACACACACACACACACACACACACACACAAACTGTACATATAATTTTATTTATTTATTTATTTTTTTTGGGATTTTGTCACTTGATGCAATACTGTTCATTCAGTCATTTAGCTGAGGCTTTTCTATCGCAACCCTCTCCAGGACAAATCAGCTTATAATGATTCACCCATTTATACAACCTGGGCTTTTCTACAGAAGCAGTTAAACAAGGTAAAACACCTTGGTGAAGGGTTTCAAACATGACCATTACAACCACTATGCTACCTGCTGTTCCTGAGGCGACAACCTCCATTCAGATGGGTGAGTCAGTGCAAGGCTTTATCTGCAATGGATTTACAAATGCCTGTATAAAACTGAAAACTGAAAAATTTAATGCACATTGAGGGTGTAGGAAAAGTAGCTGGCAATTTTAAATACTTTCGTCCAACTTCTGTCCAAGAAAGGAGAGAGCCCACTATATGGCATAAACAGATTTCTGAACTTTCCTATCACACTCAATTAGCCCAGCGTTTCTAAGTTTCCAAATTGGCTACAAATTAATTCCCAACACAGTGAGGCATCCACAAGATATATTGTTAAAAAGAGCAGATCTGGTTTGATCAGCAGCTATGAAGTGCTATTAAAACCACAATTTAACATCCCTTCGCTGCCAACAGCGAGAGTAAATTAACTTCCAGACTGGCATCTAACAATTTAGGAGCCTTCGAGACTTCCACCCCCTACCTCTTCAAGAAAAAAGATTTCCATTTAGCTCCTTTCCCCATTGTGTCTAACACGTATCATTAATCTGGCAGATTATGGTTCAACCATTTACAGCAAGTTTCAATACAGCGTTGTTTCAATATCTTGTAGCTGGAATTCTTATTCAGAATAAGTAATATTTTAAAAAAAGTTTCATTATCGTAAAAATAGAATCTCATTTAAACAGCTGCCATTTGTTGCAGTTTGTTACTGTAATAAGTATGCACAGAAACTTGGGGCAGAATGGTATGATGTCAGTGCAGGGATTCCTAAGCTAAAAATTTGATTTTCTTCATGCAGACATTACCAAGTGGAATTTCAAGCCATGTTCTCAGCCGCGAAGACCCCTGTAGATGAGAAGTGATGCCTGTCGCCACTGATCTTGGCCATAGTGGAGGGATGGCTTACTGCTGGCATGGTCCGAAGAGCAACTGAGCTTTCCAGGGCTGCCTGCAGCCGGTACTGTGCACTTCCCCCAGCCTACGCACCCCACCCATCCTTCTCCACCGTTCTGATAGCCTTTCCTGATCTGATAGCGTGGAGCAATGTTTCTCCATTCTTTAAGCACCTTCATTTTCACTACATTTATACCGCGAACCATCACTCCTGCAGAACTTGCTATGATCTCTATCAAAATAGAGTTGATGGAACAAAATGAAAAGTACACTTAATACAAAATCGCAGTAGAATATAGCTGTCCCTTGCATATGGGAGACAATCTGTGCTGTAAAATCACTATTAGGTGAATTCCTATGGTAAGGAGAGTTAAGTTACCATCATTTCTTCACAGAAACACATAATAAAAAAACAAAAAATATTATTCAACATATCTTTTAATGTTATATTTATTCTTTTCAATTAGTCTTTCTCTGTCTTTGTAGTCTTTCCCAGTGCTTTTAGCCCTTTCATTTCAATCTTTTTACAGAGACATTTCGATGATTTGGATATTTAAGAAATGTTCACGAGAAGACTCACAAAGTCTTATCACTGTGCAAAGGAAACAAACCATACCATTTGAAATTCTGTGCAGCAGATGGATTTTCAACTGATCACTAAAGTTTTATTTATGCTGGTGGTCATTATTTCCAGGGTAATTTAGAGGCTAATACTATCACAGTCAGCTGGTGGTTAGGGTTTGTGAGCTCAAGTGCACGAGTTCTATATACAGTGAATCAGTGCAAACAAGAACAAATGCCAACAATGTTGGCTGGTGATCTTGACTACAAAGACAAACAGTCAATGCAGGAACACAGTGACTGGAGGACTTGAAACATGGAAACAAGAAAGTTGTGACAAACATACAGAAGCACAGTACTGAAGTAGCCGCAGACTCGTACAGGCAAGTATGTAGAATCGGTGGCACTGCTTGACATTCTGCATGGGTGCTATGTGAGTAACTGGGTTAGGTAGCTGCATTGATAAAACAGAAAGCAGCTGTGCATGGTCTTACCTTAACAAACAAAGGAACTGTTGTCAGGGGTTGTTAAAAATACGCAATGTTTAGCCAAGTTAGCATTCAAGACACCAAGTGTGTATCTCTTTCAAAACACGAGTGGTGCTGCCATTATAAAGAAAAAATGCCTAATATGGAAATAAAATGACAGCAGAACAAGTAAAATTCAGCAGTACAGAATAAAAAGTCCCTCATAAATTGTGGTTTTTTGCTGTCCAGGAACCAATTATATAAGTGCTGAACGAACTGTGTTGGAGCTTACAATGATGAAAAATAGCAATTTCTTGGTGTAACCTTCATACCATCACCAGGTCAATGGTTGACAAGATCATGCAGTATGTGCTTATACGGTTGTAATGCACATGCAGCAACCTGACATAGAATGCCGTGGTGAGATTAAATACAAACACGGTTTTTTAAACATTTTTTTAAACTTAGCGATTCAAGAAACAAGAGTTTTAGACAATGACACTGGATGATCAAAGCATAGGTTTGTTTTGTCTGATACCACTTTGGTCTCTCAAGCAAGCAACTTTAGAACAGTATGAAAACATAGCAGATATTGTGATGCAAAATTCATGTAGTATGAGATTGCTATCCTAAGCAACCGTTGAAAAGTATCACCAACTCTGATTTCCGCTGCATTTACCGTGTGCTCCCAGTCTGTCTGCTCCCAGAGGCCTCGGAACTCAGGTAGTGCCAGGCTCTCCTCAATCCCTTCATCCTCCAGTGCTTCACCCCATCCATCTTCTACCTCTTCGCTGCTATCCCAATCTGGTGGGAAACTGTCTTTGCTGACCTGGCTTTCCTCGTCTGACGATGATGAAAATGAAAGCTGCTCCTTTGCTCAGAGAAGAAACAAAAAGTGAACTTCATACTGGTTGTGGTTCAATGCCATCCTCAAATTCTTCTCTTTTAAATGTGAAATATTTAATGGATTTTTACATACACATCTGATTGGCTCTTCTTCTGGCTCTGCACTCACTAAGTCGAGGTCCTGCACTAAAATTTCTTCAGATTTTTTTGGGGATGAAGTCTTGACAACACTTAGTGGCTTTGGATAAGAAAGCAGAAGTTTCTCTTTCTTTTGGTTTTGAACCAAAGATTCTTCCGGTGACAATTTGGTGGCTATTTCGGCACGCTTGGATTGCTGCTTCTCTTCCAGTTTCCTAGAAAACAGAGTTGGGTATTAAGCCTTTCAAGTTCAAAAAGATGAAAAATTATAGATGGACACGAGAACATGCAGCTTACTTTTTCTTCTTCTCGCGGTCCTTCAGTTTTTTCAGCTGATTCATGTACTTGGCCACGTCATATCCCTCAGCCTCAAGTCGTTTCATAAGATGCCTCTCTTCCTCCTTCTTCTTTAAGGCGCGGTCCTTTTTTCTCATCTGCTGGATACGCAGATTCTCCTGAAATGTAGAAACACATGATATGAACCAAGGAAAAAAAACAGAAACCACATTAAATGAAGAAGACAGTAGTCCTTTAAATGTTAATGTTGAAAATGGCCAAAAGATATTTCATTAACTAGTAAATTCATTCATTCGTTTGTCCTTTTTTATTTGTAACCACTTGTCCAATTCAGTCTGTCATCTGTAGCCCATCCTGGAAGCTTAGACCATGAGACAGGTTCACCATTCTGGCATTCCAATAGTCTCACCAGGATACTGGTGACTGTATGGCTGCGTGGCTGATTTTCAGATTCCCAAGATTGGTGTGAGATTAGTTCTGAAAGCCAGATAATGAACAATCTCACTTGTATTGTGGTAATGTTGTTCTTCAGAGACAGGACTGCCTGCATCCTTCTGGCCTGAAGTTCTCGCTCTTCTAGCTCCTTTGCAGCTGCTGCCTGTTGAATTCTATAAAAGAACACGATTATTCTTGGAGTCACCTTACTCTTGCAGTCATGTAGCAAAAGGAGAGTCTACCTTTTCACAGTCTCCTTCAGGTGCACGGATGCTTTCTGTCGGCTGACCCGCATCTCTTCTGCTACCTTGCGCCGCTTTTCCTTCTCCTCTTTTGCCAGAGCCTTCAACCTCCTGCTCAGAGAAACAAACATCAACATCAGCTCTGACATCAGCCCACTCTTACATTCTGTACTGGACATCTATGTATTAAACACTGAATGCATCAAGAATGACCCATGATTTCATATTGTAACACATCATTATGTTAAGATGTTATTATAATAATGAGCAGTTTTGATTTTCCTGTATCAGGTTCTCAGAGTGGCTAACTGTAAATTAATGAATAGAAACTGTAGACTGTAATAAAAAGTGCAATGTTTCCAAATGACATACTGAGAAGAAAAAAAAAAATCTAACAACAGCTGTAAAAGTTTACATTATTAAAGAAATGACAGCACTACAGAAGGGAATAAAGAGTTTAAAAAAAAAACAAAAAAAAAAAAACTAAAGTTTAATGTGCTGTATCCCTCCTCTCTTGCTTTCAAATGAGGCCATGTCTGTGAGTGAGTATGGAAACAACACAGGACACGTGAGTGTGAAACGTCACTCATCTACCAAGCCCTTCTGACATGCGTGCGATATCACTGCAAGGTGTGATATCAGAATTTAACACAAACAGTGCTAAAGAGCTCAGGTGGGTTGTTGGGAAAAGTGTTCTCTCAACACAGCTCAAGACAGATGATGAACAGAAAAGTAATTTGTGGAAGCCAGACATAAGATATAAAGCATGCTGAAATAGCAATTAGCCCCAAACATATATTATGGAAAACTTGGGCAAAGCCTAAAAATGTCAGGGTTCTCCTAGCCTTTCTTTACTTCAAATACTTTTAATACCTGGCACTGCCTGGGTCAAAAAAAAGTGGTGGAAAGGTAAAAAGTAATAGCACATTTTATATTCACCAAAATTTTACCCTTAAAGTGACTGCATTTAATGGCCAAGTATTGTTAGTGCTGTTGGAACAGGCTACAGAAGGTGATGAATGCTATGGTAATAGCCAAGTTGAAAGAAAAGAGGGGCGAAAAATAAAAAAAAATTATATAGGCAAAATTTATTACCCCTACATCCCTAATGTGTGCACGGAAATGTGTGTGAAGAACAATTTCTTACTAATTTTTACATTTTTAGTTGCCCATATGTAACAGCTACTGGTTTCTGTGGTTGGCAGGACACGTGTATGCACTGACAGGTACTTGCAGCAACATAGAAACATACACAGAGTAATAGCAAATCACCAAACTTTCTTGCCTTACAACTTCTCAAATTCAGTACATTTATGTGCATGTGTAAAGTGTGTGTAGATATAGATGTGCCCGTAAGTGCATCAATGTGTGTATGTGAATGAGTGTAGAGCATGTATGGCATGTACAACCTGATGGGCAAACTGTAAAAACAAAATTATATATTGACAAACTTTATCACCTTTCCATTTGTGTGTTTGAGCGAGAAAGCACGTCAGCGCGCGTGTGTACCTTTTGAGGCGGTTGTGCTCATAAGTGAGAAAGCGTGAGTAAATCATCAGTGCCTTTATGTATGCTCAGCATCTGGAGCAACACCATTACTCCTGTTTCTCTAAACCTCGTCAGAGACTAAATTTGAAGTCTGTGGTTTAAGCAAGGAAATCTGTCAGTCCTTCACATTTCCCAACATCTCAGCATTTTTTTCGAGTTATAACTGTAAGCAAGACAGATTAATAACATTTACAGAACAACTTCTAATATACCTGTCTTACTTAACTTTTTGTGTCACACAATTCACTTGTTATAATGCATGGAATGCCCACTTGCCAGCCTTGTGTATACCATCTCTCATGCCTGCTGCAGTGTCTTTTTCGGTCTCTCACACTTGCCAGTCCTATGTTTACTGTGTCTCACACTGCATGTGAGGTCCATCTGTTTTTACCGTCTCTCCTGCTGGAACCTCAGCTGGGTCTTCCGGGCTGCCTCCTCCTCCTTTCGCAGCCTCTCTGCTGCCCTTTGTGACTTCTCATCCTCAAAAATCTTTTCTTCCCGTTGTAATTCCTGCCGTAGGAGGGACAACCTGCCCAGCTCCACCTCGACCTGACAGAGTTCCACCCTGAGATTGTTTGTCATGAAATCCATTTGTTAAAAACAGTTTTTTTACATGACCTCCAAGGATCTAGTTTTTGATTTCCTGACATATGAAAAGAAACACAACAGGTGAGTCCAGATCCCCAAGAACAGGCTGTACAAAAGCTCAAATTGTAATTGAACTAGTGATTAAAATCGAAACACATTTCTGGGCAAAGTCCCAGTCAGGGCCCTGCTGTTGTGTCATTTAGGAAGTAATAGCCTATACCTTTAGCAAAAATCATCGCTTTGCAAAAATGTACAAAAATAGTTGTAAATTGTGATTTACATTTAATAAATAAATAAATATAACATATCATGTAGTTCATTAACTGGACATGGTGTTTCTAACTATGATGCAGAAGAAACCCAAGACCCAAGAAAAGTAATGGATAAACCTTCTCTTCCCTGGCATCTTCTGGTAGTCAACGTTTGCAGTTAGGTTCAATTCCACCATTATACTTTATATGCTATGCATTTATGTGGTGATATGTGCTCAGAGGAAAAGCTGGCCCAAGGTATCACATCTGGCTTAAAAAGTATTTGTACATTTCAACTTGTGCATGAGCACTTCCAAGTGAGGCACATTCCTGAAAGGTCCCTTGCGAGGTGTGACCACTAGCTACTGTAGTCTTTTGCTGTGTGCTGTTGACTTTTTGCAGAGACTGAAACTCACTCATGCTCACGTAAGGTCAGTGAAAGTTGGGCTTCCAGCTCCTCTTCTATGTTGAGTTCTGCGCTCAGTCGATTCAGCTGAGCCCGCAGGCGGTACAATGCTGCCCTGTGGGATACAAACAGTACCTTCTTTCCCCCTATTTTCTCTTTATTTATTTGGGTAATTTTTTTGGCGTATTTGATTAAGCCACTCATCCATCCCAACTTAGCCAATGCTGAGGCCTGATGGTTGGGAGCCTGTCCTAGAAGCACAAGGTGTGAAGTATGTTAACACCCTGAATGGAACACAATCGTCAACACGTATACTCATTCACTCACACGTAAACTGACCAGCTAACCCAAAATCCCTACTAAATTTATCTAATTTTCATCACAACTGTGAGATTGAAAAAAGTGTGAGTATATCTTTACTGTACTCAAATTTAAAATTATACAAGTGGGTTTCATGCTTTAGAAAAGTAGATCGAGAATAAATATAGTAATATATTTGCAGCTTTTCCATTTTTTTTCCTGAAACCATGCTGTTTAAATCTACTGTGTTGTGCCATTGATTGAGAGATCCTCTGAAAGTTAAGCCCATCACGAGGGACGTAATTTCTTATGCATTATATGGTAGTGCATTCCAAAGTTAGACAGACTGCAGAATTAGCACACATGTACTGTGTGGGAAAAGTGAGGGTTTGTGAAGAAAATTATCCAAGTGTAAAGATATTTAAATGCTTCACAATATGTGCTCTTCAAATTTTATTTCAGAGAGGACTGGTGCTGTATGGCTGAAATTCAAAAGACTTAGTGTGGTACATAAATCCCCAGGGTTCCTTATAGTGTACTGATTATTAAAAATAAAAAATAAAAAAAAAACCCTTGAATGTCAAAGTCTTCAATCTGGTTGGCACTGGGTGTAACATACCCTGTGTAATTTTTTAAATAAGTCCAGGGAATTAGTTGCATGGCGAATGTTGAAAGAAAACATGATGAAGTGGGTCAGGCGTGTTTCCTACCACTTCCCTGTTGAGGGAGTTTTCTTAAGAGTACCCAGTGCTTCAGTTCCAGCCAGTTTACTTACGTGTTATCCCCCTTTTTTTGTCTCTCCATCTCTGCATCCACCTTGTCCCTCTGCTCCATCAGCTCAGCAACATGTCGCTGGCATGCCTTCAACTCCTCCCTTCAAAACAAACACCTTGGCTTTAGACAAACTGCCAGCACCTCCATTAACACTGGAAAAGCTATTATCGTACTTCCAAATTGCCACTAAGGCCATTGATACACCACATGCCAAACTCTACACACACACACACACACACACACACACACACACACACACACACACACACACACACACACACACACACACACACACACAGTTATGATGTATAAAAAGGAGACACTCAAGATGGTGCAGAATTTCAACTTTGGGAAACATTACACCTATATTTGAAGATGATAGTGAGCACAACATGGAGCCTAACTCTATGTTTGGGTCATTGCCTTATAATAGCACCACCCAGTGCAGGCGTAATTGGATGCACTATTGTGTATGAGTTAAAATATTGTGAAGAGCTGCTCTGCTCTAAAAGTCTGTTGCTGTGGCAGCTGGGGAAGAGGCAACGGCGCACTAGTGTGGGAAGAACACCAGCATTGTGTGCGCAAGCCCTCTGTCCGCAGTCGTACATCAGCTGCGTGTTCCTGCTGTGTGATCCTGCTGCCATCTAATGAGTTGCAACGCGCCAATCTGCTCCCAGGCCGAAAGCAGCCACAGTCAGAATGGCAACACACATTTTCTATCATTCCTGAAGGTACCATCTCAACAGTTTTCGTTATTCACGTTTTGCTGCTTTCTGTATACAGATGGTCCTCCTAAATGGTGTTTCAGATATGCCACCCCTTACAGTAAGACTTGATCACAAAGACGACACTTCTACCCTGTATACAGGCCATTAAACCTGATAAAGGTTGTAAAATGAATCTCAGTAGGATGCACTTTAAATTGAAATCACAAGCTAAAAAAAAACATTTTAAAAAATATTTTTCTAATAAATCTTCATTCTATCATTATGAAAGGTAATACTGAAAATAGCATACTACAAATAAGAATACTAGGAAATACTCTACGAGCAACTTTAATAGTACAGTATTATGTTCTTTTAGAGCATTTAGTGAGAATTCATGTCTCTATCACCATGCTGGAACCACAGCATGTCAGTAAAGCAACTGAGCATAACAAAGGAAACTTATCAGATAAGAAGGGTAAGATAAATATAAAATACAAAAGCATTTCAACTCATCCCTCACTGCCTGCCTCCCCAGAGCATTAGTTTGCTCTTTGCTGTTAGTGTCCCCAAAGAAAGGTGTCAAAAAAATAAAAAGCAGAAAATATCTTTAAAATATATATATATTTTAAATATTTAAAATCTATCTTTATACTGTCACATCAGTCCACATTAATGTTGTCTACTGTTATATCTTATGGCCAAAAATATCGCTGCTTATGCTGGTTTACTCTAAGACGCAACTTTTGTTGCCCATATTATCAGAGAAAGAGACCATTTGTACTAAATGACAGAAAATATATAGCACGGTTCCTGTACGGTAGAAACTATACTTACCGTAATTCAGTAATTTTGTAACTTTCAATGAAAAAAAAAATTCTATGAAAAAGAATTAGAAAAAAACTTGAAAATAGCTCTGCCGTAATGGAGGATTGTTCTATTCTTTGTATGTAACATAGTGTGGCAAATTTGCCTTTGGACAGAATGCCAAATGCTTTGCTCAATGACATGACGTGACAGCTCACGACAGCCTGTTGGGGAGACAGGAGAGACATACCTGGCAGTGTACCCTGTCATGCTAACATTTTTAGAACAAAGCAGGTTTTAAATAGACAGACCAGCTGATGTGGAAAATGTCCCTCTGTTGCAAGGCAGAGCTGGACCGGCAGTGTGGCTAATGGGGTTGCGGCATTTTATGGGAATAGCTAATGGCAAGCGGCTGCAGACCTGGCTTTCAGGACCTCCTGCTCCTTCTGCTTATATGAAGAGTCCAGCTGGTCCAGGTTCCTTCTCAGCTTGAACATCCGCACCCTCTCTGCGTGGCTCCTCCTACCTGCAGTGATGTCCTCCCTGTCCACCACAGAAAACATCAGATATAAATAAGGAGATGCATATGGTCTGCCACACAAACTCAGAGCTAAGCGTGTCCCATATTGATCCATTTGGTCTAACCACAACTTTTACTTTTTACAATCCAATCCTCAAAATGGTTATAAGACAACACCATCCTATGGGCAGAAAGTTTTGAAAAATCAGGTGCTCTATAAGCATTTTACTACTGATTATTTTTCATTTCTTCATAAGGAGAGATTATAAACACACCTTGTACTTTTTCCATGCATGCATTACCAATCACAGATACATAACCGCAAAAATGTTAAGTGAACATCTAGTCAACAGTAAATAATTTAACTATATCCTCCTTAGACACAGCACATGAAGTTTTTTAAAATTTTGTATTCTTTTATATTTCTACAAATATAAAACTACAAAGTTTCCCAGAGCCCTTCTTCAAATGTTATTGTTTAAAAGGATAAAATGGCCACTATAATAAGCATTAGTGCAGTTTGTGAGATGCACTTAAAAATGTCACCAAGAGTAGACAGAAATGAACAGCTGGATCTCAGGAGGATATCACAGTTATTATATTTAAATAGTGTGGTACAAACCAACTTATGGAGAACTCAGACATCTCAGCTGTCATTACAAGAGGTTTGTCCTCATCGCTGACATTCTGCTCTTCAGCATCCTCCTCTTAAAAAAAAAAAAATAAAAATCAAAAGCTTCAATCATTGTATTAAACTTCTAAAAAGCATAAGAATATACATTTTCATTATCTAATCTAATCATAAGAGTAGAACAAATGAAATATGTGATCAGATATGCAGTCTATTTTAGTGATGTGTTGGTGCAAGAGAGTAGAAGAATCAAAATTGTTATGTGAGGGGATTTTAAAATGTAAAGGCAATTTTGAATCATGAGCTAAGTGAAAGTAGACCTGGCTAAATCCAGGTTTGCTGGAAAGGACTGTCACTGGCGACAAGATATAGGTGCATTTTTTTCTAACCCTGACAGCAACAAAACAAACAAAGCATGGAGTGAAAACTTCCTTCTATCTCTGCAGAGGTCTTGATAACTTTCTTTTGACCTGAAGGCACCTATTGTGGCAACACTGTCAAGAGCAGAGACAAACCGGACAGCTTACTCAGTTTCAGCTGAAATCTGCCATTCGTAACATAAGTGGGCTGCTGTCAAAAACTGCTCTCTTGCACCGTGACAATGTGCACCATCACAACAATGCACACATTTTGAAATTTCAAGTTTCAAGGTTCTACCACAGCTGCCTTACAGTCCTGACCTCACATCATGCAATCTTCATCTCTTCAGCCCACTAAACACGGCATTACAGCATTACATAACTCAGCACTGAAAGTGATGAAGAGGCGAAAGTAGTGATGGATACATGGATTCAGGAATAAATTAAAACTATCTAAAAGCTGGGAGACTGTGGACCACTGACAAATAACATAAAACAGCTATGACCATGAAATTGCCTTTACTTTTTGAATTTTCCTTGAAAGTAGTCATGTACTGTAAATGACCTTATATTTTTACAGGTAGATTGCTTTTTAAGAGCAAAATACATTTGTTTACTACTCTGAAAAACTAGTCTTTGTGATTTTGCATAAGCATGACAAATGAAAACTTTGGTCAGGATGGTGTAGTGGGTAGTGCCACCATTTGCACTAAAAAGGAGCCGGGTTTGTATCCCACTGCTTGCAGTACTACCCATGAGCAAGGTGCTTACCCTGAATGGCTCTGGTAAAAAGTAAGCATGCGTAAATAATTGTGATAACATTTGTACAAAGACCAACAAAATCAATATTTTGCAAGGTAAACTTCTTTGACTTATTAAATAATCATAACTCGGCCTGAATTTGCCCCAGCTTTACACCCTCCTAAGAATACGTACCTTCGGTTTCAGCTTCTGGCCAGACATCAGAGGCTGCATCCTGGGTAGGCACCTGGAAAGTGTCTAAGGGTTCTCGAAAGGGGAAATCATAAATTCAATCAATTAAATTACAAGATATTTAAAAATCAGTGTATATTTTTACATCAGTCATACCATGATCTACTTTTGGAAAAAATATTTTATCTCTTTGCACGAGGCACGATGAATGAAAATTGCAAATGAAAATGAATTCTCTATTCTATGCCTTAGGTGGTTAAGTAGCTAGTGCTGCCACCTTGCACTTCCAAGAGTACTCTTAAGAAAACTCCCTCAGTGCTGAGCAAGGTGTTTACACTGAACTGTTCCATTAAAAAAAAAAAAAGCCTATCCGTTTAAATGAGTAAATAATTATGTCTTGGCATGCAAACCAGTTTACTACGGGGGAAAGTATGAGCTAGACAAGAAACTATAAAGGTAGCTTATTAACTTGATATGGGACTTGGCTAATTCAGCCTGAATTCATGTGGTCCAAACCTACAACCTCCTAAGGGAACGTACCCTCTGTTTCAGCCTCAGGCAAATCACTGCAGGATGCATTCTGGGTAGGCGAACGGGAGTCGTCTGAAGCTCCTTCAAAGGGGCTCTGTGCCACATCCATTGCGGCACAGGAAGCTGGGATGTGAGATATGAAATACGAAATATGGCATATCAGAGTGGACTTAGAACTTTCTTAGCATAAAGTCTAATAAATTCCACTAGAGCGGCGCAGAAATCACCAAAGTTGTGAAAACCAACGAAAGACACTTTTCCAAACTTCTCCCAGCCTTTTCACAACAAACACATCTGTGTGCTACTGGACATGTGGAAATAGCCATTATTAAAACCAATATTTTATGCCCATGTATAAAAGTAAAGTATTATCAAAAGCAGCTATGTAGTATGATGATAGCAGTTCCCAAAAAAAGAAGTAGCACATAGTGTGAAACAAGCAAGATGAGAACTGATATACGTATTTACACAGCTGTTTCCGTTACAAGGCCCAGATCAGGCCAACTGCTGGGTAACGTGAAGAAATAACGACTAATTTAAGCATGTTAAATATACAACTAAATGCAGACGAGTTGTCAGTAGACTTGAACGGCGACAAAGGGTTTCAAACGCCATTTAATTACCTTTAAATGTGCACAAACCGGCAAACGGATTTGCAAAAACGAACTTAACTCTGGGACGCCGAGCTCGCGCTTGTGGCGTGCGCTCCGTTCCCATAGAGACGGAGTGAACCACAGCACCGAAGGAAATGGGGGGGGCGCTATCAAACCCTCCAGCGTGTTATTCGAACTTTTGATCTAAATTCACTAAAAATTATTTTAGCACATTTTGTTACATATAAAATGAATATATTGCAACAAATTAATTGTGTATGCGTTACCGTAGCGATTTAGCAGACTTTTCCGTAACAGAATGGCAAAGGTCGAAGTGACCCCCACCGCAGTCTCGTAGAGACCTTAGTCGCAGTGGTTAAGATGGCGGTGGCGCTGGCGGCCGTTTTTCGCCTCAAAAATGTTTCGTTGCCATTAACTACGCTGAAAATGTGCTTATACTTCCTCATACACCGTACACGTTTACAAATGAATAAGGTCGCACAAAGAAGATCGTTTCGCGACGGTAAAGCACTTGACACGCTCATGACAGCGCATATGAGTTGCAGCAAGGCGTTTCCAAGCTGTTGTAGCTAAAAGGCAGGAAGATCGGATGCTGAAGAACCATCTGGGATAAACAGCTACATCAAAAGAAACAAACTGATTGAAGGGTGTTAATGAATAATTTTTAAAAATCTGCTGCTTTTTTTGCAAAAACTTTTTTTTCCCCTCCAAATTCCAGTTTGTCCAAAAAAAAAGGAAATTAACTGTGAAATTATGCAGCGTTAATACCCTGTCAACTGCAGTCTATGGTAATACTGGGTATGATGGGAAAATCCCTTCATTTTGAGACATTTTGCCTGGATTATGTACCACTCTGCAATGTCTTCTTAGTGTAAATCAGGCCATAGGAACTGTCTCATGAAAGTCTGTTTCAGTTTTTTATTTGGTGGTGAGAGAGTGATGTTACAGAAACCCGAAAGCTTCTAAAATACATTTGCTAATGCTGTCTGCTACAAATTCTGAAACATATTTTTTAACCGACATCTAACTGCCACTTTTTTGGGGGGAGAAATTGTGTATATAAAATAACAATGCAACAACCCGGAATCTCGGTCAACCGTTCACACCTTCTCGGTGGCAATAAAAAAAGTACCTAATTTAGCGAGCACGAAAATCTGCGCTGTTTCCCAGTGGCACAAAGGCCCTGCCAATGACGCAATGTGATATGTCAGGAGCCACTGGCTGGGCTGCTTAGCTTTGGCTGAACCCATGCAGACAAGGATGGCCGAAGGCACCGAGCGCTGGATGAGGGAGACACTTTAGGACTCAGCAGGCTGCTTCGCTGGCGCCAAGTCGCAGCAAAGTGTCTGTGACAGTTAGTGAGAGTGGCTATGACAGTTGCCATCGAGGATGAAGGGCAAAGTGAGGGAAATCAGTTTCCATATTTCGTACAAATCTAAGAGCATTACACACCGGGGGTAATAAATAATCTCATGCTCATATTTACAGGCAATATATTTTGCTGTTCTCTTGAATGAGATTCATGGTGGTCTGGAAGCCATCCTGGACACCTGAGTGCCATCAAAGGAGTAATAAATAATCTCTGCTGCTCAGGTTGAGAAACATTTTAAAACAATCTTTAATAATTTGTTCAACAATGCTCTCAAGAAGGTTATTTAATGCACTTCTGAGGTGTGAAGAATGGTGTTTGAGGAGAATTACAGGAAAAATGTCATTCTTCATTCATGCTGGTACATAAAAACAGCAGCAAACGTCTGAAAACTCATGTAAAAGGGTTAAAGCCGTTTTCAGTTGTCAGGTTGGCTCACAGCAGTACGTAAATTGGTGTAAAATAAATCCCAAGAGTGTTTTTTCAGACGGCTGTAGAGAGATGGAATTTCAGGAGGAGTCTAATGTGGAGATGAAAAAGCAATAAACACTTGGTGCTTTGGAGTGTCATTCCTCAAAAAGAAGTGGATTATGAAACGAGGTCAATATTTATCTGTCTCTCATCGAACACACACGTTTCTCTTCACAAAGACGTGTTTCTTTACAGTGTGATGGATTTCAGCTGAGCTGCCCAAATGTCAGTTGAACGCACTGCTGTTTAACTGCATTTCTGGTCACTTCAAATCCAAAATGCACAAAGAAAAGGAACACAACAGTTTTGCACGTTCCGCTGCTTTTTCAGATTTCGACTTTGGCTGAGGCTGACATGAAATGTCAAGTCAGTGCTCTTCATGCACTACTGAGTTCAATGGTTTACAGACCCTAGATTACAGGTTAGTGCTCAAGTGAGTTTCCTCGTGTTTCATCAACACACCGACCTCCTCGTGTTATAAACATCCAGGTTACAAATTTTCAAACATGCCAATTTATTTTCTTTTGAATGCACTTTTCATTGGACGCATATTACGTTTACGAACACTCATTTAGGATCACTTTTCCCCAGATTTAGCCCAATACCACTGTTTTAGCCAGCGTGCAGTACATGAGGAGCTGCACGTAGCATTCGGTGAGATGGTGACCAACCTTGGCCCAGCAATGAGATGAACACGAGGTTAATGTGGATTCACAACAGGTTTATTTCTCTTCAGCAGTGCTCCAGTGCTCTACTTACATGTGCAAACACCCCAAAAATGATCATTTAAACATTTAGATTTCTGTTAGTGAACAACAACCTTAACACCAGAACGCTTGGTTCAATTGCTTCCTGAAATGAATACATTTACACAAAAGGATCCATCCTAAGCTGTTCCATTTACCATTTAACTTAACATGCATTCACTCTTTCTTCAAAGTGCTACACAAATTTTTCTTTTAGCAAACACTTGTGTGAAAGCTTAGGGACCAAATGGGAGATAATGAGAGAAGTAGATCTAAAAAAAGATTACTTTTGGGACCCTTGAACACTGGAGGGATTCAGCAGCTCTGAGGGACAAAGGGCAACCCATTCCACTCCAAAAGCCATGCAGTTAAAGTCAAAACATTCAGGCTTTTAATTTTGGTCTTCTGCATGGAACAGCTAAATAGCCAGAGGTGGGGGGGGGCATAGCAAGGGATCAGTTTCTGCAGGAACTGTGGGTCTACAGGGGAGTTGAGATGTCATAAGTGGAAATTTTTTGTTTTTGTGCCAGGGAGGTAGCGAAACAAATTTTTGACACAGCTGTATAGGTTGGTGATGCTGTTGCAGCCTGAGAGCCAAAAGCACCAGGCTTGGGAACAGCTTCGTACCATAGACTACTGGCTGCTGAACTTTGTCATCTCAGGCCTGATCACCAGCACCACCACCACTTCCACTGACCATAACTGCCGACATCCACCGTACGGAGGAGCGTAGTAGCATTTGTATGGTCTGTATATGTATGGGTATCTGTATATATACAGTATGTATGTATACACATGTACATGTGCACGTGTGTACTTGTATATTTATTTACTTATTACTTGTGCATACATTTTATTTATCTCTTATATATACAGATTTTTATCTTCAGTCTAATTATACCTGTATTATCTTTTCTTCATTCATTCTATATAATTCCTTTCCTCCTGTTCTGTGCGCTGTGGACCTGAGGTTCTTCGTATGTGCTCCCTTGTACAACTGCCGTGTAAGGGTGTTTGGCAGTAAACGATTTCTTGAGCCTGAGTGCGCATAAAAAATGTGCAGTTTAAAAATATAAGTGTGGCAGAAAACTTGGATATTTGAAAATATTTCAAAATAATAACTCAACATTATGTATAACTTACATATTTGCAGGGAAAAAATACATTGTGTGTTGTAATACCTTGTTTTTGAAGCCTTGTTTTCCTTCCAAAGTGCTTGCTGAAATATTTATGCACTTGAAATAATTTTAAAAAATTCTTGTCTTGTGGGCTCTGTTGTTAGGGACTGAGTGGTGTGCCGATTTATAGCTTTAGTAAGACTGTTTAGCTGCGGACAGGAGGTTATCTCCATTTTTATCTTAGTAAAAAAATTCATGTCAGGTAGCTACGCTGGGGTCCATTAGGCATCATTATCGCCTCAAGGTTTAGTTTTGAAGCCGTGTTATACAGAATGATCTATTCCAGGTTTCATTTGTTCAGGTTGTAATTTACCTTTTTCACAGATCAATGGGTGCATTGATCAAAGCGGGCTTGTTCAATATGTACCAAGAATACTGCACACCTTTAACTACAGCACTGTGTCAAAAAACCGGTATAAAAGGCAGCTTTATTATGAATACATTTTAGAAGCTGTTCATTCATTGAACGATTTGTGAAATACAGAGTTGTGATGGTCCAGTGAGGTCCAGGTGAGAAGGAAGAGGACACCCTGAATGGGACACCAGCTCACCGCAGTGCAATGACCCTCACACACTCACATGCACACATACACTGTATTAGACTTTTATGTAATATTCCGGAGCAAAATGTATTTTTTTGCTGTAAAAAGATTGATAAAATGCAAAGAAAATGAATTTTTAAATTCTGGAAAATTGAGTAATTAAAATGGTTGAAAGGTGATCAGAGCACAAAAAAAGCAAAAAACCCAAAATATGACATTGGGGTGACGAATTTCAGTAGTGGACCAACTGTGAAGTGAGGTCAACAAAACTTTTAAATGGGAATCATTGTCTTTTGAAAAGCATAGTTCTGGTATGCAAAAATATTTCATAGCAATATTCATCATATAATCATTATGTAAAAGTGCAAAAGACAGGAGGCAGAGCTGGAGGTGGCAGAGTTAAAGATGTTAAGATTTGCATTGGGTGTGACGAGGATGGACAGGGTTAGGAATGAGTATATTAGAGGGTCAGCACAGGTTAGATGGTTTGGAGACAAAGTCAGAGAGGCGAGATTGCGTTGGTTTGGACATGCGCAGAGGAAAGATGCTGGATGTATCGGGAGAAGGATGCTAGGGATAGAGCTGCCGGGCAAGAGGAAGAGAGGAAGGCCTAAGAGGAGATTTATGGATGTGGTGAAGGAGGACATGCAGGTGGTGGGGGTGACGGAGAGAGATGCAGAGGACAGGAGGAAGTGAAAGCTTTTGATCCGCTGTGGCGACCCCTAACGGGAGCAGTCGAAAGAAGAAGAAGAAGAAGAAGAATTATGTAAAAGTGGGAAAAATGCTAGCATGATTTTTCGCCAAGGAAATCTGCCACAAAGAAATATTTTCATATAGTTTTTTAAATGATCAGAACACGCATGTATTTAACAGCTATCTGAAACACTGAGCAAATGTTTAGACTTTTTTTTTCTTGAAGTGCTGCAGCTCTCCTCGCCATTGTTTGAATCTGAGTTTCGAAGGCAGTGAACCGTGACTGTTGCATGACCATCCCTTCCTCTTGCATTTTGTTACTGATGTGCACATTATATCTAAATTTAACTTCGACGATTTTCTGTCTCAAGATTTCAGACAACAGGGCACCCCCTTCAGCTCCTTGGGGGCTATCTGAGGATGCAGGATCTCCTATCCTTTCTGGGACTCTTGACTCCTAAAACCCCCTCATTTACACAACATCTACGAATAATAATTTTCTGAAATAATTTTGTATTTGTGACACGTAAATGGAAGCCAATTCTGCTTCTGTAGGAAATGGAGGCGACTCAAGGTGACAGGCACAGTTTTGTGGACTGATAGAGATCTGCTTGAGACCAGAAAAATTCTAAGCAAATCTAAGGAACTGGGCAATAAAAAGCGATTATTCGGCAAGTGGTCGACCTTGCGGGTGGGTGGGGGGTGATCAGGCGCCCATGAGCTACTTCATGGGTCTCTCCTGCACACCTCTCAGACCCCTCCAGGTTGCGTAAAGAAAGCCACAAACTTGACAACCCGCACTACCAACATCTAATCCGAGAAAGCTGCTTCAACTAATAGATTCTTGTAGACGGTTCCATATAAACCCTGATCCATTGTGTGACTTTATTAGTATTTATTAACTTATTTAGGGCATTTCTCCAAGATGACCTACCTATGCTTAGTTTGCATAAAAAGTGGCTTACAGTGATTTAACCATTTATGAAATAAAAGCACGGGTGCCCTAGAGACTTTGTCTTCGCATAGACACCCTTGGGGTCATAACAACCTTGATCTAATGTCTTACCCTGAGATATGCAGGTGACCCAGCTATATGGAATGTAGGTGAAATATTATGTAGCTTGGTGTACAAACAACATTGTAAATAACCTTTCAGGATAAAAAAAACTAAATGAATGTAAACTGAAAAGAATTGTAGCCACAGCTCTAGTTAGCTGAGAGTGATCTTTGTTCTTCTTGTTCTCTTTACTGCATAAGCTGATAGAAGCAGCCACTACATGCCACTGTGTTGGCCATCCCTTGCAACAGACTTTCTCATACATTAATAATGGAACTCTCCCAAGAGCGTGCAGGGGACCTCTGACCTGATTTTGAAAAGGCAGGTGGGATGCTGGTTCTGCAGCAGGCACCGTGGTTTCACAGGATCCAGGATGCTGAAGTTTCGCCGTAATTCACTGGTGGTTTTGCGTACGCCTACCTGCCAGATGCCACAGAGCCGCAGGTTCTGGAGAAGCATCTCCGCTCGTACAACCTGAGTGAGCAAATGTAACCCGAGTGTCAAGCTTCAGACTTTTTCAGTGTTTACTGCAAAGGAGACAGAAAGAAGCAGCAGAACCTTTGAAAGCAGTTTTTACAGAAAAGCCTGCTCTCCAAACTCCTAAGCACCCTAAATCAGCAAACAAATGATGCATTTGACAACAAGCATGCCTTACAGCTCTTTTGCAAGGATCTTCTGCATCTTCTGGGGGAGACGCAGGAAGCTATCTGCGTGCAGCAGAAGCGCTTTCGGAACATCCAGTTCGTGTGTTTGTCTAGCAAGCGTCAGACTGTTTAGAGGTGTTTGCGAGTACTGACGGCGAGAGGAGATCAGGACGCAGCACGGAGCCTTTGCGCTGCAAAAACAGAACAGGCTAACCAAGATCAGCAGCCTCTTTCATTGAAGCATATGGCTGTGTAGATGGCTGCTGCTTGGAAGCATTAATCTGTCGCATCCGCTACGGAGCAGGGCCTCCGCTTGTCCAAGGCAAAAGTGACAACGGTACCGATCGCTGGTTATTGATTATTGCTGACTACCGATCACTTTTGGTTTTTGACTGATTTGCTTCACTTTTGCTTTCATAACAAAATAATTACGATCTGTGCTTTATGGACCGTTTCTTTCACAATTCAAATTGCTAATAAATGCCTGGACAATGGTTTGTTTTACACTTGAATTATGCAATAGATTATGTACTGTATACTGTACTCTTATCTCATTTGGCAATGTGTACATCAGCTATATTATAGATACTCATTTAGCAGGGGAAATATTATTTTAATACATTTTTTGAAATTTGTCTCCGATAATTCTTGTTTTAGTTATTGCCATATAAATTAAAATGTTGTGCAGAGCTCTATTTGTCAGCTGGCTGTCATCTTCTACCCCTCACGCCCAACCAACAATGCCCCTTCCCTTCTTGCACTGTGCTGTGCGCCACTCGATGTTAACACGTCCCTGTTGAAAACACAAATGACAGGCGTAGCTGGCAGCCACGGAGGTTCGTAGCTGAGGAAACGAAAGGCTGGGGCCCCCGCCAGGCAACATGGAGCAAATTTCACGCTGGGCCCAAGAACACGCGCGCTCCGAGAAGAGCAGTGCAATGGGGACAAGAGCAGTGCTAAAGGGCTACTGTGAATTAGGAGTGAGTAAGAAACACACCGCAATCCTTACATTAATAAGAATACAACAGACGAAAAAGGAACTGGCAGCATTTGATATAAAAGTGCAACAAGGTTGTTGAAAAATGACAGTAGGACTGTTTGGATTATTATCTGCTACACATGTTTTGCTGCCTTTGTCATATTTATTTATTACCAGATTAGTGTCAGAATTCAGCAGATTAAATTTATGCAGAGCAATATTCTGAGGCATGCAGTTAAACTACTATCTCCGTACCATTTTCCAGAGCATACTGTAGTTATAGCTTTTGGCGAGTGCAATATTTTTTACTTAACGGAGTATAAAAAACGTGGAAGAGAGATGACGTGTACGTGGAATAATCCTAATTCGTACATCAATCCTGACTGCGACAGTGATGGACAGTTTTGTGAAGATGCAGCACAACATCGTTCTAGTTTAAATTTAGCTTGCGATGCTTGCAGATTTCAGTCACAGTTGGGCCGTACTCCACCATGTTGTTAACGTAATAATTTTTTAGAAAGTGCTTTTAAATACTGTATCTTATTTGCTCAGGAATTCAGCTGCATCATCTCTGCTGAAATCCAAAGATGCAATCGCTGGACGAACCACAGGCCACAAGCGTCCAAGAAGAAGCACAGGCAGAGATCTGCAAAAAGGCAAAAAGGGTAATTTCTCAACAATTAGGCTGTCTGCCGCGTCCAAGCGGGCAGCTTGACAGCTCATGGTGACGGGTTTCCTTCGCCATGTATTCCTCCGAGGAATCGGCCTGCTTAGCTCCTCATACTATTTGGCTCCTCAGTTATTTTTCACCTTTCCTCTAAAGCAACTCAAGTCCACAGTGTTTACAGTGATCTAGCCATTTGCATAATGAGGTCATTTTTACTGTATCGATTCAGGGTAAGGACCTTTCCGAAGGTACTGCAGCTTGAGCTGCGATTTGAACTGGGGCACTTACACTGCAAGGCGATGTCCTGTGCTTGCTCACTGCCACTTTTTTCACCAAAAAGCGTTGTGCATGGCTCACACGTTTTACTTGGGGATGTGCATTTACATTTGAATTTAAATAAGTGAGGCGTACAGAAACAGGCGTCAACAGGGGAGCCCACTTTTGGGTTCTGTATTTTTACAGCTATAACATGTTCAGGTCCTGAACATTACTAGACTAAACCTTTTCTTTCTAAGAAGACAGGTCTGTTTTCTAGCTGTACTGAAACCCAAACGCAAGTGTTGGGTAATTCAAAAGTTTTTCCCCCAGTACTTGCAAATTGTTTCTTTTTCTTGTTGGTTTTTTTCCCCGACCGCCTGAGGAAAATCATTTATATAGGTGATTCTACCATTGCTTTGGGCAGAACACGCTGAGCTACTTCAGGACCTTGGCTAAGCAAATAATTCCTGTGAAAATTATGTAATGCATGAGGTGATGCTGCCCAGAGGCAAGCGCAGTCAAAGTGGATGTGACAAACCACTGCAAATGGATGTGACAAAGCAAAGCGTTAGTACTGTTGTGCAGCTATAGAAAACCAAGCTGTAAAATAAGTTATGTTTGACCCTCATGAAACCACACTGGTTCAACTGGTCTGTTACAGAAGTTTGAGCTGCAGAAAAAAAGCATCGCCTGGATCAGGGTTTAACAGTAAAGCACAACATACATTGCTTATTTCATGATTTGAATATTGCCCAGTTGGTTTGCAGTAAGAAAGGGGGATTCTTGTCCTGGTTCATGGGGCGTGTTTGCAACCTTCTGAAACTCATAGGTATTTGCTCGTCTAGTGTAGAGGACATTCTACGTGCCGTAATGTTCGGCCTTATTGCAACTTTTAGCGGACCTTTGGCTCTTTTCAGTTATACGTTTTGGTGCTGGGGCTTGAACGTCTTTGTGGAAGTCCTAGAAATTCTACAAATATGTCCAAAACCCTGGGTTAGCTGGGTCAGGCTAATACTGCTGCTAACACTGGGTTTGATAATAACAGCCAAGACTGTGCATGCACTGTAAGACCAGTACCGTGTGAGTTCTAAACACCCATTAATAATCCACGGGTAAAGGCCAGGCAAGGTGGGCGCAGAAGTGCGAAGGACGACATGCGATCCTATTAGAGCCCAATAAATGCAAGTTGGTTCTGTGGACCTGCACGGTCCCCCAGAAACAAGGTTCTGCGGCCCAAAGCGGGCTTTCGGGTGCTTCATCATGTTGGGAAATCTATTTTCTATAGGAGAAAACGCGCTCCCGGCACTTGAATGTACAAGAAGAAGCCCGGAGTGGCAGGAGCGCATAGGATGGAGTCGTGGAGACGTCTGGCTTCGCGTCGGTGCACTTTTTTCCCTTCATGGCCCCAAATAATAATAATAATAATAATTCGGAAGAAACGATGCTTTCTTGTCGTGTTTGCATGTTCTTTAATCTGCCGGGAGACCTCAGCGTTGCGATTGAAACAGTCGCTGCGTGGGTCTCACTTTAACCCCTGTTCTCACTCTCACTCTCACACACGCACGCACGCACGCACGCCCACGCACACGCACACACTCGCACTGCGCTCGAACCCAAGGCGCGCACACGCACACGGCGCCGATTCGAGGTTGGCGCGCACACGGCTCGGCATGGCCGCTGGAGCTGCTGTCGTGCGGGACCGGACCGTGCGGACCGTGCGGACCGGGCTGCCGTGAACCCCCCACCCCCCTTCCTTTTCCCGCATCTCTCTGCCTGCGCGCACAACGCCGAGCGACCCCGACTCCTTGGTTTCGGGAGAACTTCTCGCAGACGCGCGCAGACGGACAGGATGGTGAGCTGGGTTTGGACCGCGCTGCTGCTCCTTGCCGTGGAGACGGACCGAGTTTGCAGGTAGGGCGATGATGTGCGGGCGTCCTCATGTCCCCTGGGTTCCTTGCCGAGGTACGGTGGTGGTCTGCATGGTCACCCTGATCTCTCAGGCGGGACAAAGAACCTGCAGCCACCTCAGACAGGACTTGTGTCAGCGTTGCACCTCCTTCTCTAAAGGTCGAGCAGTTTCATTTAAATGGCAATTCCTCGCTCCGTTTTTTAGGTCACACCTTGCTGAGATGTTCTGCTTTTCAGGCTCCGCACGCTCTTTATTTCCGGCCGCATCTTCTAAACTGCTATTTAAACTGAAGCGCCGGGCTCAACTTGGATTCACGGTAACAGGGTAACATCTGCTGCTGCGAGTGAGCCGACTGTAACCTGGATTTGCTCCCAGCTGCTTCGGGAAGAAGGTTCCCAGCCATCTGAGAAGGAAACTTCTTCTGTTTGCTCGCGGCCCATCTTCGCTTTCTTGCTCGTTTCAGGCACGCGGCTGTAGAATTCGGCTGCAAAATTGACCCAAAAAGCACTTTTTATTCGCGCAGGGGTCGGGAGGGATTTCGCAGCTCTGCGAGGGACGCTTTTGCCGGAATCCTCTAAGACTCACGCCCGGCGACCGAGCGCACGTGAAATAGTATGCAAGTAATACGCGCAAGCTACGCAACGTGAGGTGAAACGTGATTTCGGAAATGTGCGCCGATCATCCAGGCGAAGGAAAGCGCCGCGGAAGCAGCTCAGGCTGTAAAGAAGAAACATCCGAACTACGATTACGTAATCGTGCGAGACAAGTGCAAACGCAGGAGTGGGAAAATGTGGATTTGCCGCAGGAGATCAGATAATAACAGGATGGTTTGTACCTGTGGCAGAAAAGAAACCTGCATATTTACAGCCTCCGTGAGCTTTTCTGTAACAGACAAAAGGAATGAAATGCTGAGGTTTTTGTTTGCGCCTTTCTCACTTATCACAAATGGCAACTTTTAGGAAAGATGAACAGATGAGGAAAGAGGCTAAAAGTGTGCCAGAAAAACACCCCGTGTGCAGACAAGTAAGCAGTTACAGTCAGTGGAACTGAAGAATATAGTACACGCAAACGCTGCGAAATTCCACATGAACTGGGCCGAAAAACGGAGCAACCTGCTTATTTATGTATGCATGTATGTATGTACAGTACATGTGTCTTGAAAAAAATGACAAAGGATTTCAGTGCCTCGGTACAGTCTGCGCTTATTCCTCTGTTGGCCTCTGCATTCCAGAAAGGCCTTCCTCTGTAGATAAAATGACCAAAGATCAGGCAACGCAGAGTTAACGCTGTGAGCTGTGACTTAGGCCAGGAGGCGGTGCGGTGGTTAAGGCATCGGCTTTGGTTCTGACATGCCGAAATGCTCGAGTGTTGTAGATTTCAGCAGGGTGCTTAGCTTGGCTAACTTTGATAAAACACAGAACTTAGGAAACGGTTGCTGTGAACGAAAATAACTTTTCATGCATATTTATGACAGAGCGGTGCAGCGCTGCAACAAGCTGTCCAAGCGGCAACTGGAAGACCTACAAAGTGAATACGAAGCGCTAATTTACTTATTTTTTGTTACCGAGAACCGCTTGCCCGAAGCAAGGACTGGACCGGTAGGATGGAGAAGCTTTCCTTCTGCCCTGTGACGCGTGCGCGGATGCGTTCCCCGCTCCAACGTGACAGCGAGAACTGGCGAGAAATTGAGGAAATGTTTTAAAAAGGTTCCGAAGGGAAAAACCATGTTTGTTCTCACTTCTTTATTGATGAGTTACTTCAACGAAAATGTTTTAGCCTGAATTTTTAAAAAAAATCTGCAAGGCTTAATATTTATAAAACGTTCAATTTTAGTTCATATTTATGCATGAAATGTTCACATTTTTTAATATTCATTTGTCTGACAACAAGCAAAAACCCTTTAATATGGTTATTTACAAGCAAGTAATTTTATAAAGAAATTTATTTTTATTTAAACAATGCAGAAACTGTGATCGTTTGGCATGAAACAGAAACACCGATGCAAATAATTTGCTTGGATGCAACAAAACGATGAACTGTTCATGGTCAAAGGCATTGTGGGTAAAAAACTGCGTGAGGATCAGAGGCCCCAGTGAAGCTGACCTTTGACCTTGGCGCTCGCTTTGCCTCCGGCGGGACCTCAGAGAGGAACGCAGGCATCGTAACTACGTGATTATTTGAACGCGGCCCAGCAGTGCTTCGCGTCTGCTGCAAGCTGTGGAAATCCCGCTGGTATTTCGAGCCGTAATCCACCTTTTAAGGGAAACCCGATGCGGACGAAGATGCGTTTCGCTCGTTCCCTTTTAGATCTTAGTTGTGTGGGTGACCAGGTGCAATGGGGGCGCCAGGGCTGGCTTCATATTTATTTCTCACATGTTTAGCATCTACTACATGTACATGCACAAGTCTACATTTAAAAATATGAAATAAATGATGCACGTCCAACAAATGCAACGCAAAACAAGACGGCAATAAAGACAGGCGGGATAGACGTTAGAGCTGCTGCTTTGCACTCAAAGGTCTTGAGTTTGAGACCCGTCTCCTGCTGTGCTTACCTCGAATAATGATTTTACCCTGAACTCATGCAGTAATAAAGGTCTGCTGTACAAAAGGAACAAAAAGATCTGCAATAAAATAAAATGGCAGAAAGAAAAATGACAAATCCAAATATGGAAAAAATGTAATTCCTTAAGAAATGCCTGTGGAGTGGTGCACGTATTCATGCAAGATTCCCACGATGAATCGGCGTAAGCGCTCGTCCGCAGCTGGCTTCAGTGGTCATGTTTGTGGCTGCAGTTTGGATGTGGGAAACGGTCCTGTATTTGCTTTGTACCGACTGCTGTGGACGGTTACACGGTGTGGGCCACAGCTGAACTCGGTTTCGATTAAATTGCACAACATTCAGTTAACACTTTCAGTCTTAAGGGTGAAATGGCAAGCAGAGGGCAACACGGACACCCGTAATGCATCTTTTGGACTGTGGGAGGAAACCGGAGCACACGCAAGCTCGACAGATACTGAGTGAACATCCCCGATCGAGTAGTTCCCCATCATCACGCTTTGAGGGAAGGTGGAGAAACGCAATTTGCTTTATTGCCTTTTTGCTCCCATTTCCTAACTTGTGTAGACGGTTCTCAGCCTAGCTGATCGTGAACCTCCAGAAGATTACGCTCCCATTTAAATTAACACGTAGATAAGTACTCTGGGCTCTTTGCCATGGATGGACTGATGGGAGATGAATACCTGAAACGGAGCAGCCCTTTCCCTTTCTGCGATGGGATACTTGCTGGAGTTCGGGACTGAGCATGAGCCCATCTGAGAGCAGAAGCTCGGGGATGAATATGGCCATGGGCATCATTGTCCGACCTGGTGGGGACACAATGGACTCGATCCTGTGCCATGCCGGCCTCTTTCTCCGGTCCGTGGCTGGTGCTGGGAGATGGCCTGTGACTCGATCCCACCGATCATCTTTGGGCACCATTTCAACAGCTTCCAATACCAGACATACCAGCACACCCCGTCTTCACATAGCGGGCTTGATTCATCCCACGCAATCACCCCAGTGGGTGAATTCCCGCTGCGAGGGAGTGGAATTACCGTTACCGCTCAAAAATAGTCAGTTGCCGGACCGAGAAATATGTGCTGCAAGATCAGCTAAAATGATAAGAACAAAATAAAATGTATTTTAATGCATGACAGTCATTACATTAACATGTCTTATACTTTCAATGTTGTGCATTCATTCATTCATTCATTCATTCTCAGTAGCTCTTTGACTGTTGTAGGGCTGTGGAGGTGTGGAGTCCGTCCCGGAAGTGTAGGACATGAGACAGGGTTCATCCTGCATGGAGATATTCGGATCATTTCTTAAAATTAGTTGGCAGACGTGTTTTCTTGTTTTTATGACCAGAGACACGCCGACTCAGAGCAGTACTCTGCTTTCCTTCTCCAGATTTGACAGTGTGAGCTGCTCTGTAGAAGAGCGTCAGCGAAATGAACTCAAAACCACAGCACTATTAAACCTGCCATTTTAGCTGAGAGTAATATTTACCGTAGTCGAGGTCTGTGATTGGTCGAGGTTCTCAGTGGGATAGTAAGTAGGAGGTTTGTGTAGTTTGTACCACCTGGTTTAGCCATGGAAGCAGCACGCAGTCCATGTGCTTAGCAGAGGGAAACACACAGTTGACAGCGACTAAAGTAGCTGCTGTAACAGTAAAATGGCTGTCCAGTGGAACAAAGCCCTGTGCCACCGTACAATAAGCTTGGTGTATAAAAAAGGCCATACTGCACAGAATGTTTATCAGCTACTGTGGCGCTTTTCCTGGTTTATGAGGAATGAGATACATATTTCTCAAAACCTTCAGTGCCTTAAAATTCAGCACCTAAACATCAGCCATCTCCAGCGCAGATACAATGTATTGTAAATAATGATTTATTATAGGAGAAAAAGAAAAAAACTGAATATACAAATAAAAGTATTCAGATGCTAAAGTTTCAGGTTTTGTGCAAATCATCGTGATTTCAGGAGGACCTCGAGGTTATTGCTGCAAAATCTGCCCCCAGTTTTAAAACAGGAGGATTTTATCACCGTGTTACAAAGTTGTGGGTCACCTGCTGAAATACTGCCATAAAAAAGCGATTTCCCCGTCCGCCCAGAGCGCTTGTACATTAAATGTGAACAATTACGTTAATGGTGACACTTGACTGTTTCAACTGGAAGTTCCGTCCGCAAACCGCAGCCCGGGGGGTGGAGGTGACCTGCATGTCCGGTATAAGCGAGTTGCAGTCCCCTCTTCAGCTGTTCAGCCAGCCTGCGTCTTCTAAAATACTCAGACGTGTACCTGGGAAAGGGGGAAAAAAAAACACTGTACCTGAACCTCCGGAAGTGAATCGCTGCCGCTCAGCACCGATTCCCTGCATGTGCACAGTAAGAGCTTGTTTTGCTGTAGCTGCGGAATGGCAGTAAAATGTGGTGCCGGCTTGCGAAATGAGTTTCAGGTGAGTTTGTTTTAATGCTGTCCAGTGGTGCATTTCAAGTGCCTCTTATGACATTTGCGTTCATCCATTTAGCTGACATTTTTGTCCAAAGCTATTTACAGTGTTACAGTGTTTGGCTCATTTATACAGCTGGGTGATTTTTACTGCGTCAGTCCAAGGAAAATTTCCAGGAGCTGTCCTTTCCATCTCACTTAAATAAAGTGCCTTTCTGTACAGACCTGGCCGGGTGGCCCTGTCCCACCCCCCAGTCCCAAGCTGGAGAAAGCAGCTGGTGTTGTGTGGGACTCAGGCCATTCAGTCTCCAACAGGTCAGCTCAGACGCTGACGCTCGCAGCCCTTTTTACTGTGCGCAGCCATATGCTGAATGCGTGCCTAGCAACAGTCAGCCTTACTCGTGCTGTTATTTTAAACCGCACGGATTCTGCCACCAGCAACTGAAGCACCTGGGTTCGGATCCCACCTCCTCTTGCAGTCCCCTTTATCAAGGTACCTAAACGTGATCGTTTTCACGTTTGTGAGGCGTGACGTCAGCATTATTATTGCTGCTATACAGCATCATGTCAGTGCGTTGGAGGGCCAGGAAGGCCTGCGGCCAGATCCTCGGACATCCAAGTACAAAGGAACCCCATTTTGCTCAGCTAATTGGGCTCAAAAGCGAGGCGCCGCATGGGCGACACGCGCGAGAGACCCGGTCCCTCCGCTTAGCCGTCTTTCATCTCCGCGCGGTGCCCGTAAACAGGCAGTTAGCCGAACACGCCCTCGGGAGGTCATTTTAATGAACGGAAATAGGGCGATGGGTGGGAAGCAGCAAAGAGGGCGAATCCGCTTTGAAACGTTTAAATATGGAAAGTTTGAGAGCCATGGCGGCCCGTTCACGAGTTCCTCTGTGATTAATAACAAATGTTTTTCGTTTTACTCCCCTTAGTATTTACCAAGATAAAGGGAAAGGGGTCACATGTATCCAAATGTTCATTTTATTTAATGCGCTTATTATAATGAAAGTAATTCTCATGCTTATGTGCAAGGGTTATTTTGTTCTTTTTGCTGCTGCTGTTCTCCAAGCCAGCTTACAGTCCTCATTGCAACCCACTCAGCTTAAGTGCCTCGATCAGTGGTGTTACAGGAGGTGGTGGGATTTGAACCAATAACCACTGAAGCCAAACGCAGTATTTCTGACCAACTCAATACAAAGGTGTGGTTTAAGGTCGAAAACAAGGCACAAAGTGTCAGAATCACGATAATAGTAGCAAAGCAATACGTTTTACGATTAAACAATAAAGTTTACGGAGATCTTCTGTTGTTACTTATTAGACGGCTTCCTCCAAATCTCTGGCTGTGATTTTAACAAAACGATTTGGTTAAGTGTCTCTTTCCCGAGGTGACAGCCTCCGAGACCCCCGCGAGGGATAAACCAGCATCCTGTCGGTCCCGTGTTTCAGCGCGCTGATCCTCATTTAAAACCAGGCGATTGTTGTGATGCGGAAAGAGCTCATTTAAGTCACGGACTGGAATGAAAAATCAAGCAACTTGACTGCCCTTCTCCCCTCTCTCTTACTGTGTGTGGCTTGGAGTGCAGTGTTTGCGCTGTACTCATAGAATTTCATTTCTTTGCGATTAGTTATTTTTAGCTTTAGTGTTTTTCCGTTTTCACTCTTAAAACAGGGAGAATATTCCTCATATGCAAACACTTGGCCAGTTTATATTGTGCAAAAAACGAAAATAGCAACACAAAGCCTATAAAGAGAGATGCTGCCTTAAATCCCATCAGAATGCATGGGTTGTGGGAGTGATGTCTAAGATATGCGCTTATTTGCTCTCAAATGAAACCAAGATAAAATGTAATAGCAACAGCAGGAAGTACAGCATGTATCCTAAGCTGGATGCTTACAGACAGCATGCACAGTTTGTTAATATGAATGCACATCAATGAGTGATCATTGTGCTATAAAGCACCTGTTTTGTAGGGGAAAGTAATTGTTCCACATATCCACGTACTCCGAATCCCGAGCTGATGTGTGTCTGTACGATGAGGTCCCAAACAATTTTTCAAATCAGTGGGCGAGGGCCAGATGAACAAAGGACGATGTGGTCGAGTCCAGGAAAGAGCCAACATCCTTGCAGAAGCACTTTTTTGCTCGGAGAAGCTCGAGCTGCCGTTTCCATGGAAATGTAACTGGGTTGATTACAGTAGGAACCAAATTTCCATGGCAGGTTTAGGGTTTTCCGTCGAGAAACTCGCTTGCTGATCTATTTCAGTGGGCTAAGAAAAGCCCCTTGTGTTAAAAGATGGATTTAAAAGGCTGACCTTTGAGGTCCCGTCTTACAGCAACCATGACTTTTAAATGTTACCTGGAAAATTATTTTTGGGGCTTCATATTGAAGTTCTGAGTTTATTAAAATCTGCATAATAGGTGATGGTCCTTGCTGTTATCTGAATTGAATTAAACTGTCAGCAATTCAGCGCCTGTCATTTTTCTTGTTCACTTCCATTTTCTTGACATTCCATTATGACACACAGCTCGAAAAGGTTTCAGATTCGGAACCCTTCCTTGAAAGCCGTGACTGATGCGGCCCGAGGTCAGAGGTCAGCAACAGGCAAGGGGCCGCAAAGCAAGTGTGAAGAAAATACAAAAATAGATGTTTCCACGCATAACAACACCGTGATACATCAGCAGAACATTTTCTGCGCCTGCAAAGTTGTTACTGAAAATGGCATAGATGGTTCAAATCTTTCAGCTTTGCTGTTACGCGACAGAAAGGCATATTTTATTCTGAAAACATAGTCCAAACTTCATAGGAAGACCTTTGGTTTTATTGCACATCTGATTCCAAGTTTTTGACTAAAAATGGTATTTTCCTTCCATGTGAATGCATTTATTTTTTTCCCCTCATCACTGGTTATGTGTATAATGAGAAATTCCTACAACTTGGGAGAAGCTGGACCTTAGAGTAACGCGCCACAATGGTCAATTGTGCAGAGCGCACTGCCCCCTTGTGGCCATTCAACAGATTCGTTTTCTGTAAGCTTCTTTCTGAGAGCAGAAATAATTTTGTGAAACAATTTTTCTTAATGATGACTAAGAATGCATTATTAATATTGTTTGCTGTCTATTTAGATGACTTGTTTATCGACGTATGAAAGAACTGAGAAATGTCTTACAAACAGTCAAACGGAAATGTAGAACTTTATTGATGAATAGAGGCAGCAGAAATGCACGAGCAGACTTCCAGTGTAAGGTGATTGGCTTTGCATTTATTTACTTTTACATACACAGCAGGGTATTTTTTACCCAATTTGGGGTAAGTACAGTACATCAATGACTTGAGGGGTACTGGAATATATTAAAATATAATATATGATATACGCAAAATCGATCACATGCTTGAAATATGGTTAGTAAAATATATTAAATCCAAACTTTAGAAGCTATAGAGCAAATACCTTTTTGAACAATTCCAGTAAAGCAGGTTTTTCAAAACACCGTTATGAAACAACCATTTTACTTTGTTAGTTGTTATGTTACTGCCATGCATGGAAAGTGGGATGTTTTGAGGTGTCAGTTCGCTCCCTGTCCCTGTGTTCCTGTGAATAGTGGCACACTGGGTTTAACTGTTTGTCTTTTCAGCTGCTTCCTGCAGGTGTTCTCCAGTTTGTTCTAAGATTTCAAGCTTTGGTGCTTTTTGTTTCCCCAGGGCAATGATGAATGATATTGGGGACTATGTAGGTACAGACATTGAGATCTCCTGGTTGCCTAACCTGGATGGTTTAATGGAGGGCTATGCGCGCAATTTCCGTCCTGGGATAGGAGGTGAGTATGAGATCTATGGCTGGCATCACTGGATGACACTTCATCGTCTCTCACATTTCCAGTCATTCTTAACATAAATTTCTCCATCCAGCTGAAAGGCCTCGATTGCCTGAGTAACGGTAGCGTCAAACGGTAGCAGGATTTCAATTTCTTTATTGCTGCTGTCATTTTGCTCAGTTATTCTAAGAACGTGTTTTGAAAGTCATAATCTCACTTCATAGATTTACTCATTCCATTAAAATCACTGAAGATCACCCAGAGTTGACGTGGACAACAATGCTGAAATAAAACGAGTTCTGTAATTTGTCGGTGCCCATGAAAATATTTACTTCCCTTGACTTTTTCATGCTTTATTGTTTTACAATATTGAGTCACAATGGATTTAATGATCCTTTCTGACACCGATCAACAGGAAAAATAGTCTTTAATGTCAAACGGAAAACACAGTCCTACAACAAATTTGATTTCTACAGTAAATTTGAATTAAATAGAAACATAAAACACGGAATAACAAAAGCGTTCACCCTTTCACATCAGTATTTAGTCCAGAGCTCCTTTGGCAGCATCTCCTCTATTCAGGGTCCGCATTAGGTTTTGCACATCTTCACGCTTCAGTTGCTGTATGGATGGAGACTCTGAGTGAACTGAAGTGCTCAAGTCCTGCCACAAATTCTCTTTTGTTTTGGGGTCTGAGCTCCGACTTGGCCACTCCAAGACTGATGTTTTTGTGCCATTCCTGTGTGGATTTGGATTTGTTTTATAGTAGAGAAAAGTCTTCTCCCAAGATGGAGTTCTCTTGTACCCTGCGGCAGCTTTTAAACCAGGACGTCGCTGTACTTTGCTGGAATTATTTCACTTTCTATCAGACCCGGAGGAGCAGCAGCATCCCCACGGTGTGACAGCCATCAGCGTGCTTCACAGTAGGAATGCGGTATTTCTGCTGATGTGCGGTTTTTGTCACGTTCCAAACATAGTGTTAATTTGGTGGGCAAAAACTCCTTTTTGGTGACATCAAACCATAGAACCTTCACCCACTTTGCTTTAGAGTTTCCCTGATACCTTCCAGCCAATGCAAGCCAAGATGTCTTTTGAGTATTTTTCTGCAGTGACTTTGTGCCACTGTGCCATAAGGTTGAAAGCGTTGGAACACCTGGGCAGCTGCCGCCATGCCAGACTGCAGCTCCTTTGCCGTCGATGCAGGCATCTTGGTGGCCTTCATGTTCAGCGCTGCTCGGGCCCCAGCGCTCAGTTTTTGTGGGACGTCTGTGCAGATTTACAGCTGTAGCATAGTGTTCAATCGATGGAAAAAGCCTTTATCTTTCACTTTTGATGTATGATTGTCTCAAATTTGCTTAAACCATTCCTTTGTCTATATGATGTACAGTAGTTTTTCCTTGAAAGTCGCCTAACCAAACTAAATCTAATAAAACAATAAGCATGAAAAAGTCCTAGGGGCTAAATATTTTTTTATAGGGGCTCTACTTTGCCATCAACGTATGAACAAGTCACCGATTGTGATTGGTAAACTTCTAATAGACTGTGGACTGCTTGGAAAACATCAGACAGAGACGTGAGAGAAAAGCTTGTTAAGAATGGCCGACAAATGGGACAAATCCAATGACTGCAGCTGTGGATTTCTCAACCTCACAGCTTAACTCAGTGCAGAGGAAAAGATCCTGCTTTGAGCACATGTACATGCAGAGCCAAAATGGAGAAGGGGGCCGTTTTTGCTTCTCAGTCGAGAATCATCCCATCCTTGTGTAGACACAGCTTTGATGGATGCTTTGCACTTCTTTGCAATTGTTGTCAGAGTCCCATCCCATCAGGTCCATGGCATTTTTGCCTTAAGACATGAAGCTCTACGTAGGGCGAGGAGGTGCTTTAGCGGTGAAATGCAGATGCTGCGTGGTCAGCAGTCATGCTACCGTACTCTTCATTTGATACTAATATAGGTCTTAATGTAATAATCTTATATTGAATGTGACCATAAGAGGTTAGATGTTTCCAGGTGATGAGAAAGAGCCCTACAGCGATCGTCTTAATTATTAATCGTTAAAAATTTCATGCACATTAATTACACTGTCCCCGTATCCGAGTTACATGTACAAATATCATTTTACAGTTTTTTTGCACACTTTTCACAGCTTACCTTTTCAACTGGATTTACTTTATTTTTTTTCCTACGTTGTTTTCTGATCTGTACTTCCATGGCCAGCCTGTAGGTGGTAGTAAAGAGCGTCAATAGACAAATCCTACCCGCGTTTCAGAGGAATCATTCAGCAATGAGCACCGAGAGCCATTGGGATCCAAAGCAAATTCCCTATATGTGTGGGAGTACTTGGCTAATAAATCTGATTCTGATTCTGACTGATGAGCACTGAAAAGGACATTGTTGAGACAATGTCTTGGGGCCAGGGGTTTGGTACAGGATATCAAGCTTGGGATTCTTTCTGAGAACTGAGGCAACATTGTCTGCATGTAGACACCAGTAAAACATTCAAATTAAACAAAATGTGAGCGGCGAACAGGGCTGGAATTACAAACAGAAGAAGTTATGAGCACACTTTTGATCCCGGTTGCATTCATAAGCCAGCGTACAGCACCTTCTGCAGAACGTTATTGCACCACCACAAACTTACATGTTAAATACAGGAGGTCAGCACATGTATCTCACAGGCAAAAGTACCAGTGTACATGATTTGTGGGTGGGCACAGTTTCTCATCTTGCATGCCAGTCCACCCCAAAAGCAGGATAAACTTTGCCCTGAGATGCAAAGACAAGGCACCAATAAATATTTTGTCATGCAGGAGAACCATCAACGTTTTGTCAGTCAGACATGATGGCTTTTATTTGACCACATTTTATTTTGTAATGTTACAGGAATGCTGCATGTTTTTCCTTGTAGCCATGAGCAGCTCTCAGCCGGCGGGTAGTGGCTGGGTGGTCCTTCCTTCTATCGTTTATCGGGTGTTTCTTCCCAGGCCCTCCAGTGAACGTAGCCATGGCTATTGAGGTAGCCAGCATCGACCACATCTCCGAAGCCAACATGGTAATGTAGACCCTTCTCGGGGTATCATCACGATCAGTCTGACTCCTCAGCTAAACAGTACAAATTGCTAGGATACCCATGCGGTGACAGCTGAGATACAGTTTGCATGTGTACGGTGGATACGGTGGACAAGAAATTAACGGCTGGCTCTCAGCAAGATAAGATGTCACGCTTGCACACTGGTGTCCACTTGCTTGGATAACTGAATTGAATTGATAGCTGCTGTTTGCCATGACATTAACTCAACTGTCCCATCCCCCCAACCCCCCGGGGCTCGGTCAGGAGTACACAATGACCGTGTTCCTACGCCAGAGCTGGAGAGACAGCCGCCTGTCCTTCAACCACACAAACCGGACACTGGGGCTGGACAGCCGCTTTGTGGACAAACTGTGGCTGCCGGATACCTTCATCGTCAATGCCAAGTCGGCCTGGTTCCACGACGTCACGGTGGAGAACAAGCTGATCCGCCTGCAGCCGAACGGAGTGATCCTCTACAGCAGCCGGTGGGGGTCGGGCTCAGGATGCGGGTGGAGCTCCTTCAGGGGTTCGAACAAACAGTTCCGAGAGGATGGGGTTGGGCCAGATTTGTGTTCCAGTGGTGGCTGATTTTTTGTGCGATGTCATTTCTTGTTGTTTTATGAAATAGTAAAACATCAGTTTTTATTCTTTCTCTCATTCAACCTCAGTTTATGCTCATATTTTTACTTCATATTTTAATAATTAAATATGGATAGTAGATATTTTTAACTATAAACCGGGCAAACAAGACTGGCAGCCAAAGCATATAGGATGCCTTGTAATCAAAAGACCCGGGTATTTTTACTGCGGTAAATTGGCTTAAATACAATGATCAAGGGTACCACAGCACAAGCTGAAATTCAAACGCGTGCCCTTCACTTTGCAAGGCAACAGCCACAACCACTACGCCACCTGCTGGCCCAGTGCTACCACAGCGGGGTGTGTGCAGCAGATTAGTGCAGGGACCCTTTGTGATGATGGTGTGAACGGTGACAATGTTTTCACCCGTTGTCTCCCTTTAGCATTACCTCCACGGTGGCGTGCGATATGGACCTGACCAAATACCCCATGGATGAGCAGGAGTGCATGCTGGATCTGGAGAGCTGTAAGCCCTTGCATGTGTGGGTGAAGTGGGGATCGAGGAGTTTATTAGGCTGGTGCTCTGATCGGTGACTTGAATGTCCACCAGATGGCTATTCCTCTGAAGACATCGTGTACCACTGGTCTGAGAGCCAGGCGTACATTCATGGCCTGGACAAACTGGAGCTGTCCCAGTTTACAATCACAGACTACAGGTTTGTGACGGAGATGATGAACTTTAAATCCGGTGAGTCCTTGGAGGGGTCTTCGTGACACTGACAAGAGTTAGCAGTTTGGCAACAACTGTCCTGGAAATGCACCAGGACACAGTGTTATACATGATATGCTGTGGTGCCATGTCAGGATTATGTTGATGATGCCATGTGGTGGGCAACGGGTGGAGCATTGGTTTCAGCCTGTGGACTCAACTGAGCTGATACAGTAAAAATGACCACGCTGTATGAATGAGTAAATCACTGCAAGCTGCTTTAGGAAGTGTCTGGTAGCAATGCAGTGGAAGAACTCTTACTGTAGTGCAGCACTGTAATTTCAATATTTTGCTTCTTTAAAAAAATAACAGCTGGCCGCTTCCCGCGACTCAGTCTCCGCTTCCAGCTGAGGCGCAACCGCGGCGTCTACATCATCCAGTCCTACATGCCGTCCATCCTCCTGGTGGCCATGTCCTGGGTTTCGTTCTGGATCAGCCAGTCAGCAGTTCCTGCCAGGGTGTCTCTTGGTCAGCATTTCACGGGGTTACCCCCCAGTCTTCAGTTTACCAACCCAATTCATACCTAGAAACTGCTTTTTTGCCGATATTTATGAAACAAAATGACAAATTCATTGTTTCTTATGGGGAAAAAATCAGCTTGTATGGAAATGCTGTTTTTTCCCCGAAATGCACCAGAAATGTGTAGGTTGCTAGTTGCTGTCTGAAAAAGGGCACGGATTTGAAATTCGGTTCAAATTTACCTCATATGTGAACAGAATTTGTATACGTATGTGAAAATGTTGACTCTAAGTCAGATTTAAACGTATAAACTGAATGGGTTTGCAAAAGTAAAATTTTGCTATTTGAATGCTTACAGATCAAGGGGTAGATGTCCATTTATGCCAGTAGCTGAGTCATGGGAGTGACATCACACTTCCGCTATATATCGCATAAAGAAGTCATGAGCGATGCTGTTGGTCATACTGGTTTCCTCAGGCATCACAACGGTGCTCACCATGACGACGCTGATGGTGAGCGCCCGTTCCTCCCTTCCCCGGGCCTCCGCCATCAAAGCCCTGGACGTGTACTTCTGGATCTGCTACGTGTTTGTGTTCGCGGCCCTGGTTGAGTATGCGTTTGCACACTACAACGCCGACTACAACCGCAAGCAGAGGGCCAAGATCAAGGCCAGCAAGATGAGCGCAGAGGTGAGAGGGTTAAGAGTGCTGAAGGTGGAGGAGACCTGGAGGTGAAGGAGTGATGGAATGAGTGGTTGTGGGAGTGTTGTGTTACCTCACAGTGCAAGAGGTTAGCTGGGGGAATCACAGTCTCCTTTTTAAGCAAAGAAAACAACAACAGCAACAACAACAACAGGGGACCTTTTCGTGTTCAAGTGCAGCTGAAGAGAACGCGTAACAATTTCCTAACTTAATATAAACACCTTTAATGTTTCCAGAACATTAAAGCTGTTAATATTCTTTCACATTGACAAATAAACTATGAAATCTCTCAGAACATCAGTATATTGACACTAACTCATAAGCTTGTTTTGGCTGTTATTAAAGGGATGTGGTCAGATATGATGTTCCAGGTATTCACACTGATCTGAAATGACTATTTTCTGAGGTTGACATTAATCTGACTTTTTTTATACCCTTTATACAGTCTGTTGTGAAGAATGGAAAGCAGGCCATGGTGCTCTTCTCTCTATCCGTGGCTGGGATGAACCAGGGTCTCGTGGTCTCCAACCGCCAGGGTCGAGCCCAGAAAAGCACCGATGTCCCCGAAGACACGGCAGAGGCAGAGCCCCGACGGACACGGGGCAGGAAACTGGAAGGGCCTGAGGAGAAGAAGGGGTGCCTAAAGTCCATGTTCAAGCCAATTGATGCCGACACCATCGACATTTATGCCAGGGCCGTGTTCCCAGCAGCCTTTGCAGCCGTGAATGTCATCTATTGGGTGGCATACACCATGTGAGCAGGAATTGAGAAGCCAGGCAGCCTCTTCAATGTGAACATCGTAAGCTGGATGAAATGACAGTGGTTCAATTTTGGCCCTTCATCCAAATGATCCACAACTGGTGAAATAAGAAAATACTGAAGGGACCCAGAGTGGAACCATGAGGAACCCCATAATAGAAATGAGTGGGGGACTAAATTGTTTAGCATCCTGTTCTCATGATGAAGAGTAAAACATCATGAGAACACTGACCTAGAGCATGTCCTTCGCAGAGCACTTTGTAGCAGTTTTGATCATTGCAAAGAAAACCCTCAAAATAGAATGTAAGCACTTTAATCGGCTATGGACTCTGTCGCTTTACAGCATCACAGGTGGAAACTGCCAAACGGAGGTTTGTAAGAAGGGGTAGCAAGGCATGATTAGCGTGCGGTAACTGTGAGCGAGAAATGTGGGCTATTTTGTCAACATAGAATATAAAAAATATGAAAGGCATAATGGAGCTTGTTGTCTTGGCCCTGTTTCCAACAGCATCTCCTTCTGATTGGAGGAGGTGCAATGCACTGATGCCACAAGACTCTTGAGTTCATTGGGGTTTGGATGTGACAGAAGCTGTCGAAATGATTTTAATGCCAACCGTAGCTGCAAAACGGCAAACCGAATAAGACAATATAGCCTAGTGTGCATGGCTCCCCCACCCCCACACCCACTCATAGCCCGACCCCTGTGTCAAGCGCAGCCCTCCTTTGTTTTTCTTCCAACTTTTCCCACTGATTTTTTTTTCTTGCCTTTGATTTTATATGTTGGGGCGTCTTATCACTTCCTGCCAGTTGCTCTTTGTCAAGATTATTAAAAGCCATTCCTGCCGTACCTGTCTTTATCTCTGCTGCCTTTGTCTTCTGCTTGTTGCTTCACACAATGTTTTGGTACTGCTTGGTGCTCATAATTACCAGGTGGAACGTACCTTGTACAGCAGTAAGGGTGAAAGGAGGAAATCGTAAGGGTCCACAGCGATGCTCAAGTGGTCCATCAGTATGATTCTGCAGTTCAGTTTTGTCCCATCCTCCAAAGGGTTCAGAATTTAATATTGGAACTTACTGGAGGGACCCAGAGTGGACCCCTGAGGAACCCTACAATAGAAATGAATGTACAAACTATAGTTTAGAATCATGTTCTCATGATGATGACTAAATGACAAGTTTTCCGCATTCGAGCAAGTAACACATTTATTTTCATATCTATGCTTTCATTATTATTATTATTATTATTATTATTATTATTATTATTATGTTCACTGAAAAGGGAGTCCTGGAAAACTGCTGGGCAAAGTTAAATGGACGCCAGAGTACAATTTCCAGTGATCGATGCACGCCATTTTCCACCGAGAAGTGTTAAAAAGCTGATTTTTTTCTCATCTGAGTTGAAGCACAAAATGAGCTAGAATTGTACAGGAAGCAGAAGCCTCAGGTCGTGTGAACAGTGAATTGGAATGTTGGTCATCAATGAGCTTTGCAGCTTTCCAGTATCTTTCTTCCAAGTACTCCAAAGCCTGGAGGCACCACATGGGTTGTCTTGAGCTGAAAAACCAAAATGTTTTGGTTTTTTTTCCATGTACTGGAAGTTTCTTTGACGCTGGTAGGCTGTTTTCTTATCACAGCTTGCAGGGTTGTGAGCCAGGGTTGGGAGTGGAAGGGAAAGGAAGCACCCGGCCCTGCAGAAAACCCATAGCCCTGCCTGTCTCCAGGCCCTGTGATAACTTTGTTCTTGGTCCAGGAAGGTGACATCATGATGGATGATGATGGAGACCCTTTTTTATCTCTGGTGGTCTCTACTCAGTGACAAAATGGCCACCGCCCACTTTCTTCTTGTTCTGCCCCTTAAACTCCATGGGGTGGCTTCTGTGTATGTATGTGTCTAAGTACGTGTGTGTGTGTGTGTGTGTGTGTGTGTGTGTGTGTGTGTGTGTGTGTATGAATGTGTGTGTGTGAGTGCACATGAGGGTCCTCTTTAAAGGCAGAAGCTGGCATCCTAAGCAGCCAAATTTAGAGAACACAATGCCACTCACATCCACCCAGTAAGCAGCTCTGAAGACCAACCTCATGACTTCTGGAGATCTTCAAGAGAATTTCACCAAACTTTGAAGACCTGCATCAAGACATCACATAGCCCTGTAAGTCCAGGCGCCTCAGAAGCTAAGCAATATGTTAGTGAGCAAAAAAGAATTAGTGGCAATAAGAAGAGAAGCTTTAAGATGAAGTGAAAATGATGAAAGAAGCTGGACAAAATGGCATTTGCCTTCTGTAGAGGTGTCAGATATATTTCAGTCCCTTAGTCGATTGTCTCTGTCCATATTGTTCCTTCATCTGGTGCTTTTTTAGAGGGCTTCTAGAGTTCACTTACAGCAGAGTGATTTCCACTGGATCAGCTCAGGGTAAGTACCCTACACAAGGGGGCTACAGGAGGGGAGAGGGTTCAGATGGAAGGGAGCAGCTTGAACCCCTGCACCACATGCTGCCCCTTTAAGATACTCACTGTTATTTGGCTTTTGGTTTTGCTGTCTATGTGAAAGTACTTACTGACCAGAGATGAACCCTTCCTTTCAGGAGACTTTCTGAAAGACTCAGTGCTTCTTTGATGCAGTGCCTCTGTTTCTGACTGCACTTGTGGACCCTTGAAGAGAGCTCTTGAGTGGATGGCAACCTGGTTTCCACACCCATGCCCCAGTGGCCAGGCTCGCCACATCCTCCTGGCGGTGCTGAGCCGTGCGCTGTTCGCTGTGCATGGCGTGGTGACCGTGTGGCGGGTGGTGGCGGACGCAGGCCAACCTGTGTACTGGCTGCTGCTCACCGGCGTCGCCCTGCTGGCTGTGGAGATGCCCATCACACTGAGGTGCACCCGCAACGGCGAATGGAAATGGTGAAGCTCCGATCTTTTCTCGCCCGCTCCTCTTTTATCCTCATATCCTAAGTGTGGGAGGGCAGTGGCATTCGATGGGGAGCTTCTGCAGGTGCAGTTCACTCACTGGGGAAATGACAATTTTCTTCTTAAAGAAACCATAACTTTAATAAATCGTTTCTGTCCTGAGATGCAGAAAAATGCACAGAACCCAAGAACCCAGGAGGGCGAATGTGATTTGTGCAAGTCGCTGCTGTTTGGTGTTCCAGCAAGCAAAAAACCAGGTTGTTGAATGAACTCAGTATATAAGCACAGCAGAAGTAAGGTAAAATAAAACAAAAGGAGGGAAAACCAAACAGACCCTTATCTCGAGTTCAAATGATAAGAAGACCTAGTGGGGGACCGCAAAGAGATAAAGTGCCCTATAAACAGAAATTGACCACAAGTTTCCCGCTGCAGAATTAAAACTCACATCCGAAAACTAAAAGCGAACAAACACTAAAGCCATAAAACTCAGAGCACGGCGCAGTATTTCCTCCAAGTTGTCAGGAGCTCTTCGTCCTCTTGCTTGTACGCCGAGGCAGGATTATACTTTTTGGCGGAAATGAGTTTTTTCCCTCCTCCTATAAACATTTCTGCATTGTAGTGAATGAGTCCAGACGGAAATACAGCATCAGAAAGCGAAGCTCGCTGCGTTTTCGCCCGACGCGATAAGCCGCTTAGGGGGCCGTGAAGACAGCGCACAGCTGTTGCTGAACTATGAGCCGTGGTTATCGGCGGAGGCTTGCGTGCAGCTCGCAGTTCTTGTCAGACCTCCTCTGCAGTTAAGTCGGTGGCAAATCAGCACAACGCATTGCAACTCACCTCCGTGGCGCACTTGGCAGAGTGGAGGTCGAACCCAGAGCAGGCTGGGAGCGTGTTCACCCAGTGGGCCTCGCTTCCAGGCCTTTGAAGCGCTCTCCTCCTGAAGCAGAGCCTCTGCTTGCTGTATGTGTGTTTGTGTGCATGTGGAGTGAGGGATTTGCATGCGGGGGGAGAACAAGATGAGGTCCTAAAGAGGGAACTTTCCGGAAGCCAGGGCACTATGCTCTCACTCCTCCTACCCTCGCCCGCAGGTTCTCCCCCATGGTGTTCCTGTACCTCAGCACGGTCATCCCCTCTATCTGGTTCCTGGAGCTCAACCTGCTGCAGACAAATGGTCCCGCTGCTTCGCCCTCAGGGAGTGACCTGCAGCTACTGGCCCACATTCCCATCGCCGCCGTACGTACTGCCGAGGGGCAGAGTCGCTGTCCGCTACACCCACCTCCCCCAGCTTTTAGTTCCCTTTTTCTTCCGGTTTTGTAGCTGAGCAAGTGGCGTCCACACGTGGTTCAGCCCCCGGGTGTATACTTGGCACCGCAGCATGTGAATCTAACACGGCCACTGGCTGCAAGCAGAGCCGTTAAAAGAATTTCGCTTAGCGGGAAGGATATGGGGTCAAATCCCGCCAAAAAATCCCTGTATGCTGTAGGATTTCTGCAGGTTGTACTTTCAAATCCCTCTACAAACACACGGAGCTATGAAAAAGGAAAACTGGAAATTGTACATTTACTTATTTAACTGATGCTTTTGATCCAAAGCAGCTTATGATGTTAAGCTACTATTTACACAGCGGCTAATTTTTATTCTGTTACTTTAGGTTAAGTAGCTCATTGAATGTTACTACAGCACAAGGTGGGATTTGAACCTGTATCCTTTGAGTAAAAATGGGGAGTACCACACCACCTGCTGCTCCAACTGTGCACATTACTCTGCTCTCAGCTTTGAATCCCACCTCCTACTGTAGAACCCTAGAGCAAGGCATTTACCCTGAATTATAAGTAAAAATCAGTCCTTCTGGAGAAAATAATAAGAAATGAAAGTAAATGTAATAACTGTGGAATATGTCAGGCACTCTGGATGGTGAGGTGTAGCAGGGCTAACTGGCTGAATGCTCCTGGCCACCGCAGGGCTTGGTGCAGCTGGACCCTGAGAACTGGGCCGCCGGGCTCGAACAGACCATGCTCATCGTGCTGGTGCTCGGCCGCTGGCTCATGCCCAAGGGTGACATGTCGCGCGACCAACTCTCGCAGCTCCTCATGGCCTACGTGGGCCTGGGTGCTGACATCTTGGACGTCTTTGACACCTTCCGAGAGCCAGAGGTCAGGACCAACCAGGCTGTGGTGCTGGCTGGACTCGGCCTCTTCACCTGGGCTCTCATGCAGTTCCCTCTGGTGCTGACCCAAACAAGCCCACCAAGGCCAAGACGCCCCCTGGAGGATGGGAGGACCGAAGGTGCGGCTTGGTCCTGCTGCTCGAGCGAAGCATGGAGCCTGCTGCTCACGGTGGGCCTGCAGGACGGGCCCTTCCTCATCTACCGCCTCTACCTGATGGCCCGGGAGAGGGTGCTCAACCAGCTCATGATCTTCTTCACCTGCAAGAACATCCTGGTAGTGCTGCTTGAGATATACCGCATCCTGGTGGTCCAGTGCGAGAGGGAGGGGCATGCCGCCCCCCATGGTGAAGACGGAACAGAGGGTGGCATCAGGGGCCACAGCTGCCAATCTCCAGAGTCTCCGGAGCCGTATTTCCAGGAAGCTCAGTGAAAGCTCAGGGGCTGACTGGGAAATTGGGGGTCGGCGTGTGTATTACAGCTTCTCTCAGCCCAAATCTCAAACGACATCCGACGCCTGTGGAGGAATGTGTGCAGCTTCCTCACTGTTAGGGTACCCGTGCACAGCGGAACACCAACACTCAATGTTTCTACAAACTGCAAATGGTCAAGTACGATTGCCCTCCTTTGTCCCGATTACCAACTGCTTACATCTTGATGATGAAAACGGATTGCGCAGCTTCTCATCTGAAAGATTTTACACTGAAAACTGCGTAGGACTGCAATGGCATGCGAAAGAGTTCAGCACACAGGCAGGCACACATTCCAAGCACACTGTACAGTCCATAAAGTGCGGTGATGCCCTATTGTTGTAATGGCTCGTAAAGTGACAAACTGCTTGTTAGGTGAATCTCGGATTTCATTTACGAAGGGGAGTTTGTCACATTTCAGCACAACGGGGCCGAAATACAAAAGGCCACCCGGGCACGGAGGAAGCGCCAGGCCCGCGAAGGGAGGGTTCGGTGATGTGAGCTGCTGTATGAGAGAGAGATGTAACCCTATCATTGGGTCTTACAGCATACAACATCTCCTCACATTTTCACACATCTGCTGCGCAAAAGACAATGAGAAGGACTCAGAAAGAAATGACTTGGAAAATTATGTAATTGTTCGGGACAATTTCAACTTTTTTCAAATGCTGTCTAGGAATGGTCCATCACAGGATGCAGATGGAGATGCACCCACCCTGGTCTCCATTTCTGGATCCTACTGAGGAGCTCTGTTCTGCATGGAGGTGCACAGCGTATGATCATCGACCTCATGACCAGCTGTTCGTGCTGGGTGCGGTGGATGCTGTGCGCGAGGACATCGCAGCAGATGCTTGTAGGGGATGGCTGCACCACTTGGTGTAGCAAGGGAGAACATCGGATGTGATGGGGATGAAAGTCTGTGGCCTGACATGCGCAACAGGATGTCCAATGAGGTGAAATGAGCTAGGGAAAGCCTGAAAGTTGCATTTTGGGAGACAAGGAGCCCATTCACCGTGAGCACCGTCATTCCGACAACTCATCTCAGCATTGCAACTCACGGTGACGAAGGAACTTTTCGTTTTGGTCCGACTGACTGACCGACCGAGTTATCGACGGAATTATTTTCTTTTGAATTAAAGGTTTTGGGTGAGTTACAGCCTTTTTCAGTTTAACCATAGTGTTGTGCCATACACGCTATTTTGGCAAATGCACTTACAGTAGTGAGAAAGTTTCAGGAAACGTACCAAAGCAGTTGAGAAAATTTAGTAAGGGGAGGCCCAGGAACAGACAGAAAAACCCCATAAGAAAGGCCTGATCGTGATGTTCTCCTTCTGCTGGAGGAGGTGGCGACACAGAACTGCAGCAGCTTTTCATCAGCAATTTCAAAACAGAACAAACACGTTTCATGTGCATCTTTCACAACCTTTTGTTCCACTCTGCTCTGGAATCTTACCCTATAAATGTATGTGCTGTAATGTGTCTAAAAATAATTATTCATGCTAAATCATGATGTAAAACAGATATTTGTATTATATTTCTATATTACTAATCCTTCCAGTGACTTCAACTGAAAAAAGTATTTCAAATGCAATCGATATTTCTTTATGTAACAGTAGGGGTGTGTTAACTGTATTCTACGTAATGAAATGTCACTGCATTTTAATTTAAAATATTTAAACTTTTTCATTTTATTATCATTATTTTAACATCTGCAGCGTTAAAAAAGCCTGCTGAAGTGCATTGCATGGCCTGAGAGAACTGGGCTTTACTTTGCATGTCAGTGAGCACGAAGGGTGGAGGCATAAGCTGTCTTCTTCCTTCCCACCACCAGATGGCAGTGTCACCTTTTTCAAACGTCGGAGTGGCCAGTGACCCGCTGACAAGTAAGAAAAAAGGCAAAATCTTTAAAAGCAGCACAAATTCTGCTGGGCAGTGCAACACGTGCAGTAAAAACGATTATATTCAGCCTCAACTGGCTGTTCACTGTTGTTGTTGTTATTATTATTATTATTATTATTATTAACAGTTTACATGTTGCTAAGAGCAAGTTAAAACTATGCATTAATGGCACACACACTGAAATGTTCTCAAGGTAGTGATGTGAGGTCTGCTACTATGGAGAAAACTCCCAGAGACTTGGGCAGGCAGCCGGGCACTGGGAATAAATGCGGTAAAACCAATGAATGACTACTGGGAACCATTAACACCCTCCATCCAGTAGTGAGTGTGATGCCGCTGGGTCGCTGCCATGTGTGTAAAAATAGTAAAAATACCGGTATAACAGCCACGAGAGCCCTGAGAAACAAGGAACTAGGTTGCCCTTGTATTTTTTACCACATGGTGACTCGAGTGCCCTCTTTTCAGCTCACCAGTCAGCAGAAAAACCAAGATTCATTGTGAGTGCATCTGCCTTTCATTCACGGGGCAACTTGTCATGGTGTAGGGGTTGGAGCCACCATCCTGCAGAGGAAGGAACCAGGTGTGAGTCCCATGGCTGCTGCTGTACCCTTGAGCAAGGCGCTGGCTCCAATTTGATGGAGAATTACCCTGCCGCATGCATAATAGTGCATAATATACCATGGTATTATTTGATGCTATACTAGCACAGTGTACAGACATTGTGGGTTGTCTGGAAGAGAAGTGGCGGAAAAACAAATTTATTATCATGACATACCAATCATATAACAACAACAACAACAAAAAAATAAATAAATAAAAAAAAATAAAAAACCAAGCTCGATGTGAGCGCTGAGCACTAGGAGGCAGTGTTCTGCTGCTTGGGCCCCCGTGGTTCACGACACCGAAATATCCATCACACTAAGTGGAGTTTCACACACATCTATGTGATTCCATCAGTTTGTGGAAAACTGTTGCACAATTTCAATATGCAGTGCACCCCTCCTGGAAAGATATTCAGCCAAAATTTGGGGAAAATGTAGAACAACATGGAAAATTAACACATGCGGTTTTACATTAAATTATGTATATCTGAATGGTTATGAATATAAATATATAAATACATGTGGCACATGGGAATGTTTTGCCTGAAATGTTGAGAATGGCTGACAGTGGATGAATATGGGGGGGGGGGGGTGTATAAAGATAAGATGGAATACGGGCGGAATAAATGCAGTTATGGAGGATCCTGGCAGGGGGAGCCGGGCCTCAGAGCGCCTCGGGGGGACGCGGCCACCTCCCCGCACATCCACGGCGTCACGCTCTGACGGGATTTCGGCACTCGGGGGAGGGCGAGTTATACCAGCGCTGTTGCAAACCCTCAAATACAGTAGCCCACATAGGAGGACCGCCATGAAGAGGGGGACAGAAATGGAGAAGAGGAATGGAAAAAGGAGAAAATGAGGACAGGGACCAAAGACGGTGGGACAGAAGAAGAACTGAGGAATGAAGGAGAGCCAGAGAGAAGGTGATGAGAGAGGAAAAGATGATAAAAAAAGGATAGGAATGGGAAACAGAGAAGCATGGAAGAGGGAAATGGAGGAATGGAGGAGAGCAAGAGAGGTGACCACTTGAGAAGAAGGGATGAAGAAAGAACCCTAGGGATGGAGGTGAGAAATTATAGAAGGAGATAAAAGGAGGAATGAAAGAATGGAAAAGTATGAGTAGGAGCAGAAGAGAGGAAGACCGGAATGGGTGGGAAGGTCCCTGGAGACTCGGAGAGAAGCCATACCGGCCCGTGGATGCCCTGTGGAGTCTTGTCTTTCAGCTATGATATTGAGAAGACCCCATGTCCCCCTGTACCCCCAGACTGAAACATACTCTGTACAATCTGAGCCAATCCAAACTCAGTTTTGCTAGCCACCCTGTGTGTAGTGCTGTGCTGACTAACACACACGCACATAGGCAAGTGAGACTGTACCTGTTGTCTGTTCTCTTTCAGGGTTTTGAGCTACTGCTCAGTCACCTTCACTGAGCAGTAGACCTTCATGACGAATGCAACTAACCAGCAAGGACCACCACCTTGAGTGTTTCTTACAGCACGTGTTTTCTTTGTAGACCTCTGTGAGACAACGACAGTCTCTCTGCCGCTGCATCAGCAGTATAATAATATAATACATATAATAATATAATACAGTGCAATGAATTCATATAAAACAGTATAATAAATATACTTTTCATATACTCCACTCTCACTGGGGAGCTGCACTGACACAGATGAAGATGTGGTGTAGGGCCTCCCCCTTGCACTATGAGGACGCAAGTTTGAATCCCATCTTGAGCTGCGGTGCCCTTGACCAAAGCGCTTACCCTGACCAGTGGTGATAAAGTATTGCCCCCCCCTACTGTTTTCCCCTTTAATTGCATATTTGCCCCCCTTTTCAGTTTTGGATCTTTTGACAGAATGCAATATTAGACAAAGGGAGTAAGCACAGCATAACAGCTTTAAAAGTGTCACTTCACTTGTTTGAGGAACTAAGTTAGATGACACCCATATCACCCATGTGGAAGACTAACTGCCCCCTTAAACTTAATGGGGGGGCACCTTTGCAGCAGTAATGCGGACAAACTCTTGTATCACAAACTGATATGAGCCTTCCACATCGTGGTTTACTGCACTCTACCTTGCAGAGCTGCTTTTCTGCTTCACTCCAGCCGTTTATTCTTCTTCCCCAGTTTCTACGCTGTATAACATGATGGCAATGTAGCAGCTCCTACAGTCATCTAAACAGTTCTTTACTTACTGTCACCAACAACACCTATTTGTACCTACTTTTAACCTCTGTACTCCTTTTTTAAACATTCACATTGTAGTGACTGCTGTGCTCGGACGGAGGAAATGAGGACACTATGCTCCGTGACACAGCCTTTTATTGTACACTGGGCAGCAGGATAAGGCAACAGCCAGGTAGAGCAAGGAAACAACTGCTGTTTAGTTTACACCCTGAGACCAGTTAACCAGTCAAGCACTTCTCTCAACCCATCGGAACTGGCAGACTCCAACAATGCAACACATCTACGGTTGGACGCTATTCATAGACGTAATACTGACACCTACCACAAGGGGCGCCTACTCGTAGCATCCAATGCTACAAAAATAATCTTTCACGGAAGAAAATTACAGTATTTGTATGATATTGATCTATCTATCTATAGTCTGAGTGGTGCATTAAGAACCATGAACACGTGGTTCTCTGTGACCTCAACCTCTCATCATGGAGGAGCACATTGGCCACTGGGGGATAAAACTGCAATCGATACGATCAATACAACTGATTGTGATCAATAGACCCCCCTGCAGAGTCCCTGTAGGCCCCAGATTCCCATGCTGTGGTTCTGCTGCTGTGTGACTGCCCGTCGCAGGTGCCGATTGCTCACCACGGACCCTCCCTCTTATGGCGCTCCAGTGGGCAGCGCCGTGGGGGGTCAATTTCTCCACTTTGACACTTACAAGCCAATTGTTTGCCCTGATTGTCCTGCTCACCAACACGGGACATTCAAATATCCTCCTGGCTGTTCTAGAAAGTTCTTACAGAACAAAAGCTCTCTTGGGTCCTGTACCCACAGAGCTGCATGCTTAGGGCTTCCTTCCACTGTTACTTGTAGTATAATTTTTTATTATTTACTGAATCATTATCCTTAACTGGTTATCCTGTTCAGAGTTGCTGCAGTCTGTAGACTCTTACCCTGGGTGGGGTGCCTGTCAACTGCAGGGTGGTGCCCCCCCCCCACACACACACTCATTCAAATTCACACACTATGGTCAATTCAGAGTCACCAGTTCATCTTGAAACACAAGTGTTTGGATTGTGGGAGGAAGCCAGAGCACCCAGAAAAAAAAACCAATGCAGACACAGAGAGAAAATGTAAACTCTTTGGGGCACTATCGCTACTCACCACCCCACCATGACACTCTCCACTGTCATCAGTTTGCTAACTTTGAACAGCCATTATTTAACAGACACCTTGACACCAATTGTAGTTGCACACTACTTCTACTGAATTCCGAATGCAGTACATGCAACAGTATAATTTTTACCCTATGGGTTCAGGGTAAGTACCTTGATCAAGGGGAATGATCTGGGTCTTTCCGCTGCAGAGTGAGAGCTATGACCACTACTCCACCTGCTGGTTCAGAGAGATTCAGTCTTTCAGACTGCAAATACGGTACAGTAAGACAGTCCTGGCAACAGCAGTAAGCTCTGCACTGATAGTAACAGAAAGAGACCTCCGGACTGAACTTCAGTTGAAGCAGCAGAGATCTGAAGGCGAGTTTATTAACTGCAAAGTGCCTTTAATAAGAGACCCGGGAAACAGTGTGGGAGTGACTGACAGCCCAGCCGGTGGGGGGTGGCGAAAGAGCTGCAGCCACAGGCTTGTCATTTCAATGCTATTTCGGGGTGGTGGTGGTGGTCGTCTGAGCTGGATGTTCGGCCGATCCACACAGCCAGTGCGAAGCGCACCAAAAACGGCGCTAAACATCCTGCTAAAGAGCTAAACAAATAAAGTGGGCAGCGGTGCGAGACCTCTGTCTACACAGATTAATGCACACAATGTGTGTGCTGACAAGCCCAGCAACGGAGACAGTGCCTTCAGTGACTTTGACTGTCGGTGACAGACAAACAACAGCAAAAAATGCACAACAAAATGTATATTTTGTCAATATAAGAGCAGCAAAAAATACAGGTATACTGAAGGACACCAAATTTGTTGCATCCTACATTTAAACATAGTGCTGTGTATGCAAAACATCTTTAAGACTACTTAGTGACCACACACTGTGATCCTGCATTAAAAATTGCTATGCACTGTATTTAAATATGTATTGTTCAGCAACATATTTTTCTATAATATTCTCTAATTAATCAAAATACATGTTAAACATAAAATAATTAAAATTCTTTTATTTTTGTTATATTTTTGCTATGTTGTAACTACAGTAGTCCCTCAGTGTCCATCTCTAATTCTCCCCGAAAATGTGTTTGACACCAAAACGCTCCCAGCCCCTCTGTATAACTATCAACCCATAATTTTAGCCCTGATAAAACAGAGTAAATACCAATTCTCTAATTAGAAAACACTTAATGTAGTTATTAATTTGCATGTTTATTGTTCGTGGTACAGTATAGTACAGTCCAGGACATTTTCCATGTTAGTGCTACCACCAGTGGGCAAAGGAGATGAGAGGATTAACAATGGGAGTTTAGTCTTATGAGATGCTGAGTGAAAGGAAGCAGTGTCACAGTAAACTGCCGTGTTAGTTAGACACAACAATGGGCATTTAAACAAATACATTTAATTAAAAGATGAAACATCCAATGCATGCGGCAGAGCAAATGTATTAAGATAGAGCAAAGCCAGTGGAAACAGCTGATAAGACACCAGCATGGGCACTTCTGGCTCCAGATAAATTAGAGTACAGGATACAGTAGAGTTATTACAATAAATACTGTATTTTTATTACAGTACACTGTAATTTATTTTAAATTTTATTCAAGTTTCAATATGAAATAGTATGGACAAGCTTTTTATAAAAATTCATTACAGCAAAAGTTTCCATTCAGATGCTGATATAGTTATTAATTTTCAAGAACCGTTTTACTGAAAATTTGGAGATTGAGCACTCAGGTACTGAGAGATTGTTGTGTATAATTATGCAATGTAATGGCATAATGATAATATTGCATTTCCAAAACAATGTATGTAGCACTGCACCGGTGATGCATGTGTTACATTAATAAAATATACATTTTGTTGTGTAAAGCATGTGACAGGTCTGTCATTTGAGTTTTATGTTCAACCAAAAAAACTCAGATGTGTTTCTCATGCATTAACCAGACGAGCACATTTGTTGGTGAAAAGTTCTTTATTGTTCATTTACAGAATGCAGTAGGCAAAAAAGCAATGTTGCAATATTGTCGGTACATATTGACAAAGTCCATTCAGTTATGTTTGCTAGCCAGTCGCTAATTTAGCATCCTTATTTTAACAGTCACATTCGCCTCAGCCCCGTTCTTAAGGTTAGTCATATGCTCAGAAATGGACTTGATAATAACACTCTTTTAGTATTAAGTTCAAAAGTGACAGATTCCATTCCCACACTTATTAACAATAGCAAATTTTTAAGTTTAAAAAAATTAATTCCTTTGTAATTATTTTCTTCCATCTCCTTTAGTGTGGAAAGGCTGAGCACTATTGTGGAGCCTCACAATATACAGATGTTGGAGTCTGCCTCGGTCTGCGGGAGGTGCTGTGCTGTCATCAGACCTTGCTATGTCAGTACGGGAACAGGCAGAGCAGATTTTCTCTGCTATTGTGTCCGGCACACTGGATCCCACCGAAACCTCTGCCACCGCGGCCGCTGCTTCCTGTGGCCCTGGTGTACCCTGTGGGCCAGGAAAATGTAAAACCTGGGAGCACTTAGGTCTCTCATATACACTCCCCATACTCAAATCCCCTGTGGGATTCATGGAGATTTTACCGCGATAACGGTCCATCACAAGTGAAATCTTTGTACCCTTCCTACTTACTGTATTTGTTGACATTCAAACAGGAAATAGGGTTTTCTAAAATATTTTCACGATTCAATTTCCTTCTTGAAAGACTTAGAACAACACTTTGTTATAATCAGAGGAAACAGTCTCAGGACCACGGTAAACTTGGAGTAAAGTTACTCTTGTAATGATGTGTCTTTGGGTTTCTAGCACTGTCCTGGCTAAATACATCATATACACCATATTTTTCACTATAATCATCAAAATGTCCCTGAATTCAGATGAAAACATTCTGATCAGTGGAAAAAATGGATGTTTTACAACTTATCCTTGTTAAAATTACAGCAATTGGTTGTAGCAGCTGGAGTCACCTCTAGTGTACTTGCATTTACTACACTGGGATGGAAAAAGCAGGGCGGTCACAAGGGTGCACGGTCACAAGTGAAACCGAACAAAAGAAATTTGTTTTGTTATTTACTTGCCAGAAACTTTTCTCAAAATGACTTTGTACGCTAAATTTCCTACACTGACTGTTGCATTCATGGAGCTGGGTAACTTTTACGATAGCGGAACAGGACAAAAGGGCATTATGTGCTGGCTGTGCTTATATGAAGACAGCAGGGTGCAGTCAAACTTAGAAACAAATCATTTATTAACAGTTTATACCCTCTCCTCCAGTTTCCCGCCAAAGGCTTTTGGAAATCTGTGTACTTTTTATCTGAGCTGTTTGCAAAGTGCTGCTTTCAGCTTCTCGTCATGTACAGTTTGCTGACCAAGTTTGACAGCCGAGGTCCTGACTTACACTTCATCTTAAAGATATAACATGAATTATGAACCCAACTGGTGCCCATAATGCAGTATAAAAATAACTGGCCAAGGTTCCACTTTAGTGGCATCTGTTTCTTTGCTTTCCTCGTCTTTATCACAACAAACATATTTTATAGATGATAAATCAAGGCAATTTATACATTTTTCTCATTGAAAACCAACTTTGTGAAAATCTGTTTCAAAAAAGATCCCGTCTTTAGAATTGATATAGTCTTTAGAAAACTAAAGTGACTTAAAGGCAGCGGCTGTACTTCTTCCTTCAAAAAATAAAAAGAATAATAGACACACAGACAGACAGAGAGATAGATGCCCAAGTGGGACACCAGACTTAAGGCAGACTAATGAAGATGGCCTGCGCAGACGCAGCCGTGGATCCTCTGCACACTTAAGAACACAGTTGCTGTCACAGCTGCAGTCCTCATTTGGGCAAAACATCTGCTGAAGCCCACTGGTAACACAAGGTCTGCTTTGTGCTTGTCTGCATCCAGTTTATCTAATTTTGAATGCATGCAAAAAAACACAGTCCATTGTGTTATTGATGCGTAACTTTGGTCATTTTGACAGTGCTCAAACAAAGTCTTTTTTTGTTTTCATCACACCGATTTTGGCATTTACAGTCAAAGATTCTGCCTTTATTGGGTTATTAAAAACCTTGTCATGCATGTGTTTATATGCAGGGCTTTTCTGCCTGTTTTTCAGCAAAAACTTTTTTGCAAAAGGGGAAAAACATTAAACACAAAAATCTTTACGCTTATGGCTGCTGAGGCTATCCTGGTTACAGGTAGGATCATCATGATCCTCGTCCATGGGTTTGCTTGTTCTTTAAATGCACAAATTACATTTCGACCTAAAATTTGTGGCCTAAACCTGTACTAGCTACGCTTTTTGTTCTTGTCTAAATTTAACATCACACGTGTTGCTGTACATTTTTAAAACTTTTTTCTTGCTACTTTCCCGCTCTTGTTTGCAGCAATTCCGTCTGTTCTCCTCGATTCTTAATCGATGGCATATCGATGGCATATTCCGTTCCTCCTCAAGCTTTTATGTTTTATCTGAGACTCAGCAAATTCCCAGGGCACTGAAGTACAGTATTTCTAATAACGCAGACTGAATTTCAACACCCCCGTCAGAGAATGAAATGGGAACTATTTCCTTGTTTTTACCCCTGTGAAAAAGTTACACACCCTCCTCCAACTGTAGCGCAAACACTGATGGGTTACATACAAATGTGCACAAAATGTTATAGGATCAAATCTCCGCTACTGCACCTTTTCTCTAGATAATGTTGGTGTTTACCAGAACTCTTAGTGTTAATATAATTGTAATTCTTTTCTTATTTTACACTGGCTGCGTATTTTCTTATCTGGCTGTCAGTTTAGTTTAACTGCTTGCACAAGTCTGGCATGAATGGCAAAAAGAGAAAACAAAACATGCACATAAACTGGTTTGGTAAAACCTTCAGCTGCAGAACTGAGTCATTTAAAAAATTAAAACGTATGTACTGGAAATTCCTTTTCATAAAACTATCTGCTGCACCACAAAATAATGTAACACTGATGTCCATAACCTTCAAGTTGCAGTTAAACTGCAGATTAGCCAAGTAGCACAAATATGTCCATATTACATAAAAGGAAACAAGTTTAGTCTCTCTGAAGTACTTTGTTACTTTTTCATTTCATTATTCTATTGACACATTTACACATTCATTTAAGGCTGTTAAGTATGTACAGCTGAACGGTTGCCAATGAAATAACCATTTATGTTTTCTGTTAAACATTTAAAAAGAACTATTACTCTGTGATAAATGTAAAACACTCAAGCTGCTATTGAACTAAATAAGGAAGATGCCAGAAATCCAACTGTAAGACCTGGACATTTATTCAGCTGACCTGACTCCGGGAACCAAAATGAAGCAAATGCAAAGGGTTGCATTGAAAATAAATAATAATTCTGAGCACCTTTCAAAATCAGTAAATAAATTCTTTGGACCTCATGGTGTCAGGACAGTGACCTCCATCTCAACGTCAGTAAAACAAAGGAGCTGATCGTGGACTTCAGGAGACAGCAGGGGAATGGCCATGCGCCCATCTCTATAGCCGGCGCCCCAGTGGAGAGAGTGAACAGCTTCAGGTTCCTCGGCCTTACCATCACTGAGGACCTGTCCTGGTCACGGCACGCCAGCGTCGTCATCAAGACGGCAACACAACGCCTCTTCTTCCACCGTCGGCTGAGGAAGTTCGGCATGGACAACAGGATACTTGTCAACTTCTACAGATCTACGATCGAAAGTATCCTTACTGGCTGTTTCACGGCCTGGTATGGCAGCTGTAATGTGTCAGACCGTAAAGCTCTGCAGAGAGTGGTCAAGACAGCACAGACCATCACCGGGACTGATCTGCCAGCCCTGCAGGACCTCCACACCCAGCGCTGCAAGAAGAAGGCACTTAACATCCAGAGGGACAGCAGTCACCCCAGCCACAAACTATTCTCCTTGCTTCCATCCGGAAGACGCTTTAGAAGCGTTCGGACGAGGACGAAAAGGTTCCGGGACAGTTTTTTCCCCCCACACCGTAAGACTGCTAAACCACGGACCCCTCCCTGGGCAGTGGGAGCAGTCAATCGGGGTCTGTCTGTCTGTCCATTTCTCCCCCATTATATAAAACTATTGGTGGTGTGTTGTTGTAGGTTTGGTTGCTGTGTTTGTTTTTTCCCTCTCTCTCTCTCCCCCTATGTATATTTTCATACCCTATTCTTATTAATTTACTCTCCTTATTTATTTATTTATTTATTTATTTTCCTTTTTCTAATTCAAGTATTTATTTAACTTTTCTTATACCTTATTTGTACTTTTACATATTTATGTCCATATTTATATTACTGAGGATGCCCGGAAACAAAAACTTTTCATGGTGACAACACTGCTATGCTGTGCTGTTCACCCATGACAAATAAACCGTGACCCCAACCTTGACCTTGACCTTTTAGTCTTCATCTGCAGGGTCAAAAAGCTGTAATAATGAGCTGAAGAAATAATTTTGATGAAAAGTTTGACAAAAGGAACTGACGAATCACCCATCCATCTGTCAGTCAGTCCAGTGCAATGGTTGGCACGGTCCTTGAATTGAAAAGTTAAACTGCTGAATAAAAATTTTGCCCTGTCCTGCTCAAGCCTATTGAGGACACGTCCAATTCCTGCGAGGGGCAAACAACATTTTGATGTATGCTTGTCCGTGGTTCTACCTGACCCATAGCGGTGAGTGAAGTTTTATGCACTCCCAGTTGCGTGTTGTTTGTTCCTTCAGGGCACAGCATTAGGGGCCACAGATCACGTGGTAGGTAGAGCCATCACCTTGCTGTCACCTGCCACCTCACATGTGGTGCCAGAAAAATGCAAAAATATTAGTTGGAAATATGTTCATGTAAATGCAAAATTCACACTGGGGCAGAATTTCTAAACGCTTCCAGCAAGTCCGGCATAGAGACAACTTGCCACGCGCACTGCTCTCCAGCAGGACTTCCCACCAAAATGGGAGGCATGACTGGAGATAATGCTCACAGCCAAATGCCATTTTCCACCTTTTGCGAAGCTCCTAATCTCATTTCTACCAGCATTATGGACGGAAGGGCTGGGAACAGAAGAGCGTGCAGCTATACATTTTGGTGTGAAAAGTTAGCTTCTAAGTGCAAATTTGGACTTTCGGTTAGATACAAGGCTCCTCTAACAGATGCAACATAAAGCACAGATTGTAGTAACTGGCAAACAGAAAAAGAACAGGGAGAAACTTCCAAGACAAAACATGAACAGTTTGTCAGTGGCGGAAAACATCTGTGGGGTGCAAACAGCACGTTTCCGTTTTCCTGGTTTTTTTTCGGAAATTAACTGGAATTTCAGCTGTTTCCATTTCAAGGTATGGCACATCTAACAAAATTCTTCAAAAGCTATTGAGCCCAGCGTCTGGAAGTACTTCAAAATGTAAGCATAGTGGGTAACTGATGCTTTTTTCTTGCTTATTTACTTGGAAGAGAAAAGGGAACTCACAGCTGTTTGCATGAACATCTACAATGTCTGATGTGATGATGATACCACAGTCACAGCAGACAATGAAGGTCTTAAAGCCTTGTTAAAAAGGCAAGGTTGATATTAGAAAATGGGAACAACTAAAGTCATGTCACCTGGAACAGCAACAAACTTTAGTGTCACTGTCATCAATATCTTCTGCCTCTTGTGAGCAGTTATCAACCAAAAGGCATTAAAGACAGTAAGTAAGTGAAGAGTAGCATTTAGCGGGGCTACAATGAAATTTCTGGAAAAGGTCCTCAAATGTGCTAATTTTTCTTGAGATTTCTCTAACACTCCATGGATGTGAAAGTGGGTTAAAAAATGTACTGTTTTTTACTGTAGTACCAAAGGAGACTTTTCAGGTGAACAGCATGGAAAAAAAAAAGATGGATGCTGGATCCAGAAGGCACAGAACTCTCAGAGGAAGCGTGGATGGTGATGCTGAGATGATGCTTTGCACACATGACACAAAGATTAAACTCTTGAAAAGATGGTGATGATTGGAAAACTTGGAGGAAAAGGAAGAAGGTGACATACAACCAGATGGATGCACTCAGTCACAGTGACGATGGAACCTCCCTCCAACACTAAGAGCACAAGAACATTCTGTAGACTCAGTATTTCAGAGCCAACATCAAGTCAATGCACTCCAAACAGACTACAAACAATAAGCACTTTTAAATATCATCTAGCTTTCAAAACCAGCAAGTCAAAAACTGGGTTTCTCATACTGGCCATCAGTCTGGGAGCTGGCGCCACCTGCATGCCATACCTGAGCAACTTGGGTTCAATGCTCATCAGGGGTCAAAACCCCAGCGGTTAATCAGCATCCCACTTATTGACCAAAGTCTTTAGGCCACCTGAAGTTTTCCAAATTTATGTTTAAACAGCCAAATAACAAAAAAAGGATTTTGCTTAAGGGCTGAATGTATCGACATTGCTGGATGGAAGTACCACGCGCACGAGCCTGTTGTACTAATGGAACTGCATACATGTTATGCAGCCCTGAGCGCAGTTACTGCTCCTGCAGCTGTCAAGCAGGAGGAGGCCTTGTGGTTCTACAGCCCCCTGCTTACAACAAGGCGGCCCCTCAAGGCAGACGTGGATCTTTTACAGAGGTGGCCGAGAGTGACGGATGACTGGACGTGTGGCTGTGTGTTTGGGGTGACTGAACATTGTGTCACGGGTGGATCACGCAGGCTGCTTGCACTGGCATCCGCATCCATTATGCACACCTCAGATGGTGCAGTGGGCAGCAGGCAGGCTTCATCCTTGAGGGGTCTGGAATAAACAGCGTTCCCCCACTGCTCTCCCCTCCGGCTGCTTCCGCCCAGGAAGGCATATCCTGATCGCTTATGACGCGCGGCACCTCTCATAGGGCAGGTCAACATATCCCGCTTGCACATGGCCAGTACGGGCAAGCATACACTTTCCTCATTAGAGCTGCAGTAACATTTAAGCGGGAGATCTTGTTCGGTCAACCAATACCCAAAATACCATTGATCATTAATACATCACCTATCAACGGATGCAGCAACATATGGATCAGGACAGGAGCCCGTGATCTTCGGTCACAGATGGCAAATTAGTATAAAGATAATACATACATTTGGGCCATGGTCCGTGTATGTTTGTGTGTGTGTGTGTGTGTGTGTGTGTGTGTGTGTGTGTGCGAGAATGCTGGCCCCCGCTTCGAGAACACGAGCTGTTGTCAATAACGAACGGATGGATATTTAGTTCAGAAATGACAAATTGAAAAATACAGAATTATAAAAAATAAAAAGTTATAAGAACAATGCAAAAAATCTGCTCCAAAGGAATACACAAGCAAGGCATCAGTACTCGTGTGGTGTGCGCACTTCTGGCTCTGCATTCGTCATGCGTTTTATGAATGTACGATCATTTGTAAGTGTTCATAGCGTGCATTTCCTCTTCATGTGCGACCAAGCAACCAGAGCAGCCATGGTTAGTTTTGCTTGCCGCCATCAGTAAAGCAACTGCATTTTTAAGATACCGGGGATTAAGATTAAGCCGTATTGTGCTCCCTCCAGAATCAGCCATGTAAAGGCTGAGTAAAACTCCACTGCAGAAGAAGCCGAAAGTATAGGTGACAGGAGGCCCCGATGCAGGAGAAGAGTGAGATGTATAAAATACTGCAGTTCCAAAAGAGAGAATAAGGAAAAGTTCCAAAAAGCTTAAGCTGCAAGTCTGAAGTGGCGGTGTTTCTGATTCATAGCGCCCACACAGGCTCGCCCTGATTCCAAACGTCACGCACAGCGAGAAAAAAGTTACGATTTATGTCGTGGCAGGCTTTAAATATTGTTTCTCGCGGTGAGCAGGCGGCGCATGCTGATAATTGAAGCGCTGACAAAGACGTATGGTTCAACGGAAGCCTCCGCGGGAGAAGCAGCAGCAGCTCGGATTTAAGGCCTCCGCGTAGAGAGGAAGTTACGGCTCTGCGATCAACGGTAAATCTCACAGGCTGCAAACATACTAACGTTAGGCGGCGGTGGTGGCAGGAGCGGCATATAAGATCTTCCGAAGTTCAGGCCGGAAGATCCTCCGCCTGCTTGTTTGTTCTCTCCAATGCGGTGCTTTCTCATCCTGCCAGTGCAGCTAAAACAAAGCGGTAAGTCTTTTTCTCACACTGCTGACTTATCCTCAACAGGACGGCGTTCTTGCTTAGACCTCCCTTGCATTGCGTTGCACTACAGCAGGCTGTGATTCATTGCTTATTTAGAATATTATGAATATTGCAGTTATTTTCTCTCACAGGTCAGTACTTATTCATCCAAATCCATTTACAAACTTGTTGATTTTGCTGTTCATTCGTTCAACCGATGCTTTTCTTCAAGGAAACTTGACATTTTAAGCTACTTACAGTTATTTATCCATTGATGCCACAAAACCATATGTGTTTAATCCTCGTAATACCTGCTTCCCATTATTATGATTTATTATTAACCGTGGTTTTAAGCTGATGCCTTTGTTTATGCAAGTTGCAGCGTGGAGTCTACATACAAAGCTGGGTCATTTTTACCCTGAGCCAGGTTCTGTGAGCAAGAACAAGGCCTGGTGCCCAGAAGGTGATTCCTCTTCTGCTGCACTATCCATTGCCCCATGTTTATCCCTGGAGTGCAGTGGCATTACACAGCAAGCTGAATCATAACCGTGTTTACGTGCTGGTTGTCACAGGCCGGCCATTTGAGTGCTTGCTGTAGAACGCAATGAGCCCAGCGGTTATGCTCCCCGGGGATGGAGAAGGAGTAAGAGGCACCGTGCCGCTATGCCGGGTCGCAAAGCACGATCCCCGGAGACGGGTGGTGTTGATGGCAGTCACGTCCTTGCAGTTCCGCGTCGCATTGATTTGCGGAACAGGCTTCTTCAGATGGTGAGCGCAAACTGTCCGTCAGTGTAGGGTTAGGGTTAGAGTTAGGGTTAGGGTTAGGGTTATTTTTATCGTATTTTCTTTTCTGATCTATTTGGTCATTTTAGTTTCAGTGTAGCCCAAAGTTAATAAAAGTGTTAGAATAAAAGTCCTATTTTTAATATATTAGAGGTGCATTTCAGAATTTTGCAGAACCCAGCCAGCAAACAAACTGGGGAATGCTTGCATTTTAAAGGCTTTATTGACTGTGAGAGAGTGAAAAAAGTGGTGGTGGACTTATGAACAACTCAGATTACGAATGAGTTGCTATTCCAGAATTCCTTGATCTGCTTTATTATTATTGCTTCTTAAATTTGCAAAATTAGATGGCAGCAGTTTGCCCTATGGACCTACTGAGTTTGAAAAGAGCAGGATGGTTCATTTGAATTGGTTAGATGTCATTTTTGTAAGGGTTACACACACAGTTATGTTAGTGAAGCACATGAAGGGCAGCAGATAAAGAGGCCATTAAAGACCTGATCTTCTGCACCAAAAGACTGCAAGTTCAAAATGAAGCATTTCTCTAGTTACAACCTTTAGCAAAGTACTGCTCTTAACCTTCCATGAAATGTCCTGTCGTGGTACAAGTATAATCCGTTATTTTGCCAAATACCTAAAGGATGATAACAGGACCTCAGGGTTAGAAAGCAAAACTTATAGTACAAGCATGATCAGGACCTGCACTTATCATGTGAGCCTTCATTTGGTGCTGTCCTTCTTTTGCTACATGGGTTAAATTAATTTATTTCCTAGAGAAATACTCAACATATTTTTTTGTGAATTTCCCTCTAGGGATTAACAAACTACCTATCCTATGTTAATAATTAAAGAAAGAAATTTTTACTTTTTGTTTCCCTTAGATAAACAAAATTATGCTGCTGTAAGCTTAAAAAGTTAACAACAGCAGGAACAGAGGTAACTCGGTTTACAGCTAACAGGGCATCAGATGTGCAAGTATCCCAGCATGCCCCGCTTTCGCTGAGCCTATTGCCAAGCTGGAGCCCGGGGTCTGTGCCCTGTGGCCCGTGCTTTACTACTGGCACGGAGGCTGCTTCTCGGCGGATCAGTCATAATCGGGCCAAAGTGAGGAGTACACGTTCACCCTGGGTAATGAAAAGCCTAATGCTGTTTTCTGCTGCTGCGGAGCCTCTGCTCGGCGGGCCGAGATAGCGAAGGTTCGAACAAGCAGCACTAATCGAACCGCACTGTTCGCCAGGCCTCTCCTATCGCCAGAACTCCTGTCGTCGGATCGGGTTTCTCGCCCCGAATCTCGGTCTTTGCGTGGCGAGGTCTCAGAGGACATGGCTCTAAGAACCTCACGTGCGAGAGCCACCGGGGCCAAGATGAGTGTCCGCTCATCGGCCTGGAATGACCTCATTGCGTCCCAGCCTGCCAGTCGCACAGCCATTGTGAGAATGTGGGCAGTCACAAGACTTTCTGGGAAAACTTTTGCTCCTCTGTCAGAAATACACAAACAGTGAACAATTCATCAAGGCAATATTAAACATACTTGTGTTTTTCAATTTGGGAAACAAACTGAGCCGCTCCCAGGACAGCTTTACATGATTTTGGCTCGGCGTCCCTCCGCGTATGGAGGGCTGCCATTTAACGTCACACTCAGGTGCACCTTAACAGCACACCTCTTTGTTCTGTGAACCACTTATGACCACAAGTTATCCTTCATTTCCCTCTTCATCTCATGTCTATACACGCTACGTTTTCGACCGTTATCGACCTGGTGTTTATGAGAGCACAAATCAATGTTTTGGCTTAAAAAAAGTCACTTCCTGGGTCTGTTAAAAAATGTACAAATAGAAAGACACCAATCCAGTCAGTCTGAAGCTCAAAAGGAGATGGATTTCCACAGAAGGTTCTCACAAGTTTGAAACATGCATTAATAATTGTTAACTTAATGTATAAAACTTTACAAAAATGACTCATTTGTGCAATAAGGTATAATTTGCTTTAGTAACTTAGGGCTCAAGTACCTAGAAAGCAGTGGCAAGAATGGGCCAAGAGCCTAAAATCTTCAGGATGCAGGTCCATGACTTTAGTTGCTACACATCTGGAATGAAAAAATACTGAGTACAATACTGACAGACAGACAGACAGACAGACCAGCAGAACCTCGCTCTCTCTCCCTCAGTCTTGCATTTTTATTAAAGTTCTTCCTTAAGTGATTTGCTTTACCTGTGGCTCATTCTTCCATTTGTCATTCATGTAGTTTTCACATGGCTGGGCATGGCTTGGCTTCAGTTTGCTGCAGAGTAAGATGCAGTTTTACAGTTTACTGTATGTGTGACTGTGGCAGTCTGGACACAGATGGGGTCTAACCAATGGTCGGATCAACTGGGTGAAGATGTCTGGCTCTGAAAGGCCCAGAAACTTCATGCTTCTCCACTGATGTTATGCCCAGTGCGTTCACAAAATGTTCATGATAAACAAAAATTTATATCGTTGTGCAATACACACACACACACACACACACACACATATTTTTGCTACTTTTTATGCAATAAACCAGCAAATGGTATTTCAGTTTATGCTGCACGAGTGATTTATAAAAATAGGTAGTAACCTGGAGCAGTTTTTATTCCAGTCGCTGCTTCAAGCACTTTACCATAGCTAGCTGTTTTGCGCCATTTTAATGTCTATAAACCAAGCAATGTGCAGCCAATAGGACAGTAAAATTTAAACAATGGAACTGCGTTTATCTGCTTTGGACATAGGTTTGGATATCTCATGGCAGCACTCGGATTATTTGCAACTTCACTGCGCTAGGTTAGAAGTGAAACACGGTCTAGGTCTTTAGTTTGAGTTATCCTTCACATTCTTTGTTGTTCAGATAGTTCTGGTAGAGTTTTAAGATTTTTGTGTCTAATGTCAGGGTCAGGCTTTAGAATGAGGCTAGCCATGACCTGGATGGAACGGCATGATGTTGCGTATGATGGTCTTGCTGGATGAGGTTGCCATGGACTTGGCAAGAATCACCAATTTCTGTGACCCACAAAGCAGTCCCCTACCTGATGATGCTGCCCTCACCATACACAGGCTCAGCTCATGTGCTCATGTCTCTTTGTCTTACAAATACTTTCCAGCTGGACTTCAACATTTCCAAATTACATGCTCTGTGGCCAAGGAAACTCTCAAACTTTCTCTGCTCAAACTTTTGACTAGTGCAGTACATCCATCTGAGCAAAATGATAAGCCCTTAGATATAACCTTGCTGTTGAGTTTTTTAAATTCAGAGTCGCCATAAGAAGTGTATAAACTGGTGAACTCCTCGTGTTTCCATTGAAAAATACTTTTAGATGTTTGCATAAATGCCAACCTTTTTGTTTTAATTGATATATATTTTTCTACATCCAAAGGATGTGACTGTTGTGGGATGTGGAGGAGGAAATAAAAAATCCGCTTGCGTGCTAAGGCTTATGTCATGGCGAATATTGTCCCAAGGAGCGTGCTGAAGTATTTCCTCCAAAATCAAACTGCACAAACTGTGCTGTGCGGAGGAGGGCATCCCCGTGCGCAGTGTATGCTAATGCAATGGGCCCGGCGGGACTTTGCATTGCCTTTCGCAGTACAACTAATTGGTTTCCAAAATGCTTTCTGCAAACATTTATTGTTCCACTGTAATAACTGACCATAAACTCCCAGCTTCCTGGCTGAAAAGAAGTATAGGAAGTAGGAGAAGAGCAGCCGTGCCGAAATAAAAAAGCGCCAAGTGGGCCCGTCACAGACACGACTATAATTATACTCTGCGCAGCTTCATTATCCTGTTTTAAAAGTGACAATGATGCTAAATTATATCAGTTGCAGACAGCAGTTTTCTAACATCATTTCCTTTGGCTTTTCCTAAAATTGTTTGTGCTGTAGTGCTAGAATGGCCTGCTCTTCCTCCACACACCAAGCGTAATCGTTCCATATCATTTAAGAAACATTTAGTGGAGTGAGGTCAAAATATGTGTGTGGCCACAAAAGGATTAAACCAATGGTTTAAAAAGCAGGCTCTTTTCTCCCAAAAGTGGTTTGCCAGCTCGTGCAGCAAAACAAACGGAGCAAATTAGACTGAGGACCTTGTTTAAGAACAGGAGTCTTGGTCTTCTGAGTGCAAGGCAGCAGCTCTGTAGCAGGGGGTGTAGAGGTTAGAGTTGCTACCTTTCCGGTCCCACTTGGACCAAGGCACTTACTGTAAATTACTACAGTAAAAGTTACCGTGCTGCATAAATCGCTATAATGTGGGGGGTCAGTGTGGCGTCGCAGAGGCTGGGTATCAAACTCCCTCACTCCAGCTTAGATGCCCGCCTTGTCCTACACCAGGAAAGGGATACTTTTCAAGTACACAAGCGGCTTTAAAATGTTACCCAGCTGGAAGCAAAAGGTCTTGTACACAACCAGTTGTAAGCATATGTTCCAACTTTATATTCCAATTTTCCAATCGTCATTCTCCTATTTTGTACGACAAAAGTTCAGGGTGCTCACCCAACCCCCGAACTTTCTCCCAGTAGATGTCTTCATCTAGCAGCATCGGGTCTAAATAGCAGGCTGGCTCATTCCCTTAAGTTCCTTCCCAGAATCAAAGGACAAGCTGAGGAGCTAAATCTGGGAGTCCAAACTGCCCTCCCTGGTTGTGTGTCCAGGTGCCCTCTGATGGATCAGTGCTGCTGTATTTCCCAGAAGAGCCTGCAGGGTCATTGCAATGAAGACTGGGAGGATGCCTGAGTAATGGCAGTCAATAAAGTTCCATGACCCATCCCAGCCCTTTACCTTCGCTTTAATTGGGAGGGAATAATGATTCTTGCCGTGGTTTATGAACAGAGAACGCTGTCAGTGAGACCCTCAACCCCACCACCGCACGCCGTCTGCACCTATCAGTGCCATTAAAGTAATGGAACTGGCATCTCTCCGAAACTCTTTTGTGAGCTACGGCAGAGTAAGACCAGCAAAGAAAGGGAGCAGTCAATAGCAACAGCCACAAAGACACTAATCATTTTTTTGCTTTCCACCCATAGCCTTAAGCGTAAGTAAGGCATGTAAGAGTAAGCGCATCACTTAAGGGATCGCTTCCCTCCTCCCGAGCACGTTTAACAATTTTGTCCAGTAGTCAGGATCATAAACTGCTATTTTACAAGCTGTTCATTTGTCAGGACAATGCAGCACTTAAGCTTCGGGATGATTTCTTTGGGCTCCTCGGAAGGAAGCTTTTTAATTTTGTGTTGCACTGCGGAGGAATCATTTTATTATTAAGGAATTGCTTTATATTTGTTTTAATTGGAACGACTTATTGCTCTGTTAAAAGGTTTACGTTTAAATTCTCAACCCCCCCCACTGATCATAAATCACCTTTCGCAGCCCTCGGATTTCTCCTGCGTCTAACCGTCCCTCCGCAGTGTAGGTGCAGCTTCCCCTTTCCTACTCCTGCTTTAGGTGTTCGGTCCGGAGGATTCTTTCCCGATGGCGCGGTCACGCTTCCACGCCTTGCATAAGGGCTTTTGCGCCCAGAAGAGGACGAATCCCCGTACGGGTTCCCACCCAGTCAAGGGGGCAGAACGTGTTAAACTCCTGGATGTGCCGCATAATAAAAGCATACATTGCAATGGCTTGGCTTGTTGATTCTTGTTCAATAGTAAAAATTCTTCCACAGTGCATGCTGCCAAATTCCGCTGCTCTACATTTTTGTTTGTGAGATAAGAACGAGGATTGCGCATGCATGGCAGCCAAATTTTGAGGAAGGATCCACAGCCCATTTGTAACCCCTATTCTGCAACCGGACTATCACCGAGTTATAGACGTCTGTATATCGGCCTGGCTGGGTAATCCTCTGCTGGTCAACACAGCAGTACGAATCCAGTTCCGTCCCCCTGGTTCTGACCATTGCCATTCTGGTCTACTAAGGATTTGTTTCAGAACGTGAACCTGCAGCAGAGGTAACGCGTAGCTAAACCGGGTGTCTTGGTTCTGAGATGCAGACCAATCCAATTAAACCGGAAGGGTTAAAGAAAGCGGCCATGCCGAAAGGCGAGGTTTGCGGGGATTAAATATGCAGGGAGGACATCGACGTGCACTTCACTTAGCGAACCGTCCAAATTCACTCGCTGCCATGAAGATTGCAAGCCTTCTGTGACCTGTGAACATGGAAACACTTTTATTTCCTGACGTCTTACTCGCAAAGCAGGGGCAATTTGTTTCCTACATATGTTGGCCTCACACAAAGAGGTGTTATTATAATTTAAACAAAGACCTCGACAGCACTAAAGCACTCCTATTTGGCATTTGTTATCCACCAAGGGACTGCACAGAACACTGCAAGTGTTTTTTTTTCCCAAAAATTACAGGGCAAACTTCATGTATGAGAATAGAATATTGACTCGAATAGAGGGACACAGAAACGTGTGCACAGGGGGTTTATGGGAAGTGCCAGAAGAATGCAGCCTGCTAGTTCCCGTGCCTCACTTTCCCACTCTGATTTACTTCCCTACATATTCTCCAGCACCAAAATTTATATTTTGTCCCTCTCTCTGAATAAATCTTTTTCATAATTGCAGCTTAAGATGCACCTTTAACACACTTGCACCTGCGCCCTTGATTCAGCTTCCAGAAGGTAGCGCAAGGCAGCCTCGTGATTTACTTTATTAATTCCTTTTCAAGAATTTAAATACTTCCATGAGATCCCTCTTAGCCCCATTTTTGCAGAAACTAAAGAAATTAATAGCTTTAAGTGTCTCCTTATATGTGATTTCCGCCAGATCTGAGACCAGAATCATCTCTGTAGTGCATCTGTGCCATAAAAAAGTATTTATTTACCACCTTAACCAAAAATTCTCATTAAATTCTCATTATATTTCTGTGGTCTCATTATATTTCTTATATTTAGCTGGAATAGTGATAGATAGATCAAAGTTAATAGTTTTCATTAAATCACAGACAAATTATTATTATTATTATTATTATTATTATTGTTGTTGTTGTTGTTGTTGTTGTTGTTGTTGTTGTGCTGACACCTTTCTCTGATGTAACTTATAAGCTTTGTATACTAACCTTTTTTACAATTATTTAGCCATTTATATAGTTGGTAAGCTTAAACAAGATACACTGCCTGGCTGAAAAAAAAAGTGACACCCTCTAATATTTGGTTGGAGCGCCTTTTGCTTTGGTTACGGCACGCATTCGGCGTGGCATCGTTTCGATAAGGTTATGCAATATCACAACATTTATTTCCGTCCAGAGTTGCATTCATTTTTCACCAAGATCTTGTACTGATGATGGGAGAGTTGCATAGTCTTCTCCAGCACATCCCAAAAATTCTCAATGGGGTTAAGGTCTGGACTCTGTGGTGGCCGATCCATGTGTGAAAATGATGCCTCTCTCTCGTGCTCCCCGCGGCACTCTTTCACAATTTGAGCCCTTGAATCCTGGCATTGTTGTCTTGGAACAAAAAATCCATTGATGGAGAAACCTGGTCATCCAGTATATTCAGGTATTCAGCTCACCTCATTTTTTGGGCACATAACATTGCTGAGCCTAGACCTGACCGACTGAAGCAGCCCCACATCATAACACTAAATTCAATCCAGGTGGTCACTTTTTTGTCATATCTGCATGCTGTAATTCAGTCAAAATGTGCTGTTTTATGGGCTGCAGGTTGCACAGTGGTTAAGGACACAGACAAAGTCTCTTGCTCAAGTCTCAGGAAGCACCCCACATGTCTGTACACTTGAATAAGGTACTTAATCTGAATTGCTCCACTCAAGTTTTCATCTGTATAAACATACACCAATTTAAGCAAATGCATCCGCCTAAACTGCGAAACAGAAATAATTATGGCTTTAAAAGTGTCTGTTCTCCACTTCAGTGCCAATTTTTTGTGACCATTTTTTCCCACTTACTTCCTCCATTAAAGATGCTTTTATGCGCAAGAAGGAGTGCAAAGTCCAAAACTCATCCACTTATTTGCTCTGTGTCCTGCACAAACCCCTCTATTGCAAATAGTGAGTTGGTCAGGCAGTGGTGCTCCTCATTTCCTGGAGCACTTAAGCTATTTATGAGAAATTGATGTGGCCTTTCAGGCACGGCCTTTGTTAAATGCAGGTACGTATATGTCGCACGTGCAAGCATAACCGTGTCCTGGCTGTGACTGCTGCATGGAAAGAGCCACAGAGAGCTTGGTTTTGTACTGTGTTTTTTCAAATATCACTGCATCAACATATTCCCAATGTCAGATTCTATTCATCCGAGATGGTGGTGGCTGGAGTCGCTGTGCTGGACTTTACTAGGCTGTGGTGATCACGCTTCACTTGAATAGAAATTAATTCCTTTCTGTTTCCAGTCTATGGAAGGAGAAATTATATTTAATAGCATACAAATTATGGCACTAAAATCTTTATGGGCTTTTCGATGTATACCATCTGGACCTGCTCTTTTGACTTCAGTGTTTGGGAAGACTGATACATTTTTATGATTTTCCTTTGCAGGAAACACATGCATATATGAATCTTGGAGAGATTAAAATGCCACTTGGTGCTGGCAAAAAAATTGCAAAATGTATTGTTTTGCTCCTACATGCCATATAGCTTTACACTTCATCACTTTCTTTATCTAAATTCTTCACTGATGCGATGCAGGTCCAGTGTTCGAGGGCATGGCAGCAGGATCCACAGCAGACATCTGGGCCATCCACTGTTGTTGTCGGAAGACGACCAAAAAACAGAAGAAGAGGTATGAGCTAAAGGGAGAAAGACATACTTGGTGGGTATTGCCTAAAATGAGCAGTGGGAAAAACTGTGATGAGAAGGTGGTGAGAAGGACCATTGGCAGGTATGCAGGTCTGTGGACTGGGGGTGTGTGAACCAAGAATGGGCTGTGATAGGTAGACAGGCCTATAAAGGTTTGATAGGTGGGAACACTGGACTGGCAGTGGGAGGGATCATGGACACTTAAGGAACGTGAGCTGGGGGAGGCAGTGTGGAAGAAAGTGAAAGTTTAGAGGGTGGGAACATAAATAGATAGCCGGACTTATCTTGGAATGGTGGTGCTGGGGTCAAAAACGAGAGGATAGAAAGGTAGTGAAACTGTACGTTAGAGATGGGCAGGTATATGGACAGCTGATGTCCAGTATCAAGAATTGGTGGTTGGCGGGATCATGAGTGTGAAGTGAGTGGAACCATAGTTGATAGTGGGGCAGGTCTATGAATAGGACATACAGGAACATTGGCTGAAGGTGGGTGATGTCATAGACAGCAATGAATGAACCTGAATGGAGAGATGGCAAAACCACAAATAGGGAGGAGCACGATGCTGGTCGGAGGTGCTGAAGCTCTGGGGAATCTTGGCAGAGACTATGGATGAACTTTGGGCAAGGCTACAAGATGTAAGTGAGCAGGATCCTGGGTGAGCATGGTGGGGTCATGAATTTTGTAGTCTTTGTTTTCCTCACAGATCAAGGAGAGTGAGGGCAGAACCAAGGATCAAATGGTGGAAGTTGGAAAAGGAAAACTATAAGGTGGAGTTCAGGGAGGAATTAAGACAGGCACTGGGTGGCAGTGAAAAGTTACCAGTGAGCTGGACATCTACAGCAGAAGTGGTAAGGGAGACAGCTAGAAAGGTGCTTGGTGTGGCATCGGGACAGAGGAAGGAGGACAAGGAAACCTGGTGGTGGAATGAAGAAGTACAGGAGAGTATACAGAGGAAGAGGCTGGCGAAGAAGAAGTGGGATAGACAGAGAGATGAAGAATGTAGACAGGAGTACAAGGAGATGAGGCGTAGGGCGAAGAGAGAGGTGGCAAAGGCTAAAGAGAAGGCTTATGGTGAATTGTATGAGAGGTTGGACACTAAGGAGGGAGAAAAGAACCTGTACCGATTAGCTAGGCAGAGGGACCGAGCTGGGAAAGATGTGCAGCAGGTTAGGGTGATAAAGGATAGCAACGGAAATGTAATCACAAGCGAGGAGAGTGTGTTGAGCAGATGGAAAGAGTACTTTGAGGGGTTGATGAATGAGGAGAACGAGAGAGAGAGAAGACTGGATGATGTAGGGACTACGAATAGGGGAGTACAATGGATTAGCAAGGAGGAAGTTAGGACAGCTATGAAGAGGATGAAGAATGGAAAGGCTGTTGGCCCAGATGACATACCTGTGGAAGTATGGAAGTGTTTAGGAGAGATGGCAGTGGAGTTTTTAACCAGATTGTTTAATGGAATCTTGGAAAGTGAGATGATGCCTGAGGAGTGGAGAAGAAGTGTACTGGTACCTATTTTTAAGAATAAAGGTGATGTGCAGAGCTGTAGTAACTACAGAGGGATAAAACTGATCAGTCATAGCATGAAGTTATGGGAAAGAGTAGTGGAAGCTAGGTTAAGAAGGGAGGTGACGATTAGTGAGCAGCAGTATGGCTTCATGCCGAGAAGGAGTACTACAGATGCGTTGTTTGCTCTGAGGGTGTTGATGGAGAAGTACCGAGAAGGTAAGAAGGAGTTGCATTGTGTCTTCGTGGACTTAGAGAAAGCATATGACAGGGTACCTAGAGAGGAGCTGTGGTATTGTATGAGGAAGTCGGGGGTGCCAGAAAAGTATGTAAGAGTGGTACAGGATATGTACAAGGACAGTGTGACAGTGGTGAGGTCTGCAGTAGGAGTGACGGATGCTTTCAGGGTGGGGGTAGGATTACATCAAGGATCAGCTTTGAGTCCTTTCTTGTTTGCAATGGTAATGGACAGGTTGACAGATGAGATCAGACAGGAGGCACCGTGGACTATGATGTTTGCAGATGACATTGTGATCTGTAGTGAGAGTAGGGAGCAGGTTGAAGAGACCCTGGAGAGGTGGCGATATGCTCTAGAGAGAAGAGGAATGAAGGTCAGTAGGACTAAGACAGAATACATGTGCATAAATGAGAGGGAGGACAGAGGAATGGTGAGGATGCAGGGAATAGAGTTGGCGAAGGTGGGGGAATTTAAATACTTGGGATCAACAGTCCAGAGTAATGGGGAGTGTGGAAGAGAGGTGAAGAAGAGAGTGCAGGCAGGGTGGAGTGGGTGGAGAAGAGTGTCAGGAGTGATCTGCGACAGAAGGGTACCAGCAAGAGTGAAAGGGAAGGTCTACAAGACGGTAGTGAGACCAGCTATGCTTTATGGGTTGGAGACGGTGGCACTGACCAAAAGACAGGAGGCAGAGCTGGAGGTGGCAGAGTTAAAGATGTTAAGGTTTGCATTGGGTGTGACGAGGATGGACAGGATTAGAAATGAGTATATTAGAGGGTCAGCACAGGTTGGACGGTTTGGAGACAAAGTCAGAGAGGCGAGATTGCGTTGGTTTGGACATGTGCAGAGGAAAGATCCTGGATATATCGGGAGAAGGATGCTAGGGATGGAGCTGCCAGGCAAGAGGAAGAGAGGAAGGCCTAAGAGGAGATTTATGGATGTGGTGAAGGAGGACATGCAGGTGGTGGGGGTGACGGAGAGAGATGCAGAGGACAGGAAGAAGTGGAAGCTTTTGATCCGCTGTGGCGACCCCTAACGGGAGCGGCCAAAAGAAGAAGAAGAAGAAGAAGGAGTTTTCCTCACAGATCAAATGTTCAACAAAGCTTCGAAGATGTGTGTGAAAAGGAAAGCATTTCATTTTATATTTTGATCTGCCTTCAACTTAGGATTTTGGTATCCTTAAAAATGTTCTTTTTTGAAAAAATGGTCTTAGATAGTGTAGCCTGTGGGACAACGCACTGAAATGTACCAAAGAAACTGTATGTGAGCACAATTTTCCATTGATGTGACCTGACCCTCATTCCTAATGACATTTCCTCTAAATTCATGTACCTTTTTTTGTTGAGAAGAGACTAGAAAATACAGAATTGTAGGGGTTCTGGGAATTTCAAGAAAATGGGGCTGCTTGTTTGAATGAGGACTTTGCACCTCAGATTTGGAGCAAGATACTGGGTTCCAGGAACTCAGAGTTTGCATTCACACTGTCAGAACATGCCAACAAGTGATCCTACCTTCTTCTACTAAGAGAAGGTGTAGAATCACTTGAAAAGAAAGAAAAGACAGCCTGATTTCAGCAGCAAACATACACCAATCTTCCACAACAATAAAACCACTGGCAGGTGAAGTGAATGACATTGATTTCCTGGCTACAATGGCACCTATGAAGGAGAGGGAGGGGGAATATTAGGTAGCAAGTGAATAGCCAGCTCTTGAAGTTGGTGAGTTGGAAGCAGGAAAAAGGGGCAAGCAAAAGGATCTGAGCAACTTTGACAACTTTGTCCAAATTGTGATGGCTACACGACTGGGCTAAGGCATCTCCAAAACAGCAGGTCTTGTGGGGTGGGCATTCCCAGTATGCAGAGGATAGTACCACTACCAACAGTGGTCCAAGGAAGGACAAGCGGGGAACCAACAACAGGATCATGGGCGCCAAAGGCTCACTGATGCCCATCTGGTCTCATACGCAGGTGGCTGCCCATGCTGACCCCTGTCCATCACCAAAAGCGTCTACAATGAACACGTGAGCATCGGAACTGGACCGTGGAGCAAAGGAAGAAAGTGGCTTGCTCTGACGAATCACATTTTCTTTTAGTCGTGTGGACAGCCGGGTCCATGTGCGTCATTTACATGGGGAAGAGATGGCAGCAGGATGCATTACGGGAAGAATGCATGATGCTCTGGGCGATGTTCTGCTGGGAAACCTTGGATCCTGGCATTCATGCGGATTTTACTTTGACTCATACCACCTACCTAAACATTGTTGCAGACTATGTACACCCATTCATAGTAACGGTATTCCCTGATGGCAGTGGCTCTGCTGCACTGCAAAAATTGTTCTGGAACAGTTTGAGGAACATGACAAAGAGTTGAAGGTGTTGTCTTGGCCTCCAAATTCTCTAGATCTCAACCCAATGAAACATCTGCAGGATGTGCTGGTGTCACGGAGGGGCTCGGGGTTTGGAGGAAGCAATAGCGGAACACAGGCAGCATCGTGCTAGCGAGTGCTTTACTTGGGCAGGAGATGACACACAAAAGGTACAAGCAAAACAACACGGGTGAGCGTAGTGCAACAACTGGGGAAAAACATTGCGAGTTTCGCAGTCGAGTGGCTGGGCTGGAGACACAGGAGAATAACAAGAAACAAGGCATATAAACAATGAACAAGTGCTGCATCGGGCGAGTTGAAAACACAGGGATTAGCTCACAAAAACTTGGGCAGGAATCGCCAGTAGACTGAGCCACAGGTAAAGGTCCGGGCGGCTCTTTTAAAGCGTCCACAATTAAGTTCGCCGCCTGCAGGCGCTCAGTCCGGGGCGGGGCGGAGGGACCGCACACATGGCGGTCTCGCAGAAGCCGCGGGTGTGACAGCTGGAAAAACAAGTCCAATCCATGGAGACCCCACCTTGCAACTTACAGGACTTAAAGGGTTATTGACTTATTTATTCAGCTGGGTCTGCTGCTAACGTCTTGGTGCCAGGTACCACAGGACACCTTCACAGGTCTTGTGGAGTCCATGCCTCGATGGGTCAGAGCCGGTTTGGTAGCACGAGGGGGACCTACGCAATATTAGGTTTTAAGGTCATGGCTGATCGGTGTAAGCAGCAACACTCAGCTGGTGTTTCCATCGATCCTTCGCCATTATGAACCTGGGGCTAGAGTGGTTTGGATGGCCCCGGAACTCAAAGACACCGCTTTCTGCACTCTACATGCCACAGTGAAATACAGACGGGTGTTAATCCACCTTGAGTCAAATCCTTGTGGGCTTTCTATTCAGAAAAGCATCAATTCTTAGGTCTCATTGCCTAGCAACTACTTCTTGCAAAAGGAGCAAAGAAAAAGAAATGCAAAGTAGAAGGAAAACACTGTAAGCTCATATTCTTTGATTTTCAAAGTTGGCAAAACAGTTATTTTAACATTTTACTTCCGTGCACAATTTCTTGCACAAATACAAACGCAGCAGTTCCACATTTTATGGGTTTTCCTATTGCATGTATGCAATAGCATGTGTGAATAAATTTAGGTGGAATTAATGTTAATTCTAAAATATAAAAGAAAAAATGTTGCCCCCACTGACATGGTCAGTATCACCACGTGGTTGTTATTGCCGCTTTTTTAACACCTCGGCATTAATAAATGCATTAAAGCATTAATGAAAAATACCTCGAAGAGATGCGGGATGCGGCCGAAGCAGGGTAGCGTATACGGTGCGCAACCTCACCCTTTTGCGCTGACACGGTTGTAAATTTAATGCTCGGCGCACCGACTGCGGAGACACAGAATCTCGGGAGAAATGAAATTACGGGGCAGTCGTTCGCCCTCGTCCGAATTAATGCGCTCATTAAACGGTAGGCGAGGGTGCAATAAAAGGCAAAGCAGAGCCACGAAATACGGCCGTGGCCACTTCAACTTAGTCATTTACTTAATAACAAGCCCACTGTAATTACTGTACGGCGCATCCTTCAAAATGTCACCTCCAATTTGCTCACTTTATATCGGGCTCATCCTAACAGGCACACCTCTCTCATGGAAAGGCTTTAAATGCAACCACACTAATTCGTGCGCTTTGCACGCTATCATTAGCCAAGCGCTGGTTTATCTTTCGTCGCCAGTGCCTTAAATTAGCAGGACGAATCAATGTCACGCTTTAAAACAGATAGGCGGCCGGATCATCGGCGGGGCACTTTCGATGACGCGGTTTTCCCCGAGGTCCAGCCGCAGCCCCCCCACCAATAGAGTGGAGCTGCTCACCTTTCAACTACGGACTGAGCTCCATAACACCTGCAGAGATGACGCATGGAAAGATGGTTAAGGACACGGCCTTTTAGCCTGGTTCTCACCTCGCCCCCATAACTGGTGTTGCTGTTGTTCTTGTTATTTATGATATTGTGGCCAGACTGGCTGAGCACAGAGGTTGAAATGGAAGGCAGCTTGGATCCACACGGCTTATTGCTGAATTTACAAGTGCCCCAAATGTAATTTGTTTTAGTCACCCAAAAATTCCATTTGCACACAAGCAGCCCTGGCACCCCTCCTTCTGCCCGGAAGCTGGAGCGGACCCCTCGCCCCGAAACCCTTCCGTTACAGCACCGCTTAAACAAATGACTGATCGTAAGTATCCGGGCGTGATGTTGCCAGGCACCTCGGACAAAGGCGTCAGACAAACGGTGTTTAACAAGTAACGGCGTAATAATAATTTCACTGGAAAATGACCCGTTCTAATTTATGATGTGCATAGATATTAGGAGAGCTCGGCGACCCCTCTCACCCCCAACCCAGTGGTAATAAAAGCACTGCAGAAATGGACCACAGCAGCGAGACTCAGTTGGAAACATGCAACACACGACACTGTGACTAATGGGCACGAACACATGGCGCACCTGCAAAGCGAAAAATCTGAGAAAAAATGCAGAATTTAAGGTAAAAAAAAACACTGTGCATTCAAACATTTCGAGTTTGTCAGGCACCTTCTCTCAGGCGAATGACAGCGTGAGGGCTGCATGCGATGACTTGGCCATTTTACACTCTTGAGTAATTTTTGCCGTACCGGATCAGGGGAAATACCCTGATTATGGGTCCTGCGGACGGAACAGGATTCACACACATGACCTGCAACTGAAGCAGCAGCCCCAACCACGACGCTGACCAAAAAAATGACGTCGACCCAAGAAAGCAGCCTGGTGCGTCCCGTTTCAACCTGTTTATCAGTCCTGACGTGAAAACCAGGCCGTGTTCTTGCTCTCGATTCCATTCGCTTTCGTCCGCATAGAACATTTGGCAGGAACGATTACCGGCCGCGTGGAGCCGACTACAATGCCGACTGCTCCACCCGCAGTATTCAGATCAGTCTTTTTCTGCTGCAGGGCTACATGTCTTTTTCTGCGCACCAGGTCTCAGGAGCCGCATTCCTGCAGGTTTTCCGCTTTTACTTCTTAATTTGCGAATGTATTATACCTACACCTCGGGGGCTCACTGTCCATGACTCCTCACGCCTTCGAGAGCCCTACTGGGTTTGAGTAAACAACCCGCACGCTGTGCGGTCCGCTAGGACTGGTACCGGCCAGCTCAGCCAGTTATCCGAAATGTGGCTCTCCGCCGGATCTCACCGTGGTGTTTACGGTTAGAGGAGGGGTCAGGTGGCCAGCAGGCCATTCGCTGCTGTTCAGCTGCAGGCGACACTGATGCCTCTGCCAGGAGCTGACCTTCCTTAGGCCTGGGGACCTTAAAGAAGGAGTGGAGTTGTCTTAGGGGTGCTGAACCAGTTGCAGCCCCGGTGTAGGCCATGACTTGCCCCTTGCTGACCATTTGACCTTCACTGCTACTTCTTAGATCAGGCTGTTATTTTGTGAGTAGGGGCAGCACAGCTGTGGCTAAAGCCTGTGCTTTACAGTCGGAAGCTCTCAGGCGTGAACCGCTGTTCCTGCTGTAGCATTCTAACTATTTATCGAGTTGACACTTTTCCCTTTCAATGTTATGTTCACATTCTAAGGTATTTACATTTATTGACTTATTTATTCAGCTGGGTAATTTTTACAGGAAAAATTCAGAATAAATACTTTGACCAAGGGTACTATACCAGGAGTGGGGATTTGAATGGCTCTAACCTTTGCATCTCCTGTACTTGTAGTATTTCAATAATTCTGGAAAAAAAAAATCCAAGTTCACTGGTGGTTGTGCGTGAAGCTACAGTGATTTACCCCTTTTCTACAATGTTAATTCACGATAAGAACTTTGACCAAAGATCCCACAGCAGGATTTGGAATTCAAACCTGTGTCCTTCAGGTGCGATGCAGGACCTCTAACCACTATGGGCACTACACCAGTTCCACAAGGCATTGGATAGCTACCTGGAGGAAGTGCCAAAGGTTAACTGCTGTAAATGAATGAATTGATATTGTTTGTTAGACAAACTACTGTATGCTTCCTGGGACTTAGCCAGCGAGGACTGCGTCATAACTATGGTTACCATGGAAATGGCCAAAACATTGGCGAGGCGAGGGTTGCTGCTGTTTTCAGTGTGTTTCTTACAAATCTTGCATTCTGCCAGCACATACATCCATGAGGGAAGCACTTCAGAAGCACGACACCCACACAGACTGCCACAAGACCTGCTCACCTGGGTGTTTGTGGGATTCGGCATTAGCAGGAGGTTGAAATGAAGGAATAACACACATTCTGTGTATAATACATGGAATATTGACTGTTTCCTCGCACTTTTCTGCTGTGAAAAAAATGTGAGCCTGTGTGTCTCCATATGTAAGATCTGTTTGCAAAAGTGAAAAAGCAAAGTATATGTGCACAAAATAAAAAGCCCGCACAAGAAATTTGTTATTTAAACTGCGTTCTTATGAAAGTTAAGGTGGGACTCTCCCCATTCCAGCGATGGTTATTTTACAAACTCCGTAATCTAAGTGACAAATCTCTACATGCAAAGCCGTACTTATCAAATTCCACAACACAAAAGCACCTTCTAAAAACATCCTTTTCCCGCCAGTTTGTTGTACCCCCTTTGTCCAGCAGCACTGTGGTTATGGACAAGCATGCCTTATTGTCCCCCAAGGTGGCTTTAGGGAGAGATGGAGCATGAATGACCGCTTTGACTCGGCGCAGTTTGACACACTCTTCCTTCTGTCAGAATGACACCGCCACTGACAACTTGCACGCGGTCTAAGTGTGTGAATCTGTTGCAATGAAGGTGGTGCAGCAAGTAGTGCTACTGCTTCACAGCACGCGGGCTGTTTGGGTGGGGATTCGATTCCAGCTCAGTCAGCGTGGTGTTTGCTTGTTTTCCTGGTGTCTGTGTGGGTTTCCTCCCACAATCCAAAGACATGAGTTTTAGGGTAACTGCGTGCTTGAAATTGCCTGTTGTGTGGGAATCTATGCAGAAACTGGATGTGCAGCCACCCTGTGATGGACTGGTGCTCCTTATGGGGTTTGCTTCAAAGCTGGGTGCCCAGCGATTCCAAGACAGGCTCTGGACTGCTGTGACCCTGACTGATCCTGATCCCGTAGGAGCTGTGGGGGTGTTAAGAGTTGCGTAGTGCAAATAGAAGGTTCTGGGTTCAAATCTCCACTCTTGCTGTGGTACCCTCGGTCATGGCTAGTCACACCCCGAATTCATACATTAGAAATGAGTGCAGTGTAGATGTGTAAATCATTGCAAGTAGCTTAGCGTACAAACCTCGGCACCATCTGTGCCTGAAATGCGCGCAACTCCAGTCCTATTGCAAAGATGGGACACTCATGCTCCTTTTGAAGGAAAAAGGGCTTTTTTAAGCAATGGAAGCCTCACCTGCTGCGCTGACTCTGTGAACCACAGCAAATGTGCTGCGGCACCATCCCTTCCCGTTTTATTCATTTTCCGAAGTTCCGATTGGATGAAGCCCACCGCCGGCCTCATCCCCAGATGGAGATTAACTGACGTGTAAAATGGCTACCGGGTGAGTCGAGGGATCTACGGCAGCAACATTGGCTCCCTCGCCCCATTCGCTCACATTAGCGCGTGCTGTAAAACGTCCTCGCTGTTCTGAACGCCCCCTCCAAAGATCTGTTTGGCGTTGAACGTCAACGCATTCCACAACAGAGTATTTATGCTGAGGTCTCCTGCAGGACATTTGATGAATGTAAATATAAAGGCACATTTCTCATTGTCATAAACAAGGTCTGCATGTGGTGGACAGGGGGGAACGGGACACGCCAAACGCACCTGTCAACAATGAAACCCATACGCTGGAAAACAATGACTAATAATTTCTTGTATGTGCCCGAAAATAAAGGAGGAGGAGTGGAGAGGAGAGAAACAAGGGCAAGGGGAGGTGAATCCGACCAGGACCAAGAAGAGAACCTAACCATTCTCCTTTCCTGCACCAGCACCCCTTTCAAACATGACTCACTTTATGTACATAAAGTATAAATAGTGTGTAAATAAACAAGACATAGTTTTCACAAAAGGGAAGTTTGCCTCGTCCTGCTCACCAACCACCCGGCAAGTTTCCCTCATATGCCGAACATCAGTGCAGTGTACCGAAGAGGGAGAGACGGGATGTGAAATGAAGAATACCGGAAGCGTCTCCTGTCATGTTCCATCCAAGGCCTGTGGTTCTGGACCTGTAAATCTTCCAGATTTTCACAAGAAAGGAATCAGTCAGTGAGTTTCAGGCAGCTTTACCGCACTGTTGCAGGCGGACACCGAGTTCAGTCCATGTTCACACTCTTCAGACTTCATCTTCTTGCCTGGGCTCATATGCAACCTAAATGTTTTCACTTGCATGCACTTTGACATTTTTTCAGGTGCATACTGGAAAGAGTGGGAAGTTGATCTGGATGGAAAATTTAGGGCACACATTTTCATAAAAGTGAATTTTCATGTAGACACATTTACAGACACTGAGGGATAGTTGTGCATACTGTATATTATACACACGTAGGATGAACTACAGCAGCTTTTACTGACAATTATTTATATGACTTTTTATGTTTCTACTAGATTTTCATTGTACAGAACTGTGGGTTTATTGTCTCTGAGTTACTGGTTACCAGCAGGTTGGAAGGCTCCTGTTCTGCGCAAATCATTGGGACCTTCTTGACTTATAAATCGTCCAATTCAAAGATATCGCACTTCCGTCTGCCCAAGTATGTTCATAAATCAGTTTAATAGATTCAAGACTCACCTTCGCCTTGTTTTTTATATATAATGCTTTAATAAAAACGGTCATTAGTATGCACACGGCATCATGTGCTCGCTCTCAGATGCTTTGCTTTCACTCTGAATGGTGACAGTTTGCCAGTGACTCAAATGCAGTGAAAAGGAATACTTTATTTATAGATTTCAGAATTAGTTCTTTGATGTTAACATCACTTGGTGAAATCCGTTGTTTGAGTCCAGGCCGCACTTTGGAAACTATATGTGTGCTCTAGTTTGAATTCTGCTGCTTTACTTTGGAATTCCAGATCGGGTCTAAAAAAACACATTTAAGGTTTTAGCTCATAAATGTTCACACACAGTCCTTCTTTATTATTTTAAGGTTGGCTGAGCTTCTACTTGACTAGTAACCCAGCTACAGAAAAGCTATACGATGATTTTGATGTAACTCATGAGGAGTTTCTTATTGGAGTTTCTTTGCCACTTGGGGGGCAAAGTGACCAGGGGCATCATTTGATAATCTGGAGGTCCGACAGTCAGATTTCACTACCCAAGGGAAGCCAGGGTAGTTACTCCGAATTACTGACCTGCAGAACTGATGTGGGTACATTTAAATTTACATTCGTTCATTTGTCAGTCTCTTTTCTCCACAGTCACGCACAATTTAAGGAATAAAAAGTGCATTAAAAGCAGATGAAGAGCTTTCAAAAGACTTTGGCTGATCAAAGCAGAACTTGTCTGTCTGATACCACCATGTTGCTGGTTCACATCCCTCAAGCAGCAGCCCATGTACCATTTACATAGATGATGATAGCAGATGGTCTTGGACTCATCTATGTAGCTTTCATGATCAGGAGGGAAATGGTGCTGAAAGAGGTGCGACTGAGATCCTGAGGTTCTGCAGCCCTGAGGCACAGAGGGAGCTCATTCCCCCACATCAGGGACAAAGCTTAGACCTGGCAGACTTGTGAATTTGGACCCCCCTTGTCAACAAGAACACTAAGCAGCCAGAGGTGAAGGAACAAAGTGCTCCTACTATGGCATGGGGAGAAATCAGGTCCTGCAGGCAGCAGGAGGTGGCGGTCACCAAACCGCATCTGTATGTCGATGACATCAGTAATGTGTGGCTGGTGCGCGAAATTCTACAGCTCAGCGCCCGTGTGTTTTTTTGGCCTAATCGCTGCTCTCAGCCCCAGCCTTTCTATCCATGTGGCCCCTCTCCATCATCACCCTGCGGAAAGTCAATAGAGAGGTGAAGGTGTTCAGCTGAGAGACACAAATAGCCATGAGAAATCTGTGTATGTGCAGCGAGAACAGTGGGTGGCAGTGAGTGCTGAGAGGGTCAGATGGATCGGACTGTGACCAAAACAAAAGAACAAAATGTACCTGTTTTGGCTTTTCTCCATATCCATTTCCTTTCACTGTGGAAAAAAAGGAGCGGTGGAAATTTGAGCAAAGAAAGAGCAGTATGGGCTGCTGGAACAAATCCATTCTCAGCCGAAGCTACCAGCGACTGCCGTGCATCCACCAGTGTGCAGTTATGGTGCGAGATAACAGTTATGAGAGTTTGTGTTAGAAAGGTTGTTTACAGGAATTACAGAGGCTTTAAGAAAGCGGGAAAAATCTCCTTCAAATGCAAATAAATAAAAGCTGCATATTGTCTTTATATTCATCTATAAGTACCATTATAGATGCTTTGTGGGTATCCCCCAAGGAAACGGAGAAGAATTGCTATATGGATTGGAAAGCGGAAAGTGTGTTTTTGTTTCCCTGGGTGGGTGGGCCACCGAGGGAACGGTGTGCAGGGCTACTGCTTCTCTCGCTCAGCCTAAGCGAAAGTGACAGGTGCTCTAGATGCAGCCAAGAGTACTGTATGCCACATTGTGCGGCAGCATCAAAAAATAACAATAAAAAAAAAAAAAAAAAAATAATAATAAAAAAAAAAAGAAGTCATTTTCATTTGGTCTGGTTTACGCAAGCTGGACCAGAGCGAGTATGGTCACAGTGGTGCTGGTTCAATGTGACTTTCTTAATCATGACCGTTCCTGACCTTCGCGCAAACACGGCTGTAAAATGAAAAGAGAAACAACAATCCTGGTCTTTGATTTAGCTGGAGGTCAAATTTGTAGTGTAGCAGTCACAGTGTCCAGCTATTTGAGTGGAAAAAAAATAAATAACCTTTTAGGATATCTTTGCTGAAACTTTGCCTGAAGAGGCCGGGCTCTAACTCCTCTGTGATGTACCTGTGAGAGTCCATCTGACATGTTGCTCCATTTCCACAGGGCGCTTACAGAGAAGATCGTAGCCGATGAGCAGCCAAGTGTTTTCTGCCTGGTGAAGATCTACATTCTGGTTACAGTCTACAACGCATGAAAGGATCTGCACCCACATACCAACAGGGCCCAGTCACTCCCTACCTCTCAGCAGGAGGGCTGTGCTTCTCCACATCTGCCCACTTAGTGGTTCCACTCGCAAGGGCTCCAAAAATCGAAAGGTTCTCAGCTCTGTTCCCAATGTGTTGGATCAAACTCCCTCTGTTACTGAGAGCTGCTGACTCCAGGATTCCTAAAAAGGGTCTTGAACCCACCTCTTTCAAAGCCATTTCTCTCCTGATCCTGACAGCTACTTATATGAGTCGGATACCGCCTGCTGTGATTATGTGCTTGCTGCGTGAATGTCACTCCTATAGACAGCTGGCTGAGGGATGGGAACCAGGAACATGGTGGTTTCAGGCAGACAGGCTGCGGTTTGATCGTCCCACGTCTGTGTTTAAAGCTCTTCTTCTGTTGTTGATGCGCTTTTCCCCACTGTTTACTGTGCAACATTTTGGAGAAATGTGTCTGCTAAATGAATAAGTAGTGTCCTAAAAATGAAGGTGCCTGAAATCATATGAAGATTAAACATTGCTAAAAAGTGAAAGGTCAGTTTGTTATCTCTAGATACGATACTCACTAGGTGACCTCTAGATACAAACGCACAACACAAAATAATCTCCCTGGATCTAAGCCCAAGCACTAAAGATGAGGAAGTGAAAGACAGAGAGTGTATGTGCGAGGAGATGGGGACATGTGCTTCTGGATTACATGATTCATCGTATGGATCGTGTCCGGAAGCCTGACAATCATGCCAAGCATCAAAGAGGATCAACTGAAAAAGGCATATTTTTAGAGTGCTCTTAACTTCTGAAACCTCATACAACGTGTGTGTCTTCACCCAAGTTCCGTGCCACGTTGAAAGCTCGGGCAATAAGGCAAGGACCACCTGTGTTGGGTTACTTCAGTTTACCCTTAACTTCCTTGTTCTATTTTTCATGACTTTGTTGCTCTGAGGTCTATGGCTGGCGGGGAGCAATAAAGCGCCGGTGTCGATACCCTCCGGAAAACACCGTTTTGTCATCTGGTTTAAGGCTTTGTCGCTCTCTTGCCGGCTGCGGTTCCCTCTAATGGATTTACAGAGCCTTTCCCCTAAAACAGTCACTTTGATTTACCTGAGCCATGCAGGCGGCCCAGAGGACACTGAAATGCCTACAAACAGGCAGCACATATAGGAGCTGTAAAAAATTAAGTCGCCGTGTATAACAGCCGAACAGCTTTTCGCTCAAGTGCCGCCTCTTCTGCATGGCGCACGCGCACCTCTGGACGGGTCAGGGCTTCTGTCTACGCAACTTGAGTTTTTGCATTGATACACATGCACTTTTCCCGATCCTCTCGTGTTGGGGGGGCAGCAGTTTTGGGTCATTCGGTCTGAGCCTTTGCCGGAGGGCTGCAGCATGAGGGGGCAAACGTTCAAAATCCATCCACAAAGACTCAGTGAAATACGGACTTAACGCAAAGTTGGATAGCTGCACAGGAAGCTTAAGGCCAGGCACCGATATATGAAAATGCATCCTTTATTAACATGTAAAGCCTATCTGTGAGAAGGAATGATGTGTCACTTGTGGAGTGGGTGGAAGGAGGTGCCGCTGCACAGCTTGAAGGGCATGAGGCACATTGAATTTACCCTGGCACCACAGCAGATCTGTTCGTCAACCGATTCCCATCCTCCCACTGGCCGGCACTGCCCCCCTTCCCCCCTTTCCCCAGTGTGGTGTCACTCAGCCTTTCTGAGCAGGTATTGAGTGTCTGAGCGTCTCCAGGGTGACCCGCCCCCGCAGCAGGGGTGGAACTGACAAAGCGACTTCGGAACAAAAACGATGGGGGGGAAGGGGGGCTGCTGGGCGACATCGGTGTCTCGCGGCTGGCCTTTCCATTATTGCTGCGTTCGGAGTCTCACAAATTCACAAAATACGCTGAAAAAAGATTCTAAAAATTTGAATTTTTGCTAACTTCAGCATATGAAGTTTATGAATAAGCAGCTTTTGTCTTGTTGAATGTCTACCCTTTTATTCAACCATTTCCGGTGCTACTGTTCTGTGCTCAGGGTTACCGACAGATCGACTGACGGACTGGGAGGTATTTTTACTAAATTATATACAGTTTTCCAAATGCGACACTGATTAACAACTACCAACTAGCAATCTCTCGCTCGCTCGCTCACTCACTCACTCATCCAAATCCATCCGCTGCTAGTACCCATTTATTCAGGTTAGGATCATGGTGGTCTGGACTCTAGCCTGAAAGCATACTGTGTAAGGCAGAGTAGTGCACACCTTGGTCAGAACGCCTGTCTATCACAGGGTAGCCACACATACACTGTGGGCAATTTAGACCAAGTGACCGATTAACCTGAAACACATGTGTGTGGACTGTGGGAAGAGACCTTTTTAGGCCTGGGGAGAACATGGACACCCCGCATTGCACTGGTTTCCGAAACTGCTTTGCAGTGTATCCAGTCTGCTCGGGCCACTGGTGAAACTGCCACGTGTGTTTGGCTTCTGTGCATTCTGAAAAAAATGTACTAATAAAACTGCTTGTATTGTTTGAACACATGACAAGGTGTCAGAACAATGACTGTTTCACTTTAACAGACCTAAAACATTATAGTGGCCAAGTTCAACCCACTAGCAAACTTTTCCTTCGAGAAGCCAATGGAGTTGACTGCATTGAAAGCATCGCTTTGTCAGATTCAGAACCTCATCAAAACTGGACAAAGAGGGGGGAGATGTGCAGGTCAGTTGCCTGATGTGAGTTATGGGAAATTAAGCAAAGAATATATTTAAAACTTTCAGTTTTGTTACAAAAAAATTCATCACATTGTTGACAAAGTTTGACGAATATTTCTGCCCACAAAAAAACGTGACTCATGAATGTACCCATTTTTACCCACGTGTCCAGTAACCCAGAGAAACAGCAAAGACTTTTATCACAGCTCAGAACACACTGTCAGAGGACTGTGACATTGGACTGAGTTGGAATGAAAATATCTGCTGTTGCATTGTGGGCAGCCTCTGTGATAAAGATTTCTCTCACAAGAAGCAGCTAATGTCCACCCTCATGCTGGTGCTGTCCATGTAGATGGTTCGGTAGGCAGAAGAAGTTGCGCATCAGGCGAACCTTCAGAATTAAGTTGTATGTGTGGTGCAGACAGTCTCAAGTGTGTCCAGTGAATCACGAAAATGGCAGAGGAAATTTAAAGGCAACACAGATGTAACTGCATCTGAGCGAGATGAAAGGAAATGTGGCAAATGTGGAAAGGTTTAACACAAAAGGGAGGAAAAATGTCCTGCATCAAAGTCTACTTGCAACCAGAAAAGTTTCAAAATTGGACACTGGGCTGGAGTGTGCTGTAGCAAAGCAGTGAGAGAAGTCAGGAGACAGCACGTTTCTTGGGGTCGGTAAGCAGCTCCGGCAGGAATGATGAGCAACAGACAGTCCAACGTTTAATCATCTCCACCATAGTAACATTATTAGTGGACACAGAAGCTGATGCTCGGGTGATGAGTGAGGACACGTTCAGTATGCTGATACCAGAGAGAGCTCCTTTGCCGTCCAGTATCTCACTTAGCAGCCGTGGTGGCCTTCTTGATTGCTTGGGACAGTTGTATGCGGAGACAGAGTAAAGGAAAGCAATATTCTTTCCCCTTCTACATGGTCTATGGCAGGACAGTGCAAACTGGTAAGGTTCCTGCACCACAAGTGCGATAGGCTTAGTAAAAAGGGTTGAGGAAGTAACCCATGCCTTGGGTAAACAAGGGATACTAACAACTGAACCAGTACAAATCTACCTTAAAGATGGTGCTCAGCCACCTGCAATGCACACTGCACACAGGAATCCCTTGACCTTAATGCAGAAAGTGAAAGATGCAGAGCAAGGATATAATAGAGCATTTGACACAGCCGAAAGACTGTTGTGCCCCTATGGCTCCAGTTCACAAGAAACATGGAACTGTGTAAAATTGTGTAGGACTGAGGAAGCTAAATAAGGCAGGGAGAGGTTCATCCTACCCACCTTGGAGAAAATTATTGCTAAACTGAGTGGAGCTACTGTTTTCTTGTCACTAGATGCTGCTAGTGGTTTCTGGCAGATATCTCTGCATTCTGAGAGCAGAAGGCTAGCTACTTTTATCACTCAGCTTGCCAAATAGCATTTTTGATGGCCTTTTGGACTAACAAGAGCACCTGAGAGCTTCCAGAGGAAAACAACAAACTCTTCAAGGCCTCAAAGGCATTGCTGTATTCATGGACAATAACCTGGTGTATGGCAGTACCACGGATGAGCATGACAGCAGTCTTCAAAGGGTACTGCAAGAGGCTGAATCTACATGTTTGGAGTTGACTAAGGAGAACTCTGTTCTCCAGCAGAAACATGTATGCTTCCTGGGGTACATATCTGGTGTTAGGCTAAACCCAGAGAAAGTGTGAGCAATTAAACAACTATCCCTTCCATAGGACCTCTGAGAACTGAAGAGACTTTTATGTATGATTAGATACCTAGAGAATTACATCCCCAACTTCTCCATGTTGGCTCAGCCTTTATATGCACTCCTTAAGACCCAGAGTGGATGGACTTGGAACCATGTAGAGAAGAGGCATTTGAAGACCTGAAAAAGTTGTTGATGACAAGACCTGTACTTGCATTCTGTGACTCTAATAGGCACAGCAGTATCAGCAGATGCCGACAGTTATGGAATTGGTGATTTGCTACTTCAGTTCCACAAGATTGGGTAGAGACCAGCAGCATACTGTACCAGATGGCTCACAAAGACAGAAACCCGATACACCCAAATCGAGGAGTGTCTGACATACATACACACAGATGTGGAGTGTTATGTTGCAGCCACTATGGAGAGCATGCCTGCAACACTACAGTGGATGAGCACCATCAGGGAGGCAAAGTTACTTGCTAATATCCGACTGCTATTCTAGATTTGTAGAATTACTTCAACAATCCGGAATCACTAGCACAAGTGGTGCAAAAGTTCAAAGTGACTTGTGCAAGACATGGAATTCCAGAGAATGACTAAGGTTCACAGTCTTCCAGTAGACAATTCCAGAAAATTGCAAGACTGTAGGATTTTCAGGATCCTACTTCAAGTCCTCACCATCCCCATGACAATGGTCATGCTGAGAGGGCAGAGCAAACTGCCACATGAGTTCTTAAACAGGACAGTTCTCTTCTTGCTCTCATGCACTATAGAGTGACTCCCTGTATCTCTACATGGAGTCTCCAGCCCAGCTGAACTCCATATGAGGAGGAAGCTGAGAATATTCTTTCCTATCCTGGAAAGGAACCTTCAGCCATAATAGCTCAAACATATGACTTATCAGACAAGGTCCAAGTTAGACTGTGACACATCATGAACCATACCTGCAGTGGTAATCCAGGAAAGTTCCACTCTAAGGTTCTACTGAATTGAGATGAAGGATGGAATGCATCCACAATGCAACGCATCATCTACAGGCACAGCTTTCACGTTGACCAGCTATTGACTCCTCTGTTCTTACTGAGATTACAACTACTGGCCCGCTGGCAGCCAAAGCAGCTCCACTAGCAACTGTTCAGCCTACCCTAAGTAAGGATGCCCAGAAAAGGGCCTAGTTTTTACTGGGTCTGGCAGAGTCAGTAAGCCAACTACATGGTTGAACCTTTGAAGGACTGTGAAACAATGATGGAGATTTTGGAAAAGGAAACAGGCACTTACCTGGAGAATAATTTGTATTGTGTTGAAGCTTCCTTTTGACAAAAAAATGTTATAGAGCTGTGTTCATTCTTCCTTGCCAGGTTACCTTGAGATTGCTCAGTTTGCAAAAGGCTGATATGGGTTACATAACATGCAGTTGATATTAATGTTTTGAAAGGGAGGAGGTGTCATATAATAAGAACAAGTTTACAACTGCTTCTCAGTGCATGGTATGACCCACCTTCATGGGAGTGTTCTGGACAGTCTGCTTACAGCACTGGCGATGTTGCCACTTATGCTTCATTTCTCTGTGTTCTAATAAATATCGCTTTGTGATAAATTCAAACTATGCCATACAAGCCCAGGGGCTGCAAGGTGGTAGCATTACCCACTGTGCCACCATGCTGCCCCAGCACAGCTCAACCCAGTTTATTTTTATAGTAACCTTCCCGGCTGGTTTTTCTTAAAGATCGCTTTCTTTGCTCAGAATCATTAACGTCTAAAAACGCTCCGGATGGACATGTTCTACCGGTGTTTCACGCGCTATGATAGCTAACAGATAAATGCTACATTTGCAGCAGGTCAAAAATCTGAGATGTGGCAGGAGCTTCTTGATCTGAGTGGGCGTTCACCTGGGTTAAACTTTAAAGCAGGAGCACAAACTGAACTGTGGGGCTGTACAAATGTCAGATGGCATCGAGGAACGCCCTCACCACGGCCCTCTCCTCCTTATGGAATTTGGCCAGCCAGCCCATGCCACGTCACTGACATTTACTCGTCTTGTTCGATAATTGTATTCTGAAGAAGCTGTCCTGACAAGCGTTTCCCTGCTGGTGGAATAGCGGCTGTGTCTCATCATCAGGACACGAAAGAAAAGCTGTCTATTCCTAGGAATAGGTGCTGAGCCATAAATGCTGCACAGAAACAGAAAAATGCAGTTGTCTGCTTGAGGAAGGATGTGGGGGGTCATATACTAGCAGTAAAGTTTTATAACGTAAATCGCAAGGTGTAAAGGTGAGCTGGATTGTACAGTACTGAAAAGGCACCTTTCCCAGAGCAGAGTACTTTACCCTTAATAACCATTATTTCGCTAATGCTTTTGCCCAATGACACAATGTTAGATTTTTACACTTAGCTACCAGCTATGATTTATGCATTGATGGGGTAGCAATTGCCTTATCAATTCAGGATAACCATCTTGGTCAGGGGCACTACTGTACAGCAAAAGTGGGGACAACACGAATAGGCAAAATTAAATAATGCTAACTAGTAACAGCATGCAAAGTACTTTAAACTTGAAAATATCACTCTCACACTGAATTAATTCTTTCGGTATCTTAACAGCTACGAAACAGTGTTAGCAAAGACCTCCAGCAGTAGTAAACTGTAAATTGTTAAGGTGAGATCAACTGTAACTCAGTGAAGAGGAAGGAGAACTGTAAGCAGCTTAACACTGTAAGTCAGTTTGGACAAAAACATCTACTAATATGCTATATCTAATAATAAATGTACCGTAAATATAAATACAAGCGCTATGCTCAATTATTTATTTGCTCATTTTTCAATGTGGCTTTCAGCATCACATTTGTACACTTAGCTACTGTGGTGGATGGCAAATTTTTACTCTGTGAGTAAAGAAAAACTGAGTACTTCTAAACGCTATGCTCCCTTCTGTCCCTTAGTTCTTCCCACAGAGGGTTAGAACTCCCACTAAGTGACAGTCCACTCTGGTTCATCTTGCTTTGAGTTTCTGCTTGGGCCTTGAGCCATTTTCTTTTGTTTAGTTTCTCTTCAAGTTGCCCACTTATTTTATTTAGTGCAAATATTTTGCTAAATAAACACTGGTCACCAAGCCAGTTATCATGATGTCCACCAGCAGTCTCCAGCTTTTATTTTTCCATCTCACAAAGCATCAAAGTGCCGTGGGTAATACTCTATAATATTTCAATACATTGTCAACAACTTTAATTCCCTCTGTAGAAAACCTTGGCCACGGGATGCAACCATGCACAAAGGCTTCAGTGTCCTCTGGGCTGAAGATACAACAGTGAAGCATTTATGAGCATTAAAGCAAACATGTTACATTTCTCAATTAAATTACTGCAAAAACACATAGAGGCCTGTTTTTGTCCTTTGTGCAAGCTAGAAGCAATATAATCTGCAGGATTTATTTACTCTCAGATTGAATATGAATCCCCCTAAGTCCAACTATACATAACTTAAGGTTCACTGTTGTAGAAAAATAAAATGGAGACAGCCACAGTACCTTTTGTGCAAGGTTCTTTCCCTGAATGACTACAGTAAAATTACTCAGTTGTGCAAATGGGTGAATCACTGTAAATAGTTTTGTATACAAGCCTTACATTGGGAGTCATTTCGAATAAAGATGTCAGAAAATTATTTCCCAGTTGTAACAAAGGTCCCAGTCTGGTCTTGAAGGGCCTTCACTAAGAAATTCGGGCTTTTGCTGTTCAAGGATAAAACACAACAGATATTGACAATTGTTTACCAAGAGCAGGCGTGGTTGAAATATAAAGTAGCATTTTTATACTCAAGGACCCACTATTTGAGTTGCAAAATATGTTTCCTGTCCTTCTGAGACAATGGAATCAAACAAAGCCTTCAAAGCTCTCAATTTGGTTTCTTCTATTCCCGTCACATTTGGCAGCTTGTTCCGTCTCAGCTAAAATACAGATTTGGCCATCACCCATACATCTGTGTCACCCTGCAGTCAGGAAGAGATTGTTCCTATAAACCACCGCTGTAAACCTCTTTCTCGTGTGCTCTTCAACAAATAATATACCGTTGTCATGACAATTCATCATTTCGCAGCAAAGGTCTCTTGAAACCCAAAACAAAAAATCATAAACGGTTGTGTTCCGCAAAGGTATCTGTGGGACGGAATGAGGCGTTGACGTACTGTTATCATATAAATATATCTCCAGGAGTGCAGCGAATTGGAAAACCCTCAAGACATCTCATTGCGTAATGCCTAATCCGGCAATGGCATTATATTGAAAATGGCATCTGGTGCACAAAATCAGCGCATTTCTGTTCTCATTAAGTTCATTTTCTTATTAATCTTTGTCGTTGTATTTTTTGCATTAAATATTTCAGAGAAAGGAAGCAGCAAAGTATGATACTGAAGCAAGGAGCTGTTTAACAAACAACACTATTCATAGGGGTACTGACACGCTATACTTACTCAAAATAAAACAACACGTCTTTACACATTTTTTATTGCAAAAATATGCAAAACTTTGCATGTAACAAACTCAAAAATGCTAGGAAGTTTCAGGAGACAGAGGACACAGCCATCTAGAGACTAAGAGCCAGAAAGGTTATCATCCTTGATGTCAATGCTCTGCAAGATAAGGGTGAGTCGATCCTTCTCTGGACTCATAATAAGACTTGAGTCACGAGGAAATGGGTGTTCTGAAAAGATGACTGAGAAGGTGAAAGAGAAGGGTCAGGAGCCAAATGGATGGAGTCAGTTACAATGACAATGGACACAACTAGAGGAGAGAACATTGTGCGATGACTCTGTTTAGTGTGGGGTCAGAAAGTGTCAACATCCATTCAGTGACACTCAACAGATTACAAAAATAATAATGTCAGTAGCTGTTTTATTGGACTCCAGCATTTATAAGGAGAAGCGAGATGAAAAACGTGCAAACACTGAAATCTAAGCTAAGTCTTTAAAGTTATTGCCCCGCATAACTTATAAATCACTTTTCTTTTAACATTTCATTCAGAGGAAAGCTGGTTTCATTTCATTTAATGAAGCTAAAATAAAGAGGAGTCAGTACAAGTTTCAACTGAACTAAATGAATTTACTGGCTCCCAAATGCCCTGAGGAAAACCTCTCAGGGAACTTAAAATGCAACGCACACAGGACGGACCCTCGTACAACACAAGTGAAGTCCACCAGCAATGCTGAAGTCTGCTACTTTAGCCAAATTTGTCTTTACAAAGACAAAACTGTCAAGGCTGCAATAAGTAATGCAGGGGCTTCAAAGGTGGAATTGCTACGAGGAAGCAGCCGCCTCAAATCAAGCAAGAGGTCTTAACTTTGTGGATGGAAAATCCGCTGTGAAATGGACATCCAGCTGTGAGAAATGGGTAAATGGGCACAAGTTGGTTTCATTAAAAAATGTCTGCCAATCACGTGTTCTTCTGTCTCTTGGTGACTCTTGGAGACCACATGTGTGATGTCCCTCCAGAAAGTTCTGCCCTCCCCTTTCGTCTTTAATGTTGATAGGGTTGTATTTATTGCTTCTGTGATAGAGTCCATCCATAGATCTGGTTGCAAGCTACACCTTGGTTCTTCTTCTTCTTCTTCTTCAACAACAACAACAACAACAACAACATAATACCAATAATACCTTTGCTGCTGAAGTTATAAGATAACACCAAAGATGAGTTTGTACGTTCCTGAGAGAAAGTATGTCCCAAGATGGTCAGGAGTTTGTATTTTTGTGCTGTTCAGAGCAAAAGTGTTTCAGGACTGCCTCGACACACTTTGCGGTGCCTAAAAAGGATTTCCATGAAAGGGAATCCTATTGTTTCGCAGTACGAATAAACCGTGTGTGCGTTCTCAACTGGGCCTTGCATGCATGCAAGTTAAGCCCTTTAAAGAAAACATGCCGTATCAGCTGCTGTCTCGTAACCCAACTGAAGAGGACAGTAATGGTGTTGATAAGGATGTAGTAGGCAAAAATAATATCTGGAGCACAGAACCGACCACATTAATGGCTGAAGCCGATGTTTCTATACACCTCAACATCTATGAGTATTTCAGACTGATGGACATTAACAGCGCTGGCTGGTGCTGAGGTCTTTCCTGTGAACAAATGAGCTTGAAAGGTAGCTGAAATAGATGGAGGCCAACTGAAGCACCCAAAAGGCAAATCACGCCCAAAAAGGCCAACACAAGGAGGCCAACTCAGAGGTACACTGGTGATTCCATACAACATGCCTCGATAGAACGTAAACCCTCATACAGAGCTGACGGGCTCCAGATATTTAAAAACAGGTCAACAGGTCAACCAAACGCATCTTACATGTATGAAACACCAAACAAGGAAAGGTGCTATGGTCATTTTCACACATTTTTCACAACGCAGTAAAATGCAATCTTCTGTGTAAGAAGATTTAAAAATGTTCAAAATGCTAGCTGGTCAACAAAGAGCAAATTTACCTTGATGCTAAAACAAAGCACGCTTTCTTAAATGAACCCTTTTGGGGCTAGTTACCTCGCAGGCGCTGTTAGCATAAAGCTTTAAGGCTGTCCGCAAAAACCTGCGGTTCCTCCTGTTCGCACATGCATTGATGGAGTGATGCAGTTCAGTAAACTCAGAAAACGCCTTAACCGTGCTGACGTTTTTCTTTAAGTATTTTTTATCTTGTCATGAAAGGGGAAGTGCAAGGTGGCTAGTATGGCATGCAAAAATGTTGCAGCGAATGCTTCCTCTTCAGGCCAAAATAGGAATGAGGAGGACGATGATGGGGAACCAGATCAGCAACCCCACAGGCTGCTGGAGCAGTTGAGCATTGGGACTCGCAATGAGATGGCTGGAAGCACAACACGTAAATGACATAAAAATTCTGCAGCTTGCAGTCCATCATCGACTTAGCCAAAAGGAAGAAGAGAGACCACAGGAAACAACAAGCGCTCACAACTTCTTTCTAAAAGTAAACGCACCCTGTGTCCCTCTAGCGCACTAAACGCCTTTTCATGGTTACCCCTTACAAGACCACTTTATTAAACTAAATTCTTATGTACATATTTTCATAATTCGGTTGAAATCTGTAGCGTTTAAATTGCATGCAGCTTCTTTTGTTTCTCTTGCTGCTTTTATTTTTAAGGTGTGAATGATTGTTAATAGTTTCTGTAGTTATGTTTGCTGTTACTACATGCAAAGCGGTCATTTTTTTTGCTTGGCCAGTTATAAGCGAATCAAATGCCAAAATAAGTCTGTTAGCTTTTGGTGAAAAGAACCCACATGTGGGGGTCAGAGTAAGCTGTAGATTTATGATCAGCGAATGCCGTGTCGCTGGACTGTTCAAACGGGGGGGGGGTCTTCGTTACAACATAGCCTCTCGTTCAACGCGGTCAGATTTTTTTGGGCTCCGACAACTGCGTTACCAGTGTATCTGAAGGCAGACCAACACTCAGCTGACCGAGGCCAAGTAAGGCACCCAAAGGGCGACTGAGATCTGTGAACATGAGCTATGGTGCATCAAGGCCAAGTGAGACAGCCTGAAAGCAAGCATCAGATGTAGGCCAACTGAGACGTAATGAGGTTGGCTGGGGAGGTCAGCTGAGGTATCCCAGAGTCTCTAAATGAGGCAAGCAGAATGCTACACAGGACATCCCAGGTGAGGATGAAGCTGTCTCCCACACCGTCAGGCTGTCCATGTCACTGTCATGTTCTCCTACATGCATGAAGCATCTGCTGCAGAGTCTAGGAAGTAGAAGAATGGAAGAAATCAGCCTCCTTTCACATCGCCAACATATCTCATCCATGTGTACACCTTCTCCATGCCAGAGTCTAAACCTGCCCCCTGCTAAATGGTGCCAGCTGAGCATCAGCAAGTTTCAGATGAAGCTTTAAAGACTGAGGAGGCCCACTAGCCTGTAGAGAGAAAGCTGCAGGCGTTTGCCTCCCACGTGTGGAAACAAACCCGAGTCAACACACTCCTGCAAAGAAACGGCATGTTCTCTGTCCCCCCTAGTGGTTTGGACAGAACACAAACGAAAAACAATGGATGTCAATCTCTGTGTCCCCAGAATGAACCGCTTTGACAGATTTAAATGCACCCAGCTCTTTCTGCGTCACTTTAGCTCATTGGGGGCTGTTATTCTTGAGCAGCAACCCACCACGATTATGTGTATGTTCACCATTTTATTGCAGTTTACACACAGCGCCACACGCTCCCTGTGTTCTCTCTATGAATGTTTGCAGAAATTAACTGCTGATACGTTTGCTGAGTTGCTGTCTATCATTTTGTCTTTTGTTGGGCAAACGGTATTATTTTTGACTGTTGCTCAGGTAATGCCTCCTTTCTAAGTGACTCAGTGTTCAGTGTGTATAATACGTAACAGTCTGACTGTTGGGCAAAATTTGGCTTACCAGTTTATGCAGCTGGTTAAGTACCTCGACCAAGGGCACGACAGCAGGGACAGGAATTCAACCGCAGGTCCTTGCATTGCCCCTCGCCATCTGACTAGACCCAAGATAGCAGCAATAGGACATGAAGACACATCAGAACTGTGGAGGCCACGTCTCCTAGAATGGAAAACCAGTCACAAGTTTTCAGTTTTCTTGCAATCCCCCAGCCACAGTGTCGATGGACTCTTGATCTAACCAAAGGTGATGGTTGTTTAAATGGAAACAGCCTCAAATTATGCCCACCGGCATTCTTATGAGCTGACCTATTATCTTTCAAAGGTGATTCTGGTGCAGGACCGGAGACAGAATGGAGTGCAGTGAGACAGCCCTTTATTGTGGGTTAAATCCTACCGAGGTGTTTAATCTATTCTCCAAGTCGTCCTCACGGAAAATGGCTTTACGGAAAGAAGATGGTATTATTAAACTCGCCCCAATTAAGGACCGGAAGCACCATTGTTCTTTCGGGTTAGCATTCTATAATCACTTTTATTGGCAGGAAACATCAAGCTTGTATTTGAGTTGAATGATTCGGAATGATTTGGAATATAAATGAGGTTACATAATTGGCATTTTTTCCTACATTTTCAAGGCTTGTATTGGTGTAGGACTGAAAAATGTTGCTATTTTTAAGTTTTTTTTCCTTCATGGCCTACAGTTTAGGAACCCACTTTAGAAAATGAACCAGAAATGATGAAAAAATACATAATTTTTAAATAAAAATGCCTATAGAAAGAATTGTCAAAGGACATTCAAAGTGTGCATGTTCCCCAAAAGGCTTTCCAGCGCTGGGTTTCAAAGGGAGAGGCCTGTGAAGGTGCAGAGACATGCAGTAGTGTCTCTGTTTTCTCTGATTTGTACATAATACATCTATGCTCTCTAGCATAGCATAGGACTCAACGTTAACTCACACATGTCAATTTGGATTAAAGTCATGGGGACCATCTGCCAAACAAGGGTACATTTCTGGTTTGGAAGTGGAGAGTAAAAATCCCTTGTTGGGAAGAACAGAAAAGAACCCCTGACATTTGTAGGGGAAATATGACATTTTATTCAATACAAACAATGGTCTAGCAATAAAGGGACAAATGACCTGGGGTCAAGAATATTATTCCACACGTTATGAGTTAGTGTTAGCCGTGAAGTGTCATAAGATGACTGCACAAGTACCTTAAACATGGCATTGTTGACACACAGTGCTGTCCTTCTCCATTTATGTTAGTTTTACATTTTATTAAACAGCATTTCACAGCGCTTATAAAAAGTCGTCACCCCAGGAAACCGCACCAACGACAACAAACAGCAACAATAACTGTGGTCCTGGCTTTGAATCCCCACCTCCTTTTGCTCAAGGTACCTGACTTTCTCCATTAAAAAATACACTGCTGTGCATATGGGTCAATCAAGGCTAAAAAAATTGTGTTAATGTGTTCATTTCAAATTTTGAGGGTTTTGGGACATCTTTATACAGTTGTACATTCCTGCTGTAGTAATCCAGAGTAAGGGTTGTGGTTAAGGGTAGTACAGCAGAAACAGGGGTGAAAACCCAGAACCTTTGGGATTTAAGGCAACGACCATAAACCACAATACCGCCCAGGGCCCTACAGTACTTTTCACTAAAGGTTGGTTATTGTACAGCTGCATCAAGTGGAATTTTGTGTACATAGCTGCAACACGCAACGCTCTTTTGGGCCTTTTGGTAACATAAGTGACTCTAAATGTGTTTCCTCAATCTTTGCTTCCTGCACCGAGGGCAGTGTTGGGCCCTCGACGCCAGGCCCTGCTGGCACTGCCTGCCCGGCTCCCTGCGATAGCGTGTGTGCTCTCCCCTGCTCAAGCATTTATAAAATCAGCACGAACAAATCCAATAATCCTTCATTTATCTTAGACTGTTTCCACAGGAGTTAGGCCTTGCTCCAAGTTTGCCCTCGGCCAGCTACACACACCAGGAGTTCCTAGCACAACATTCCAGATTTATTACCACCGAGAAGACCTTTCCATTATATTTTCATATTGCGCGTTATTGTGCGGGCACATATCCTATACTGTATAGAACTGAAGCAATTATAGTCTTTTATTTTTGGCGAAAAACCTCACAAATTGATGCAAAGTTGTTGTAATGTGGAGCACGGTTATGGTTTTGCCTCCTCGATCAGTGCTCTGCACGCGTTTTTGACAAAGGTTGCTTAGTGCGACAACTCTGCGAGACGCCACTTACTCAGTATATTGCATAGCTGTGAAAGACACACTTGATGCCTTTAATAATAGCAAACACACACAGGCAATTGTATGTTTTATTGATCGCAAATGTGAAAATTGTTTTTATTAAAATTTGTTCCGCTTTTTAAAAAGATGGTAAATGGTTACGATAAATCGCTCGATGGGCTAAAATAAGAGTGCGATAGGAAATATCGCCAGTTGACGTGTTACTGTAATCCAGACGAAAGGAGCGGAACAAGCAGAGAAACATTTGCAAACACCACATTTTGGATGGTTTGCCTGCTCAGAATAAAGGGTATAATTTGTGTGTGCGTTTACATTTCCCACCATGCAAAGACAAAAGGGTTCAGTTCAAAGGGACGGCAGACACACCGCTCTGAGGGCACCTTTCCTGTGACACCGTGTGTGTGCCTGTGTGTGCTGGCAGACACGCAAAGCTATATTCCTTACAGTGTAGAGAATGTGGGGCAGTGAAAAAAACAGGACAAAATAAAATGTTGATGCTTGAAAAGGATATCTCTGTAAGCTAAGTAAAAGAGTTCTTCTCCAAGCTGCACTTGTGTTCCGTATCCCCTATAGTGCCAATTATTTTGATAATATTATCAGGCCGTCTTTGCCGGGATGGCAGCATAGCAGCATACCTGTCAACTGTTATCTCCAAGTGTCTTCCCTGCGCGCTCCATTGGTCTGTGGCTGCAGTCACAAGGCCCTATTTCTGCTTGTGCCGCGAAGGCCTTGGCATTGCGCTGACGTGGTAATGAGTTTACCGGGAAGAGGGAGCGCCGTGCAGTTAAGCAGGGGGACTTTAAGAAGTTGCAGTTTCCCCATCTGAGTGTTTTTCGGCTCAGAGGTACTTATCCTCCCACGATTTAAACCTATGACCTCGGGTGGCATGTGGCGCCTTCCTGTGCCGATGCTCATGTGTAGCTGCAATGGATCCTTGCCGCTTTCCAAGCAGTCCACAGCCACGAATTGCTGTCGTCTGTCATTTACATTTTGAGTGAATCGGTGCTGTGTAATTCTAGCTGCGTTTCTGCAATTGCTGTGCGCCCCATATTCGGATCATTAAACCCACGAGATACTGGGAAGAAAAGCTCCCCATTACGTGGCGTGTCTAATGCTGGGTGGTGCATGCTTTGTCCTGGGCACGAGGCTTTCAGTCTCCAGCCTGGGGGCTGAGCTGAAGAGGGACAGCTTTCCCCCACGGGAGCGACATGGCAGCGAAGCAGCAGAATTAGACAGGCACCGGCTGGTTGGTAGGTCCATCACACAGGGTTTAAAATCTTCAGAGGCTCCAATAGGTGTCCTTAGGTGTCCTTTGCATTTGTGCTGGAGGTAAGTAATAATGACCAAGTACAACCAGCTGCCCCAACATAACAGTCACCTTCACTCCCTTTACATCACTTATCATCATTCTTGCCACCTTTGGTCAGGATCACGCAATGAAATCAAAATAGATATGGTGTGTCCAGTAAATATATGCACATATAATTTTAGATATATTATAGATACACCATCCATGCGTGACCAGACCTCGAGTGACCGAATACTGAGATGACAGGGCAGTCTAGCATATTACAATATTATTTTTAATATATTTTTCACAATTTTCAACAAGGATGAGCTGTTTTGGTAAGGGTAGGGGTCAAGGGGTCAAACACATCTCATAGTGACCACTTGTGGTTGTCGTGGCAAGGGAGAGTCTGGAATGGTTCAAGAGTGGTTTGGCATCACCTTCTTCCTCATGTCTGTGGATCGGAGCCACGGGCCTGAGGCGGATCCAATCAGTTGTACATATGCATAGAAGAAAGATATTTCATGATCTATTTTTATAGTTTCTGTTTCAAGAAAATAGCCATTTAAAAGAAATACATTGCTGCTGACACATGTATTTGTCTTTTGCCTTCGCTGTGGATGTTCAGACTGCTGGAGTCCGGCGCTGTTCTGATTCAGGACGACTCCATCATACTCAGCACCAAATTCAAGATTCAGCTTTTGCATCCTTTTCACCCCCAAACGGAGGGAATGTATGTGACACTGGCAATCTCTTCACTTTCCCAATCATGCCTGTCCAGTGGTGCTCCTTCAAACATCTCATCATTTCCTTGCCTCCAGCTATGGATGCTTCCTTTGCTTGTACACCCCGGAATCTCACTTTCTTGCTTCAGGGAACCTTGGTAGGTGGGCACGGGGGGAATTAGGTCTATGTATTATATGGAAAATAGAAACCTAATATAGACCTAATGGCAGGTTGGGCCAAAGAGATCTAGTGAGAAGTTTTATGTAAGATGGCTCAGGTGCAGGAACTCAGATTCCACATGGTCTGCACATTCATCCAGTCTTTGTTGGAGCTGCAGCCATCGTGAACACAACCTGGTCATGGTGGAGTTGCAGCACGCACTGCCTACGCTTGAACTCAGAAAATTATTTAACATACCACGAGACACAACCTTGGTTTATTTAGCACACTTAGCATTCCAAGGTTTTGCAGAGACTAGAACACACATGCCCACTAAAAATGAGTTCAGTTGTGCAGATCTGTTTCTTCAGCGAGAGTAAACTTTTGTTTTCCAGTGTTTGATACAAGTTAATGCTATTAAGTTACCTCCTCGGACACCACTCACCTGAACATGGAGTAAGTTGAGATAAAACCGACTGTGTTTCTGGTGGCAGCGGTGGGATAGCCATGGTTTGCAGTATGAATATACTTTTGTTACTGTTTTTGTTCATAACATGTGTTTGAGTGTACAAACTTAAAGAACTTCAGCTGAAAGGACCTGCATGAAGGTGAATTCTCCCAGTGTTTCACTGACATGTCTCCAAGATGCCCACCTGGACAAGATGTAATAGGATAGGTAATTTATAATTCCCTTCAGGGACACTGCCATCCAGAGCAGCTTAGCACAGAACACATAGCAACAAGGTGTACAAAACATGGGATGGACCCCGGGTGGCGCTGACTCAAAGTGCATCACTGAGGTTGTGGGTCCATGTCTGAGTTTATTCAATTTTGAGCAACTTGTGACAGTGACTGAGTACACATCTGTGGGTACAGAGCTCATGAGCATATGGCGTCATGATTCCTGGTCAGGAGTAATACAGGGGGTGTTGAAATGTAGGATGTCAGCCCAATGTGCTATTATGTTTATTCAAGTGGATCATTTGCTTAAGGCATCTAGAATTTGCCCAAGTTTGGCTTTCCTGAGGTTTGAAAAGGCAACATTCACTGACAGTCTCCCCTTCCCTCTCCGGGTGTATCTGGCTGACCCACAAGGATGACCGTTGAATGCCCACATAGCCAGCAGATGCCGCCGTGCTCCTCTGTGCTATGCATTTGTGTCCTTTCACACAGCTTCCAGCAGAATAACACGACAGAGGTGCTGTGAGGTGGCTTCCCATTATTGCCTAGAAGATGTGAATGGCCATCGACCACACATTCATACGCCGATTCCGACTCTCTGACTTGCATCTCCTCCTGTTCAGGGTTGTGAGGGGGGCAGGCTTGAAATCCCTCAGCTGGAAGGGGCGGCCGGGCTGCCGGAGCTGCTCGCCGAGGCAGCGGTGCATCAGCGAATGAGTGGGCGTTGCGTAGGATGCCTTTTTTCTGTTTGTTTGCCTCCGCTTGCAGTTGTTTGGCAGCTTGCGGCGACATTAAAATTCATATTGTTCTCATCCCTGTTTGTATGCCACCTGTTCTACATTCGTACGCTTGCAGTGTATTTTTGATCTGTTCGCTGGCTAATTAAAGAAGCGGCCCGCAGTATCTTGGGGCGACCGCTGTCTGCAGATCCGTTTTCTATCAGACTTTGAGCGTCTGCACAAGGCGCTTTAGCGTTGACTGCATCTGAGGGAGCCACGTTACACCAACAAACACACATGGCTGGGCAGCGCAGGCTGCTGGGCTCGGGCCCCTGAAGTGCTGGACCTGTGACCGAGAGGCTGCGGGTTGGCGGCCCGAGAGAGCGCTCTCGGACAAGGGCACTCAGCCCGAATCGCTTCGGCAGAAAGGCGCAGGAGCCCAAGCGGGGAAGAGTGCGACATGGCAAGTTACGTAAGCATCCCTCAAGCAATTTGGTAATGGCAGCAAACATGCGGTCCTTAGAAATGCATTTCCGAAATCTGATTTCTCATCCAGGACACAGAGAGCATCTAAGCTGCATGTGGGAGGTTTCTACTGTATCTTAGCCTTTAAGCACTGGACTGAGTTAATTATTTTAGCAGGCAAACTCATTTAGCATTTTGCCCACTTGTTGAGGCTGTTATCTACTTGAATTGAACCCCCCCAAGAAACACCTCCTCCAGTCTTAGTTCCCGCTGATCTACAGTGAAAGAAAATGATGGATTGTGGGTTGATAATTGCTTCGCTATATGGAAAGTGGCCTTATGGGTAAAATATGACTGCTGTAACACTGCTGTACAGATACTGTCGATTTGTCTTCTTTTCTTGCTGTCATTTGGGGTGTTCAGCCTGCTCCTGTGTGTAGGCTTTTGCCCACTGTTAATGCCAGAGTAAATTTGCTCTTCAGGACACATCTTCATTTTTAACTTATCAATACTTATTAGCTATTTTTTTAGCTGACTCTTCAACTGTATTCGGATTGAACACCAAGATCTTCGTAACTATGGATTCATGTACTGCATCGGTTTGGTGTAAAGTACAGTGATCAAGGGAACTATAGCAAGAGAGTGACTTGAACCCAGTCATTTGACTACTAGGTAATGGCTCTGTCCGCTTTGTCAGCTACTGTATATACTGTAATTATTGGATGTAATATTTCCACAGCCTAATAGCAACACATACCATAGTGTTATCAAGGGAAAATGTCAGTATAAATGATACAGATGAGTAAGTAATAACTTTGCCGGTGAAGGTAGGAGACAGGGTGTGGGATTAATGGCGTCTTGTGCTTGTGTAGCTCACTGTAGCCATGCTGAAAACAGTATTATTTAGCACTTTATTACATTTTTAATTTTTTACTATTTATATGTACTTTTAACTTTACAGAGTGCGGAAGTTCCTGCTTTGGTGTGTGTGTGTGTGTGTGTCGGGTAATACACTGACTGAAAGCAATCACTTGTACAGCACAGTGAGGCTCTGTGGTGTGTGTTGGAGCAGCCAGGGGGCGTAGTGGTGAGATGCATTTGAAAGAACGGGGTTACCCCCCCCCCCCCAGCGCTGGAGCACCCATGGCCGAGCTGCTTATTCCGAACTGACACATCAAAAAGCACCCACCGGAAGCCACTTTGCAGAAACATGGCAGCTAAAAGAATGAATTAAATATTTTCTAAGAAATTGGACCGAGTCTGCTTGATGTCAGTTGGCCCAAAACTTGTGTGCCTTGGTAGAAAAAGCAGAAAAGAAGGAGGAAGATGGGTCTTTAGTGCCTTGCCTATAGCAAATGTTTGTTACAAACAGTCTCTCCTTTCAGCGCCTCTGTATCAATACGACTTTTATCACTCTGGGCTCTGCGGTTCGATGGGATATATGGGATTTCTGCTTTTTATCGATTCCTCTTGTCCTTGGTCAGCTCATATTTGATTTACTTTGTTTTTTTCCGGGCCAGTTGACCGGAAGGTACCATTAATACATAATGATGGTAAACAATAAGAGAGAAAGTTAAAAAGGAACCCGAACTGCACTTGAGATGTAAACATCCAGCCTGGCTGCGCTGGCGTGTGCAGTTCATGTGCAGCAAAGCTGAAGAAAAGTCTGCGCTTTATTTATTTTTTATAAAGAGGACAGAGACACCTTCAAACCAGTTTCAAAGAATGAAGAATAATACACGAAATGTAATCGCGAATGAAGAAATGAGTGGCTTCTTAGTTTCGGGAACAGCTGCCTGCAAATGCTGTTGCTCCTTTAGTCATTTTTTCAAAATTTTTGAATCTGCGCTTTTTTAACTGGACTGAAGAAGGTTTTTGGACGGAATCTGGCTGGTGAACAAAAAGGGGCCGGGGGGCGAGGATGCCTCAGCACTGGCAAAACGCATACCGTACGCGTGAGCGGCGGTGGACAAATGTGGCTCTGTACCCAGCAGCCTGTGCTGCCCACCCGTGTGTGTTTGTTGGGGTCAAATGCCTTTTGACATTTACTGCTATCTGGCACCCTCACCCAGCGAGGCCAGTGATGTGGCTGTGCACAGCAGCCTGTTGCAGGACAGAAGAGCCACAGAACTGGGAAGAAACAATGCACCCCCCACCCCCATTAACTGCTCCTAATATGTTCCTGAAAGCGGGCTGAATGCAGAGAAACAAGATGATGAAATAGCTTATATCAATGTTTGTTATGGGGAAAAATTCCTACTTGTTCCAGGCCCATCCCATTTTACCAAATGATGTCTAACGTCTTAAGGAAAAAGCAAAGTAACGTGAAAGTAGAATAGAAACAGTTTCTAATATTATTAACATTTTTTACATTGTGTCATATCTGTGAAGCATCTGAAATGAATAACGTGTCTGAATGAACACAGGTCAGTGCGTAAAAAAAGTTTTTCTAAGTCTAAAATTTGGAACAAAGGTAAGAACAGTACATTTTTCCATATTATTGTGGTATTCATGCCTGTACACTGTGTTGCGCTTAAATCCAGAAATCGGTAGGACAACACGGGAGCCATCATACCTCTGTGCCAGTTTTTTGAGGTAGCATCTTTAGAAGTTTTAGATGTGAACCATGTTCATCTTTTTGCTCTCTGTCTCTGACTGCTTTCTGGGCTTATTGAACTTTGGTTCCTGGTCATGGCACAACAGACTTCCTATTGGCCATTTTGTTATTGCTGTCTGCAAGAAGGGAGTCAAAGAGTCAAAAGAGTCAAAAGAGTCAAAAGAGTTTATTTGTCAAGCACATGGTTGTGTACCATGTGTTGAAATGTGCACCGATCTGAACCAGGATGACTGTGCGAACAATCTATAATGGAAAATGAAGCAAACACATATCCAAACACTAAGAAGAATAGAGACAGAAACAAGCAGTAAATAGATAAATAAGTAAGTAAATAAGTAAATAAATAAGTAAATAAATAGGGAAAATGGTACGGAACAGTTAAGGTGCCCTGGAAGGGCAGTGACAGTGGGGGGGGGTTGGAGCGGAGTGGTCAGAGATTACGTGAGGGTAGTCATGTCATGTCCGGGTTCAGAAGTCTTATGGCCTGTGGGTAGAAGCTCCTCCTTAGCCTCTCCGTTCTGGCCATAATGCTTCTGTAGCGTTTGCCTGATTTCATCAAGATGAATAGATGGTTGCTGGGATGAGACAGGTCACCGACGATCCTACTCGCTCTGGTCCTGCATCTCCTGGTATAGATGTCATGTAGGGACGGTAGATCAGATCTGGTGCAGCGTTTCGCTGCCCGGATCACTCTCTGCAGTGCCTTGATGTCCCGAGCACAGCTGTTCCCAAACCAGGAGATGATGTTCTGAGTCAGCACAGTTTGTACAGCACCAGAGTAAAAGGTCTTAAGGATAGCTGGAGAGACCTGTAGCTTCCTCAGCTGCCGGAGGTGGTAGAGCCGCTGCTTTGCTCTACTGGCTTGAGCTCGGATGTGTACAGTCCATGTCAAGTCCTCAGTGACATGAACGCCCAGGTATTTGTAACTGCTCACCCTCTCCACTGCAGTCCCGTTGATTTTAAGGGGGGTGTAGGACCGCTGCTGGCGCCTACCAAAGTCCACCACCATCTCTTTCGTTTTGCCGACATTCAGTTGGAGGCAGTTCTCCTGGCACCATGATGCCAAGTTTTCCACCTCCTCTAAGTATGCTGTCTCATCGTTGTTGGAGATGAGGCCCAGCACCACCGTGTCGTCAGCAAATTTGATGATGGAGTTGGAGGCGTGTGTGGCCACACAGTCGTGAGTGTAGAGGGCATAGAGCAGAGGGCTAAGTACACAACCTTGCGGAGCTCCTGTGTTGAGTGTGATGATGCCTGAGGTGCAACTACCCACTCTCACCACCTGTGGTCTGCCTGTGAGGAAACTGAGAACCCAGGCACACAGGTGGCGGTTCAATCCCAAGTCATTCAGTTTAGTGAACAGTCTACGGGGGACAATGGTGTTGAAAGCTGAACTGTAATCGATGAACAGCAGTCGCACATAGTTCCCCTGTTTCCTGTCCACATGACTGAGGGTGGTGTGCAGGACGTGGGATATGGCATCGTCCGTGGATCTGTTGGGGCGGTAGGCAAACTGAAGTGGGTCTACAAAGTTGGAGATGGATGCTGTGATGATGGCTTTGATGAGTCTCTCAAAGACCTTCATGACTACCGAGGTCAGTGCAACGGGCCGGTAGTCATTTGGGCATGAGGGCTTATTGTTCTTTGGTACCGGGACAATGGTGGATGTTTTAAAGCACTGAGGGACTGTGGACTGAGCCAGAGACTCGTTGAAGATGGCTGTGAGAACTCCGGTCAGCTGGTCGGCGCAGCAGCGCAACAGGCGCCCGGAGATGCCGTCCGGCCCCGGCGCTTTCCTGATGTTGACGCGCTTCAGCTCCCTCCGCACACAAGACGGGAAGACGGTTTTCTGCTGCATTGAAACAGTATTGATTCCATGAAGCAAACTTAGCCTGATGGTGTGCACGGGCTGGCTCGAGGAGAGTAACTCCAGACTTATTTTAAGCCACTTTATTTTTTTATAGCACTCTTCTCACCAGTGGGGCGCAGAGCGCTAAGCAAAGTTCCAAAGGAACGGTATAGCTCATATTTAAATAAATAAATAATAATAAAAAAAATTAAAGCACAGTGCCTCTACAGTCTCTCTCACACAGCTGGATGGCACAGTTTTCTAATGCAACCTCGGTCATTGCTCCAGACCGAATGTGGCGGCCTGGACCTGATGTCTCACAGTGGAGATATGAAAATGCAGACCAGTTAAGGATAAGAGGTGGCATCAATAACTCCAGGACAGATGTGTGAAACCCCAGTACGGAAGATAGGTGTATAGAGGTAATCTGTATAGAAGACTGTGACACACCAACATGTGTTGGGTTCCCAGGTGAGTTTGGTGAGGCCAGGTGGATTTATGCTCAAGTGGGAATTAAATGGGAAGAAATGGTGCCACGCTTATGGCTTTCTGTACAGCCCGAGGCTACGGCATTTGACAGGGCCATCACAATTGTTAAGTTTTCTAGTGGGAAAAACGTGGGCACTTGGTCAACCGCACACCACATTTCTAACAGGGCTGGCTTTTGTGGTTTTTGGGAAATTTTAGAATTATGCTTTGGAAAAACAATTTTGAAGTTTCATTAATTGCATTAAACTTCTGTCACAGTTTCCCCCACATTTCTCTTATTTTTGCACTTTTCACGATTTGTTCTGCTTCTTTAGATGCTTTCTGTCCTTCTTAGGCCCTAAAAGTTTCATAGGCCCTGATGGGAAATGTGCCAGTGTCTGTAAAGGCAACTGCTGGGGCAAACCACAGCGACAAGGTAGAGTTCTTTGACAAAAGCTGGACCGTACGTAGGCAAGTCGGCCGTTTCCTCTTGTTCACCCGCTGGCGCACATCTTTCTCCCTTTGGGTCTCCACTCGCAATACAATTTCATCAGTTAGGGGACCAAAATAATCCAAGGTGTGCATGCTATTTAATGTCAGAGTAGCAGATGCTGTTGACATGCCTTTGCCACTCTGGGCACAGGGATTAAATCACGGCACATTGCTCCTGCTTTTGCGCGTTGTGTTTATTTGCTGGGGTGCACCTTTCTCGGACTCCCCAGCCACTGCGGATCCAGGGCTCAGTGCGAGTGAAGTGCTGAGGCATTCCCAGGCTCCGGGGCAGTTATTTAATGCATTATTAGTAGAAGTCCAATACAGATGGAGCAAGTGTCTTATGGGGATGCTCCATCATCCAGATGCCGCGGTCACGAGACGATGACTGCTGTCTCCGTTGCTGCTGCTGTGAGGAAAGGCCTTCAACACACATGGCCCAAACGCACGGAGAGGTCACGCAGGCAATTTGGATAAATGTTGCAGACGGCCAGAACAGCATAAAATAGGGAGCCCCCATCAAAATTCAGCTGATTTTTATATTGGAACCGCGTAAACGTGGAAACTGCGAGATGTCAGTGCTGTTGGATTCACTTAAATTTCGTTTATTTTCCCAAGCCCTGCCCTTTGTCTTATCGCAAGGTGTGTGCGCTTAACCTCCTCTCATACAAAACTGCTGTAAAGTGACGTACAGAACCATCTCTGCGGCTCTCTCCTTTGTTCACTGATATTTCCCCAGCAGCAGGTGACATAGCGGTTAGTGCTGTTGTAGGAACTAGGAAGTCCCAAGAAGTTCAGAAGTCCGAATTCTGTTCCTAGCACAGTAATCTTGATAAAGGTTCTTACCCTCAAGTCTTCTGCTAGAAATACAGAATATATTTACATAAATGTAAGTAATTATCTTATAAATATTCATCGTTCCATTTTTGTTAACTGCTTTACCCCGAGCAGGGCCGTGGTGATCTGGAGCCCATCCAGCAGCCATGGGTGCTGCGCTATGAAGCTGCCCCTGGGCCATTTAAAGCAACCGGTTAACCCGAAACACGTGTCTCCGGACAGGGGCAGGACACCCACAGAGAAATGTGGGGAAACTCCGAGTTGGGAGCGAGGCCCAGCCAGCCCAAGTGCTGTGAGACAACAGCATGACTTTCTGAGCCTCCGTGCCTCATCTAAACATTATTAAAGATGTTATTCCCAGACAAATCCTGCTATGTTGTACTATATTCTATTGTAGCTGCAGAAATCACTACAGGTAGCTCCACCTATACAGATGTAAATGCGAGTACAGCATGTAAGCAGGTAAATGCAAAGTAAGTATAATGTCAATGTATAGTTAGTTTTAATGTGTGCCTACTGTGGTGTGAAAATGCAGAATTTTGTGAAGTGAAAAATATTGCTTTTCCTGCCTCGCATCATCTACACATTTAATTTCAATGCCAATTTTAATTTTTACCCCTGCCTTGTTCTCATTAAAAACAAGCAGAAGTATGACAGGAGCATCCAACCAATTCATGTATTTTGTCCTCTTACAAGGGCAGGTTAGTTGAGCTCATCCACATAAACACTATTTTTTGCGCTGTGACGGTTAAGTAAGTCAGACTTAGAGCAACAGATGTCAGGTAAACAATTTAATGTAACTGTAATGATAAACAAAAGGAAAGAAATCCTCTCATCCTTCTGGATTTTCTTTTGCTTTTTTCTTTTATTATTTCTCCTTTTCTTATGTCTGTGTACGATTTCCTCTATGTTGTGTTCATAAGGTAATGTAATTGACAGCTGATGCTGCATTAAAGGTGTAAATGCAGAAAATGTTTCCTAGAATAAATACATTTTGTGGGTAGGATTAATGGGATCAATGCTACATAAACATGTTAATACCGTAGGGGGATTGGTACCCGATTCCATGGTAAGCAAAGTTATTACTCTAATGTGTGTTAAGCAGTGCAGGAATCTGCAGGACAACTGATGCTGCACTAAAGTTTATACAAACTAATACTATGGTAAAACCTTATGAAAGTGATGGATGAGAAAGACTGATGTAAAGCACTGGTTAAACTACTCAGTGCATCTTTGTACTGACAGAATTATTCAAATCAATTTATTTTCATATAAACAGTCACTTAAGAGGAAGGCGCTATCTGGCCAAAAGTATGCGGACACCCCCTTTCTAATGACTGGGCTGAGCGCTGTTTCGGCCGCAGCCATTCAGCATAGAAACACATTCTAGACAACTGTGTGCTTCCAGCTTTGTGTGCTTAGGGTTAGGGTTAGGGTTAGGATGAGGACTAACTGTGTAAGGGAAAGGCTGTGAAGTCCTGTGACTGTAAGTGTCCAGTGAGTGTCCAGTGCTCATTATTGTCACATTGGGTACCTGTTGCTCCCTGAGGAGTTTGGGGAATTGAATGCAGGTGAGGACAGCAAGTGTGCACCTCAGCCATCCCACCGAAAGCGTAATGTTTGTACCCAGAGTCCTTTTATCTGTTCAGGTATGTGAAACTGTCTGCTCATAGCTAAGAGGGCCATCAGAATGTTTCCTTGCGCAATCTGTGACCTTCAGGGACTTCTGGCCTCCTCCAATGTGATGTTTTTGCGCAGGGCTGCTGGATGGATAGCACTGCTATTTACCGGGGCCTTGATACAGTAATAACTTACACAGGCTTCCACAAACAGCAGTGGTCTTACTTTGTCCGTATCACCTTGAAAAGTGACTGCGTACCTGCCTCCGAAGTAAAGAAATAATACACTGCCCGGCCAAAAAACGTCACACTAATATTTGGTTGGAGCACCTTTAGCTGTGATTATGGCACGCATTCACCGTGGCATCCTTTCAATAAGCTTATTCAGCGTCACAACATTTGTTTCCGTCCAGAGTTGCATTCATTTTTCACCAAGATCTTGTATCGATGGGAGAGTCGGACCTCTGCGTAAAGTCTTCTCCGGCACATTCCGAAGATTCTTTCTCAATGGAGTTAAGGTCTGGACTCCGTGGTGGCCGATCCATGTATGAAAATGATGTCTCTCTCGTGCTCCCCGAAGCACTCTTTCACAATTTGAGTCCCATGAATCCTGGCATTGCCATCTTGGAAGAAAAAATCCATTGATGGAAAAACCTGGTCATCCGGTATATTCAGGTAGTCAGCTCACATCATTTTTTGGGCACATAACGTTGTTGAACCTAGACCTGAGCAACTGAAGCACAACCCCACATCATAACACCAAGTTCAATCCAGGTGGTCACTTTTTTTGTTGGCTGGGCAGTGTGTTTATATATTCTTTTTTTGCAGGAAATTTGATTTAATTTTAAACAAACACAATTTTAATTTAAAAATAGTACAACATGACAAACGAATGTGACATGAACTCCTGGATCCTTCTGTTTTCCAAATTTCAAAGACCTTTCCCAGATTATCAGTTATTTTACTTTCTTCACTTAATCATTTTCTTAATATCTGCTTGCCGCAGAGATGAAGGGCCCTGCATTTTCACATCCAGCAAGGAAGGAACAGCAAAAACCATGTAAACCAAGAAGGGCTGTGGAGCTGCCTTAATTTACCTTAGCCTTCTCACAGTTTGAGTCTGGTGTTGCTGAGCGCTGGAGATCAGTAAGAAGCTGCGGAACGTTGCACATGTTTATGGGATGAATCAGTGGGCACCCAGCAGGAGTTTTTACATTAGTTTCAACGTAGCTTCAAGTTAACAAATATATTAAATTTCAGTTCGACTTGTTCCCGCTCAGCAAAGCTCTCTACGTTCTGAAGATGGTCAGGAAAGATCCCCTCCATTGCTTTCACAGTTTCCAGTGTGCTAGACTGGAACTCTAAAACAGAATAAAAATAACTTTTATAAAAGACTTTGTTATTCTTGGTGACAAAAGCAAATGAAATAATCACATATTGTGGGAATTATCTGAGAGCAATGCAGTTTTCTGAGTTTTTGAAACAGATTAAACCAAGGACCTCTCGATTAAATGTATAACATGACCACATCCTGATCCATATTTCATAAAAGCAGAATATCAGGTCCCCACGAACGCTCCCCAGAATCTTCTACAGTCATGTGATACTGTACAAAGATTTAATAGAAATATTGTGTAATGTGAACATTTTCAGATGTTGCATAAAAAAAAAAAAGTTTAAGCACATATGAAATCCTGTCAGTCTGACAAATGATAGTAGAGAAAGATCTTATTTTATGAAGTAGTGGTGATAAAGCCTCTCTTTTTAGAAAGGGGCCCTGTCACGAATTAGAAAAGCATACAGTGGTCCATCTGTTAAACTCAGGTTGCTGTTAAGTGCTGTCGAGTCGGTGTCGACTTATGGCGACTCTGCTTGTCCTGAAAAGCATCCGGTCTTCAGCAAGTCGGCTAAGACTTGAGAACAACTCGGGTAGGGTGCAAATAACAATTATTGTATGTCGTGAACATATTTTCTAGCCCTCCGATTTTAAGACGGTCCACCAGGTAATTGAATAAATTCTTTCAGAGCGCATAAAAACGACAAGAAACACGAACCCAAAAAACCCAGTGGCCAATGTAAAGCACACAGTTTGCTTCTCCTACTGATGAGATATCGATTCAAATAATGCAATTTGCTTCTGCTCTTTGATGTGTGGAATACGTGCATTCCAAGGTTAAATCTGTGAGGGCTACGGAAAGTTCGACAGCCCCGAAACACCGCCGTTCCCGATTTTAATTGACAAAGCAAAAAAGGCGATCCGTGTGTAACTTAAAAATACATTTGCGCCACCCACATAATTATACATGTATAGAGGTACAGCACAAGTTACAGGTAAGTGCTACTTTTCAAGGTAACTTAGAAAAATGCAGTGCAGTTACAGCATGCGGTAGCATTAATGCAGTACAAACTGCTGGCGCTACTTAGGAGTTGGATGCCAAGAGTGCAATATTAATGTCCATTTGAGAGCGTATATGGTTTATAATGTGTACTTCAGAAATTGAGAAATGGCACGGCTTGAGGGAAAAATCTATTTATTAGAATTGTTGTTTTCATGTATTAAGGTCGAGGTTGCTACAGCAGGAGAACAGATTCAAGCTTTTCGGATCCGACTGAGTGGTTCCAACCACTGCACCCCCGTGCTCCTAAATCTCCGTGGTTAACAGACTAATAAGACTAATAAGACTAATATAGACATACTACCAGAAAACTGGAACATTTTAAACCCAATGAATGAATGTAGTGTCCATTTTAAACCTGAATATCTGGGCTAACTTTCAACCTTTACCAGAAACAGCAGGACAATATTGTTTTCAGGAGGCCAAGAAGCATTTCCAAATTACCGGTTCAGTGCAGCACAAGGCAATAAACTACAATAATCCAAAGCCTACAGCCAGTATAGTTCAAATGCACATGTATTCCAAAATTTGTCTTTTTTTTTTTTTTTTTTTACTTTTGAAAGAAGAAATTAACCGATGAGCATCAGGTTCCTAATATTTTCACTGAACTCCTTTTCCCTGCAGTATTACCCTTGGGCAAGGTGCTTACCTTGAAATACTACAATAAGAATACTGTACTGATTTAAAAGGTTAAAATGCTGTACAGTTGCTAATACAGCACTGAAATGTATCTTGGGCAAAGATGTCGGCAAAATTCTAGGAATGCACACATTTAATTTTCATTTTACCAGTTAAGTACATCTGACTTCGCAAACTTTTACTGCAGTATGAACAACACCATCTTACTACAAAATGACAGCAATCCTGCATACCATGAGTGCATTAACAAATACACCTGGATGGCAGCTCGATATACAGTTCCATGGAAAAATTTTGGACACCCCTGGCCAAATTACACAATTTATTGACATTTAAATAAAAAATAGCAAATGCAACTTTGACAGGAAAAAGCTAAAAAAGTGGAATGTTTTGAACATGTTCATGTACAGTTACAATTTGTTTTGATGAACTTAACAAATATAAAAAAATAAAAGCGTAAATGTGGCATTTGCAAAAGTTTGAGCACCCAACTAATTCGGTTTCTTGTAGCTAACAATGAGTCTTTGAAGTCTTCTTTTTGGAAATTATTTTCCATTTTTCTTTGCCGATCCCTTCCAGTTGTGAGACAAAGTTTCTTTTGGGCTGCCTGTGTGCACGGCACATTTAAAATATACCCCCAGATTTTCAGCTTGTCTGGAGACTGTGCGGGCCGTTCCAGAACATTCAGCTTGTGTTTCTTGAGGGACTTCAGAGCAGTTTTCAAGGTGTGTTTTGGATCGTTGTCTGGGTTTAGAAGCCGTCTTGTTTTCAGCTTCACTTTGCTGACTGACTGACTGACTGACCGATTTTCCTCGAGGATTTGTTGATATTTGGTGGAATCCGTTCTCCCCTGCATTTGCACAATCTTTCTTGAGCCGCTGGCTGCCACACAAGACGAAAGCATAACAGACCCCCCAGCCCCACACTTAACAGTTGGCAAGGTGCTTTCATCTTCAGATTCTTTTTTTTTTTTCCAAATAAACCTAGCAACCCCAAAGGGTGCAGTTTTAACTTCATCTGTCCACAGCACAAGGTTTCAAAATGCCTGTCTTACACAGATGTTGTTTTGCATGCTTAAGATGTTTTTCATGGTGGGATCGCGGGAAAAGTTTCTTCTGATGGCTCTTCCATGAAGACTATGTCTGTGTACGTCACAGTAGATCAGGGCGCCACCACCCCTGTCTCAGCTAAACTTGCCTGCAGGTCCCTTACAGTCATGTTGGGGTTTTGCTTTGCCTTCCTGCACAGAATAGGAGCAGCTCTGTCAGTTTTTTTGGTCATCTAGATCTTGTCTTGAGCTCCATGGTTCCTCTTAACTGCCATTTCTTGATGACATTTCAGACTGTGGACACTGATAAAAACTGGATGCAATTTGACATCTTTATTGCATTCTCCTGCTTTGCGTGCATCATTAGTTTAACTTTCGGATCCTCGGTCAGTTGAGCCGAAGGGCCACTGGTTGTTGAGTGTTGCAGTTTAGTCATCTCTGGAACTGACATCAGGTGACATCAGCTGACAACTCCTAATGACAGTTGCTGACCACACGAACACTTAACAAGCTCAGCCAAAGCAGTGTGATGGCCTAAAAAGTTCTGAGACCTAAAGGGTGCTCAAACTTTTGCAAATGCCACATTTACTCTTTTATTTTTTACATTTGTTTACTTCAATTAAATCATAACGGTACGTCGACATTTTCATAAAAATGCCACTCTTTTAACTTTTTGTTGTCAAAATTGTATTTACTATTTTCGAATTCAAAAGCCAATTATGTAATTTTGCCAGGGGTGTCCAAACTTTTGCAAGGAACTGTATAGCTACCTAAAAGTCTGAACCATGAGTGAACTTTACTACTAATCAGCAAGATGACTAACAAGAATTCCAAATAAAATAATTCAATACCATGCAAGAGTGTTGTGCTCTGCTGTAAAATTACAGACTCAGCACTTTCACAAGGTTATAGATAAAACAAGAGACTGCACATAATGCACATATTTCAAAGACAAATATCTATTTCAGGACAACAAGATAAGAACAGCTAAATAATATGAAAACGCAAAGCTAATAAATTAATGTTAAATATGTTTTTCTTACATTTATTACTAGTATTATTCTTCCAATAAATATAAGCAATGCAGTGACCAGCGATGTATTCTTGAATGAAAGAATGACTATGAAGTAACTGAAGGCATTAACATGGGACTTAAAGTGTGGAGTTAAGATTCTGCTCAGTGATACGGACTGGAATTTAACAGCAAAAGTGTAACAAGGAAGGGACGGGCAGTTGTACAAATCCAGTGTTCAAGCAATCTCAGTATGCAATACTGTATAACTGCTGTGTGTTAACCACCTGACAAGTCTTCCCATCCATCCACATAACAAGTCATTACTAGTTATTAATAAGAAAAACTGAGGGAGCATGTAAGCTTTGTGTGTTTCTTTGGCCACTTTTTGCGCATCTCTGCCCTGGGGACCTTATTCTCAGCTCTCCAGCGCATCAAAGTACACTTTCCACAGTGCCATGATGCTAACCAGGACAAAGCAGTTAAGGATAAAACATGGATGGAACTGGAGACAAATGCATTAGTTTTATCAAGTAAATATAACAAGAGGAGCAGGGATTGAAACCCACAACTGTTGATTTGTTCAACGCTCTGTGTCACTGCAATGAGAAGAGCGCTATGTAAAAATAAAATTGAATTGAACTGATTTGCAAACCAACAGCCCTAAACGTCGAGCCACCTGCTGTTCTGCGCTTTTGTGCTCGCAAAGTAAAAAAAAAAAACAAAAAACTTTCTTGTCTTTAGCATTAGTTTTAATGGTTTTTTGCTTTCTTTTCTCATTGTCAGAATTTTGCAAAATAAACAGATTCATTCTAGAGCCAAATGAGTCCCAATAAGTCTGGCGGTCATCACAGAACTTAAAGCTGTCTCAAAGAGAAAAAGAGGAACTCCGAGCGGAAATGTGCAGAGATCAGCTGTCCCCACTGCAGGGGACAGTTGTGTTTTATACACCGCGGATGTCCAAGTTGCGCAGCATGGAATGGAGAACCTTTCTTCTACATGCTCATCGTGTGAGCACCGCGGCAACTCTGCCTCGAGAGCGGGATTTTATGTGTTGACCACTTCGTTGCAGGTGAAATTTCACATTGTTAGTGCATTCAAAATCTCTGCTCTCAGTCCCCAAAAAGATGAATAAATGTAACAGAAAGAGAGAAAGGAAAGTGCACACAGAGCAGCTGCTGAAGGAGGCGAGATAATGAAAGTCATCACAAAGCCCCTTTCTGCCCCATTGATTTTTATAGCTGGCATTAAACTGCCAGTTTATATTTAATGGAAATCGGGTTGTCAGTGGGCCTCAAAGTATCGGGAGGGATGGGCGCAGGTTCCAAAGTTGCGGCTTGGCTGTGTTGCGTGCGTCTCTGTGTGCTGCGGTGGTGAAATGGACAGGAGTGGATTCCCCAGGCTTCCGAGTTAGCGCGGAGCTGACGGCCCACGGACGGCTCCCACAATCCCATCTTAATAAGTTGTGGTTCTGGCACCCGCGCTAATGGACTCTCCCATGTTGCCCCCTGGCTTCCTGAAGAGGAACCAAGAAAAAACCGTTTACTGGAATTTAAAAAAAAAAAAAAAACCCATATCCATCTAAATCCATTTAGGTGTTTTCATATAAAACTCCAGGTAAACAAATGTACTTTAGTGGCCCTTGAGGTGCTAAGAATCGTATTACGATAATGGAGAAATATTATTTAAACACGATACTTTTGCAGATGTGGAAACAAGATGTGAAAGATACTGCCAACTCAACTGTCGTGTTTGTGGTAGACAAAATGCAGCAAAAAAAATGGGATTTCCCTTACTGCTTACAGTATTAAAACAATTATACTTACATTTACTCTTCTGCCAAATACATTTTTCCCAAGGGACACACAGAATAAACAAAAATGCATCAGCTCAAGAGCTGATGAACAGCTGAAGACAGAGGAATGAAGCACAGCTTGTTTGCAGCTCAAGTATCTGCCTAGAAATAAATTATGATTATGGAATTTACACAGGAAAGAGATGATTTATGAACCACTTAGGAACCCAAGAGAGGGATCAGTGTCCAAAGAGGTAGATTTAGGAACCCTCTTGGCACTCCAAAATATAAAGCAAGTCACCGTCTGAAAGTGGAATACAGGTGAAGTCAGGTGCTGTTAAAGTGCTGCAGAAGGTTACACATCAAATCCCAGCTGTCTCTCTTCTGCTGTGCCCCTGGTCAAAAAGTCTCACCTGCATGGCTTTTGAAATGACTGGCCCGTATGAACGGGTAAAACCTGTGAAGCTCCAAAATGGCTCTGAATAATTTCCTAGTGTAAGTGCTCTTCCTAGTGTAAGGAATTGCATATTTTTTAAAAACACTATAACACACTTTCATCTGGGCTAGCATGCACGCTTGACATTGTTTCATATTGTATGGTGTGTGTATGTGTTACATCTCCACTGCGTGCCATAGTAAATGCATGGTGAGAAGGGGGGGGCATAGTACTACTAGCCAGAGCGAATCAAAAGTTGCCCCTCCTGCTGTGGAACCCTTTATTGAGGTATTTACCATGATTTACTTCATAAAGAATACCCAGCTGTATAACTGGGCACATAACTGTAATCAGCTTGGGGCATAGCCGTCGTACTCGTAAGTTGCCTTGGAGAGAGGCATTAGTTGAACAAGTGGGTACCAATGATGATATTTTATAATAGTGAAATAAAACCTGATAGCAGAGCACAAGAAAAGGGAGAGTTCACCTACACTGTGCTCTCCATGCCTCCATGCATTTTTGGAACCTTCTGAGACCCTCCAGCACTGGACCCTGCTTTAGAGAATATGGGCAGCTAAAGAGCTTTAGAGATTTTGTAAGAAGCTGGCCTTAGTTCCTTGAACTCAGAAAGAGGGGTCAGCACTGCAGGCACACTGAATTATCCACATCTCTGCCCGTGGCAATGCTGCTCGCTCAATAATGTACAACACAAACACACATCACACACACGGAGTTAATATCAGTTCTTCTCATAGTGTTTCTATGTCCACAAGTGCTGGGTGTAGTTTCTTTTTGTCCATTGACATTTTTACAGTTCAGTCCAGTTTACATTATCCATCCATCCATCCATCCATCCATCCATCCATCCATCCATCCATCCATCATCTATCCATCCATCCATCCATTCAGCCATTCATCCATCGCCCATCCAATCCGTCTGTCCGTGCGTCCGTCCATCCGTCCATCTGTCCATCCAGCAGGATATTCATATTGCATCAAGTCATAAAATACCTTGATAAAAGGGAACGTGAGCAGAACAGGGAGGTATTAGCCGTCTCCAGATTGAAGGAAGAAAAAGTAGTTGGCATGAGTAAGCCAGGTGTCGAGTCCTGGTCAAGTGACTTTAACACAGCTATACAAACCATTACACCTTAAAGCCGTAAAGAGAAAGCTTTACTGTGAACAGAGTCTCCTTTTACCTATGGAGGCTCACTATGAGACTTTAAAATGCGTGTGAATCCTCTGCTAAATCCAAAAATAGCACCTTGCAAACCCAACTGTTCAACTTCCTCTTCTGGTGAAGGTACAGATGTTCTAAATGCCTCATTTGCCCAGAATAGATGTAACCATCGTACCAGCGCTGCTCCCACAGTCATGAGATGAACCGAGTACCTGGATAATTGGCAGAAATGTGGAAAAGAAATGTGTAGATGCTGACACAAGCGTGATTTAGCACTTCAGGGAAGTGCGGCTCATCCCGAGGAAAAGCAGCTTCACTTAGCTTGGAAGGGCAGCAGCGGCTCTCAGGTTCTAGTGTACTGGTGATGGAAGTCCAACCTGCTAAGGTTCAAAAGTTCAATTGCTGGTAAGCTGCTGGGCAGCAGGAGTCAAAATAAGTTTTATTTCCTTTGCTGACATCCCTTCCCAGGGCTGTTTCCAACTTAAAGTAAAGCTGCAAACTCTTACACTCATGCCTGTAGTATGTAGGGTTTGATACAGTGGCACAAGTGCTTCCCACCAGACATATCCCTAACCTAACAAGGTTAAGGTGTTCTGTAAGAATCACAGTAATAGACATAGTCCCAATGTCAGGGGCCAAAAATAACCATTATTTCTTATGAAAAAATATAATTGGGTCTCAAATGAAAAATATTAAATGTAAAACCAAAAATGAAGAAAAAATAAAAAACTTTCCTTAATGCATTATCAAAAACTGACCTCTGAATTTACCGCGTTATAACGTTTACTGGTCAATAGCCGGATCACATATAGGATGGTAGTCCCATAAGATTATATACAATACATAATACTGAAACTAGAATAAACAACTATGTTACTGGTTTTATGTATTTACTATACCAACACTTTTTAATCATGATTTTAGAATACCTCTTTCCCACTTACTAAAAAAAGCTTGCTGTAAAATAGTATGCTGTGTTATGCCGGCAGCCGTCTCATTTTTACTGCATCTGCTGTACCATGCTGTACAGGTTTGTAGCCTAGGAGCAATAGGCTTACCATATACAATAATAATAATAATAATAATAATAATAATAATACAAGTCAAAACGAACGTGATGCGGCGCCTTTACATGTTGTGATGTTCACACAGTGACGAAATTGCCAAAGGAAGAATTTCTCAGAACGCATCCCCTTCGTTGTGACACATACCTACATAATATTTGTAATGAAAACTGAATTCTGTCGCTTATTAGCCAAATTATTAAAAGTGGTATCAGGAAATATGGAGAAGAGTGCCGATAATCTCTGTGCTTCAGGCTCATAAGCAGTGAGAGAAATTATTTTATTGCATCACTTTACTTACAACAGCGCATTCGTGTTAAAAAGTTGTTAATAATAACAGGTTCCTACATGGAATAATATTTATGTGTTAATTCAGTTTACTTATATAAGGGCTCCACATGATTTTGTTGTACCTCACTTATAACTAACAGGATGCAGGAAGAACGTACAGCATATAGGAGAGAGGAGTGTAGAACTTGATCCATCCCTGCAGACAGAGAAATTCATGTGTGCAGCAGCTGGACGCAGAGGACATACCGCATCACGCAAGATATCCGCAGGACGCACAACAAGGTACAAAAAATAAATGTCCAGGACATGAAAATGAAGAGCACGAGGTCATTCCCACAAATGAGGTAGCTCATTCGTGACGGGTCCTTGTGTGGCGTTGCCCAGGCGGACGGGTGCTGGTAGGAACAAACCCCAGAAGTGCAGCTTAGCAGAAATAGGTTGATTTACCAGGTGGAAGAATAACTCGTGGTGTTCGCTTCGTTTCCAGGATGCGAGTTATTGTCCATGCAGTACTGTCGCTCCCTTTTCATTCTGGTCTCTGCATACGCATACATTGCACGTGCAGCGGCTGCTTTATTTTGGAAGAGAGAAGGGTGTATTTCATAGCTGATCCCTGGTAGCGAAGGTGACCGTGCGGGGTTTGGGTGTTCATGTAAACTGCAGCTTCAGCTGAAGCGACAAAGAAACTGAACTGACAGCGACTTTAACAGGGTGTTGATCACAGTGACTTTTCTGGGCAGCAAGCAAAGGAACAAAACAAGGAGTGCAGAAGTGAAGTCATAAGGCTTAGAGAGCATCTTTGTGTGTGCATGCGTGTGCGCTGCCGAAGCAATGCTGTCGAGCAAAGTGGCCCAACTGCACGGCCCATTATATGAATCTCGTCCTCCCGAGCGTCCAGATTGGCATCTGCCCGGAAGCAGAAGTGACAGCCGTAAGAAGGGGCGACACGCTGCCGAGTGCCGTGCGCGAGGAGAGCCGCTTCTGCGCGCGCCTTGAAGGACAGCAGCTGAAATGAGATATGAGTTGGACTAACTGCTGCGGATGGACTCGAGAGCCACATCAAAACAACAAATAAAGGGATGGGTGGGGGGGTGCTGCCAGTGCTAATACGAAAGCCCTCCGCAGTCTGAGGGATGTGCTCGCATGATGGCCAAGCTCCCTGCGTGTCAGCACGGACAAGAAATGTTTTTTGTCCAGATAATACGCAGCGGAACCTTTTTGCTTTTTCCAGATTATAGCTGCGGATTCCAGGTTCCTGCTGTAAAAATGGTTCTTCATCAACAGAGGCGCAAAAAAGTGATATCATTTCCTTCGCAAGGTGACGGAATGGGCAAGAATTGTTTACTCTGAGCGCGGCGCTGCTGTGTGCCGAGCCTGGCCGCCGAGCACGATGCCGTTTAAAGACAGGCCGCAGTTACTATGGCAACGCTGCAAAACATGGGGTCGCGAGGGAGCTGCGTTTCAGCACATGCACCAGCACACCAAAGAAGCAGTCTGACCGTATAAGAGTTTCTTTATCATCCATGCAATTCCGTTTTGACGGTCCGTGAAGTTTATGTAATCCACTGGTAAAACTCTGCTTTTTCAATAGTGTTCAAAACTTGTTAGCTTTCTTTTTGTTTCATTAAGAAAGCAAAATCAATAAATCTTCAGGATAACATTGAACCGTTCCAAATAATGTACTGTTTCCAAAAACAAAAAGAAAATCGTTGCACAGGAAAGTGAATTGTGCAACTAATCGTGCAGAGAACAACCGAAAAAACAAGTAAAAATCATGACGCGTCAGAAGGAAAAATGCATTTCAAAAAGGAATAAGGAACGTAGGAACTGGCATGCGTCATTTTGTTGGAAACAACATCCAGTTGTTTGCATTATCAATGATCAAACTCTGTACCGTGCACCACGCACACACAGGTGTCGCACCCAGCTTCCCAAAAAAAACCCGTGTGGCATCTTTGCCCTTAAGACCAGGTTTCCATGGAAGCTACCGCAGTGTGCTGACTCCTCTTGAAGGTTCCCCTCCCAATCTGGCTGCTTTGTAGTCCCATTTCTGAGGAGTTGAATCCTTGGCAGTCCATTGGTTCACACTTTTGATCCTGATATACTGAAATTAGCTCTCTCTCTGTCCCTCAGAGCTGCTGAATCCCAACCTTGAAACCTCAAAACCTGAAACTCATCACTTTTAAGCAGTTTCCCTCCCGATCTCCTGAAAACTACATAAATTTGCCCAGCACCATCTGCTATCATCTGTACATTTTTCCGATGTGACTCAGCTCCATAAGCAATAAGTAGCTACGTCAGTCAAACATAAATGCGTGAACAACTGCAGGAAATGTACACAACAGCACAGCAAGTGACCTTGAACAAAGAAGTCGGTTGGTAAAAAGCCAAAAGTTGTTTTATGCCGAATGAATATATGTAGAGGTAATGTATATCGGAAAAAACGGAGGGTTAAGCGAGCTGTGATCTGTCAAACCAGTGTCTTTATCTGAATCTCCTCATCTGTTTTTGATATGCTTTTGTTTACTCTGTATTGTGTGTTTTTAAAGAAAAATGTCATTAAAATGAGTAATAAGCGGTTGATGACGATGGATGGATGGATGGATGGATGGATGGATGGATGGATGGATGGATGGATGCAGTCTGTTATGTCATATTCAACCAGTCATTAAATTTAACTGCTTCTACAAGTGTGTGGTTGTGCCCATCTTGGAAACAAAAGGTTTGCGGGACGGCAGACCGTGGACGGGCACCAGTCCATCACAGGGCAATAGCACACACTTGCTCATTTGCACACTACAAGCAATGCAGTGTGTTTTTGCACAGTGGGTGGAAACCAGAGTGCCCGGAGAAAACCCAGTGCAAACACAGAGAAAACGTGCAAACTCCACATTGACTGAGTACGGAACTTGAGGCACCAGCACGCCACCTGATATGCTGGACCTGTACATCACATACAGTACACAGCAGTGCAACAATGTGAGTGAGTGTTGCCTGAAAGGACAGTGCTATGGGGAAAGCATCTTTATGAGCAAGAACAAACAGTACAATATTTCAAACGATGATTTTTATCGTGAAAGCAGGACAGTGCTGATTCACAAGTGTAGCCAAAACGTGAAAATCTGGCCGTCTTTAAGCAGAAATAAAGAGCCAGTTTTCCATCACACGGTAAGCTGCCCGCATCCCTGGCGGTCCCTCTACGCTCGTATCTTCTCGTCCCGTCGCCGTGGCTTCCGATTTCTCCCTGTCCTGCTACTTAGGGAGACAAGTACCGGCTCCGGCGAATCCGCACAACACCGGGTTATTGTCTCTGCCGACGGGGCGAAATCACCACAGAATCCAGCCCGGCGCCGGGCTAAAAGCTGTTACCACGCAATGCCAGCGCTGCTAATATGTTTGACGGATGTTTCAACACCTCTTGTGCTTTAATTCGAGCATTTAATGCTCTTTAAGACGCAAGAAACTCTGCACTGGGCATCAGAGTTGTTTCTGCCTCACTGATCTGTCCAAGTTTCCCTCCACCTCGGCCAGCCTTACGCTCCTCCTTTCAATTGCTTTCTGTACACACCACAAGTCACACAGCGCCCTGAAGGAGAGCTGAGCACTGACTGGGTTGACAGCCCATAATCAATAAACTGTAGACCGGCTTACATTTCATGGGTGGAAATCTCGGACAGCAGAGGATGGATGACGTATGCGATATGAGCGGTTTTATTCATTCTGCTGGGCCACAGCTTTGAGCCACCGTGAGCTGATAACATGGCCGAGACGCTAAATGACATCCGTATGTCGATATCCCCCCAAATAAACCTAAAACATAGAAATAATAAAAGTTTTTAAAATTTGGAAAAGTTTTCATTTGTTTTATTACACGGTGTATGAAGTTGCGGATGAAAAGAGCAATAGCCATACTCAAAAACAAGCCCCTTTGGCATCCAAGAATGCCTTTGCAAGCACTGCCCTGCGGTAGCCCTGCTTGGCTGCCAAACGTTTGCGAGGACCAATTTGAATTTTGCGTTTGCTTCTTCCGCGTCAAGTCCTAGACCCCCATTATACCCTGTTTGCTTGTACCCAGGGCCCCCATTTGGTCGATCCAAAAATGTCAGCTTATTTGGTAAACGTGAATTCATTTGTAACGTTTTCGTAGACTTTTTTGTGTCTTCTTGTTGCATTTAAGCTTGAATTAATACATAATCACTATCCTATGTACAGTGCGTTCCTGACCAGCGTTGAAGCATGCTGTGTTTGCAGCTGCAAAAGGCAGACAAAGTATTCTTGGGCGCCTAAAGCAGGGAAACTGCTATGCTGTGCTGCCACAGCTGCTGCAGATGTAAGCAGTGAATTAGCTGCGCAGACACAGCGGTGTGGAGAGCAGCGCGGCCATCTCCTCCTCCTCGGTCAGCCGTGGGTCTGAATTTGGCTTAGTCTGAGTGGGGCTTGTATGGTCTCCCAATGTCTATGTGGGTTTCCTCTGGGTGATCCAGTTTCCTCCCACAGTCCAAACACCCGTGCTTCAGGTCAGCTGGTCATTCTAAACTGCCTGCAGTGGGTGAATATGTCAGCATGCGAAAGTCCTCCCCCGTTCTGAAAATTTCCGACCGCAGTTTGCAGCCAGGTACCCGATGGTCCTGAGAGTGACTCTGGACTGCTGTGGCCCTGGCTGGGATGAAGTGGTTAGCAATAGTCGGTGGATGACGAATTAGTTGTGTCCGCTGTAATGAGATTTCGGGGTATTTTAGCTCAAATGGGTGTCCGTTTTGGCCCTCACATCTTTACATCTGAAGCTAATGGTAGTTACGTTTACAGTTCATGAGAGTTCTTCTCATGACGCGTTTTTCAGAACCGGATCACTTCTGTGAGTGGAGAAAGTCCGTATTGTCGTATTTAGGCCATATGTTGATAATCGGTGCGGTTGCTTCACGCAGTCAAGAAGTCAGCGGGACACACTGGGCCGAATCCTGCCGCCACGAACCAGACAAAATCATAGCTTAACCCTGCCACACGGCAGCATTTGTCAGCCTCCGTTGTGAGCCGCTGCGATGTTTGTGAAATAAAAAGGTTATGTTCCCAATTAAAGGGAGGGAAAGTGGACTTTTTCAGGCCCGGAGGCCATTAAAACAGAAGACACGTTTGAGGGTTTTCTTGGCTGCAGAGGAAAGTGTGGCTGAATCAGCTTCTACAGGCTAATAAGACGTTACTCACACGCATGCCGTCAAAGTTCTTCCAGCCCATTACCCAAATATCAGTGACTCAAGCAACAAAAGTGAAGAGCAGGGTCCATATTCAAATTTTAAGCCTGTGCGACTCTGGCATTCTGGTTGCGTCTCCATAGCCAGCCTCGTGTTTCATTCAGTTTATTTTTCCTGGCACTTAAGCAAAACCACACAGGTTGCTGAGCGCTGGTCAAAACAGTCAAGTCCTGCGCTTCTGCGAATTATTTTATCTATGTCAGGACCCGGCCAGGCGGAGCCCGCTCACCCGCCACCGGTGCACCGGATCAGCTCATCGCCGCGGAAATAAAGGGCACAGGGTCGGGCGGCACCGGCACGGCATCTCAACCGACTGCGGGTTATCCCTGCGATTCCTTGCGATGTGGAATAAACCCGTTTACCCTTGTGAACCCTAGCCCCTCGTGCTGTTTCCGCACTCGGGTCCCTCACCTCGCCCCCGTCCGCATCCCGACAATTGAAACCTTGCAACGGTGGTTTATTTAAATGAACAACAGCGGCGTTGCTAGTTTGAACAAACAAAATGAGAAGCTATTATTTTTCGCACCTTTCTACCATTGCGGTCGGTCCCCAACAAACACCGAATCGATTTAACACATCTTTTCATGATGCAGTATATGAAGTGATAGCAGCAATGCCAAACACTCAGTGAATGACTCCAACAAGATGCTTTCAGAGTCACCGAGAATTAGGGAGTGTGGCCGAAGACACAGCGGACTGTTCACCAAGTCAAACTGTTTAAAGAGCCACCTTTCTCGCAGAACCGCACAAATAACATCAACAACACCACACAAGAACATGACATCCAAAACACGAAAACCAGCGCGCGCTGATCTGTATATTTTGCAGAGCTGCTTTGGCCTGGCCTTTAGTTTATCATAAGTGCTATTATAAATAACTTACTTGCTGTTTGCTGCCAGCAAATGCAAAAACCTACTAATTATTTTATGAAAAACCTTAAAACAAAACAAAAATGATGCTTTTTCTCACTTTGTATTACATATACATAAACCGAACATTGTGTACTTCTTTTGGAATTAAGCGAGGGTGACTGTGCCATTCTGAAAGAACTTTCCCATATCGCATGCCAGAAAAGCAGAAGACTTCATTTTAGGTGACGCTAGAGCTCCCGAGTTACGAACTTCTCGAAGCGAAATAAAACTAGCTGAAAAGGCTCGCCAGCCCAAACACTTCACCGCAGCTTTCGCCGAAACAGTTCATGGTATCCTTTACTGTAACCGTTTTCTGAGTTAAGCCGTTGGTTTACTCTAAACCATGTAAAACAATACAGTGAATGTTATTATATTTATAGTTGACCTCAGCAAACCTTAGCTTTTCAACTTGTGAACTTGGAACTTGTAGGCATAATTCATGTTAGATTTTTTTGAGCGCAAATGCGAATATCTTCAATAAAATGAACATATTTTAAGATAAAGTATAATAAAAGTAAGCTGTAAGCAATTAGGAATCATTTTTATAGTTTGCTTAATGGCACATCAGCAGGATGTTGAATGACAGCCAACACAAAGCCTAACAAAGTGTGGACGTCTTGAGCGTATCGCAAGGTCTGCTTGGATCGATCCACCCGAGCGTCCACGTGTCCAGGGTTTCTGAAAGAGAGCAGGAAATGACTCTGTGTACCGTGCCTAGCAAAGAGATGAGGCCTACACGTCGACCATTGACAAACCATTTAGGGCAGTTTTGGAGGTACGCTACGTGCACCCTTCTTGCCAAGCACATCTGAATGAAAATATTGAATTACAGCCTGGAGGGAGAAGTAGAAAAGGTTATTTTTCCAGTTAATGAAGGTATGAGTAATCATAAACTCAATATCTGACACTTCAAAGCTAAGGCTTGAGAAAGCTGTGAAATTTAATTCAAAAGTTGTGCAATAACATTTTTTCTACCTGAAGGGAGAAAGCACGCATGCAGGAATCCCATCAGACGGGGTCAAAACTGGGAACGTCCCGTTTTATTTTCATGGAATTTAAGCATTCCTTTAAAGTGAACATTTTCGGTTTGTTTGAAAAAGTCGGCAGCGCAAATTTAGCATAGCCAGCAGTGCTTCCCGAGCCTCTTTTGATTCTTGCCTAATGTTGGCCAAATGTGACTTGGTCCAGGAATAGATAGAAACAGCTTGCCGTAGTTATGACTGCCCCGCAGATGCCGATGTTTGTGCAATTCATCTCTGCCTGCTGCAGAGGCTGAAAACAAATGGCACACACATTAGCATCGCTGCAGCGCGCCTTCGGCACGGCGCGGGACATCTCCCGTCTTGTTTTGCTCCCAGCATCACCGCCAATGAGCCCTGCAGCATCGCGAGGTTCATGCCGGCTTTGTTGTGTTCACAGTGATTTGTGGGGAGCTTCGCAGCTTCTGCCGGAGCAAAAACGCACTTGAGGAACGCTTGTGGCTGCTGTCCTCTCCTTACAGATGTAACTGCTTGTGGGCGTGAGCGGGGGGTGGGGGATTATGACATAAAAGCAGTCTGAGAAGCCTTGCGGAGAACACGTTTGTACGACTCTCTCGTTGCGCTGCTAGCGTTGTTTGAATATACGCCGCTTTCCATGTTGTTTTTTCCCTGGACAATGGAGAAGGGGGAAGCCGGATATCAAAGCCGAGGTTTTCACGCTTCTTATGCCTGAAGGCTTATTCTCACTTTGGCTTAAACCTCACCGGATCTTCTCTCCACTTTCCAAGGAATCTAATAACAAACCCCACGTTGCTCATTATTTTTTTGCTGGGGGGAAATAAAATTTGCCATTAATTGGTCCTTTGGTGGAACCTCAGCTACTGCTAGAGCAGTTTCTTTGGAATTTGTCCTTGTGTGTAGAACCTTTCCCCCAAAAAATGGCCCTGGAGGCACAAGCAGTTTCGCCCAGTTCTCATTTTCCTTCGCTCCTCTGAAAAAAGGCTGAAGAAGCTTAGTGAGGTTGCCCGAGCTAATTTTGCAGGCCATAGATTAGCCTCCCATTTCTTCGCCAGTGATAGATCTGTTTAGAAAGCTACACCCACACCTAGTCAATACTGTACCATAACATAGCCTGTCGTGCCTGAGCTTGCTAATGGTTTGGCTCACACTCTGTGGCCAAAACTACGTGGACACCCGAGCACCACCCGTATACGTGCTTCTTGAACTTCCCGTTTCATACTCAGACAGTCAGGACAAACACTTGTCAGTAGAGTCTTAGAAGACAAGTGACTAGGGAGTAGAGCCGCAGTTTACCTGTTGCCGCCTTAGTATTAGTCTTACGTGATCTACGTGGGGGTGATGCTTATATTTAGGTGACTCTTTTCTTTCTCCTCTTCTGTGAGACTCAGCACTGTCACTTGTCTTATTTATGAGCCCAGAAGTTGACGGGTCACTCCCTGACCCCAGAACCTATGTAAATTTCGGCCACTTCGTCCAGGTGACTGAAGGTCAGATGTCTTTATGCTGGGATGTGAACATGGTCTTCCTTTGATCGCCATTAACTGATAGATAGTCACGTTTTAATGAGTAGTGAGTACGTGCACAGGGTACAAAACAGGTTACATAAACCAAGTCTACATAAAGTGTAAGAAAAAATACTCCTAAATGAATAAAGATAAATGAAATTAGGATAATGGTGAAGTGGGACAACTGCAGTTTGTTAGAAATTATTGTTGGTATATGACCTGTAAGAGTTCCATTAAAGCAGCTGTGCATTTTTTACCCTTGCAGGGTAACTTCCTTGATCATGTCTACTACCGCATCACCAAAGAGTGGGCTTGAAAACCTCAGTCTACCGCTCTTCACTCTCCTAGCTCACGACTGTGTTATCAAATACAGCAGCAGCCACTACATCAAGTATGCTGGTGACACCGCAGCTGTGGGCCTCACCGACAATGAAAGGATGGCTTACAGAGGGGAAGTGAAGCATCCTGTAGCCTGATGCAAGAAAAAATCCTGTCTCCTAGTGTCCCCAAGACTAAGGAGATGATTGCTGACTTCAGAAGGACTCAAGGTGCTCACACTCCACTGTATATTTGTGGTTCAACGATGGAGTTGATGCACAGCTTCAAGTTCCTACGAATGCACATCAGCAAAGAGATCTCCTTGAACTATAAAAAAGGCACAACAAGCATAACAGTGTCTTCACTTCCAAAAGAGACAAAAAAGAGCTTGAGTTCCACCCTGCTATACTCATCAGCTTCTGCAAATGTGCTAAAGAGAGCATCCTGACCTTGAGCATGACAGTCTGCTATGGAAACTACACCGCCTCTGGCTGGGGAGCCCTAGAGCAGGTAGGGTAAACTTTCTATCACCAGAACTTCACTGGCCACCATCCATACCACGTAGGGTACAACAAGTGATGTGTTACAAAAGCTCTTATCATCACCGAGGCCTCTTCTCACCCTCTCCACCGTCTGTTTTCACTGCTGGTGTCTGGGAGATGCTATTGTACCCTGCAAGCTGGCACCCCCAGACTCAGGAACAGCTTTTCTTGCAGGCTGTCAAACTGCTGAATCCAAGAAAGTACAGGCGCTGAGCACCAATGCCACAACTGACTGCCCTCCCACTGTAGCATCACCACTGACCGTCTGCACTGATCTTCCTAGCCTACTTTATCTATGTATCATCTTTCCTGTTTTATTATTTATCTTTTTATCTGCTTTTTTCTATTTTCATACTATTTGCCAGTTATGTGTCCTCTCCGAAGCTTCAAGTTTTATGAAAAAAGAAAACATGCTTCAAGCTTCAAGTTTTTCTTAGAAAAGAAAGCTTGCATGTAAAAAGTTATGGTAAGATCACATTTTCTGGTCATACAATTTGAAAAAAAAAAATTTGCTAAGTTTCTTCTGTCACTGACATTTAAAAAATGTATCATGGGCCGACTTTAGAGGAAAAAAGTTATAGTGAACTTTAAAATGATAATCAGGGAACTTGCCAGACACCGGGGATCAGACAAGTTGGAGCAGTTCCATCTGGGAAACTAACTTGTCCAACACATTTAACCCTGATAGTTAGCCAGGGTCACAAATCCATGGCCAACTTCATTGCCGAACTCCAAATATTAGCTGAAGGTGCTGTGTGAAGCCAACATAGTTTTACTGAGCTTCAGATACGCCGTGGGTTGCACTAATTAATATGGCTTGTAGGCTCCATATATTTGCGTGTATTTTGCAAATGTGAATGAGTACGTAAGCAGTGTGTCTCGCAGTGATTTGACTCGAATGTTAGCGAGAAATATGGTCCAGCATTGCTGGCTAAATGTCAGATGAGCTAATGATTCTAAAGAAAGGCCATGGTCTTTCATGCAAGCTATGGTAGATCGACCCCGAAATGGGGGCATTTTAGTGCAGGGTTTTGCCAAAATGAAATGCAAAATGTTAAATTAGCAAAGGCCTTAGGATGACAAGTGATGTTAATTCAAGTATGCATTGTTGTGTTCAATATACAGTATGGGTGCAGATGTTTCCGTTCAATGCTCTTCAATTTTCAAATAATTGTTTTATTTTTTGCCCTCCCACTTGGAGCTCCAAAGCAAACACAACTTTTAAAATCACTCGAACTGCCTAGGTGCTGTTTTTACTACACGATGTATTATTTTTACTATAAACTTGCATGTAACTGATAACTTCTGTCCAGGGCACCTTACGGCAGGAGACACCGTTCATGACACTAAGCAGCATGCAAATACACCGTGTGTCCATACATACAAGAGAGCAACGCAATTCACACATGGACACAGTCAGACGATAAGGACGGTTTTGAATTTCTTAATCTATTTTATTTTGATAACATTTGTAAAATACTGTTTGGAGCAAGGTGCTCGCAAGTCCCAGGTCCCGTCCTGCTGCAAAAAAAATCCCATTATCGTGTTCATCTTGCATGTTCAGTCTCAGGAACCAGTAGATACACTATATGGACAAAAGTATTTGGATGCCTGACCATTACACTAACACGGACTTTAATGACATTGCATTCAAATACATAGACTTTAATATGGAGTTGATCCGCCCTTTGCAACTATAACAGCTTTCACTCTTCTTGGATGGCTTTCCACAAGATTTTGGAGTGTTTCTGTGGGAATTTGTGCCCATTCATTCTGTAGAGCATTTATGAGGTCAGGCACTGATGTTGCACAAGAAGGCCTGGCTCGCAATCTCCGTTCCGGTTCATCCCAAAGGTGTTCCATGGGGTTGAGGTCAGGGCTCTGTGCGGGCCAGTCAAGTTCTTCCAAACCGAACTCATCCAACTATGTCTTTATGGACCTTGCTTTGTGCACTGGGGCACAGTCATGCTGGAATAGAAAAGGGCCTTCCCCAAACTGTTTTCACAAAGTTGGAAGCATAGCGTTGTTCAAAATGTCTTGGTGTGCTGAAGCATTAAGATTGCCCTTCACTGGAAGTAATGGGCCTAGCCTAAACCCTGAAAAACAGCCCCACACCATTATCCCATCTCCACCAAACTTCACATTAACGTTCTCCCGGTATCCGTCAAACCCAGGCTTCCCCTTCTGACTGCCAAACAGAGAAGCGTGATTCATCACTCCATAGAACACGTTTCCACTGCTCCACAGTCCAGTGGCAGTGTGCTTTACACCACTCCATCCAACGCTTGGCATCGGACTTGGTGATGTGTGGCTTGCATGCAGCTGCTCGACCATGGAAACCCATTCCATGAAGCTCCCGCCGCACACTTTTTGTGCTTACTTTAATACCAGCGGAAGTTTGGAACTCTTCGGCTATGGAATCAGCAGAGCATTAGCGACTTTTACGCACCATGCACCTTAGCAGTCGTTGACCTCCTCTCTGTGGCTTTACGTGGTCTTCCGCTCTGTGGCTGAGTTGCTGTTGTTCCGAAACACTTCCACTTTCCAATAACACCACTTACAGTTGACCGTGGAATATCCATCAGGGATGAAATTTCACGGACCGTCTTATTGCAAAGGTGGCATCCTATCACAGTACCACGCTTGAGGTCACTGAACTCTTCAGAACAACCCATTTTGTTTCTCAAATGTTTGTAAATGGAGACTGCATGGCTAGGTGCTTGATCTTATGCACCTGTGGCAATGGGTCTGACTGAAACACCTGAACTCAATAATTAAGAGGTGTGTCCCAATACATTTGTCCATACAGTGTATGTGGATCACCACAAGCTGTGCAGCTGCCGAGTGTTCAGACTTGTATGTGGATGACACAGTTCTTCAGTGGCAACACCAATTTTTGACAAGCAGCCTCCTATATCTACTAGTTGCTGAACTCTATGCGTTCTCAATTTCATATTTTCAAGAGTCACATGACTTAGGAGCAGCGTAGCAATAGTGATGTTACAGAACTAAACATTTGTATTCCATTTTCACAAAACATCTGAAATGAATAAAAAATTTAGCAGAAAAGATTAACAATGCCATTCTTCCAATCTATCCATTGCGTAGATTAAAATTTTTATATTGTTTCTCTAGTAAACCATGTAAAGCATACAAATAAATGTCCTCCACTGACTCATGTTGACTTCAATTAAGATTTGGCATTGCTCCATTTTGCTCTGATTCATATCTTGAGAAGAAAGAAAGAAAGAAAATAGGCTTTGTGAGTTGTTCTTTCACAAAGATGTGAGGCAGAGACAGAGCGCTGGTTGCAGGCTACGTCTGACCAGCTGCCCTTCATATTTCACACTCTGCCATCCAACTTTTTTAAAACTGCTCCCTCACATCTTTTTTGTTTTGTCTTTTTCTTCAGAAAAAAAAAATTGAATCAAATATCTCCGAATATGCCCAGAGGATACCTACGCAGGAGCACTGCATTGATTCCAGCGCTTGGCACACTCCTGAACAGTTTGCAGCTAAGATGCTCTGGCTATGGCCTGCTTTACTTCTACAATACGGGTAGTGGTGGGTCATATCGTTCACATCCCGTAAGCTAAAAAAAACAGACAAATAGCGCCAATGGATTCACGTACTGCAAGAATCCTGCCGATAGGTTTTTGCCATCAGCACTTCCCTTCGTAAGAATTATCTTTGCTTTCCAACTAAAAATCCGATTCTGGGCCCATGGGACTCTACAACACACCCTGTATTGTGGTATTCGGTAAGTCGCACACCCCAACCACGCTTAGAACAACACTGGTAAATTTGGACACCTGCCATTCAGTGAGTACTTACCTAAAAACAAAATTGGTGGAAAAATCTGCATGCTACTCGATCCTGGAAATGAACTTTGTGACACTGAAATTAGCGCAGTGAGCGAACATTTTAATTTCTCATCTCCTCACCCCAGCTTGAAGTTGTTTGTTGGAGGTTAGCATGCGTGCCTTGAGAGTTGAAGACACGCACAGCAGTCCCAATTTACCAAAGCTCTAAATGTTATCTCTGATATGTGCCCGTACCGTTTGAAATGCCGCATCCATGGTTATGTTTACGGTCAGAAAATTTTAGTTCATGTTCGATCAAGCTGGAGTGCAGACCTTCCCTTAAGCTCCCACTTTCCCCATTAAGCACCACCACACCTGCCAGCTGGTTACAGAGGAGTCAAATGCATCACTTGTAAGACACTTTAATAAAATCATGCACTGTTTGCAAATACAGCAAATGCATTTCCTTGCCTTCCCAAGGTAATAAATAAGTGAAAATCCTCATTGAAATGGCATGAAAATAATGTCTCTTGCTTACAGGCCGCGTGTTTGGCCTTACGGATGCCACTTCACACGGCAATAACTTTATAATGAGCACTTTTCAAGCATTAAACTCTTAATTGTATAAAACAGCCAACACCAAACAGAAGAAAGCTCATAGGTGTTATTTCAGAAGTGTGAGGTTACCCAAAAAGTGTCAGGCTGCAGGTTAGTTTGACAAGAGCTACGGTGGTGAGATCACCCCATGGTGTCAAGGCAAAGCCCGATCACTCTCTGCATCCCAGCAAGAGTGCGGTGCTCCTCCACCTCCGACCGCTTGGTGGCCCCACTCACTAGATGCCCAAACATGTAAAATTCTAAAGCATTATGGGCCTCTGTTCCAGCCACAAGAGCTAAAGAAGGAATTCCTGCTGTCCCTCAGAACTTCTGAATCCTTCCGCTCATTCAAGGAGAGTCTCACACCCATCTCCTTCAGAGCCATTTCTCTCCTGATCCTGGCAGCTACATGAATGAGTCCAGCGGCATCTGCTGCGAACGTCTGTGTATTTGCTGCCCGATTGTCACTCGTACGCTTGTACAGCGAGTCGCTTCACCGATGCGGTCCGACAACACGGTGGCTTCAAACAAACAAAGAGGGCTCTGATCATCCTCTGTCGGTGTCTTCATCCGTTGTCAATGTACTTGTGTTACTCCGAGTTAAGTAAACATGAATGTAACCCAAAACTGATGGTGTCCCGGGTGGTGCAGATGCAGCATACGGTAACACCGGCCTCTCGCTGACGTGCTAAATGAATAGAGAGCGGGGGAGCACCGGTGTATCCCAGATCACCTCCTTGCATGGCATGGTGTCACTTTCACCCCAAAAACATGACCTCTTTCCTGGAGGACAGACACATTCCCAGTACAGATCAATTAAGATGGCCCTGGATTATCTGGCTGCCTGTTCCTTGAAATCCTGGCTTCTTTTTATAGCAGCGGGAATGATTGTAAGGAGCCTAGGCAAGCACATTTTGCAGCCTACATGACATTCAGCACGTAGAGCACAAAAGGAAATCGCAGTGTCAGGAAAACATGCGCACTGACACCCGCAAACACGGCAAGATGTGAAGCGCTCGGAGAAACAACAGGCAGCCACGGCTACCCAGGCTTAAACAGAGGAGGAGCTCTGTGCCTTCCTTTCTGTGAGTCTCTGCAGAAGAAGCTCCCACCCCCGGCTAAATTGCACAGGCAGAAGCGACAGCCCCGGCCTGTTTGATGTTTCACATCGTATCTGTTTTGTATTAATTTTATTTGATTCGGCTAAGAAAAAGGTGACTTGGTTCTAGATTAAGCACTGTTAGTTAAAGGACATTCGGGTTTGTGTCACATAAATTCAGGGAAATTATTAGCTGAAGAGTGACCAATATTCATATGCAAATAACCCTTCACTGGATTTATGGAAACTGTCCAGGTAATCTGGAACCATATTAATATTAATATAATAATAAATAGTTGCTATAATAAATCACAGGGGCACAGTGGGGGGTGCCGGTGGCTCAGAGTACCTGGGTTGCGCATTTGGATGTGGTTTCAAATCCAGCTCGGCCCATTTGGCTTTGCTCTCCCCGTGTCTGCATTAGTTTCCTCCAGGTGGTCCAGCTTCCTGCCACAGTTCAAAGGTACGCGATTCAGGTGGTCTTGTACCTCAAATTGCCCATAGTGTATGGGAAAGTGAAGGGATGTGTTGCACTATTGTGCTTTGCAAATGGGTGAATGGTTTTTGCCAAATATCTGGCACTGTAAGTAATGCTGAATCAAGGCACCAAATAAATGATGCGAGTTTGCCATCGCTGCATTTCACTTTGGAGAAAAGCCTTGCTAAACAAGAAAATGTACATTGAATGCGATGTGATAACTTACATTGCTTACTTACTATATGTACATACAATGCATTACAAATAATATTAAGATGTCTTTATTCTCTAGTGGTTTCCCGTATGTGTCATTATCACTATATGCACATTTACATTTACATTTGGTACATTTGTTTGCACTGTATTTGCCCTTTCGGGAGAAAATGTAGAAGCATGCGTAATAAATTTGCTCTTTAAGCCAATGATGAGAGTAGCCTGACCGCCATTAAATATTGAATTGCATCAGAGAGGCTTGACAGATGATTTTTCTGGAACCTTTCTGTCTTTGAACACCGCATTTTTCAGAAAAAGTCAGTGAGATTTCAGTGCCATGAACTGTAGGGGGCCTGAGTGTTTTTCAGCCTGATCCACTGAGGGTGCAGGGGGTCATGAGGTCAGAGGTCAGCATCAGACATTTTCTGTGACAGCATGTGAACAGTGTTTGGTGTCAGTGCAAAGTGGATGGGGGCGAAGCTTTGGTGTCCCTCTAGTTTTGCCTACACCACGGTACAGCGGTTCGCAGATGTGCTGTGGGGAATGGGATGTGATGTGCTGCTGACGCCCCTTGTGAAATTGCTCACACACTGGATGGAGAAAGTGAACCTCTGCTTATTTTGTGGGAAGACAATGCACCTGCTGAGCACAATTTCTGAGCTGCATAAGGGACACGCACAAGGCCATATGATGTCTTTCTGGTGTCATTCACAGTCGGGATATCATCAGCTGAAGGACCAAAGCAAACCAAACACCAAGTCACAGGATCCTCCCTGCTTCCTCATGGCTCACACAAGATAAAGGGTCATCCAAAAAGCCAGGCTGATTATTCCCACCCTCCTGCAGTGGAATAATTCGGTTTTTTTTTTCTTTTCTCAGCCAGGGGGTTTCTGGTTACAGCTGCAGAATAACACATATTTGCTGAGCCATTTAAAAACAAGGTTTTGAACACTAATCTTCAAACCCTTGAGGGAACTCTGATTTTTCTTCTTAAATGTGCACGCTGCTCCAGTAGGTACTGCGAAGCTCTTATTGAAGAACACATGACGCCTAACAAGAGTAGCAGGCAGAGCAATGGTTAGGGGTGTTGCCTTCCTAAGGAAAGGACCCTGGTTCCTATCGCTTCTGGCATAGCAGCCAGGACGAAGGTACTTGCCTTAAGTTGTTCCAGAAAACGTTACACCGCTATGACCTTCACATAGCTTAGCAGTGTAGCATACAGATTTTAGGAATATCTGCCTTGGAGACCCACATCACATAAATGAATATATGCTTCCACTGTGAGTTTCAGAAGTATGTGTGCATAGAAGGCGGGCACTCTAGTACAGCGCACATTACCTGGGGTACCAACCAATGCAGCAGATCTTTCAGCAGAAAAGGTAAACCCTCTGGTACACCCATCATAGGAGTTCTTTGATCCCATACAAAACTACGACACCTTGAGGGGGTAAAAAGATCAAAGACTGTGGCTGAATGAATTTGTATATAGTGTCATGTAAGACAAAAAAGAAGGGCGTGTAGCCCCAAAAGAACAAATCCAGGATCATGTACAGTCATGATCAAAATGGAGACAGACACAATGTCCCACGTGAGCAGTTTGTTTGACCACTGCAGGATGGAGCAGGCTGCCCTTTCAGTTACCGCAGACGTTGCTTCACACATTACCCTTCATGCCAGTTCCATACCTCATGCCTCATGGTGCTGCCTCATTATACCACACATAACCACATCGTGTCAATTTTACCATTATTTTTCCACACAGCATTTCATTATCTAACATATTGCCTCAAGTGTGACCCCTTACCCCACCGATCACCTCTTTAACTCAAATGCTGCTTCACATTACCCCATTGCCTGATACGTCATTACATTATACATAACCTTGCATTGTGTGTTACCTCACTACATCAAACAATGCCTTCATTTTACTACTGTACCACATGCGACATCATTGCCTTACTCGTGATCATCATGAGGTTACTTAAAATGTAACACCACAGGTATCTTTAGCTCAGCTATCACCTCATGTTTCCTTTACATGAAATGTAGTTGCTCATGTTAGGTGCCCTCATTGCCTTACCAACCCCCTCACATTTTACACCGCAAATCAACACATTATTTAATATCGGAGCAAGCGTTGTTCTGGGCTTGGATGGAGAGAATGAGGAAATTGCTCTGACCTTCATAACACAGCCTTTTATTGAACACAGGGCAGCAGGAAAGGATAACAGCCAAGCAGAGCAACGGAGCAACTGCCCGGTTTTAGTGCCCGCACTGAAGCTGGTTAACCACCCCAATCCCCCTCTTCCAACACAATGGAACTGGGCAAACCCAAACAATACAACACAATATCTTACCCATGGTTGGACACTAATTAACTATTCATACTTGTAATACTGATATGTACCAATAGGGGTGCCTACCCGTAGTGTCCGATGCCACGATATGTTGCGTCAGATTCCTGCAACTCCTTACATATGACTTTTTTTTTGTCATCGCCTCAAATGTTCCCTCCGTCTCTCACCCCAAACATTACCCCATCTCCCCTCCTACTAATTGCCATTCTATCCATTTAAATCACATCACCTGTTAAATAAAACTGACCAGTCTCTCACAGTAGTCTTACAAGTTCCTGCATTAGCATGAAAATTTGCTCTTTATTACTTCTTTATTACCTCACGTCATCCCTTTTACATCTTTATTTTATGTAATAATCCTGCATTATGTAATTTACTTCTGTGCCTGTGACTTCTTTACTTTTCACATTCCTGTGACCTCCTCAGTGAATGTGAAAAATTACCTTCTTAGCACTCCTCCTCATTTTATCTTATTATATCAGGGTATTTCCCTCTATGTTATATCAAAAGTGGCATAATTACTCAACACAACACACCATTACCTCACATGTTACCGTGTTCTTGAACAAGTTACCTCAACTATAACATCACTAATTTATACGTTGCCTCTTAGTACTACACTTAGTCCTATGAAGCAGTTTGACAAATTATTACCTTGCCTATGTTATGTCAAGGGAAAGCAGGGGTAGAGGTGGACCGTTACACACGTCTCTTCATTATTATGCCAAAATTGCGAACAAAGAAATGGTGTAAAAAACTCGCAAAGGCACCCCATTTCCGTAAGCCTCCCAAGGTCAGAAACCCAGACTAAAACAGTTTGAGACATAACATTTAACCCCCTCATCAGAAAATGAAGACTTGAACTCAATGCAGGTTTAAGAGCGCCTGGAGCACGATGAACAACAAAACAAGAAAACATTTAGAAGGCAGTAACAAAATCCTGGAGCCAGGCTGATCTGGTGTGAACTATGGCTTGCTGTGGAGAAGAAGCACTAGAGGTGTAGGAGCTGGGTATGCCTGGAGTCCATCCAGTAGCAACTGTGTTTCATGGCCGAGTATGACGAAGGCTGGGGAGTTGCCAGTTGTGGCATGCTGTGTGGCCCTGTAGTGAAGGAGAGTGCTGAAGAGTACTGAGAAGGAATAGCCCTAGGACAGGTGAGCTCTGATGCCATTTCTGAAAGTCTGGTTCATTTGTTCTGCACCCCCACTGGCCTTTGGGTTGTAGAAAGCAATGCTGATGTGCCAAATGCCATGATCAGCCAGGAAAGACTCAAACTCACCAGACACAAACTGTGGTCCATTGTCAGTTGAGATGACATCTGGCAGCCCCCAATGGGCAAAAGGGATCTCAAGAAGTATGTAAAAGGCTGAGTCATAACAGACCCCATAGAAGAGACTTCAGACCATTTCGAGTGGAGATCTTAAGGAAATGCTGATAGGGCAGGGCACCATACTATATAGTGCCCCGCAGATGTAAAGCTGAAGGTGGTCCCAAGGCTTGACTGGCCAGTCCAGAATCTGAAGAGGAGTACCAAGCCCTCAGTGTCCCTGTCAAGTCTTGGCTACCACACTAGATCCTGGCACCTTTGTTTGACTTTCACAATGCCCAGATGTCCTTCAAGTGCCACCTGCAGGACACATGCCCAAAGGCTGGCTGGGACAACCATACAAGTCCCCTTAGCAACACAGTAGTTGTTCCAGCAAGAGCACTCCTCATTAACATGATGGAAGGGACCCAGTTCGGCAGAGACCTTGGAACGCAGACACCTGACGGGGCGGTGGCTCCACATGGCAAGTGGAAAGACCGGGGGAAAACCCCGGGGTGCACGCTAATGTAGCAGACAGAGCGATGGTGCGTTCTATTTGAAATGCTATTTGAATATCTTTGTTGAGCGGCAGGTTCTCTAGGGTTATCAGCAATTTTCTGACTTTTGGATTGTTTGTGTGCTCTGCACTGAATGAACAAGAGGCCACTGGGGTTTGGAAATCCACAACGAAGTGATGTACCGGGTCCGCTGATTACTGCGGCCACTAACCTGAAGCAGGTCCTGTGGACAATGACACTCCGAGAAACCACGAAGTGCGCTCTCGGAAGCTCTGCTGCTTCAGTGTATGTAGCCGCAGGTTCGTCTTTCCATCCATAGGCAGTGAATAAGGATTACAGTACGTCTCGAAGGAGTCTAGCCAGTGATCCCGGGGCACTGGAGGATCACCAGGTAATGCTAGCAACGGGGTAGGCGGTGAAAGTAAAAGTTTCGTTCTCGACACAAAATCAGAGCAAGGAGAACAGGGCTGGAAGTTGACCGGTACAACACACATCTGTTCTTTATTATGCCAAAACCACAAGAGGCAAACCCAGACTAGCACACTTTCCGACATAACAGCCTAAAACCTCTCATTTGACCTTCTTACATCACAAATCACCTAACTGTGTAATATTTATATTTACAAGACAACAGCATGTCGCATTTCACGACATCATTTCATTCACTTACCTGTTTGCCCCACACTTTACCTCATATGCTGCTTCATTTCCGTGCACATTACCTCTCATTACTGCATGTTTCCTCACATCAGAGTCTAGGGCTACAGTCCATTTACTGCAAACACTTGGTTAGACACATATTCATCCTCATGACTGACAGCATTGTCAAAGCAAGTTGTCTCTATTTGAGCTTTCTTACAGCACTTGCTTGGGCTTCCTCCCACAGCGAGAGTCAATCCTGAAAGATAATACTTCCCTTAACAATTTAGCTCAAGCCTCCCTGCCCGAAATTGGCCCCTCCGAAATTAGCATGCATCCGCATTGTACAGGTTCTATTGTACTGTATAACCACCATTGACACCGGTGACACAAAGGAGTTGACTGAGTCAGATTTCAAAACAATGAGTCTTTAGCTGAATTATCATTCCTGTCCCTTTGCAATGAGATCGACTAGTAAATAATTAAGGCAAATTATTCTCAGTGGTGGTTTTTTGTTCCAGAACTGTCTATCTGAGAGCCTTCACTTTGCTTCAAATCCCCATTTTTGCTTTGAATGATTAAATCATATTGGGCAGTAATGTATTCATTGCATAACCGAAATGCAGTGTAACCACATTCTAGAAGGGCTCATATTATTCTGTCCTCTGCCTTTCAAAATTAAATTTGACTTTTGAACTAAAGTAACGCAAAAATGCTGCAAAAATATAGTGTTTATGATTTTATTATTAATACGTAAAGCTATAAAAACTGTGACATATGGTTAAAATAATTTTTATGTACGTTAAACTGTAGTAGAATTTGTGATAGCGTGGCTTCTTAATTTATGTCCTGGGACCTGGGACCTGGGACATGGTTTGAATTTCCCTCCCTGACTGCTATACTCAAAGATTCAGTGCAAGTACAGGATTCTATAAAAATAGCAGGTCATCATCCTGAAAGAGTAGTGGCTACACTGTTAAAAGCACCCAGTAGGAATTTCAATTCAATTCAATTCAATTCAATTCAATTCAATTCAATTCAATTCAATTCAAATGCCTCATAATAGCATAACACAAACTCAGTCAGGAATAACAAAGTTATGCATGAATAAACAAGCATTTCATGAACTACAAATGACAGGCAGAAAACAAGGGAATGAAGGGAATAAATCCCTTATCTGGGTACTACTTGTTATTGTTGTTGAGTGCCATCGAGTCGATGTCGAGTCATGGCGACTCCATTAATCGTTGCCCTGAAATGCATCCAGTCTTCAGCAAGTCAGCTAAGACCCATCCGCTGCATTGCGGGTCTTCCTCTTTGCCGAACACGATATCCTTTTCAAGCGACCGTTCTCTCTGCATGATTTGTCCAAAGTAAGACAGACGAAACCCAAAAAACCTGTGAGGTCAGCGTCTGGTCACAGAGAGATGGCAACATGAGACAAAGAAAGTGTTTCTGTGAAATGAACCGCATTTTGGTCAGCTTCAGCAAGCCATTGTAAGCAGACCATGTTCAGCAGGTCAGCTTCCAGAGCCTATAATCAGGATCAGCTTCATCATACCATCACAAAGACAGCTTCAGGAGACCATTAGGCAACTTGTGAAGGCAGCTGAAGAAGTTAAGGCTGTTGAGAAGACAGATCAGTCAAAGGCAATTATAGGAAGCAGTAAAATGAAAAATAATGAGGATGAACAGACTTGTTAAAGTGCCATCGAGTTGATGTCAGCTTATGGCAACTCTATGGGTAGTTGTCCTGAGTTGTGCTCAGGCTTCAGTCAGATAGTAAACTTTAGATAGGGGAGTGTCCATAGCTGTAGTTATTGTATTATTGTGTCTCATTGAAGGTCTTTTTGTTTTTGCTTGACTTTACTAAGCATAAGTCCCAAGTATGAAAGTTGAAGCCTTGTCACCTGAGCCGCCAGGGACAAGGCTTCCAGGGTCTTAAACTTCTCAATAAGAATACATTTGCTTTTCAATCAGCCCATATTTCAAGGGTGTCCATTTTCTTCCTGCCCTGTTTCTTTGCCGTCCAAGTCCCCTTTATGCCGGTTTTAAGCCAGAATGAACGTCATCATTCTTTATCAATGTGGATGCTGAAAAAATGTGACTAAAACAGTGAAAAGTCAGGATCAGACCTGTCTTACTGCTTGCGTCTCCGTTTGTCTGAGCAACCGATGGAATTTTAACTGCTCTGACCCACTCAGTTCGTTGATGATCATTATTTTGTGCAAAATCGGCCTGATATGCATCCTCGATTTACCCAATTACGCTTTTGTAAAGCCATGCAAATATGTGTTATCAGAACAGGCAGCCACCCTGCAATTGAATTTTTCTTATTTTCTTGTCTGCCAGTTTTGTTGATACCTGCGATTTCACCGATATTTATCATGCACAACAGTCAGAAGAGCATCGGTTCAATGTGCTGCGAGAAAAGTGAAAAGTTATCAAATTTTAAAGGAAGACTTTATTGAGCCTTTTTTCTTTTACCAGTCATCATTATCCTGACAAAGTAACGTGCAAGACAGGGTTCAGACAGGATGTCCTGCTAGTCCGGTGTAGGACACACATACACACAACATACCGGAAAACCTCCAAGAGGGCTGGTAGATCTTTGGAGGACCTGAAGGAAACCCATCCATATAGAATGTGCAAATCTGTCGACAGACCAGACCCATTAATTTGTCTCTTTTTCCATTCAGTGCCTCAAATTCCCTCTTAGAAGTCTGATTCATTTTCACACCCTGGTTTCCAACAGCATCACACCGCTGTTATGGCACACATTACTACTGTAGCTGAATTTCAGGTCCAAGTGATGCTGCGCTTCATAAATCTTTCATTGTTAATGCATTGCCCAAATTCTATGTTAACCCACTACGATTCTTTCTTCCGAGCAGAGACGTTTAACTCTTCACGCTAATAATAAATGTCCTAATAATAGTACTGTTACTACTACTAAGTATGACAAGGATAACAGTAACGGTAGCAGTAGTTGTCGTCGTTGTTTCACATTACCCTTGCAGAAGCAGCTGTCGGAAAAGCACGAAAAACTACGACCAAAAATATGAACAAATGGTGATTTGCCTTTAAATGGGGCATGAACTTGCCGTGGCTCCTGCGCTCTGTGAGGCTGCACTGCAGCTGGCATTTCTCACCAAGTGGCTGTTTCTTGACTGTAAATGAAACGTTATGTATCCTCCACTGTAAAATCGTATATTCTCCCCACCCACCAGGTAAAATGTTCAGGTCAGTGTTCTCAGAGGGGGGACGTGCACAGGATCTTTCTTTCGGAATAATGACGTTGTCCTTGTTGTGACACACTTTATCTAGCAATGCTGGATACTTTTTGGGGGAAAATTGCACAGATTGAATCCAAAGTGTGCAGCACAATTTGTCCAGTGGAACTTCAATTGGATCAACATATAACAAATACAGTAATTTCTCCTGGCTGCTGCATCCCATACAGCAAATAACAGGCATGCAGGTGACAGCCTGCGGTAAAAACCAGAGCATTTTTGCTGGCAACTGTAAAAATGTTCATTTAAAGCATATAATGGTGGTGTCTGGGTACTGCTTCCCGAAGGTAAATAATAGCAATAATGTGTTATATTTAAGCAACCCCTATTGAGTTTGGTCTGCTTATGACATTTTAAAATCACAGTAAAATAAATATAAACTTGTTTTTTGTTCACTAGGCTGTATGTGCACAGTATTATATTAAGCCCATTATAATTGCAGCTTTGGGGGAATGATCTGTATTTGAGCTCACAGTTGTGAGCTCAACACCACGGAAAGAAGCAAACCCTCTTATAAATATGATAATGCATAGTCGAAAAAACAACCATTATCAGTTAGCTCTCATTGTGGAACGGCAGATTTGAGGTAATATTTGCGGAAGCCAAGCACTTGCATTGCTTTGCACTTGCAGTTGAATATAAAATGCAGACATGCACGCAGAATAGAATGTGCATCGACGTCTTGACCAGCAGATCAGTTGTAACACCGATTCATGCCTTTTAACAACGGTGGACTTATTTATCTGCAAGGAAGCCTTTGCAAGGTTGGTCATGAAAAATGAAAATTTGTTCTGAGTTTTATCCTGAGCATTAGTGGTTCCGTTGAATGTGCACTGCTTGCAATTTTATTTATTTCAAGAGAAAACCCTTGGAAAAAAGCTTTAATAATCAAGGTCAGAAAGGCAGAGCAGTGGATACGGTTTTCTCAGCCAACGTGTAAATAACAGCAAATAACAGCAAATTCGGTCACCCGATCAGTTCTTTACAGACAAACTTTAATGTGTGCTACCGAGAAAGCTTTAAAGATAGAAAGCTGTAAAGGTAATGCATGCCGCTAGTCAATGAGTGATGTGTTTGTGGCCCATTCACTTTTCTGGTCCGTCTTCATTCCAGAACATTCCCTCCGAATGGTCCTCTAGAATTCACCGTGCTGGAAACCTCTGACGTTTATCTGGGAAAGTGCATTTATCTCTCTCTCTCACACACACACACACACACACACACACACACACACTTTTTCATTTTGCTGCTTTCATTTTCAGAAACCACAAACAAAAGTTTCTGAACAGTTTTTTGCAAGCTTTTTTGAAAGTTTCTGAAAAACACTTTTTCCTTACAGGTGTTTCCCCGCAAATTCTGGTTTTCAGAATTTATTGTCCCTGCAGTGAAGTTTTCCTCAGAAACACACTATTTGGAAACATACTCTAACAAGCACAGTTTCACATACCTTTTAATAGGAAGGGGTTCGCTAGAACAAAGCTAACAATATGAGCAATGCCATTACAAGTGAAATCCAAGATGCAAGAGTTAAGATATTGTTTGTCAGAGAAATGGGCAGCTGGAAGGTACAGCACAGATACAATAGTACAAATTCTATGCAGTGTAAAATATATGATGACTGTGAGTGGAGGCTGGGACTGCAATGGAGAGAACGAGGACTCACGCAGTCTCCATAGCACAGCCTTTACTTGCACTGGGCAGCGGCACAAGGTAGCAGGCAGGAAAGGCAAATGGAAGGGCTGCTCTTTAGCCTCCACCCTCAGGATAGTTAAACACCCCTCGGGTGGCCTCCTCACACGCTGGAACCCTGCAAACCCCGGACATAACAGGATGCCTCTTCAGCAGTTTGTTGTTTCAAAGATTATAACTTCCTTCTCGTTTTACTCTGTACATTTAGCCTCAGAAACCCAATATACGATGCAGGTGGGTGATCCCCACTTCCTGCTGTAGTGCCCCTGAGGAAGGCAGTGACCTGGGATTGCTGTAGTGAAAATTACCACACTTCATAAATGGGTAAATCACCCTAAGAACCACAGCACTTTGGGAAAACATGACAAAACTAAACAAGTGAACGCGACTATGCCCCAAGTTGCATTAGACCGTGACACACCTGAAGCAGAAGGCACCAGGGGCATTTTTCATGTCCAAGGCAGGCGTGCCCAAGGCATGACTTCAGCCATCTGCAAGCCGGAAACAAACCGTTCCTCTAACTGGCAAAGGGCTCGGAGATGACGGAGGGAGGTTCTGGGAGATGAACGGGTCACTACCGGTTGACAGGGACAGGCAAAGGAACCAAAACACAGTAAATGATCAGATTTGATACTGAACCCAATAAGTGGCTCATGGATCATTAATAAAGAAAAATGCAGATAATAGATGATGGAGATATACAGTACGTTCATGAGGAGAGATAGACGACAAAGACAGGTCTTGGTACTGAAAGGTGGGAACGTGCCAGTGACAGATAAATGGGTTTGTGACCAAGTCAAGCTGAGGATCCCACTGTGTGAGATCCAGACGCAGCGCGAGGAAGATATGAGAAGCTCAACTGCACACGTGGGACTAAGCACCGAATCTGTTCTGCACAACAAAACAAATTTCGGCTCGGGGCCATTCTGGATATCAGGTATCCCAGTCCCTTGCTGCAGCCGCCTCTTGCCAAATGGGAAGGCAGTGATTGATCGGACAGCTTGTAGCTCTGCGTCGCACCGACTGGAATTAGAGAGGAGAGTTTGTTAAAAAGCGGGGTGGCAACTTCGGCACTCGGGGGCCTGCTTTCTGCTGCCTTCCGATTTGCTTCACCTCCAAATTATTTCATTTGACTGTGTAACCAAGCTCATTGTTTGGGTGAGAAGCCACAACAGCTGTATGGAAAGGCAGCTTGGAGCGGACGGTATGGCCGCGAAGCTGAATCCCTGTTTTAAAGTAATAAGACATTGCTTTGGACTGCGACCGATCACGTGTGTTCCTGTACGAAAGAAATTCTTCTCCCAAATATCCTTCTTAGGAATCTTTTGATTGTAAATTGAAATTCCCATGACGATAACATAAGGCAGTGATAGAATAACGGTTACCCTTGGCTATCAAAGGCTATCAGTCACTATTGTGCGATAATGTAGACGGCAATTGTATTGCCTACCAAGATCAAAACTGCAAAAAGGTGGAAAAAAATTGCATATTACCAACGGAGGCTATTAATGGGGATATTGCAAAATAACTTTTGCTGCAGATTTATTGAGCAATTGAACTGGCACGACAAGGATAAACTGAAGTGTTAGTATTTTCCGTTTGTGCAGTAGTGCTAATCTGGGCTGCGCGGCCTTTGTGAACAGCGCTGACTCCGAAGCCAAGCTGGACGTTGCCATTCCGTCACTGTCGGATCGTTTCAGGTAGGACCGAGCTGACCTGTCTGAGACTTACCCGGCCCAGCCAAGAAATCATTAGTTTGCTATTAAAAATAACATTTTGGCAAAGACTACCGCTTTTCTGGAACCAGTTCCGAAGTCCCTGCGTGTTGAGTTATTAGCTTCAATGAAAGTTGTAAGTCATCCTCTTGCGTTCCCAGGCTTGGGTTCAGCAGCATATGTTGCAGTTCCTCATGAATTAAGTGTGCAGGTCATAAGTTTCCACTTTCTCAAATGACCGGAAAACTGTGGTCGATTATTCGCATGGGGCTGCTCATTTCTCTGCTGGAAATTTGCCACACCGAGGATGAAGTCCAGCATCTCAGGACTTCATCGGTGCTGAGTTTCATTACATTTTCGCACTCGGGTGGCCATCCATCACCGCAAGCAGAGTTCTGCAGCAGCGAGATTCCGATGCAACAAGCGCCGGCCTGCCGTTCCCCATCACGGTGATTCACGCCGCAAACGTACAGCTCACGACACAGTTGCTGACATCCATTAGCGTGGAGTATAGAAAACCTTGACTCGCAGCCAGAGGACACGACACTATTGTGGGTTGGCTTCTGTCTCGGGCAAACCTTCCCATGGTTGAAAACTGCTCACCATCACATCACAGAGTGAACCTGGATGTCTTCTCAAGCATTTCAGTGCAGCACAGCCAGTGACATCAGAGAAGACTCAAAGATGGAGGCTGTCTGCTAACTGCTGGTTTTGCTAAGGTGACAGTGAAGTCTTCTCAGCTGCACATTACGTGACGTTCTTCTGTAAGAGATTCACAGATTTACAGTGGCTGCCAGCTCACTGTACCCAACCAAACTAAAATGTACATGCTGTCAGACTAAACACTACTCAGCCACTCCAGCTCCACCACATTAACTCTTTCCTTGGTCAAACTGTGTACTGCGTACAGACTAAGCTGAGGTGCAAAACACAGCACTCAGCTCCCCAAACACTAGCTGCACATCAGAATGACGAATTTAACACCGGGTTACTGCCCCGTATGTACCCACACCAAGACTATGCTGAACAAGCATAACTGTATACTCAGTCCAGCTAACGTTCACCATGTCCACCCCAAACCTCTCGTACGGTTACAAACTGTTATATATAAAACATACTGTATAAACACAGTTTAGTATGTGCCTTGTTGTACTTGGGGATGTCGTGGTGCGGTGGGGTAAGCTGGTTGCTCCCTGAACTATTTGCCTTATGTGGCGTCCAACTCCAGAGTATGTGTCAAGTTTGTACTCTGGTTTTGTACTCCTGTAAGGGGAAAAAAATTGTGCCAGAAGAAGGCAACGATAAACCACTTCCCTTCCTCCTTGCCTTGAAAACCATACCAGTGGTTCCTTGGACTGATGGCACTTTCCAATTACAAATACTTGATATATAGCAATGATTTATATGTTGCAGTGTTACAAATTATTATATATTGCGCAGACATTTTTAAATGTTCAATCTGGCCACAGCGCAAAACATTACTGTAAGTTGATGCATGCATTTGACAACGAATAGCAAACTGGCGTACATTGTTTGCGCCGGTCACCGGATGCCGCGACGCCTGGTGCCAACGATCGGCCTGTCTACGGCTTTCCGACCATAAGAGCCGCCCGTAACAATTATGATGGCGCCGTGGAAACGGCACAGGATCATTTCTGCACCGTAGCCTGGTGGTCTCTTTGTTTCCAGCACCCGAAGCAGCACTTCTTTTGTTCAGCATTCATTCTGGTGAGTATAGCAGCCGCAGCCACTGTACAGCAAATAGAAAAGGAGCAGCGAAGGGAACATCGCCGCGTGGTGATTAATCTAAAGCTGGAGCAGCTGTCAGTCTGCGCAGAACCTGTCAGCAATGTGGGGTTCTCACCTGGATGGGAAAGGCAATCGGCTGCAACAGAGGCAGCTACAGGCTTCACACCTGCTCCTCACGGATGCTCTCTTCATGCTTAACCTTGGCAGGTACAGCCCCCCGTGGGGGAGAACATGTCCTTTTGTGAAGGCCTGTGGGTAGTTTCTTATTTTAAAGTGACAGCTTGGCTATTTTTTCTTCTGGGGGGCATTACATTGTCCTAAATATGCTGCTCCTGTATTTTACAGATTAAAAACTACCATTGTGATGGGATGCCTTGGTGAACTGATCTGCGGGTCAAATCTGGCATCATCTTTCTTCCATTTTTCTGTCTAAGTCCATGTGTTGACCCTTAAATGTTTCTTCTGCAGGAGTTTTTCATCTGTACTAAGGAAGAGTAAGGGACTCAGCTGAGCTCTGTGCTTGACATTAATTTGTTCATTTTACCCTCGGTGAGTTTGATCGGAATCAAAGCAGCGTGGATGTTTTGCCAGCTGCGGATGGCCGCTGTCAGTCTGAAAGCAGAAGGCACCTTTGAAAGAGAGCTATTTGTCGAGTATCTCAATGGTTTGTTTCTCGCACCTTGGTGCTCAAAAAATAAATAAAAGTGGAAAAGGTTAATGGATTCCAAATGTGTCAGGTTTGCAAAAGGCTCAAGATGTGGCCTTGAGTGACTGTAAGCATGCCATCTGCTTTTTGTGTGAGATACTCCCCTACACAAGTGCAGTAAATTTCACCTTTTTCCCCCTTTCTACCCTATTAAGATTAAAGACTGCAGGCTCTTCATTTTGGTCCTTAATGCTTGTAATGAAATTTACTTTGCACGTATATATCAGCATCTTGCTAAGCCTGCATTTATCTGCTCTCTTGAGCATTTCCAATTTCAAGATGTTTTTTTAAACTTGTGAATAACGTATAAAAAATCACCTATCTCTCCTTACTTCAGAGAGCTATAAAGGAGTTAATAGCCCCTTTTTGCCTGGAAGATGCTCAAGAGTCATCAAATGACACAGGTGACTGGAGATACAGATTTATTTTTAAGGAATATTAAATCTTTTCACATGAACGCTACCTTTAGGTTCTTCCGGTAACATTACACAACAAACAAAAAAGCCCCGAGAACGTCTCCTCTGTTATACGTGTCTTCAGATAAATAAATCAGAATACTATGTATACTTGTAATTCCATGAAGTAAATGGAATTGAAATAAAATCAATTGAAATAGAACCCTAAAAGGTCTTCAGATAATCATGAAAAAGCTTGAATGCATTAAAAAACACAAAATATTAAATTACCCTGTAAACAAGTCTCTGTCAGTTAAAGCTGAATGCTGGCATTTAAATTGCCAGACTCTCTGATCTCTGAAAGTTTATTTTTAAGCTAAAATAGATTTTTTCCCATATTGATCGAGCTTTAAACCCAGTCATTAAAGTTGCTTATACCAAACGTGGAGCTTTTACTGCATAATTTACAGAGTAGATGACAGTCTCACTCTCACTTGCGCTAAGTATAATATCCTTAAGAGGTCCATATGGGCCGGAACACAATGCGTCCCAAAATTGGATGGGGCCTTTAGCAGGAAAGCCGCCGTTAGGTGGGGGAAAGAATGAATGCTCTTCCTCACACCGAGGGGATGCAATGGCAGTTTCTTTCTGCACAAAGATATGCAAAAATCACATTAGTTTTCAAGAAGGCCTTGGCCCTGTGCAGCGAGGGATTGTGATGTGAAGCACAGCAGAGCCTCTTCATCTACAGCGAAGTGCCATACAGAACTTTACATGGAGTGAACATGGAAAAAGACAACATGGATGATAGAGCTGAGGTTAATGTGTGGATTTGAGCTAAATACACAGTCAGAAGGTCAGATATGATATTGTGGAAAAAAATAAAGTAACAGTTTGGGTGTAGAGAGAGTTACACTTTATTTTATATAGAAACACACACCGGTGCGGGAGAGCCCCTTCGGAAAGAGAGTCTCTTCGAACAAAGGATACAGGGATCATTTATACAGCAGCTCGCAAGGTGTACACCCCTCTCAACTGTTTTCCACTTCTGCTCTTTGTCAGTGTGACTTTAAACGTTGCTGTTATAGGGAATCCTTTTCCCATCCTAAGTGTGGTGGAGTAACTCCTGATCTAGGTGCCTCAGTTAAGGGAATTTCAGTTTTATTTCTCCTTTACCTCCTATACATACCACTAGGCTCTGGGCTGGGTCTAAATTGACAATTCCCTTAACCCTTTTACCTTTGCCTTATCTGTAGTTTAAGTTTCCCTTCCTTAAGTTCCCTCTTTTGTTTTTCCAGGGAACCTTCTTAAATATCTAACATTCTAGCAAGGCAGAAGTCCCAACGCTTTATAGCAGTAAGCACAATATGCTGGAAAACATGGTCATAAAACATTCACTACACTATTGGTTAATACCTTTAACATAACAGAAACATGCATTAAGAGCTCAACTTCAAGAATTTCTCTCACAATATTTTATATGGTTCTAACACAGTGGATCCTTTTCTAGAAATGCCTGACTTCAAACTTCAATTCAAGAGACAGTTGGAGTCCAACTGAACCCACCATAGGGCACCCAGGTAATATGTTACCAGGCTTTGATTTTCAGATTATCAAGTGGCTGACTGTGCCATCAGCTACACTAACCTTGAAATGGCACATTATGTGTGTGTGCGTGCGTGCGTGCGTGCGTGTGTGTGTGCGCGTGTGTGTGTGTGTGCGCGTGTGTGAGATTGCAGTGTGGATCACTGGTGGATCTTGCCTTGTATCCTCTGCCAAAGCGATGAAGTAAGTATACAGTGACAAAGGTTGGAGATTATTACTACTACTACGTCTACAAATAATTCTTCTTCTTCTTCTTCTTCTCCTTCTTCTTCTTCTTCTTCTTCTTCTTCTTCTTATTATTATTATTATTATTATTATTATTATTATTATAGGATATGTACTGTGCTACCTGTCCTAACTGTGTCCTCAGCTGTGTTTCCCCATTACTGTATTTAGTTTCTCTTCAACTATTTCTCTACTTTCTTCTCTTGTTTCAGGTGACTCTCATGTATTATTTTAACAGGACCCATCCCTACTTTAAATGCAATTCATAGTGTACCATCTCTAAATCAAATTACTTTATTAATAAAATAGCATGAAAAATAAAGGAAACAAAATATGTAGTGCTAGCACCTTGGGAAACAATAGACAGAACACGAATGGGACCAAAGGCAATTTTCTGCAGCCTTGGGGAAATTTCATTTAGGAACATCCGGAACTTCCCAAAACCCCTTAATTTCTCAGCTTCAGGCAGTTTTTGGCAGAAAATTCAAATGAGAATGAAGCATGTGGAAGAGGGTACGTGACCACTGTGCAGGACCTTTAAGCAACTCTTAACACCAGTGATTTTAATAAATGGAATTTAAACAACGGAGTGCTGGACTTGTCTTTCATTCCTATCTGCTGGATTTGTTCCATTTAACCTATTCTGCTGGCCTATTCGGTTTTACAATGCAGGTCCTGTTTCATCACTGTTCACAGAAAAGGGGCGGCAAGGGGGCATTCCTTTTGTCTCCCATTGTGCCACTGTGTCCACTAACTGTTTGTTTAATGGGAAGAGAAGTTTGCCGTATTACTGCATTTCTCGCTATTCGGAGTTGCCGCCGTGTCTCGGCGCAGTTAGCGAAGTCAATAAGCATTCCTGCTCTGTCCTTGCAGAAGCTCGACTGCGATTGACTTTGCCGGGCGGGGAATGAAAGACCTGCTGTACAGTGAGTGTTAACAAGACGTGTCGATAAGAAAAGCTGTGACTCCACCTTCTTGTTTTCACTGCACTTGTTGTACTGCAATACATTGTGAACGACGGTGGGCAGTGGGCAGGGTTGTCGCTTCGCTTTCCCAGGATTCCGGCTGAAACCATGGCCACTTGGGCAGCATCCATGAGATCATTAATGCCTGCATTTAGATTAATATACACTTATATACGTCTTACACCCCTTACTATAATACGCACCTAATGTGCCGCATGTTGCCTGGCAATAAATACAACTAAGCAGTAGGTTATCATTAGCAAAGGAACTTTCTGCTCCAATGTTAAAATTGACCAAATAGTAAGGTTGGAGAAACAAACTGCATGGAGCAATGAGGCATTCAAAAGAAGGCTGGGTAGTAGAGAAACATTAAACATCCTCAGCAGTATTTTGTGATATTCCTACACCTTGTGTGGTAAAATGGAGGCTGGCACCTGCTCTTTTTGCCACAGTTTCCCTCCTTAAGGGGGAAGATGCCGAGGCCAAACCTCAGATTTAACCTTTCTGCGATACAGAAAAGCACGCGATATGAAAATGTCTGTTTCGTGGGTAACACTGGAAAAAACAAAAACAAGTGAAACCTCCCTCTGCAGCACCGCTCTCGATTAAAGTGCTTACCCTGAATTGGTGCTGCAAATACTGCCCTGCTCGATAAATTGAAAAATTATATTCATCGTCCAGTCACTTTGGAGAACAGGGTGAAGTAAAACAGTAGCTATAGCTGTGTTTACACCTTTACCTGATGCAGTCCCTGGAGGCCTTAAAACACAACAACCATACCTCACACCAAGGAAGCACAAAGCCAAAATGCCTTCAGTCTCTTTAGGAAACAAGTTATCTTATCAGTAATGCAACATTTTAAAAGGGCAGCAAATAAAATAAATAAATATATATATATATATATATATATATATATATATATATAGTGCTTTGAAGGTTGTAAGAAAGATGTTGTACAGTGTAAAGGTTTTTTGTGTTATGAGGCTGGCAGGCTCTAGATGTACCACAGGTTCATCAGCCCAAGCCTAACCCTAACCCTCAGCGAGGTGATGCTCAACTGAGACACCCAGCATGACCCAGGCTTAAAAACCTCTTCCCAGATGATGTCCAGCCAAGGTGTAGCACAGCATCACCAAGGTCCTCTGTGCTACTTTGCTTCATCCAGGCCCTCAGACCTCCATCCTGATGCACGAGCTCCAGCCAGGCCTTCGCAGCTTCCCCGGGCGGATCATAAGAAGGCAGTGCTAGATTTTTTTTTTTTTTTAACTCCAGTTATAATAAAATGTTTCCTTAACTTTATGCTTAAATCATGGTCTGCTGCCTTCTTCAGTTTCTACTCCTGGGCTTTCGGGACCGAGCGACCAGTTTGTGAAGAGCTGCAGCTTCGACCCGTTGCGACTCCGACCTCACGTGGGACGCAATCCAACTGTCCTTCCGCATGCATCGACTCCCCAGCGTACGGAGGTGTAGGCGAGTGTGTCAGCTCATTCATGGACATGTACCAGACCTTCACCATGAAGATGCCTCGGTGTAGCTACCTCCTGCAAAAAAAAAAAAAAAAAAAAAAAAAAAAAAAAAATAATAATAATTTTCAGATTTCCTTATCATTCCCAACTCGTTCTAACCTTAACTCTAAGTTAGGCCTCCTAAAACTTTCCCTTCTCTAAGTCTCGTGAAAGCTTAGAAGTCCCCTCTACATGTAACTCTGTATATAAATCATAATTATATGTGTACATTTTATAAGCATGGATGTCCCACTGGATAGCAGCGTTCTAACTAAACAAAGCCAGTGTCATTATTTAGACGTTGAAGTGTTGTCTCTGCCTGTTGTCTCCTGGGTTTCATCCTCTCACTTTTTCTCTCTGTCTCTCCCTCACACACACGCACACATACATATTCCCATAAATTATGTTAAAATCTACAGTGTGCTGCACCCTGCTGACATTTCTGTTCGATGGGAGTCACGGACCTGCCGCTTACCCTTCAGTCGTGTAAAATTTTGCAACTTCCCCAGAGCTGAATGTCCTGTGGTTAAAAGGAGAGAGGGAACACTGCCCAAACAGAGCCGTGTGAACGCATTAAAGTGTTTTTGCTTTTGTGCTGAGTTGAAGCAGTGTGCCAGATGTATGCAGCACAATAAAAAACAACTCCGTGTGCTTAAAATGTGTGCTTTTCATACCCCATGAATACTGCATCTGGGCCCTGTCTGTATTTCTCCACCGAGTCCTCACTGTTCCTGCCTTCCCTTTCATTTAATGTTTCTCAAATTGCAACTGGGCCCAAAAATGGATCTTCTTTCAAAGTCGGATGTTCGATTTTTGCTTTAATTTTTGCATCAAACAAGAGATGCCAGGAGCATTTCTATTATTGTTATTATTGTTGGTATTGTTGGTATTGTTGGTATTAGTGATGCTGCTGCTGCTGCTGCTGCTGCTCTTGCTGTTGTATATCACGATTTCTCAGCCATTTGTCGGACACGGCTAGAGGCATAAGGACTTGGTGTTGAATCCCACTCCTGCTGCACCTTAGTCAACGTGCACTCTAAACCGAGGCGGTGAAATGTACCCTGCTGGATAAATGGTGCAAGCAGCCTGGAGTACAAACCTCACGCTGTAAGCCACTTTGGAGGAGATGTGAGCCAAACACATGAACAGTAACAAAAAGCTTAACTTAAATTTCCCTTTTTTTAATTTTGCTGCCTGCTTGTGAGCTCAGATCATCGCCGGTTGCCCTACTGACAGGAGCCACGACGTCCAGCCCCCATCCCGCTCTTTGGCTGTCGCTGTTCTGACGTTGAGGTGGCGCTTCCATCACCCAGCAGAGCACTTTTGAGGAAATAGATGCCCGCGGAAGCACAATCCTCATCGAAAAGGGAACGCAAAGGTGACAGGCTGGTTACAGAGTGCCTCTCTCCCCCTTCTATCTCCCTGCCTGATTTATTTTGTTTTCCTATCCCTCTGCTCCGCTCCCTTTCCGCCGTGTCCCTTCACAATTATCTCCCCGCACCCTGCGAGGAGATTAATGCGTTTCATTCGGTGTCTTCTCCTCCCCACCGACCGGCCTGGCCAAATAAAACTCGGAGCCGGCGCGCAAATTGTCTCTCCGAAGAGCACTAAAGGGAAAAAATACGGGTGAGGAGAAAGACAATCAGACAGAGGAATTTGGCCCTTGGAAGGGAACACATGTCAGGTAGCAAGCGGTGCAACACCACCTCGGAGCTCAGTTTGCTCCCTGGAGAAATCCCACCTGCTCTAATCTACGCTTATTGCTATTCCTGATGGCGGCCCGCCGAATTGATCGAGCGCAGGGAAGACATTAGGACTTGTTCCTTTCACACTGTCACCCTGCTACACAAGCCATATCAGCAAAGCCAAGGCAGTTTGTTTGCTTGCTTATTTATTTATTTATTTTTATTACTGCTGAAGGGCTTACAAAACACGTGACCGGTGGCTGGCAACCTGAATAAATTCCTCATCTTAGGCAGCTGACGCACCGGGGCTCGGTCTCCCTTCTTCATCACCGCTTGCCCTCAACAATGGTTTCTGCAGATGCGGGCCATGGGCTCGAGATCATTTCAGGGTGTTCTTGTCCATGCCGTGCTCGCTCTATCCACTGTTTTTCAAAGGGAAACGGTTAATGGCTCCTCTCAGATCGCCACAGAAATGCTTGAAGTGACCTCCCTCGTGCCTTGCTTTCAGCGCTACTTCAGTTCGCTTGATCCGATGCTTCATCCTCAGTGTCACCACGCTCTGTTCAGTCGAGCGTCTCCTATCTGCACTCTCTTGCATGAGTTCTTGCTGTTTCGCGGCATTAGTCATGTTCAGTAAACCGCCATCAACCCGCAAGTGACACCTGGTATTTGTGTGCGCATGGCTCAAGTGAAACTGCTGCCATATTTTCATAGTAGTCATACATTCACATTACAAAACTGTTTACTGTGTGTGACACTGACAGTAAGGGACTTAGAAGAATTCCAGCTCTGCAGGTTGCGGAGGACTTGATCGCATCGCTAGAAACATTACAGGAGTTCAAAGGCTGGAGCACAAAACGCAGCAATTTTGCAGGGAAGCGGACAAAATTATCGAAGAATGTTGAACCAAAACACTGCGGAACTGGTGATAAAAGTCGAGAAACTTCCTTTTGAATGCCGTTGGCGTTGAAGTGCCGTTGGGTTGACGTCAAGTCCTGCGGCGAACCCTGTCCTGCCTTTGGGTCCTCGGTGAATGGGGTGTCCCCGCGTGAGCGCTGTGGTTGTGCCTATCCATCTGGTTGTTACCTTTCCTCGTCTGCTTCCTCTGACTTTTTCAGACATCCCCATCTTTTGAAAAGAAACCAAACTGTCCAAAGAACAGCAACCTCAGTCCAATCATTTGTGCTTCCGATCAGAGCTCTGACATTTTGTGATCCAGCATTTGCTTGTTTTCCAAATTTTATCCTTATCTTTTCGAAGACAGACTTCCAAAACCCTCTTTCTCACGTCAGCTCCACTGGCCCCACATAAAGACTTCAAGGTGGGAGACATGAATCAAGCTGCTTATGACAGGTGAAGCTGGTGAAAGGCAGTGAAAACCCATTCCTTTGCGACCTGGCTGCATCTTGCTGGACCACGGACCCGACAGCGCACTAAGAGCACCTGAAAAATTCATCTTAGCCTTTCGTACCCGAGCGGCTGTCTTCCACAGAAAGCAGGAACGCAAGTCCGAGCGTTCTCATCCCTAAGCTTCTAAAAACACTCTGGTCGAGTAAAGACATTAAAGCAAACCCAGTGAAACTAGCATTCGGTGTTGTATCGATCAGCACTACAGGATCTCTTCACTCCAACGCGAGCGTACACGTGCACGTGATTGTCGTACGTGATGCTGCGTATGTGCAGTCCGCTTCAGTTCAGGTTATTTTTATGTAGCGCTCCGTTCCCTTCTCATCAGGGTGACAGTCCGCCAAGCAAAAGTCTTAGGGATTTGCAGCTGAAAAATGAATGACACAGAGCAGATTGTCCCTGTAAGGCAATGCAGATGTTAGCTGTTTGGATCAGCTGGCAACTTAGGAGAGGGAAACAAAACAACACCCAACGCCAAACAAAAGCATAAAAATAATCTCCTCTCTTTGCCAGGGTGCCATCTGATCTCTCTGACAGAGACCTGATGAGAAAGACCAAAGCCCACCAAAAGCACCAAGAAGGTCACAAATGGCCCATTTGTTTCTGATTATGTCCTAGCCATATTGATCTTTCCACGGACTTTTTCTCACTCGCCAGAAAATCTCAAGCCCCTCCAGAAATGGGGATAGATGTGCTTGTTTTCAAATTTGCGCCGTCTTCAAGTATCCGCCTCTCTGTTTACCACCAGCACGGCCTTCCAACACTCACGTCTGACTGCAACAGTCTGTTATTGCTCAGGGTGTCCTGAAGGTGACAACAGCAGGTTCAGGTCACGCGCATTCTGTGCAGCTGAATTTCTTCGAATGTTGAAGCATCCTTGCACGCTGATGCTTGTACGTACAGTGATTTACAACAGCGCGTTACCAGATTCAGTGTTTTCCCCTCTCCTTTCCCACAGTGGTGCAGTGCATGGAAACAAAAGTCGTGACTAGGGTGATACGAACTTTGTTTCAACCGATGTCCTCCCGTCAGAATAAAACAAACGGTTTGGCGCAACAGAGAGAATTTCTGCCGTTTACGACAATGAATTTTTTTGAATACGGCTTTTGAACTTTATGTATTTTGACACTAATGAGGCAGCAGGTGGCATAGTGCTTTGAGCCATGGGCTTGCCGATGTAGGGACCAGGTTTGAGGCGCCCTCGCTCTGTAGTTCCCTTTAAGAAGGGTACTGCCTTGGACCGAAATACAATACATTGTAAGCCACCTCGGACACGGTTGTCAGATAAATAAAGGATAATGATTTATTAAATCTGATCAAATGAACAGTGGAGATTTAAATATTTGCAGAAAAGTTAACCAATAGTAATACCCAGCACTTCTTTCTCTCCATTATTTTGCACAATGTGCTTTCTGCTACAGAGGAGAACCAGAGAGTGCCCTGTTCGCTTCAGTCCTGGCTACAAACAAACTGTGCAATGACAAGAGTGCAAAAACATACTCTTTTTATAAATATAAATTATTTGCCCATACCAAATTATTCATGCTCTTGTTTCTTCTTTTGCTTTCTTTGTTCTCGAGTGGCACGCTGTTCTATTTTTTTCTTTTTAACATTAACTTCTGTTGAGCAGCTCTACACTCTTGACAGTTTTTTCTTTTCGCAGAAATCCGAAGCACGCAGTGGCAGCGCAACACCGGATCTGGGAGCTTTTGTCAAATCACTTCATTACAATTCAGCCCGATAATAATAATTCACGGCAAAGTGTCTTGAAGGCCTTCTGCTGTCATCTTATTTGATTAAACCCCAAGGAAATGTTTATTGATCCCGCCAAGCATTTATCAATCTTGTGTCAAAGAGGCCATCAACCTGGTCTCAGGGACGATTAGAATATAAATCACTGCGAAAGTGATGTCGCTCTGCAAATTTTTTCCGTCTTTCATTTTCCAGGCTTAATTTTAGTTTCCATTTGCCACAACAGATCATTTTTGCAAGGGCTTACAATGATTTAAGCATAAAGTTAAGGAAACATTTAATTATAACTGGAGTTAAAAAAAAAAAAAAATCTAACACTGCCTTCTTATGATCCGCCCGGGGAAGCTGCGAAGGCCTGGCTGGAGCTTGTGCATCAGGATGGAGGTCTGAGGGCCTGGATGAAGCAAAGTAGCACAGAGGACCTTGGTGATGCTGTGCTACACCTTGGCTGGACATCATCTGGGAAGAGGTTTTTAAGCCTTGGTCATGCTGGGTGTCTCAGTTGAGCATCACCTCGCTGAGGGTTAGGGTTAGGCTTGGGCTGATGAACCTGCGGTACAAACCCGATCCTGATATGGTCCGGCCGCCACACATTAAAAACAACACAGCCGGCGTGCTGGGGAGAGTGCAAATAAAAGTAAGTTGTGTTTGAACATAGCAGTCTTGTACGTAATTTTTACAGCTGACATTGTATAAAACACAGGAATCTTATTTCAGTATAATTCGGTATTTATCCCAGTATAATTGTGTTTTAAATAGCCAGGCGGTTTTCTCCCACATTTGTTTGCCGCTGACATTAATCCCACGATGTACCTCTATGCAATGCATTTTCCATCACAGCAAGCCAAAAGCACAATTCCATTTCGCTCAGCTTTGAAGTTCTCTGTTGTTTTTCTTGTCACATCGCTTCATTACAGTTAATTAAAAAATATTGCAATACTATATTTCTGTTTTGCTACAGTTTCTTTCAGCAGTACAAGCCCTGTACAGCAAGCTGTAGCAGAGCATTGACAGGACTACAGTGGAGGCCTTGGGTGGGAATTTGGGTTGAGCCATTCAGAACAGTGACGGGTGGCAGCCAATCGATACTTATCGGTACAATATTGGAAAAAAAGGTGTGTGCGCAGTTCAGCTCCTAATACACTGAGAATAATTTATAGAGACATCGCTTTACTTTCCTCCGAGGTCCGATTGAAGGTTTGCTTCCAGACGTCTTAAAGTGGCCAAGCTTTTGAGTGGATGGAACTCGGAAATCATGAGGAGACCTTTAAACAAAGGTCAAGCTGCTTCACCTCCCAGCCTTTGAGTGCACAAGAGCACCTTGAACAGAAGGCCAAACCCCATGAATTCTTTCGTAGATCCAAAAGCCCCGAAATGAAATATTTTCTTTGTTCTGTTGCCGCATAAGTTACAGACCAACATTCCACGTTGTGGCCTGATATATGACGTTGCTGCTTCTGCTGTTGCTGTGGTCATTGGCGTTGGTTGGACTGCTCAGCAGATGTTTTGGGCAGCTGGGTATCTTTAATGAATTAAGAATATCGCTCAAGGGTGCAACAGCAACAGTAGCTCTAGTAAAAACTGTAATGTGTCCAAACCATTAAGCACTGTAACACCCGATGGGCTGACTTTGGTGACAATGGATGGCAAAGCGTAGTGCAGCGTTTAACCTTTTATTCTGCCTGTTAATATTTGGGAAGTCTGTGAGGCAGACTCTGTATCCCAGCTAGGCTGCACGGATGTGAACAAAAGTCCAGCTATACAAACTAACATGGCTGTAATCTGTGAGGCTAAGGATTAAAAAACAGCTGGTAAACCACAGCCACAACTGAGTATAAGAAGTTAACACTTCCTGTTTTTGTCTTCTAAAAAGGTCTGAAATATGTGCTGTCTCCTCTACTGCTGGTGCTTTTCTTTTTATCCCTTAAGTAATGTCTCAAAATAATAGGGCATATTGTTTAAAAATTATTTGTTTTTTGTAATTTTGTATTTGTTATGCAGAAATTTTCAGAAATTTTCATGTTTCTACAGGTGTCAGTGGCTTTGGCTTTTAACTGAAGCTACTTTCTGGTCTTCAACACCTCTTTTCAATGGCAATCATGAAAAAGGCTCATTTTACACACACACACACACACACACACACACACACACACACACACACACACACACACACACACACACACTTCTTCACCATATAAAACATGACAAGATTAAGAGATTCTTTGTGTGATCAATGCAGCCCCCCCAACAGCTCAACAGAAGTCGGTCCGTTCCCATGGTTTCCTTGCCCATCTGTCCGTTCTGAACCCCCACGGGCTACCACACCCATACACTGGAACACCCACTCGCGGCAAGGGTTTCTCTTTTTCACCGTTGGACCGTGGAGAGACCGACAGCACTGGGTGCACTCAAACTACGTGTGAAGGAATGGGACTGGGGACATAAAACTGGGATGTACTACAGCTGTGTTCTCCACAAAAATTTCATAGCGCGTGAGGTGTGTGAGCACCCAACTGTGACCTGTAGCCAGTTAAAAGATGTGGCCCCTGGCTTGTTGGCAGCTTGTACTATCAGCCAAAGTAGCAGTACAACGCTTTTAAGCAACGTGTAGAAATGCCACCCGCTGACAGCAATATATACCCAGCTGCCTAAAATAATATAGCAAACCTTTTCAGTGTTTACTGCATAATGGACAGTGCCATGCTGTGCCATGCGAGAGGTCAGAGCCATTGCTCATGTTGGGGTTTATGCCTGGTCGGGACTGTCAAAACGCAACAAATCGCTTCTGGAAAGGAGGCTCAGCCCAGGCGATGTTCAACTCTCCGAAGCCTCAGATGCAGAAGCGTTTAAGTGCTCGACATTAATCTGGCGAAGCAATCGCTAATCTTGTGTCCCTTAATAACACGGCCCATTTTGAAGAAACGCCATTTCGGGATGAGGAGCTGAAAAAAGCAATCTCTTTGTTATAGCTTGGAAGGAACACTCACTTGCAATTTTTCTTGAATTTATTTCAGCAAAAATTTCGGTAGTGCAGCTTGAGTTAATGCGGCCCCCAGGACTGAGCGCAGTTCAGACGTTCGGACTTTTCTTTCTTTCCGAAGAACTGAGAGTTTACTACAGGTGGTGAGAAGTTGTTTGCACGCGCGCACGCGCCCACACACAAAATACCTTGCCCTATGTGCTGAAGAGGCCACCCTCACATTGCGCGCACCTTGCTCAGTACATCTGCAAATGAACTGCTGCTACGATTTGGGCGACGCGTCCAGCAGCCGAACGGGCCGGTCCTAATGGGGTCTCCGCTTCCGCTTCATCGGTACATCTTGTTTCCATCGAGCACCGGAGGAGGCTGCATATTAGTTGTTCTTTAGCTCGGCGGGAGCGCCGTTCAAGCGGCCGTTTAAACGCTCGCAGATCGGACACTTAGGCTGAAGACCGATTCGGCCAGAAAGAATCGCTCCCTGCCGCACGCGAGAGGAATCAGATGGCACCAAACTGGCGTGGCTTGAGTTTGAATCATTTGCTGTGTTGTTTTGATCTTCTGAAAATCTTCAGAAATTACTGCACCTTTTGTGAACTCTAGCTTTTGTTCTTGAAAGCTGCTGCCCTGTGGTAAAATTTAGTTTGGTTTATGTGGTCTGCTCGATGAAAAATAGCAAGGTGCTATGACTTTTTGGTATGTTTTCGCTATGGTAAGTTTACCAAAGGTATGGTGGCCTGGTGCTGCCTGGGCTGTTTGGCTGCAGGTTTGACTCTGTCTTACTGTGTGTGGCCTATGGAAGTCCTCCTAGTGTATGCATAGGTTCAGAGACACATATTTTGTTCTGTCACTCCAAATTGTCCTTAGTCTGTGAATGCCATGCGAGGAATTCCAGTGGAGACCACTGCTATACTGTATGAGTAAGTGAATGAATGAGTGTGAGTGTGGGATCTGTTATGCTGTTTTCATGAAGTTACCTTCAGTGTGTTACACCTTGGTGTGAACCTTACTTTGACTGAACGTGTTATTTTTTATGACTTTTTTTGGGCATCCTAGATGTTTCGAAACCTTTACAAAAATTAAGCTGGCCCTTAGCATAAGTTGCAATAAATAAGCACAGCTTTGGCATAGCAACAATTCACTTAAAAAATACAAATATTGACTATAACTGCACTACCTTTGAAAACAATAGCTGCAATTCAAAAATGTTATTCAGGTTCATAAATGTGCAATTGTCAGAAAAGATATACAAATATTTGTCAACATAAAAAGAAAGCAAAGCACAACACAGAAACAGAAAGGTTTAATATGAGAAATAAACAAATGTAATATATATGACCATTATGTCAAATTGTGTCAAAACAAAATATAACACCCTTAATGATTTGTGTATGGAAATATCCGCTTCAAAGTAACACCGGGACATTTAAATGCCTCCGCTGACAGAAGCAACATGATTTTCTTCAGCAGGCTGTCCTGTCTGCAGTTGCTAGATGTTGCTAGCAGTTGTCTGTGTGATGCGATTCATAACCTGCGGGATTTAAACAGAGTTACATGTGGTGGCCTAAACTCGAAATGATTAGAAATCCTGCATGAAATCCCTTTGTTTTGACAAACATAGTGAGTTACTTGGGACAAAGGCCTCTAAGAAGTGATGCGGTGCGGGATTTTGTTTGAATCACATCACCTGGTGGGCACGTATCTTTGAACAAGTGGTTGTGAAATTTTTGTTAACACGTGATCCTGATCGAGAGGTTCCTAACCTTCTCTAGAACTCAAACTTCTATTATGCGAGGAAAGATCACCTAAGAACATGCCGATAAATAAAATGCAGTGCCGTATTGGATTTATTGCACCAAAACGTGTTTTCCTCTGCACAGAACTGTGTCAAATGCGGTGGTACCATCAGAATAATTTTATTTAAACGTTTCATTTTGATATTGTTAGACTTGTTTAAAAGTAAGTCTGCCCTTAACAAAGCTTCTCATTTCTATCTGTGGACACCAAGGGCACCCTGCGTCAAGAACCCATGTCCTTGTCGCCTCCAGTTGTCCTGTGCCATTGTCTGAGGCCGAAGTCACTTTGAAAAATAAACTGTGAAAAAACTGGGGGAAAAATTGTGATATCTGGAAAAAGTAAACCATCAGCTAAAATGAACAAAAATGAATATTTGGTTCTCAGAATAATAAACCAAATAACTCATCGGTTTCAACAGATTAGGTCCTGTGTTGTATTTAGAGAATAAATTTGCTAATATCGCCCTGACCCACATTCTGCATTTTCGGCATCGGTTACACCTTCACCTACATTTTTCTTGGGGTTATTCTAGTCCTACGATTTCTTCTGAGAAATGGCTCCTGTCACGCCTGTTACCAGTAACTTGCCGTGCAATAAATTAATCCGCAGATCAACTTAACATACAGAAACCATTTTACCTTTAAAAGGAGTCTATTGACAGCTAACCTTAAACTGGCATCCAGACGGGAAGAACACAGCAATAGTTTGTCCCATCACGTTGACCTGGGGGGCAAGGGTCGAAGGGCAGTGGCAATGACAGATCACGGCACGGACTCTGTGACAGCACAAGACCTATAAACTTAGACGCTGGTTACACCAACCCCCGTCTCATTTAGCTTTTCGTGAAACTTGTTTGCGGAGGAGCTGAGAGCTGGGCAACAACGCGGCCTCTTGTGTCTCGTGGATTTGCGACGTAGAAAATACTTCCGTCCGTCAGGAACCTTAAGGAGGACAGAGGCCCTTTTCTTAGCATTGTCTCCTTTCGGCCTTCGTTCCACACACGGTCACACTCAGAAAAGCCCAGTTTGTATAAATTTTATGTTCCGCCTGTCAAAAATCACCAGATCATCAGCTCTGAATTGTCATTCCCCATTCTTAAAAATGCGGCTCCCATTTGAACGGAATGCAAAACAAACAAAAAACATGCAAGTAACTATGGGAAAGCACATTGTTTCCATGTGGGCTAAAAGCAAAGACGTGGAAAATAAACTGGCAGTTTGTTGCCCTGTTTTTTTAACAAAGTACTGTTATTGCAAACAGTCAGCGCATCTCCTCGCATCACAAAGTCCTTTGGTTTCTCCGTATTTCCAGGAAATGAACGTAATTTAGTGCTGTTCTTGTTGTCTTTAACAATGATTTAAGAGCCTAAACACCTCTGCAGAAGAGCGCGAAATCTAGCTTTGCAGCTCCCTTAAAGCACGAAACCTTTTTTCAAGCATGGCTGTAACAAGCGCCGCCTCCTCCGTATTCCACTGTGAGTCGTTCCCGAAAGTTCTTTTCTTATTAATAAAGTTGTACAGGAGGAAAGGAAAGGAGGCGGCCTCTGTTTCCTTGGCTGCTTCTCGGCTGGCGCCAAAAATCACAGGTGTACCTTCTACCTGGATGTTTATACATAGGTTAGGAAATTAGAGGCGAAGGCGTTCGATGCTAACAAGTGCTTTTATTTGAGAACATCAATACTGTTTTTCCGCGCCTCCGATTCCGGCACGGCTCTGCTTTTGCTCACACCGAGGTCCGGGCCAGGCCCGGCCGCCGGGGGCTGCGGTGGGAGGGAGTTCCAATTAGAGGCGGGCTCCGACCCCAGAGGAACTCGCAGCGCTCCTCAAGATAAGTGCCATAAAGCAAGGGCCACGCTGAGGAATTAGGCTGAGAAGAGGCTGTCAGCTGATAAAGTCCTGCACTTTCAGTATCTAATAAACATCCGCTGACCCAGACAAAAAAAATAACAGTCGCGTTCTTATCCTTAAGTGGGAGCTGGGCAAGGGTCAGCAAGGCCCAAAGAAGGCCTGGCTTGTTATAATAATTTTGACCGTTTTTTGGGCGATATTTCATTTACGATATTATGGGCAGTATGTGGTTTACGATGCCAGCTCCCCTGAGGAAAACGCTTTCCTCGCCAGGTGGAGGTGGCCAATCTGCCAGTTTTACTCAAACAAGGAAGACGCGTCGATAAACTCAGCGAGGCTGTAAATTATTCAGATCACCTGCCTGTCTGTGGATTCCCAGGATTTGTCACCCAAAGAAAAGCATCTTCAGAGGGCCTTCACACAGCTTTCAACGAACAGGTGGGTGTGTCGGAGGGGGGTTCCCGGGCTCCGCATTTCAACATCAGTAAGGAGCTCCACAGAAGCAGCGCAGGGAGGTCCGTCTCTCTTTGCTGTGGGATGCGATTATAACAAGAATGATGGAGAGGGAGGTCTGTTGAGATGATCGAGCGACCGGAGGATGATATCGATACGGATGATCAATCCGGAAAATATGGCCCCAGCTAATGGCCGCGGCAGCATTCGGGAAGATGAGGGACCTGGAGACCATGATGGAGATGACCAGATTAAGGGATCTGATAACCACTCACCGTCCTATTAAATTTTCATGTTGCTTTTTTGTCGGAAATTGAACTCAGGTATTTGCGGTGAACCGAGGGACATAATTACTCCTGACTTGAAACAAAAGACTTCTTTTCGCCTCAGCGCCCTGTGATGAGCCTTGCTAGACTTTTCAAGGCTAACGGAAACAATGAGCTGAAATACATGCGCAGCTGTAGCTCAGTTTCAACATAAATGGGCAGTTCAACCCTGAAAACGCATCGGATAACAAAATTAAGGACACCGAATCTTTATTTCCCAAAAAAGCAGCCTTTTTCCAGCCCCTCCAAAAACCCCTATAACCCCTGATTTTGGTCTGACGATAGATTCATGTAAATGCGGTCACACAGCGGAAAAGGGTTCACCCCGGCAAACCAGAACGAAACAGCTGATGTAACAGCGGCACAAGCGCGATGCGTGCCCACGTTTCAAGCTGGCTTTGTATAAATGTAAAATGTAAGAATGCGGTTTATTGCAACACATACAGTACTTTTTATTACAGCACTGTGCGCTATTTATTTGTTGATTTTTTTTTTACTTTTAATAATATTTTTATTCACATTTCAATTTATTTTGCTATGGATAAGTTTCTAATAAAAATGTATTATGCCCAAAGTTTCTGTTTGAATACCAATCTTTAGGTGTTCGTTTTCAACAGCCAGCAGCTGTGAGCGTGAAAACAGTTTGGATACTGAAGGACTGCCGTATATCGAGTTTATGCTGACTATTCTGTGATACCGTACATGAAAAAGTATCTGCTATCATACATTCATAATACATACGTACTTACTGCATGTACATGATTATGAGCCCAGAAGCTGCCTCAACAAATACGTATTTCTTTCACCATGAATGTTAACATCTAACTTGCAGTTATAATTCTTCCAAACTCTCAAACATTTAGCCACCCCTTTAAACTTCCTATATGGCGTTACATGGGCCTTTATACAAAATATTTTTATTATACTGTATTTATTAATATTTCCTTTTGCTATTTGAGATAAAAACCGTGTATCTCTACCCATGTGCAATTTCTTAGTGCATGTGTTGTGTGTCAGTGTCCCTGCAGCCCAGTTCTGTTCTCTCTCTTAAAAAAAACCTTATTTAATAGGTTTTAGAGAATTAAAATGTACTATATACTGTAATTTGGTTATGAAATGAAAGATTTCTGCAAAGAAAAGTACGCTAAGGTTTTCTAAGAAAATATTTGTCTATTAAAACATAGCAGCATTTCAAACGATGCCATTTGTGGAGCACTTGTGTTTGCCTGGTGCCTTTCCATTAGTTACAACCTCCAAGGATCCAAGGCTTTCACTCTGTTCATGATCTCTGTTCCCTCTGGACACTTTGCTTTCCTTCTGCAGCCTGCCGACATGTGGCTCCAGGGCAGCAGTGAACCAAGCTTGGTGTGTATCTGTCACCTTGACAGTCGGGACAAGTGTGTATCCAGAGACTGACCGCCATCGTGCCCAGGCATCCCGGGTCGCCTTGAGCCCGGCCGAACGGGTTCATCGAGTGTCCACGCTGAGTCACCAAGGTGTAAAAGTGTATCTGAATTATACAAGACCACTAAAAGGGTCTACGTCAAAGAGCTGCCCATCGATATTTATAGGCGATATCAGGGGCCGTGTTCGAAAACAAGTGAGCCAGATTGAAATGCATGACAAATGAACGTTTCCTTGCTTATTAATCTCGATGCCACATTAATAATAAGCCTTTATGAAGAGATACTGTATGTCGCGCAGCACAAAGTTAGTGCGTTTCTCACTAAGAGCGTGCGCTGCCCTCGCACTTCAGAAATCGGTGTGCTTTGCAGCACACGATGCTGCTGGATGAAGTTATTATGGCATTTTTCATTTTTATTAAGTATTATTAGCCATTGTGGGATTTATCTCTGCTCCTATGTTTGTTTTCACGGTTCGTTTCTTATCTTGTGGGCCGCAGGTAGAGTTTTAGAAATTCCTGAAAGTCCTGAATTCACATTTCCTTTCCTGCTTCTGTACCTTTGATCAGCGCCCTTACTCTGAACGCGGTAAAAATCACCCATGTGTGTAAATGGATAAATCGGTGCAAGCAGCCTATTGTACAAACGTTACGTTGCACTGTGCTTTCGTGTCAGGCAAATGAATCAGTAACAATATTTTCCTGTAACAAAATCACAAAACAAAACTTTCAGGACACCAACGTACAAATGTACAGTGCGAAATCCATTTGTTATAGTTTGGCACTTTATTATGCTTCATGCAAACTCACAGAACTCAACTTCAAGTCCAGGGGTTTGATTCCTCATGGGCGTAACATCTCACTGACTCAAGATTCAATTCTTTTAAAAGATTTGGATGCAGCTCTGGTGAGGCACCATGTGGGGAAAAAAAAAAAAAAACCCAAAAAACACTGTATTTGGTAAATTTCAACAACATACATTTGTATTCTAAGCACTTTTTTAAATCTTCGACACTCCGCTTTCAGTTTTGTTGCTTTTTCATTTTTTTGATTCATACTTTCTGTATCCATTACAGCTCTGACAGCCGGAATGCCCGCGAGTGCGGTTTTCCTTTTTATCGGTGCTTGAATCGAATATTTCCCGGTCCCCAGTCACCCATCAGCACACTCGCCGCTCTTATTTTAAAAAACGATCCACTTCCTGAGCGCAGGTGCTCACACACGGGTTGATGTGCGAAGGTGCGTTTGTCCACCCCAAAAATCTGCAGCAGCGAGCAGGCGGCTTCTCGAGCGGCCCCGAGTTTTGCTGCCGAAACATAGAGCTGTCGCCCGGGTATTGAGGAAACTTTTGACAAATGGCCTGCCGTGACCTTTATGCGGAGCTCTATTGTCAGTCCTTGTCATTCGCTCAGAAAACAGAAGCAGTTATGAATTAAATATCTGGCGTCCGAGCCGATATTCACCTGAGAAAGTGGATCCACTTAAGCGATGCTTTCAGCTAAATGAAGGTCAATAGCATGCAAGCAGGCACAGGGGCAGGAGGTGCTGCGGTGGATGGAGCTGTTGTCTCCCAGCTGTTTGGTGCGGGTTTCAATCCCATCTGCTCCTGCGACATCCTTGGCCACACTAGGAAAGAAGTTGTCTTAATGGACAAAGAAACAGCTAAGTTTTCATCTTTGGCCTGACCGCTCCAAAGGGATTATCTCCCGGACATTTTTATCGTCACGTGGACAAATAAACGTACGAGCGGCAATTCGGATTTTATCGCAATGAGAACAGGCAGTGAAGCGTGTGAGAATTTTCCTCTCCTTCCTTCTCCATTACGACCTCGGAACAGATGCGCGGTATTTCCCTCACAAGTAATGGCAAGCAAGCAGATTCTTAAACAAATGCCCTTTGCCGGATTGTTTTTATCCATCACAGCCATATTAGTGGTAGCTTAGCGTGCCGCTTAGTTCGACCAGATTGCAAGACGTCCTGAAAATGAACTAGCAAACCGTTTTCTCTGTGGGCTCCCTCGAAATGCTTCATTTTCATACGGTTATTTGTAAATAGCAACCTTTTCACAAATGATTGCATTTAAGATGCTAACAAAGGACGGAAAGTGCGTTCCTTGCATTTGACAATGAAGAAGAAGGAATTCACACTGCTGTAGTTACCCTGACAGTGGAGCGCAGGGGCTGCGATCCCCGAAGCCGTTCATTATTTTTAAATTCGCAGAACGTGCAGCCGACAACACTGAAAACCACCGGTGACGTGAAGCCTGCTTTTATTTTCCTATACGCACACTTTTTGGCTGCTGTGATGAAGAAGATGCCTTCAGCTCAGCCCCTTGTTAGCCTCGGCAGGGCCCCTGTGCCTGAGCGCGGGCCGCAAACCTGGTGTTGCTTCCCGCCAAACTGGGTGCGGGCGGCCACGGGTCACACCCCCGGGCGAGGTGTTTCTGTGGTTCGCAGGCTACCTGTGTGACTGTCACTTTGCAGCGGAACCCTTGTCCCTGGGCTCTCTGGCGCCTCCTGCCTCAAGCGGACAGCACGCGCCGCTGCCGTCGAGGCAACCGTTAGAACTCGGGCCCTCGGCTCACTGTAGTGTGCGAAGCTGCCGAATGCACCGCTGCTGCGATGAGATACGCAGACACACACACTTAAGGAGTCCAAGCACATTGCATCTATATGGAAATGGTGGCTCAGCAGGAAGCTGATGAGAAGCTGATGAGAAGATTAGAAGTAAAGCGCGCTTGGCCCCGCTTCTCTAAACCTGTTAGAACTGGAATTGATCTGAGCGCCTTGTATTAAGTTTCCTGTGTAAAGTCTCTCAAAAACACCCTCTGTATGCTACCAAAAAAATGAAAAACTTTTTATTAAGTTTATTTTCCCCTTGAACTTACAATCAAAAGGAGCCTCAGAGCACTTTGGAGCCATGTTCGATCAGAAGGTTTCTGGTTCAAATGCCCAGGACATGGCCGAACCCGGTTTACTAATCATTTACGTGAACTGCTGTGCCAATATATCGAGGACAGCTTAGACTAACCTTACCCGTAATCCCCAGACTGAGACCTCCCCAGTCTGCAGGGTGCGGGTTTAAATCCCAAAAGTGCGATGGCCCCTTTAAGGCCCTTAACCTGAACCCGGCACTGCGCAAATATGTGGCTGCATTAATGATGAAGATAAGAGTGCATTATGGAGGCGCGCATCTTCGCTGCTGTCAGATCTTCTCTGATACGATGAGATGTCCCTTATAAAAATGTTTTATAAAGGCTCAGTGATATCATGTACAAATTTCCAGGCTCATATATCAGCCACTTCGATACACCCTAAGCAGACAAACCACTTCTTACCGCACCGCTTCTTAGTGACCTTGCAGAGGTTCAATGCGAGGCAGCAGGTGGGGCAGCGGTGAGAGCGTTAGCATGGTCCTTGCCCTGAACTGATACGGTAAAACCACCCAGGTATGTAAAGGTATACCTGTATAGAGGTGTACTTTATTGCACAAAGCCAACGCTGTACACAGTTCCAGCATCAGCCTTCTTTTTCCACCCGGCCATTTCCCACTCGATGAACCTACACAAAATTATTTCTTTAAAGCTGGAACCTACTTCCGCAAAGGCAATAGTTAGCAGAACAGAACAGTTTGTTAGCTGCGGAGATAAACATCACCTTTTTTAATGAAAGAAAAATATATATAGTTTTGGCAAATTAAGGAAAGTATCTCGTATTCTAACTCAGCCACACAGTGAGTGAGAATGAGCGATAAAATTATTGAACACGAGACATCCATGTTTACTGCAAATGTTCAGGTGTTTGTTAAGGCTACTGCATTTCCACCATGATGATCCCCCGCACAGAGCTGTTCCACACAGTCATGCCAGGCGCTCTTTCATAGCTCTGCTAAATCATCTTGACTTTCCATCACTGCTGCAGATTTAGGCAAGTTTTGCACCTCTCTGCATTCTCTTCACTTTTCCTCCAAGCGCTTAAGGACTCGGCTCTAAAGTACGGAAGACCCTCTTCACCAGCGGAAGTGCAAGGAGTTCCTACTTGTAACGCAAAGCGTTGGTCTGATTAAATGTTCCCACCTATGAATTATTTCTGAGCTCATGGTGACACGTACTGACACTCAAAAGGTGCAAAACTCATGTCCGTTTCACCTACTGCAAGGACATGAAATATAACTTTAGAGTAACTTTCATTTCAACACTGTTTTTTTAATCTCTGGGGCATGGAGGTGCTGAGCTTGTCTCTGTTATTCCTCCCCATGGATTAAACATGGCAGAAACTCTTGAAGAACAAATGGCCCTTTTACGGATGTGGTTAAGTATAAGCTGAAATAAACATTCGGGGCTAGCAGGTAGCACAGCGGTTACACCTCTTGCAGCTGAAAGATGTGAGTTCGCATCCCCGCACTTCTCATTATTATTGCTGCTGTTAAGGTTATTAATGTCATGCTTGGATATTTGCTTATTTAATATTATTTACAAATATTTATTTGTGCAACAGGTAGTGTAGCACAGAATTTCTCAATGACCTGGCTGTCAACCACAACCGGACCTCGAACGATGTTGTGCGGGGAAGCAGAAAAAAAGACTTTTAAAGACTTTTATGAATAACTGCCTAAACAAATAGCCTATATATTTATAACAGAAAATGTTTTGCTACTTTTTTGAGCCATACGCACATATTTATTCATCAAATAAATAAAAAGAATCGAGTGCAGTTTTGAGATTGCTGGAGTTTTGCATTCGCTGGGTTTTTAGTTCTAGTTTATAGAGGCAGACTGTGCACAATGTAACCTAGGAGTAATACGAATGTTTTTGTCTTGTCTTGTGCACAGCACACACACAAAAAAGGCGAGTGGTCTTCAGCACGTCAGTTTGTTTGCTTTTTCCATAAACTAAACAAAAGTAAGGCAGCATAAAGCGCTGTTAAAAAGCACACCAAGCTTGAACTGAACGTACACGCTCCATCATACTGTGGATAAAGTGTGGGTTTCCTCTGAAGAGTGAGTCTCACGCGCCATATCCAGTGTATGTGTCGTGTGCAGAAATTCTTTCCAATGAGCCAATGAAACCATCAAAGCTTCTTAGGCACTCAGGCACCAATTTCTCACAAAGAGAAAGTGGCTTCAATTTTTTGAAAGCAAAACTGCAAGTTGGAAGAGCGAAAGCGGGTATTAAGGTGGACCTCATCCACCAACGTAGCTGCAACAAGGCTCACAGAGTTGCCAAAGCCAAGAAGCCCTTTGCAGACGTCGAGGCTTTAATCCTGCCCGCTGCAATGGAAAAGTTATATTTGCTCCACCGTAGCTACTGGGCAAGGGCCGACCCCACCAAAGGCTGAAAAACACAGGGGTAGGGGTTAGAGCCATGGGCTTGGAATGGAAAGCCAGCTCTAAGGTTAGGGTTCCTTCTCCCACTTCCTGCAGCAGGATTGTGGATCATTTCACTGATGCTGAAAAAATACGGCAAAAATGACCCATGAGTATGGATCGGAAAATGGTTGCAAATAGCTGAGTAAACAACTCCACGTGATAAGTTGGCTTGGAAAGCGAATTAATGCTCAATAAAGCGTTTGGGAATTCTCCGAACCTGTAAAGCGTGCTCTACGGAGGCAAAGCAGCAGACCTCAGAGCCCTGCCGTGACGAAAGCAGCCTTGGGACAATTCAAGGGAGAGAGGCAGTCAGCCGGGGGTGTCCCGCAGCCGCAGCGTGTCGTCGAATCAGAATTAGCGAGGATTTATGACATTGCCCTGTATGAGCCCTGCTGCGGGGGTTGCTTAAATCATCCTGGTGCACGGCAATAAAAAATGTCAACCGGCAGATTTAAATGCACCAGATATGAACTTTTCTTTGCTGTCGCTGAGCCCGAAGGCTGACATTTAAGAAGAATGAGGACCCTCAGAGGAACAGCTGTAATCGTCTCGCTTTGTATCTTTAGCGATATTACACGCCGGTCCAGGCCCCGACCTGGTCGTCTCCATCAGTTTGGCCAAATGCATCCTTCAGCACAGTCCTTATTTTTTATTAATTCTCATCTCCTCACGCTTTGTCACGATCGGCTCTAATTTGGATTATTTTTGACTTGTGCGGATAGAAGGGCCCTTGCGTCTGATGTACCGCTTTTTAACTGCCGACTGTCACAGCAACATCCTTGTGGCAAATGCAAGGTCGTAAAGATAGAAAAATAGCACGTTTCATTACACGCGTGACACTCTGCAGGACCGGACGTCACTCCGTTGTTTTTTATTTGAGCCCCGGTGTCAGAGTTATGTGTTTCTATCTCGGCCTGGAGTCTATTAAAGCCAAGGTCATCCAGCAAACCTGGAGCTCCTGACATCCTGCAGAAATGATTTACGCCTCTCATTGCGGTCAGCTCACACACGCCACCACTATGTGATTACCAGGACCGCGGCTTCGGCTTTCACAAAATGACATTCACCGAGCACCGTGGCTCATTTCCGCTTCCCGCAGACGGAGCATTTAATTTGGTCTTTTTCCGAAAAACATCCATTTATTTAGAATTTTACAAGCTTTTTTCGCCACAAACAGGCAGACTGCAAAAGCCATAGAACACACAAACAAGGCAAAAATGTTCTCCCTCTTATCTGCAAGTTTTTAAAAATAATTTATTAAAAAGATGTAAGAAGAAAATAATTTTTGATTTCCCAAGTATTGCGACAGACTGACGATTTTGTAAGCAGCTGAAAAGACTGCATGGGGCAACCTGTCGTAGCTGCAGAATTCTTTGGCTTCATCTTTTGCACATGAATATTTATGGGGAAGAGTCCATGTGAGATTTTTAATGTGCTGAAAGTCAAATAATTGTTCAAAAATAAATATTTCAATTTAATAATTATTAATTTAATTTAATTATCTAGCTGCCTCTCCTCTCCAGATTGACCAGAATGACCAGAAGTGCTAAGATGCATGTATTGACTTGACCATTTGGGCCAATTTTATGGCAGCTGGCAATTGCTCTCAGTTTTGTCACTGAAACAGTTGTAGTCATAATAACTATGGAGATCTGCTGCCTTCTTTATCCGCTGTTTATTGCTTCTTATTACACTTAATGTTAACTTTGAGAAAGAAACAAATCACTCAAATCAATTGCATCTCAATAAAATGCAGCTTTAAAGAAAGCTTAGAAAAAATAATCTCCAAAAATGGAAGGCTATAAAGCTTAAGTGTCCATAATTCTTCATTCTCATGAATGCTTCCTCAGACCAAAGGCATCCGGTGTCCTGTAAGCCCCGTCAAGTGTGCCGTACAGACTGCTTTGACTCCTCTGCTGATACAGCCTTAGATTCTGGGTCACAATAAGCAGCACTGAAATTTTAATTCCGCTTAAAAATTTCCCAGGTGTCTCTTTCCTACTTTTGGCACCATAACCTTCAGGAAGGCCGATGGTTGGTGTTTGTGTCATTCACAATTTTGACATAACTGAATCCGAATCAACTGCTACAAAATCTTCTTGCCAGCGTACTCATAACTGATTCGTGACTGCAGGCCTTTAATATTGGGGCTGGTCTGAAATCCCATTTAACTTCAAAATGTCCCTGGTATGAAGTCACTGGCCACCCTAAAGATGTCCTTTTCCTTCAAAATAATTTTTATAATTAATCTTATACTATTGACATGGGTTCATGGGCACCACAGGCAGAGATACATACAGTTAAAGGTAAAAATGGCTTAAAAGAAGCTTTTGTATTACCATTAACTGACACATTTGTCTAAGGCCACCTACACTGAGATGCTTAAATAGTTTTCTGCCAGTTTATACATCTGAGCAATTTTACCACATTGCTTCATGTTAAAGGGTGGTCCATTGAGTAATCTGATGTCTCATGAAATGCTTGGCTTCTTTGGATGTGGGTTGGAGTCCAGTTCCTGTTGTACAGAGTTTCCAAGTTCTTCCTGAGCCAGTGTGATTTTCCAGAAATGCTCAAATCCAGATGTTTGTCAACATAGCATCCTGAGCTTTTCAGCATCTCCCTTTCCTTTACTGCACTGCTAAATATGTGCAAAATCAAAAAAAATATTCTGCCGTGCTTCCCGTGCATAGTTTAGTTGGCTATTGTGGCGTGGACTGTGGACGTAAAACTGAAAAAACCCATGTTTGCAATAGACCCCGAATTGGTGTTGGATCCACACGAGGAAGCGCAGCCCAAGCCAGTGGTAAGGGGACGTGGAAAATACAATCATGGCAGTACAATAGCATAAGACAAGACCAAAGTCAAAACCAGATCAACAATCAGCTGGATGCAGGCAGTGTTAATCTGGGTGAAGCTTGGGTTTTTGGACGGTGTCGGTGCGGCTTCCTGCGGGTCTCCGTCCACATTCCAGATACCTGCTGTCCAGGTGTATTCAGTAACTCTAGATCTTACAGGGAGGCTGCATGTGTTTGAGTGCCCTGCCATTTTACCCCCTCTTGTGCCCTTTTTTTGCTGGGATTTGTTCCGGGTTACTACATCCCATATGAGACTGGTGGTGACTAATGATACCCCTGTCCCTCACAGTAATACTCCATTCATAGAGGTTTCAGAAGGAAATCCACATTTTACTTCTAGGAAAGCCTTAACATTTAAACACCACCTGAAACCATAATGTGCAGCTTGGAAAAATGATGGTTTTTCTACAGGCACTTACACGCATAAACTAAAGCACAATAACTTACCAACAGTGCCTGTGGTACAAGGTAAGGAGATAAAATTGTAAGGTTTACGTTAATTTATCAGACATGTTTCTCCAAAGCAGCTGCTTAAAGTGATTTACACATTTATACAGCTGGGTTATTTTTACAGTATCGATTCTGGGTGAGCACCTTAGCAAGGGTACTGCAGCAGGAAATGGGATTCATGTACGAGTCCTCCGAGTGCAAAGTGGGAGTCCTGCTTTACAGTCACGTACAGTTGTTGTACTGTAGTGAAGGAAGTGAGGGTAAACAAAAATATCATTAAAGATTTCAGCATTATTTAAGAATCAGAACGCATTATACAGAAATGAAAGGAAAAGCATTCGCTCAGAATAGTGCCGGGCCTATTTTTGCACGGGTAATTTTCTTGAACCCAGCTGCAGCAACACCTTAAACACATGACGGTACAGGCGGGAAATGTGTGTAGGAAGGATGAAGGCTGCCAAACTTCTTGCTGCTACTTGGGCTTCAATTTTGTGACTCAGAAGAGACAAACCCAGTAACCCATGTCCATCTTCCATGATGAACAGGAGCTCTTATTTAGGCCACAGACGCTGGGCTGGTGGCAGGGCAGCCTCCTCGAGCAGTGGCATTAAAACAGGCAGTCAGCATTATGAAGGGTATTTACAAGATGGTGCCATTACTGTAAGCGGTGCCCTCTCTTTCATTAGTGTTTACGGGATGCCCCGGCCCTACCTTCCGCTCCTACGTACGGTTGTCATCTGGCGCGCCCCTCGGCCGCACTTGGCTCCATTTCTTTGACGGTGATTCATTGCGTGTGCAAATGCACTGGACTGCATGGGACAGTATAGCGGTGCGGATTAATGCAGCTCCATAATTTTGGAAAGCACGACAGGCCGCTCGAGTTTCATTTTCTTAATGCAGCGCCAGGGAAGCACGTGCAGATCCTGACAAAATGGCCAGAATAAATTCAGCACACACAAATGCCTGAATAGACTATTTGATCAATTTTCAATGGTGCAGTCATTTCTCCATTTGTTTGTACATCCTTCACTGTATGTTTTGCGCTCTTCTGTTTTCTGAAATACTCTGCATTCCTCTACTTTTATCTTCCAAACCATTAGACCGACGTAAATTACTCTGAAACACAAAAGGACTACGGCACTGCCTCAATTCAGCAGCCTCGTGCCATGTTTGCAGTTTGTTTCGGGTTTTTTGGAGACCCGGGTACGAGTAAACCACATAGTAAATATTGCAAATGCTTATGTTTTAGGTGCCAACATTTAACGGACGTTTGAGGAGACAACATGTTTCTATTTTTTGTTCTCAATCACTTCTGAATTCTATAATAGCTCAGTAAAAATGAAAAAAAAAGGACTTAAATATATCTACTTAAAGTCGTACTGCACTTCTAACCTAACCGGTGAATAAATGGAGCGACATCTGCATTATTAAGCTTTTATTTGTGCTAATGTAGCGATTAATGTGACATTGGAATTACAAGCAAATTTTTGCTCATAAGCCTGTTCATAAGCTGAAGCATATAGAGTTTGTGTTTTATGGGTTTGTACGCTTCCCTTTTTGGGATGTGTGTTGATATTTTTTTTTTTTTTGAATAATGGTAAAACAGCTAAATAAAATAAACTCTGGGGCCAAATATGCAGGCCTTCACTGCTGTATAACAGAACTGGCCTAAAATGAGAGGACATGAGGCTAAAGCTGTTGTGTGAAGAGAGTTTAGAGAACATGGGGTTACAGGACATGCATGAAGCGAGCCTTGCGGTTTCAACCCGCCTGCGTCGGTTGTTCTGCTAGGGATGGAAAGTGGGGCTGGAGGACTTTCCAGAATGCGGGGATGCAGTTGCTTGGAAAAAAAGGAATGAATGACATCAAACAAATTCCATTAAACTACACAAAACAAACTGATAGTAAGCTTAATGGCCGCATTTCTTCTGCCATGTATGTTTATTTTTGCACACACAGGGCATGCCTTTAAGAAGAAGGTTCTGTTCCTGGCGGACCCCCACACCGTACGAGAGAAGGTTTTAATTCAGAGACACGGCAGAGAGACACAAGAGCCTTTGGGCTGCAACCAAACACCCTGGATTTCAACTCCTGGTCCATTATAGGCACAACAATTTACCAAGGTGGAAGGCTCACAGATGTGGCTCAGTGTCAGGCATCAGGCCCGAGTCAAAACCCTCACTTTTATTGTCCCTCATGACAGAATTCCCCGATGAAGCTGGATTACAAGACACTTAAGATACTGGCAGAGGCCAACCAAGGAACAGGTGATTTTTCAGAGATGGCTCTTTGCTGGACGGGCACTTGATGCTCAGCATTTGACCTTAACCTTTCTTATTCTGTTGTATGTGCATGTGGGGCTGGGGACAAGTTTCACGAATCTCATAGTTATAGTTATTCCCAGTTGGTTGCCCACATGTGTCAGAACACCGTATACTTTATTAAAGCTATACACGCAAAATGGAAAATTCAAAATCTCAGTCCCAAAACCTTAAACCTCAAATTGGTCATTAAACACACAGTAATGACTGTAGCCAATAATAAATTCTTACAGGAAACACCTTTTTACAGAAAACAATAAAAATTGCAGCGCACCCGTGTGGGACAGCACAGAGTAAAATGCGTTACGGTAAACGTGCAGAAAACTCAGGTGTCGCCCTGCTGATCGAATGGGTTTGGCCACAGATTCTCATCTGCCTCACAAAGGATGTTTTTTTATGGCCAAACGGTAACTTTTTCAATGACGGCTCCATCCTTGACAACCTCAGGAGTGACATCATCACAGGCGGCTTGCATTGCCTCTACAGGACCAATTTGATCATAGGGCTTCTGATATTATACCTTCGTATACCTGCGTACAGTCTCACAAATCTCCATACCTTCAACTCACTAACATTATCTCATATAAAAGTAGCATGATATGTGGTCTGCAGCACCATAGAGATGTTTTCTTTCTGTTGTTCTTGACCGAAGGGACCATTTGATGGCCTTCTGTGAATTCTGTGCAGCACAATGTGCAGTACAACAGCTGCTGTGTCTCCTAGACATAGACAAGTCATAACTGTGCTACTTTACTGTGAAACTTACCTGTTTTGAGTGTGAAAGGGCCCAATGATTCCAGCTGCAGCATAACAGCTCACTGGCAGCTGGACTCACTGCCAAGCTTCTCGCATGTTCATCTTATTATTGATGACAACAACAATCTCTTATTTGAAATGTATTTGTTTCTTATGCATCCACTTCTCCTCTGTACTCTTTCTTGTTCCACTTTGTTCCCTCACTGTCATGTTTATGTTGTCCAAAATATACAGGGACATGAGTTGATCATTTTGGCAGACTGTGTTTGCACAGCTGATGTGTGTTTGCGCAGAGTCTTTTCATGCTTTGTGTTTTTCTTGCTGACTCAGGTGTTTATGCAGAAGGAACAGATTTGCTCACGATGAGAACTTTGGTTCACGGAGGTGTGTAGAGTTTTGCTAAATGTGTGTGTCAGTACTGCAAACTATGTTGACAGGAGTGTGTATATGGTATAATTGTGGGGGGAAAGTATATGGATGCACAGTGTCAGCATGAGCTGCTGGTCACCTGGCAAAGTTATTCAGTGACAGTGTGCAACCAACTGGGAAAAAACCATGTTATGAATGTGTGACCATTTTGACTACAGGTGGAGCTGAGTGCTAAACTCTTTCCTTTGTCACCATGTGGACACCATGAGCAGTCAGCTCATGAAGTGGTAAACGGAACAAACGACAAACACTGAAACAAACCTATGCACTCCCTGGAACCTGAGCTCCTCATCATCCCAAGCCTCTCATTTGCGGTCAGGACCACCTGGCTGATGGCATTTTCTGGTTTTAAAGATGTAGACAAGTTCAGGGGTATGAATATATTCACAGTTTCCAAAATTATTTTAGTAATTGTGACACCAATGTTTCATCGGGGCAACTGGAAGCCCTTTAAATTATTTTTACAGCCAAAAATACGACAGAAGTCTTTATTCACTTGCAAGTGCCTTTTTATCACAAAGAAGCTGAAATAACACAGAAAGACACACACAAGCATTTGAATGTCCGAATTTTACACATGGTACAGCAGGTATTTTACAATGTTCAAAGAGACTAGAGTTCTAAGAAGATTTCTTCCATTGGAATTGCCTAACCTGGAGTGAGGAAACCTTCATCAGTAGCATTTCTGATGTCTGTATTTAAAGGCAAATTAAAAAAGGAAATTTAGTATTTAAATGATGACGTCTTGTGTTAGTCTTGAACACCTTCTCCACATCAAGTCTGCAAGAATTAAACCAAGGCTACTTTGCCAGGTCACTCAGTTAATAAATTCCTTTTTGCTCCAGCTCTGCAAAATAGTTGCTTGGCTGGATGTGTGAATCAGTTGTGCGCACCTTGAATTTCTTGTTCTCTGGGGACCCTCAGGTCCGAGAAAAAAAAATTTAGAGGAAGATTCTACCCTGATAACCAAGAAGCTGTCAAAACATCTTGGGCATAGAAAAAAGCAGATGATTCGAATCTTTTGAAGAGGGTAAAACAATATAAAACCACCGAACATGTTGGAATCCACTTGGAAGACATGATGTTGCACACCTTGAAAACAGCATAGGCCAGGATGTTTCTCACAGTGATCACCTGGACAAGCAGGAAACTGCTTCAAAGCTAATGGCAACCTTTAAGAAGGAATGTTGGCTGTGACGGGTAAAATGGCCATGCGTCTACAATGCTCTGGTCATGCCGCACGGCTGCTCGGTTTGAAAGGAAGCCATCACTGGACAGAACTCATATGAAGGCCTGTATGGAGTCTGCAACAATGAATTATAGGAAAACTGCAAACATGTTGCAAAAGATTTTGATATCAGGCAAGATGCTTACTGGCAAATCCCAGCCCACATGGTCAGCGAGATCCCTACTGCCAAGTGTAGCAGTGCCAGGGTAATGTCCTCACAGCAGGGAATGGAACGCTTGATACGATTGAGAATATGGACAGAGACCAGAAGCAAAATCTTATTGAAAAAAACCCGCACAAGCAAGTAAAAAGTCAAAAGTAGACAAAAAGTAAAAAGTAGACATTTGCGCAATGGAAGTTGGACTTCTGTCCATCCATCCATTGCCATAAACTGCTTATTCTGAGCAGGGTTGCGGTGGTCCAAAGTCTATCCCAGAGGATGCTAGGCTGTTAAACTTCCCGTGGATGGGATGCCAGGCTTTTATGGCCTTGCGAGTCAAAATTGAAAATATTTGGGTCAAAGAGTGCATGAACTGGCCAGTGTGCTTCCCAACAGTCCAGGTGGTGGCAGTGTCATGGCATGGGGCTGCTTTGCTGGATGCACCAAGTCCACAGGAGTCTCAGTCACCACAGCTGTCACAGCATACTTCAGAGACTTGCCATTGCTTCAGGGTTATGGCTAGTTTAGGAGTCGTTCACTTTTCACCAAAAGAAAAAAGAGCAGTGGCTTCCAGCGAGCGTACTCAGACTTTTGACTGCTACTGCAGTTTCCCCTAATTTAGACGCCGCACTTATTTCTGAGCTCAAGGCTCACATTGATATTGTGGCTGAATGCAGCTCTTTAATTCTTCGGGGCCAGTTTGTAGGAATCTGAGAAAGACGGTGTGAATAATGAGATGGCCGAGTTTTGCGCTGCGGACGAAGTCCGCTTTGCAGGGCACCAAGCCCGGCCGTCGGGCTCATTAGATTCCTAATTCATTTTATATGAATGCATTCAGGGTGCATTTGGTCTCTCTTGGTGTCTGTCTGGTGGAGTGGAAAGTTTGTCAGGGGAATTTCATTAAGATATGCCAAAGATAAAAAAATGCCAGGATTTCATACTTTATTTGTTCTTCAGGAAGCTGCGGCCAGCGAACCAGTAAATTGACAGAAACGTGGCAATTTAACCAGTGCTGGTTTGAAACGTTCTTGGGTGATCGTACATTTGTTCACCTGGGCAAGGGAAAATTCTTAAGCCAGTTTAAACTGCTGATATTTTATTGATGCAGCTGAGATGAATGACTGTTCGAGCATGACCACAGTTGGGACGTGAGCCAACAAGCTTCTGCAAATTGCTACTGTTTGCTTATTAATGTGCTTTGTATTGTATGTTTTAGGCCTCTAATGAATTTACACGGCTTCCCCGGAACAAACAAGCCACAAGAAAAAATTAAATAAATCAATGTTAGTACAAAACCTCAGAAGTTGTGCAGCCTTAAAACTCGTAGCAAAAAAGATGAGCAGTGCAGAAGGACTGTGGGAACAATGGTTTAGGTTATAAAAAGGACAGTAGTGGCTCAGCTTTGTCATTTTGTCAATTCTTATTCAGCCCAGCAGTGAGATCCTGAAAGCACACAGGAAGGAATAGAATGTGGTTTGCTGCGCAAGAACCAAGTGGCATTTGTGCTTGGAGACAAGTAGAGCTTGAAATCAAGAATGGAGCACTTTTGCCTGGTCTTCTGATGGACAGAACAGCTGGGATGAATTCCCTGCCAAAGTCTGTGGTGTTTTTACAACATGCAGAAAAAAAAAAATCAAGCTAAACTCATACCCTGCCAAAACCAGAGGTATCGACCAGTTACATAAACCTAGACAATAAATATGCGTTTCGACCCGGTCACTATAAAGCTGGTGTTTGTTTGTGACTTGTAGAAATCCTGCGCTAATGGTCAGGTTGAGAGGGACAAAGGATATCTTCAAAGCCCAGATAACGTTGGGATGTTCAGTTGTTTACTTTTATTTAACCAAGTCTATTTATTAATTCTAACTCTGTTTTCGTGAAGGGTTGATACCCTAAGGGGGTGTGGAGGTGCAGTGGGGTAAGCTGGAGCCTCACAGCTCCTGGGCTGCTTACCTGATGTGGGGCTCAAGCTCAACTCAGGAGTGTGTATGGAGCTCGCAAGTTCTCCTCTGTGTTTGCACCCCTCTAAAGAAAAATATGCCGGAAAACCACTTCTGTTCCTCCTGGCCTTGAAAAGCATGCCAGTGGTTGCCTAAGAGTGTGGCATAACTCAACGGTGCTTTCCAGTTAATAGCCTGAAGATGGGCCAGTTCTGTGTCCTCCGTCACCCCCCAAGATTTACGGTGTCATCGAGCTGGCCATTTTGAAAACCTTACCTATCGGTTATGGAGGAGCCGCAGACGACGAGAGTAGCAAAAATGACTTTATATAAGCAGGCCATTGGTGGTTGGTTTTCACGCCAACAATAGTACCTTCAAAGCACAATGTTATATTTACAGATTTCTCTCTCAACAAGGTAAACGATCGGTGTGGCCCTGCAGGTTTTCAGCAGCGCAACCATGCATGAGTGTCTAATGTGTTGTACGGTACGATGAGGTAAACTCATTCAATGGCTCTCAGTAAGGCAAAGTGGATGTTTTACATAAGGGCAAAGCTGCGTTGCTTCCGTTCTCTGATTTTACATAAAAAAGGTTTAAAGGGTCAGTAAAAAAAACAATATTACTTGAGTTATTATTATTATTATTATAAATAAAGAAGGACTTTCAGCATTAGCAGGACTTCACATGGAATCATTAGCAAACTAGGATGCTCAGCTTTTACTCTGTGGGTTTCGGCAAACTGGGGTCACAACAATGAAGGTTCACGTCCAGCGTCTGACAATCTCTGTGAGCAGCTTGTTACAAGCTTTTATATCAGATTAAATGTCATACATTTCAGTGAAAGAACTGTTTTGGACCAGAGAGCACATGTTAAATAAAGGCAGGTAGCGTTCGATGCGTCTTGGGCGAAATTACTCACTGTGGCAAATTGAGGACGCAGGTCAACACACTGGGATGCTGGGACAAGAGGGATGCAAAATTACAGAGCGGTTGTTCAAAAATGGAGCAAATCTCCTGCTCAGTGTCCTTTAATAGAAAACTAAAGCACATTCTGGTAAATGGGAACAGAACGGAGTACTGGGACTACCTGGGTGTGTAGTACATCGAAACTACTACCTACCACAAGAGCGGGAACAAACCTAATTTTTCTTGTTATTTATTGCTGTCATTTGACAATCTCACCCACTTTACAACCGAGTCAACTGTTAACTTTTCCTTAAGCAGTTACCTCATTGGAACGCAACTAGCGTGCAAAAATATTATAAATCTGTCAGTGAAATTTGCATGCTTTTATTATCGTGACCCCGCAACAGTTTTTAACAAACATCCACTTTTTAAATGGGAAAAGTTATAGTTCTATATTACCAAAATTCTTTTTCCGTGAATTACTTTTACAAATAAGCAGTATTTACTTGGATGGGCTAAAAAAATGCAGCTTTTGTTGTTTGTCATTATGAAGAGCAGCCCATGTGCAGGGTAGCAGCAGACTGTCAGTCACTACCCATGCATGACACCGGATCAGACGAGTCGGAAAAAATTTTAAAAAATGACAGATGGCATCTGAGACTCAACCTGCGTGTGGTACAACTGTAGAGCTGGGCAGTATAATTTGTACTTGTCCTGCGGTGACCCCAGGGGTCGTATTTCTCCCAGCCATGGGGAGATGTTGCAGTGCTATTGATGCTGAGCAGCACAGAGCTGAACAGACAGTTGCTTTGCACTGTGGATCAAGATTTTGATTTGGCAACCAAAAAGATGCTAGTTGTCATACAGGGGGTGCGCTTCTATTTCATCATCCATCCATCCATCCATCCATCCATCCAACGCTCATGCCTTGTCAATGACTGCTTGCTCATTGCAGCCCATCACAGGGAAAACTCTCACAAAAACAGGCAACTTTAGAGTCGACTTTAGAGTCTCTTTGAACCCACATTTGATTCCACAATCCAGGAGCTGTGAGGTGGAATTTCATTAGGGAAAAAAATTAAAAACCGCATCTTTATATAAATAGAACTGCACTGTAAGGTTGCTGCAAATCAAATATTAAAGACTAAAGAATAAATCAAATAGTATAAATATTTAATAATGAAAATATACCTATGCATGACAATTTATAGCAAAACCTAATTATGAAATGAGATGCTTTGCTACGCGATTTTAACCCATTCTTTTCAGTTTATACTGCTGCATAACTTCCCCGATAATCTGGTATCACACAAAATACGATGCCAGATAGCAGCAGGTGGGGGTCCAAACGCCGGCATCTGCGCAATTCATAGAAATCTTCGCAAGAGATATGAGGAGCGTGGTCACAGGCCGGAGGCACCTCGTACCAATTTCACTGGAAATCACAGAGGAGCTACTGTACAGGTGTCTGCATATTGCATAAGCTCACGTGCTCAAATGGCCATCAATAATTCAAGCATCGCCTTCCCAGAATTTGTTGTGCTCCTCAAACACTGAATCTCAAAAGGTGTAGTAAATAAAGCAGCTGAGCACTGTACAAAAATATTTAAATTTAGTTATTTGTTAACATCGTACGCTCATATTGCACTCATCTTCCAGCTTCCGGTTGAGTCATACTGTAACTGACTTGCATGGTGGGTACAGGAGAACAGCCTGCCGCTCAGACCGAGGTTCAGAACATGACCTCCATAACATCCCCTTTGGCCTCATTTAGTTAGGAAAATGAAGGCCCTGGGGGGCTTGGCATCACTATTACTGAAGCACCCCCCTATCCCTGGAGAGCATGTTAGATGGTTTCCAAGCAGCCAGCTGACCGCGGTCAATTCTCATAGTCGGCCACAGCAGCGGTGCAGTGAGCAGACACGAGCTCTCAGGCATGCTTGTCTGAAGTGAGAACAACCCAAAAAACAAAAATCACTTAAGGGACGCATGGATGTGAATGATTGTTTAACAATATTGCAGCAACTGTTCATGATACGAACAGCTAATGGACACATTTATCTGGAACATTTTGGCATGAAGAATAGAGGCTTAGAACTGAATTAGATGCTCTTATTTTTTATACACATTAATTCTTCCTGCTTCTAAAAAAGAAGAAAAATATATATACAATTCAAATCAGAAATATTCAAACCCCAAAGATTCAAAGGATTTACCAATGAAAGTCTTTTTTCAAAGAGCTAGATCTTGCTTTGGATGACTTCTTTATCGGTTGAGTTATACGTAAAACCAACAAAGAAAATGTATGATGTAGTATTCGTGAGTAACAGGATATTTTATTAATGTAGCCGTGTCACAATTGTTCAACCCTCATAATATAATATTGCTGTTTTTAAAACCTTCTGCTAGTTTTTATGGCCTAAAGTGGCGCTAAAACATCATTAAGCCTTTGGGAATTCTGTAATGATCCTTAACTGGCTTCAACTGTGATGCACACTTAAACCCCATCCATGAAGGTGTTGAAGGTGAGTTGCAATCATGGGTAAGACTAAGGAGCTTTCACAAAAGCTGAGAGAGGACATTATTTCATTGCACCTGAAGGGCATCGGGTATAAGAAGATCTCCCAAAAACTGAACATTAAGGAGGCACTTATGGGAGCACTATAGCAAAGTTTAAAACTCATGACACATCTGCAAACCTGCCTGGCCAAGGGAGAAAGCCCAAAATTTCATCAAGAGCCCTTAACAACTTAGCCAGGACAACTAAGAGAAACCCCCGTGTTACTGCGAAACACCTGCAGGATGATCTGATGAAAGGCGGGACAAGTGCTTCAGTGGCAACTATAAGACAAGCGCTGAATAAACAAGGACTTCATGTCCGCACTCCAAGATGCACTCCACTCTTGACTACAAAGAACATCAAAGGTGGACTAGAATATTCCAGGAGATATTCGGATAGTCCTGCAGAGTTTTGGGAAACAGATCTATGGACTGATGAAACTAAATCGGAACTGCTTGGACACATGGACAAAAGAATACCATCCCCACAGTCAAGCATGAAGGTGGGTCAATGATGATAAGGGGATGACCGTGGAACTGGCATCATGGATTCCCAGAAATACCTTTTAGGGAGGAACTTGATGCCTTCTGTTCAGTAATTGAATCTCGGTGATCATCGGACTGTGCAGCAAGACAATGATCCCAAGCACACCTCCAAGTCAACTAAAGCTTGGTTAAGAAATAGATCCTGGAATGTCCTGGAGTGGCCTTCTCAGCCCCCTGATTTAAATCCCATTTAAAATCTTTGGTGGGATTTAGAGAAGGCAGTTGCAGCACGGAAGCCATCAAACATCAATGAGCTGGAGGCTTTTACACTGGAAGAATGGGCAAAGATTCCAACAGAGAGGTGTAAGAAGCTTGTCAGCACTTACCGAATACGGTTATTGGAAGTTATAAATGCTAAAGGATGCTCCACAAAGTACTGAAGCTGGGGGTTGAATAATAGTGCACATGCACATTTTTGAAAAGAGCTACATTTTTCATTTGAACTCAAACTTAAGTCAATTTATGTTCTCAAAATAACTCTAAAAATGTGTTAATTTTTTTTTGTTTAATGAGGCTTTTTGTCATAAATTTTCATTAACCTCGACTCATATTGCTATAATGTCTTTTGAGGTGAGGGGGTTGAATATTTCCGATTGCAACTGTGTATAAAACCTCTCCTCCAATATGTCACACGATGTTAAACACGGCGGGAGGAAACCAGTGCACCTGCATTCGCATTAACACTAAGAAACAAACTCGATAGGTTCACACCACTTGCTACGCTTGTTATGCTGGTATAAAATATATCATATATTTCTGTAAATAATCTATAAATTCGCGTGCATTTTTGGATGATGCAGAGGTATGTTTATTTGTCCGTCATCTACACATCAGCATTGCTGAAGTTAACAGCACGCTCATCCCTTCAAATTTCCAGTTAATAATTCATCTGTGTGCAATGAAGGAAATGCTGACTTTAAACATCCGAGCTGTTAATAAAGAACATCTCAGCATTTCCCTGTATGGCTAAAATGCTGTGGTCATCTTTACATAAACTCATTCCGTAATACCGGGCCTCGCAGCCCTTGTGCTTGCGCTTCTTTTAAATTAAGCTCATCATTGTACACAAATCAATCAATTGCTGTGCAAAAGTATTTGCCCCCTCCTCAATTCTCCTCTCACTGCACATTTGTCGTACTGAATTGTTTCAGACCTTTAGACAAAACATAATGTTGGACAAAGGCAGCCAGAGTAAACACATTAAGGAGTTTTTCTAATGGTTTTGAAGCATGAATTGCTTGTTTCAGGTCCTGCCACAACATCTTTGTGGGAGAGTTTATTTACAGGCATAAAGGTTTAGCTCTGCTGGGGCAGGTGAATGTTCGGGTGTAGAACAGACACGGTGCTTGGGTCAAGACAAGACCGTTACATAAGGGAGGCGGCACCGGAGCAGGTCAAACAAACCATGTAAATACAAGGCTACCCGCACTGTCTCTATTTGCCTTATTTTGTCAGCAGTCCTGACAGACCACCTGACTGCTTGCTGCTTGCAGACTTGACAGAGGTCATGCGGTTAGATGTCGATAAATAAAATGCATTCAAATGTGTTATCTTGAAAGTTCTTGCAGAAAAAATGTGAAGCTTCAGTAGGGAACACTAGAAGTCTTTGTACATATTAATGTTTCATATTAGCACCTTTAACAGGAGCTCAGTTAACATCTCGACAAAGCAAATGTCCACTAAGGCTCTACATCTGCATTGCAAATATCACTGTAAAAGTTTTGTTTCGTGCCCTGCTGATGGGCGCCTGTAACCTGTTAAAATGAATGAACGTTGCGAGGAGTTGCAGCCGTACAAAGGAAAGCGTTGATTCGAGACTTGACAGAGCATGGGCATTAAAAATGTGGCCATTGCATAGCCACAGTCTTTGTGTTTACCTTTGAGAATTAGGTGTCCTGAGGGCATCGCACCGAATGTTTGGTAGAACCCAAGAATACGAAGCATTCCTGTGTTTTCTTTCCTTCACGATTGAATCATTTCCCACTCAGAAATTGATACCAGTGTCTCATTGGGTTTAAATAAAATGTGAAGCCAAATGAAAAGTATTATTATTATTATTATTATTATTATTATTATTATTATTATTATTATTATTGAGACATTGTGACACCTCTGATCTCTCATCTGTGTTTACATGTACAAGCACATGACGTGTGTTGCCGTTATCGCTGTTATTTTTAGTGTGTTTTGTTGGGTTGCCTACTTGGGTTCATGCTCACCTACTCTGACCCACTTCAGCCTGACCCAACCTGAACCAACCTGACCTCACTATTGTGCCTGTTATGAAAATTGGTTTGAATTTATTATCATAATGGTTTAAATACTTACCTTTATATGTTTTTCATGAGGCAGCACGTGGCATCATGACTAGAGCTGTTGCCTTAGTGCCCATTTAGTTCCCATGATCAAGGTGCTTCCCAGTGATACTGTAAATATTACCCTGTTGGTTTATCCTGCCATAGTATTTACCCTAATCTCCTTATTCGTGTGTCTGTTTGTTCTTTATGCACAGCTTTGTTTTTCAAGCCGGAGCCTTGAAATTTGGCACAGATGTACTTTGCACACCAAGTTATGTTTTGGCATAGTTAAATTCATTAAACTCCAAGAAGGCTACTTAATATTTTGAAAATGTTAAACTTGGTCTCTGGCGAGGTTTGGAGCAGCGTGAGAAATGTGGTCACTTGCAGCATGGAGCAGCGTCACACTTGCGGCAAACATGAAGGGTCTGATGGATTTTCTTCCAAACCCAAGGCGTGGCTGCCTCTCATGTTCTACGCATGGTGATGCACAGCTTTCTCACTCTCACACACACAAACTGCAAGACAATAAAGTTTTGTGATTTCGTGTGATTTGTTATTACTGCACCGCACACATCAGTGCTGTAAGGGTAATAAAGCGTACCGTGTTTTTCCCAGACTCAAGTCAGGGGCCATTTAAACACAAGACCAGGTTTTTACTGACTAAACCATCTGCTGCTTTGAATCAAAGTGCTTGAAAGCCAGCAAGAAAGCCCAACGCACTCCGCTTCATTGAGTGCAAGGCCCACCGGACTCGGGGGCAATGAACTATAAACCTCCTCAGCAGGCTTCCTCATAACCACCAGGTGCTTCAAGTCACTCTTTTTAATTGTTTGTGTTTTTCTTGCAATTGAATGTTTCCTCTGCAGGTCTCTGAGCACCGTGGACCTGGTTGTCGAGCAATGATTCTTCTTCTTGCTCTAATGAGAAAGTCACAGTGGATGAAGGCGGATCGATGCTCGGATGCGGCTCGCTGAGCCGTCTGATAATAAGGAACTAATACTGATTCGACGCGTGTGAGAAATGAGCTGCCCGACACTTGAGAAACACACACACACACACACACACACACACACACCTCCCACCACCCTCATTTCCAAGGATGCTTCCTTATTTGAATGCGCAAGCATTTATCTTGTGTCGGTTTGTTATGTTTTCCAGATATGCTGCTCCAAGCCTCGGTGAAGTCCTCCACGGTGACATTAAGGGCCATGGATCCGCTGTGGAGCAGCACTTATTAAGGTGACGGAGGGGTCAATTTATTTACCCATCATGCTCTTGTTTTGTGCACTCATCTTTTCACTTTTCGTCATGTAAAACAAACAAAAAAGTTTGTTTCTGGTATTTCACTCCGAGGGATGGCTATGCAAAGTAATGTCAAATCATTCTGTCCTCTGTGATCCATTTTGCTTGTTTTAAAAGCGTAAATTGCTTTAAAGGAAGTAACCATTTGAGAGCAAAAACCAAGGGCGTTCTTTTGTCAAATCGCCATTTTCCTGGTCATTTCACACATTTTTCGGTTAAGAGCTTTAGTAACCGTAATGTAACTGATTTAGTGCATTTGTACATGAAAATTTGAAGATTAAAATAAATTTACTGTTTAGGCATAACATAGAAATAACTGATTGTAAAATTGTCCAAATAACCCAGCAATGTCCCTTACGATTTACAGTACTTGTTGGGATCTGCTGACTTTAAAGCTCAAAGAAGAAACTAATAAAAATAAAAATCGACTTGACATTGCGATGACGTGAACGTTGTTTTATCTCTTAATCGGGCCCTTTAGTCCCCAGACACTCAGCAACACACATGCTGTTCTGTCCAAGCTTCTGAGCTAACTTCAAGGAAGACAAAATGAACTGTGAGACTTTCACACATCTGCAGCGTAATGCTTTGACAATGTGCTCAGTACAGAATGCGGAAGTTATTAAAATGGAAACAGGAGAGAAAATGTCTGAGCGGAGACCACGTTCACCCCCTTTTCCAGCTCATTTTTCAAGTGGTGTCGTATGACGTATGGCAAGTGACTCCATCCGGAACAGAAAAACACATGTATTTAGGTTTGAAAACATTTACCCATGTTGTATGACTTGCAATTTGGTGAACCCTTAGCCATTCTTAATGTATTTACAAACACAGCAAACATGACAATTGTCGCATTCTGAGAAATGTGCACGGTTTATGTTTGGAAAATGAAAAAAATGAGATTAAATACGCAACAGTGAATTATTTATGTGCTTAAGTAAATTCTTTGGATCCCATTCATATCCATATCTATGAAAAGTAATTATATGGCAAAAACAGACAAATTCTGACCTCTATCAAAACCTTAAGGCAACCAAAGTAAGAGGTTAAAATGTTCTTACGGTGGGAAGAAAGGAGCATGAATGAAATAAATGAGTGATCTGGCAGCAGGTGGCGTGTTGGTCAGAGCTGCCATCTCATAGGACCCAGGTCTGAGTCCCGCTCTGTGCTGTAACTGATAGAGTAAAGCAACCCTGATGTGTCACTATGCCACTTGCTGCCCTGTTCACTATTCAATAAGCAACCAGAACTGTTTTTTTGTCATAATCGCTAAACCCTTGAATGCTATTTTTTCTCCTTATCTGTAGCCTTTACTCAAAATGAATGATAAATTCTCCTTTTTATACAGTGTGGATTTTACAGAAGCAATTCAAGATAAACACTATATTGGAGGCTGCCTTATGCGACACAGCCCAGGTTCGCACAAAGAGATGATGACAGGTGTGATTCACAGACACAGTCATCTTTTTCAGTAAAATGCGGCTGAAACCCAAGTGCAAAGTTTTTGGCTTCCATGCAGAGCTTACGGTTCAAATCTGATTCGCCGTAGGACCTGTGATCATCCACGTATCTGCGCATGTATGCTTGTGCATAGGTGGGACCCCATCTTGGCTCTCTACTGGCAAAATATACACACACGCATACACACGGTGCTGGAAAGTCTGGTGCCTGTGGGCCGAACGCACTCGACCTACGATGTGACGTTCTTGCAGCGGTGCGCTCAGCCTTGGTCCTGGTGAACACTGGCGCGTGGCTGCAGATTAACGCTCAGTTTTGCACAATTTTGCTCAGTCGTTGTTTTAATGAATGCAATGAATGAAGCCAAACTGTGTGAGTGAAAGCATCACTTTTTATGGACGGATGTACCTTCACGCCAGGAAAAGCGGTTTAATTATTTGAGCAAGCTTAAGCATAGCTTGATAAATCAATATGGCCTGTGGGTGGCACAGCAGGCGTTGCTGGAGCCTCGGAGTGCCTAGGCTTTGCGTTTGGACACGGGTTTCGGTTTTGCTTCGTCTGTGTGGAGTATGGCTGCTCTCAGGTTTGGGTGGGTTTCCTCCGGGTCTGCTCTTTCCTCCCATGGTCCAAACACACATGTTTCAGGTGAGCTGGGGAATCTCACTTAGCCGCGTGCGTGCGTGTGTGTTTGTGCGGACGCTGCAACCTACGCTTTAAGAATATATTCAAGATGGTTGCGCCGCTCCATCGCACAAGTAGCAACTAGTAACATATGCCTTTAACTGCTGAAGGTTGAAACTTCTTATTGAAATAAAAGCTACTGCAGGTTTAACACAGAACAAGACAAACGCCTCCGTAGCTTTTGTTTCTTTTTCACAGATATTCTTCCAAAAATGCAAATTTTATGAAAGACAATTCAAAATTAGGCCTCTGCTGATGCCTGAAGCTCAGTACGGATTAATCCAGACCTCTACTGTAGGATGAATGAAGTCAGTGGCTGAGGATCAAAAAATAGTGAGTGAAGCAGTTTTGTGACAAACTGGAATCCAATGCCACTACGGTGGCACCGCAAGACACAGTGTGTATTGACCTTTAAAAACATCACAGCATGACCTTGTGAACTTGCATAACTGTTCTGTTGAGCTCTTTTCTATACCTTTCCCACCTGGTGTAGTTTTTTCTTTTTCGAATCCAGGTGATGTAGTTTGCGTTCAGTTCTTTCCATGTTTCCTGTAAACAGATGACTTCCTCTACAAATAAAACAACCAATCTTCAGTAATATTGCATTTTGCTCAATTAAACGGTGCATCTGTGCGATCTGAAGGAGAGCCTTAACTCTTCTCAAAGCCAAGGCGCTGCATGGGAGTGAAGCGGACTGTGGTAAAACAGCCTTGAGTCTCCAGTTTAGCTGAGAAGGTCATGGTTGAACCTCTAGGAAAGCATCTCAGATGAACACGTAATGTAGGAGCTTGAATTCTCGAATAGAGAGTTGGGCATTTTATTACCACGCTGGATAAATTCCCTTCTGATTTCCATTGAGGCTAAATACACAGAAAAAAGAGCTAAAGCAAACCAACGTATTTATAAATAACCTCCCAAGTAATGCAGCCATTTGCATGAAAAATGTTTCAAAACAAAATTCCTGTTCAGCCTGCCGTTGTAATAGCTAGGCTGCCGAATTGTGAGTCCAGGCTGTTGTTCTGCCAGTTCCACATGGCCGTATCAGGCATTCCAGTTAGCACCGGGCTGCCATGCCAACTGCTGTGACGGTCAAGTCCTCTGATGCCAAGCATTTGACTTGGACGGTGAAACACAGCATGGTGGTTGAATCCCTACGACCTGGCGCGTTTGTTCAGGGCTTTCTGTGTTTGCTTTTGACATTGGATCTGTGGGTCGCTTTGTGTTTGAACTTACGTACATACTCACCACGCGTCAAAATGCCACCAAGGTGCCCGTCCCAGCACAGTCTATGCAAGGGATTAAAGAATTTAATAGGAAAAAGAATGCAAAAGCTGGAGCAACCATTTAATTTTTTGGGCCTTGCAATGCAACACTGAAAAAATAGCTGTGCAGAAATGATCCTTCGCCGGTTTCATGGGATCTTGGTGAGTGGCAGCACCATACTCTCCGAACCCCAATTTTACTGAAATGTGACCTTCATCTGTGTTGAACTCCATTCGTAAAAGTGTAGCCAATGTGAAAACGCCTTTGTACAAAAAAAATAGACTGATATTTGCAGTCTCTTTAAGAGTTAAACTGCTACAGTAAAGAAACCTGTAATATATTCATTCAGAATGATCACGTGTACGTTCATCTTTTACCTTTGTGAGGATTTACCCTATGTTTTGGTGACTGTTCCGCACATCGTAAAAGTTTTTATCCCAGAAGCGTGGGGTAACTGCGCAACTGCAGCGCCCGTGACCATCGAGGACCATCACTCAAAAGTTGTTTTATTTGTAATGAATGTAGCAGAGACACGAGTACCAGAACAGATGGTGCGGCCCTGGATTCTGCGGAGCAGCTCATGATTCGCATCCCAGTGTCTGTGCGCTGCTCCTTTGTGCTGGCCTACTGCAACTCTGCGTTCGCGGATAAAACGGCTCTCCTGTTTTGACTTCCTTTCATTCGATTTACATCGAATTTGAATGGACTAATTCAGTCAGCGTGTCGCGTACGACTAATTTCGGAAGTGTTGAGCGAGATGAGGACACCAGGAGGGAGCCAGCAGCTGGCAACCAGCCCTCAAATTACCAGTGGAAACTCAGCTGTAGCAGCCTGCCGCCGTGCCACCAGGATAACAACCCAGTCGCACGCTCTGGATGGTGAGGTGTATTCTGGGACAGCCGAGAGCCCCTGACCAGCAGTCTTTTGGCTGATTAAACTCAAATGGCCCTTTCAAAATGTCCTGAAGAAGTGACGGCATCATCATAGACCAACGCGGAGATCGCTGGCTCCCAGTTACATGCACATTTCTGTTCCTTAAAGAATTACTTTAAACATATAATCTAGAAAGACATCTCCCCGAAGCCAGCTGGCTGGCGTAAAATTACAGGTTGTCTTCTCCGTTTATCCGGAAAATTAGGGCCTCCTCAGAAGATCTGGCAATTTCCAAACTGCCCCCTCGGTATCTGCATTTGTTCGCCCGCAGCGTTAAGGCTATTTGCTGCATTAAAGCATTTATGCCACGTCAGACTTATGCCCAGCCTTTGCTACTCAAATGCTTGTGTCTTCATTTTTGAGTTATAAAGGGACGTGGAAAAGCTGGCCATCAATACAAGTTAATACTTTCAGAAAGTTACATTTGTTTGGTAATATCAGCATTTAGAATACTTGGCGAGGCAGTTCTTTTCATAGAATGGCGCTTTGACCCAGGATTATTGAACCTAATAGCGGAAGTTAATTCCAAGAATACGAGACCTAGGCTTAGCCTGGAGGAAAAAAATACAGGCAAACATACATCAGGCAGCACCTTCTTGTTTTCAAAAGGGCATTTAAATAAGAAAACAGGGAGGTATGGCAACCACACGCACCGGGCACTTATTAGAGCTGCTTAACAAGCGGAGGGTTGGATCCTGTTTTGCCCCCAGCACAGCATGAAGCCAGCAGCAGGGTTGTCGCACCATGTTGGACTGACAACTTCACGCAGATTCTGTTGATTTATGTTTGGCAAAACATTCCTTCTGCTAACACTCCAACCTCCTGGATGGTTCACTGGGGACTGTGCAGGCCACTGCCATGTGCTAAAGGCCCTGTCATGTTTGCAGAGCCATCTTGAGTGTTTTGTGACTTGGCACCTTGTGCTGCTGGAAGTTTGAGCAGTGTGAGTCTGAGAAATGGCAGGCTGGCCGTGAAGAGGTGGATGCAGCTAGTCAGTATCAGCGGTACATGGGTACTCGTTCAAATGATGCTGTGATGCTCCTAAAATCCTTTTACAAGTCTGGAAAACCTTGTTTTCAACCACCATAGTTGGTACCCGACAGGTGTACCTAATAAAGTGCCTGATGAATGTGGTGGTTGTTCACTGTAAGAAGGTGCGTGAGTGTTTAGCAGGCATGCTGTTGACAACTAGCTTGTGTGGTGCTTGTGGGGTTGGGATCCATCTCCCCAGGCGCTACGCAGTGTGTGTAGCTCAGACTTTGAAGCTTCTCGGTTCATAACAGTCCTTTGTCATCGGAAAATTAGCTGACGGGTTTGGGCCGTTTTCCAGCGTGAAGGATCCCTGTTTCTGTGGGGTTCATCAAATGATCCTCCAAAATTCTCAGATCATATTTTAACATTAGCAGTTGTGGAAATTCCCTGATCAGTACAGATGGGATCTGATTATTTGTGATCATTTTCGTTTCAGAACATCATGTTTCTGTCCTGTATGATTTGCGACTGCTTCGTGTCGCGTTCTCCTGCTCAGTTTTTCCTCTTAATTTTTGAGCAAGTCATTTTTAATTTCTTATTAGCAGAGATTTAACACCCGAAACACTTGTCCTGTTCCATTTAAATGAACAATCTCAGTGATTTACACGGAGGACATAACCCAACCTGCTACCCGCAGCGGTTTTCACAAGTTAATAAGGCTGAAAATGAAAGAATTTCTTACAAAATGCAGCTCAGCCATCATAAAAATCCAAAGGCCTTCCGAGAGTGAGACCTTCAACAGAACCAAAAATGTACAAACAGAAATGCCACAAGGAGTTGAAATAAGTGATATTTTTCACACCACATTGCTAAGATCTTTATTATTGTTTGCACTCTTGAAGACGGCCTGCGAGGTTCCCTGGCAGTCACATGCCAGCACACTCGGAGAAATTCACTGCAGGCGAAACAAGATGATCTCAGAAGCCATTCACATCATGCAGATCAAAAGGAGATGGATGAAAACACATGCCGGTCTTTAGCTCTTCTAAAAGCTACAGCTCCAGTTGGGTGGTATTCTTGACTGCAGCTGACTACAGCAGGCATCTTCGGGAAATCAGATGACAAGAACCACGGAGTCGTAAGAGATTCAGTGCAAGTGTAAGAGGCTGCAGGACTACAGATGTTCAGTTACGCTGAATGCCCTTGAATAACCGAGGAAGCTGGGTACAGTGGGTGGCTTGGTAAGTGATGATGGCCAATGGTCTGGTGTTGATGTGGTTTAGATGTCTTTTTATGGGTCCATATGGTCAGCTTGTGGGTTGGATTTGGTGTATGTGGATGTGTATTCATGTCATTGGCATGTGGACCTCATTCATGTAGACAGACCAGATGAAGAGAAGTCATGCATTTAATATACCTAAGCTACTGACACGCAATGGAACGGAAGCGGTCTCTCCGCCCCTATCTGATGGGTGTAGGAACCGATCGTGGACGCAATTTAGGTCCCACCCGGATTTCCTCTCGGGGCTCAGTTTCCGCTGCCCCGTGTGAACTCTCCTGCCACCACCGTGTTGCTAAGATCTTGTATTTTCTTTATTTTGTTTATTTTGAATTGTGGCATCTTCTGCTTTTGTTCACTGCCAATCGCTAATGTTTAGCGCTAGTGCCCGGCTAACGGCAACGCTCTGTCGGAAACAACACGAAAAGTTTAACGGAACTTAAAGTTATTAACATGGTGTCTCGTGGATGCTTGTGTGTGTGTGTGTATATAGTATGTGAGAGAAATCAGATCAGAAATGATTTTACTTTTCTTAGTATGTTGACTACCACACTTCACCCACTATTGCTGTATTCTTCATCTTTCGGCTGCTCCCGTCAGGGGTCGCCACAGTGCATCAATTCTTTCCACTTCTTCCTGTCCTCTGCATCTTCCTCCGTCGCACCCACCACCTGCATGTCCTCCTTCACCACATCCATAAATCTCCTCTTAGGCCTTCCTCTCTTCCTCTTGCCCGGCAGCTCTATCCCTAGCATCCTTCTCCCGATATATCCAGAATCTCTCCTCTGCGCATGTCCAAACCAACGCAGTCTCGCCTCTCTGACTTTGTCTCCAAACCGTCTAACCTGTGCTGCCCCTCTAATATACTCATTTCTAATCCTGTCCATCCTTGTCGCACCCAATGCAAATCTTAACATCTTTAACTCTGCCACCTCCAGCTCTGCCTCCTGTCTTTTGCACCCACTATTGCTGTATACTCAGTCATAAAAAATTACACCGGTTTCTGCAAGATGATGACATTTGATCAGCGAAAGAAATGTTCCTTTCCCGCAAAAGCCTGCAGACTGAGTGTGTGTGAAAAGTGTGAATAATAATGCTTTTCAGAAACGTTTATCATTAGTCAGAGCCTCACAGAGCCGTTCACAGCTGCTCGATAAGAAAATGCACTCCTTCCCTTCTGCCTTTTGCAGTATCATCACCATCGCATCCGCTGTACTGTCACTGCTCGATAAGTCAGTAAGTCTCTGATTTGGTCAAATTCTTGGTAAGAACCAGCTGATTCTTCAGTTTCTTTCACCAGCTAGCCAGCCACTTCTCACCAGGAAGCACCAAGCAGTCAAGGCGTTGGCAGTTAATAAAGTTTTTGTTTTGTGAAGTTATGCCCTGGGAAACGTTTGGCTGAGTGGACGTCATCTGTAGAGATTGAGTGCGGATTGAATACAAATTAAAAAAAAAATTAAAAAAAAATGAACTAAAACCACGAGAAGCAGAAGGCAGCTGGTTGGAGGGCTGCCACCACAAATAATGTCAGTGGAGAACTGACCCCGGTAGACCATTAAATACCAGCATGCAACTGATGTGCTGGATCCAGGGTCAATACCTGGCAAAATATGAAGAGTTCTTATAGTTCATAGGAGAACCTTTCATATTAAAAAAAAAATCTCTTTCTCACATTCCCCTACCTGGGGGGGTGGTATGTGTGTGTGCCTTCCTCAACCTCAGGTCCTCTACCAGAGGCCTGGGAGTTTGAGGGCTCTGTGCAGTATCTTTGCTGTTCTCTTCTGGACAGAGACCTCAGTTGTTGTACCTGGAATCTGTTGGAGCCACTTTCCAAGTTTGGGAGTCACAGCCCCCAGTGCTCCTTTTACCACAGGAACCACTTTGGCCCTCACCTTCCACATTTGTTCGACGGGATCTGCGGACGATGCTTTATTGATGGACATGGAGGGGGGGCAGTTTCTAGAAGGATCCGTAGGCGTTCGCCAGTCCCTGGTCTTTTCGACGACGTGAGGTTCGAGCGGAGGGCGCACATTGGGTTGTGCGCAATATGAGCGGCTCGCGGTCCCCTTTCCGCGTCGCCGCCTCCTCGGCGCGGCCCGTTTTTAACGCGACCGGCAAAGCGGTGCAGAAGGGCCGGGGAGGCGGCGCCATTTCCCCGCTTACGAAACCGTAGAGCACTTGAATGCCTGTTAGTCTATTTAGAGCCGGGATTCGTGAATGTAGCGCGAATGCCGCAATTGCTACCGCATCTTAATTCATCTCTGCGGGAAGGACTAACACGGGCGCTGCGGCCGTCGTTTCCAATATCTTTATTTCTTATTGTATTTCTTTCTTTCTTTATTTGTCTGTCCTAATTCATAAGCGTGCCTGGAACATATGTGAGGGCATCTGTGACTTCTGCTAAGTGCGCTGATTATTGTCCCTGGCAGCGGCGTTCTCTCTCTCTCTCTCTCTCTCTCTCTCTCTCTCTCTCTCTCTCTCTCTCTCATCCCCCCTCGGCTTGCAGTTAGCTTTTTGATTTTGTTTTTTTTGTTTTGTCACTCTTTTTTGTTTGTCTGATGTAATATGTGAACGAGCTGCTATGTTTGTGCTTGTCTATGATAATACATGTTTTGACCCAATAAAGGGCTTTTTAAAAAAATTCAAATTCTTTCTCTCTCTCTCTCTCCGTTACAATAGCCGTTTTTTATATCTGTGCCCCTCACGGTATAACAAGCAGAAGGTACGGAGTCAACAGGAGATTTTATCAGCGCCACATCCCCGCAAACGTTCAGGAATGGATAATTCACAGGAATCGGGGGAAAGATATTAAATCCTGCTGTCACAGGTGCAGTGATTAATAAAATTATTTATTTATTCCAAGCACTTGGAAGCTTGGGCCTGAATGACTTCCTGCTCACGCTTATAGAAGGCTTCTGATAACTGTGCTCCCCTCTGCCACTGGAGCATTAATAATAAGTTATTAATAATAAGATCCAGCGCTGTTGAGCTCCGCCTCCTCCGCGCCCTAGTTCTGTGCTCCAGTTCAGCCCGAAGATGCTGCGTCGGCCCACGGCTGCCGAGTTTCTTGCTTCCATCTGGCAGCTGAGTGCCACCACGCAGCCCAAAGATGACCCAGAATTCATCCCTCTGTCTGGTCATTGACCTCCCGCAATACAAGGAGCCCCTTAGTCTTTCCTTTTGATGGACAGCTTCGGAAGGCTTCAACAATAGACAAGGAGTTATAGATACAGACAAGAGTCTCCAAGCCAAACAGCTTCTCCAACACCTTCACTTTTTGTGGTGCACATTACCCCGGGAGCTGCTTGTTGAAATGTGAGGCAACCCACCAGGTGATAGTGATGGCTGGTGTGAAGCAAGTCTATTAAGCTGTTTGGAGTTGGGGGAGAATGGCTCTAAGGGAGACCTTTCTTCATTGTTGAGGAGGATTCAGTAGCTCCGAGGGACAGGGGGACCGCGTTCCATCGTATCAGAACACAAAACCTACCCATGGGTTTGGATTTTGATTTTGATTTTTGACCTCTTGTGTGTAAGAGACAATCAAGTGGCCAGAAGTGGAGCAGTGCAGCGGTCAAATAACCTGTTTGGACAGAACCTTTGAAACTCAAGATGCCCTCCTGTCTTGGAGAAACCACTCGTGCAATTTCTTGACCCTGTCATTACACTTCATGGAACACCTACATCCACAGCAGTGTGAGCCCCGCATAATCGTAATGTACCTGAGTCCATTAGTATGGTTCTGCAGGTTCTGGTTCTGTTGGCCCTGTGTCATTGTTTTTAACATGTGGGACGGTGGCAAGTGTGATATTTAGGGCTGTCATGAGTGATCCTAAGGTTTTAGTTTGAATCTCGCTGCTGCTGTTGTGCTGCTAAGCAAGGTACTGTACTAACCCTGAGCTGAACCAATAAAAATGCCCGCCATATAAATGGGTAAATCACTGTGAAGCTGCCTATGCAGCAGTGCTAAGACTAGAGTGCAGTGGAGCCACATATGGAACCACAATGTCCTCCGTGACCCAGCTGCAACACAGATGACGGACCACCACCCTGGCAAACAGCACAATGACCCACACCCTCTGCCTTCTTTTATTATTGAGTCCCAGGGTTTGTAATGTGTACAGATGACCGATTAATCCACTGTATGGAAAAAGTGGCTACCCCTTCCACCACAATGCACCACATTTGTTGCTATTTGCAGCATTTATGCTTGTTTCTTGTACACTGTAGAGTTAGTCCCTGAGTTATGATTTTTTCACTTCACGGTGGTGTGATAGCCATATGCATTCAATAGAAACCATACTTGAAATTTTGAACTTTGATTTTTTTCCCAGGCAAGTGATATGTGGTGCGATATTCTCTCATGATGCTGGACAGCGGCAGCAATCCGCATCTCCCAGTCTGCCACGCGGTCGCCAGTGTATATAACCAATTCTCTACAGTGTTCTCTGTTGCCAGGGTTTTTTTTTGGATTATCCCCCCCATATCTACGTTGTATTTTGTGTATCCATCGTATCTGCGAAACGCCCATGTGTGTCTGCGTCTTCTGAAAGCGGCATGAAAGCAGAAAGCCCGTGATGACTTTTAAGGTAGGCTGGGCTACACTAGGCCATGATGTACGCTACGTGTCATGGCGGGGTTGGTAGAAGCAATCGCGAGACACCACGGTCATAAGTTTATCTACTGTTGAACTCTTTGCTGAGTTTTGTTTCCGACAAAGAGTGTTGCCGTTAGCCGGGAGATAAAGCTTAGCAATTGGCAGTAAACAAAAATGGAAGAAGCCACAATTGAAAATAAACAAAATAAGATGGTGGTTGAGGGAGAGTTCCCAAGGGGCAGCGGAAACTGAGCACTGACAGAAAGTCCAGGTAGAACTATTTTCCTTCCACGATTGGTTTGAAGACAGGGAGAGACCACTTACATGGATGTGACAGTAGATTAGGTACATTAAACGCATTTTCGACTTACGATGGGTTTATCGGAATGTAACCCCATTGTAAGAGAAACATCATCTGTACTGTACATCTTTATGGTTCATACACTGCCTGGCCAAAAGAAAGTGACCACCTGGATTGAACTTAGTGTTATGATGTGGGGTTGCTTCAGTCAGTCAGGTCTAGGTTCAACAACGTTATGTGCCCAAAAAATGAGGTGAGCTGACTACCTGAATATACCGGATGACCAGGTTTTTCCATCAATGGATTTTTTCTTCCAAGATGATAATGCCAGGATTCATGGGGCTCAAATTGTGAAAGAGTGCTTTAGGGAGCACGAGAAAGACATCATTTTCACACATGGATTGGCCACCACGGAGTCCAGACCTTAACCCCACTGAGAATCTTCGGGATGTGCTGGAGAAGACTATGCAACTCTCCCATCATCAATACAAGATCTTGGTGAAAAATGAATGCAGCTCTGGACAGAAACAAATGTGACATTGCATAAGCTTACTGAAAATATCCCATGGAGAATGCGTGCCGTAACCAAAGCTAAAGGTGCTCCAACCAAATATTAGAGTGTGTCACTTTTTTTGGCTGGGCAGTGTATAAGGGGATTTTTGACTTATGGTGGAAGCTGCCTATGATGGAGTTGTCAGAACAGGACCCCGTTGTATGTGGAGGAGCATCTCTACAGTAATAACATCAGCTACACACAGAGGAACTACTGATCAAAGTAGATCTCATTTCAGTGTTTTGGGGTATGGTGTGTGTGTGTGTGTGTGTGTGTGTGTGTGTGTGTGTGTGTGTGTGTGTGTGTGTGTGTGTGTGGGAGAAGGGTTTTGGTGGCCAGGCTTTTCCTAAATCAGACTCCACGCCAGCTAGAGTCGGTTGGCCACGCCGCTACGGCTTTATTTCTTTCAGTTTAAATTTAAACTCAATTAAATGCTTCGCTTGCTTTAAACTTTAAGCAGAATTGGATTTATGCTTGCAGTCTTTCAAACAAAGACCAATTAAACTTTGGAGCATTTAATATACAAAAAGGCAGACAGAGTATTGACATATTTGGCAGCTGAACCTTTCAGATCCTCATATTGACAGAGGCAAGTTTGGCAGGGGTTATGGGAAAGATTTACACCCTAGACAGGGAGTTTCAGAAATTCTTTCTCTAAATGCCACTTCATTTTTACCCCTGAAGGACCCACCTCTAACTGAAGATTATTATTTATTACTCTGAAATTTGCTGTTGATGCTAATTTCTCGACCAAGGGTTTGACCCATTTTTTGGGCTACTTATCTTTGCGCAATGGTAGCACAGGACGGTGGTTACAGTTACTTGGTCTTGAACTAACAGCCTCCAAGTGAAAAGTCTTTACTTTGCCACCTGCTATCTGGAGAATTTGTACAAAAGAGTTGCATAACATGAACTGCGATTAGAAGTAATAATACTAACTAAGAGGAGAAACTGTTTAAGGAGTTAAGTTCATAACACAGCAAGCAGTGCTCAGAGCACCTGGGTTTTGTAGGTATGGGTTTGAAACCCCATAGTCTGTATGGAATTTGCATTTTTGCATGTTCTCCCCATGTTTGTCGGTGGGTTTGCTCCCACAGTCCAAACATATGTTTCCAGTCACAATAAACAAATTGCATTATCTGACTGTCAGCTGCTCTCTTCTGAACTGGCACCCAGTGATTCTGGGACTGGATGCAGACCACCCTCACGAGGGTGAGCCATGGTTATTTTTTCTCTCTTATTTTCGGGGAAGTACGCTCACTGATGAAGCGGGAGTGCAGGTTTGAACCAAGGATCTTCACATTCCCAGGTGACAGCTTGAATCACCGAACCGACTCCTGGCCACGTCAGTCCGTCAAGCGTTCCCTGAACAAAAGCTGCGCTAAAAAGTGCCGTGTTAACTTTTTACACTTGCAGTAAGTTATATTAAGAAGATTAAGGTTAACCAAAGGCAGGAAATCTCTGTACGTATCACTTGAAAAGCCGCGGAGGCCTGTGCTGCGGCTGATACACACGCTGTGATGCTATCTCCGGCTGCCATCCGCTCGGGCAAAAAACGGTGCCGTTTTCGGGAGCAGAAACTCTCGTCTAATCAACATATTGTCATATTCCATTTGGCCCAATATTTTCCCTGAGTGACAGTTTTGTCGAGTGAATGGAAATCCAATTATCTACACTTTTTTCTGTTTGATCCCTGCTCCCCGCAATAAGTTTCCCTGATGGGCAAAGCTGAATATCTTGGAAACGTTCGAATGCTGCGGCTGGATGAGCGATTAAATCGGGGGTAAAAAAGCAGCTTCTGTACCGATCGGCCTTCAGCCGGAATCTGTTTGGTATCGGGGAGGCATTTATTTACCAGAAACGGAGTTTATAGATCAAGATTATCTACAGTGACACGGAAAAGGAGCGTTATTCTCATCCTTCACTTTCTCCGGGGTTCATTACACCTATGCATTTTACAGTAAACTGCAGTAAAACCCTGTGATAATAAGACAAGTTCGGACATAATGCGACTGCTCATTGACTCCTGTCCTCCCGCTGTCTTTCTGGTTAACACGCTCAGTAATGTAATGGTTGGGGGAGACGTGGCTTTCCCGTAATGCAGCGCTGCTGCATGTTTGTAACTAGTCATGGTGAACCTTGGTGGGGATTTACAGTTGCTGACCCTTTCTTTGTTTAACAGGTTAGGGGATGCGCCATGAGTGCCCATGCTCAAATATGCCATGGACAGACAAAGCTTTTTTGCTCCCACAGTCCAGTTTACTGTTCTTTCCTTTTCCCAATGCCGCTGACAGCATGGTCAAAGTGGCTGGTTTCGGTACGATTGTTCTCTTGGTGCATCTCATATTCATTTTATTTATAGTAACCTGTCTATTTCCAACACGTCTACTAAACTAAACAACATGCACCTCTAAGAAGAAATCTAAAAATATTTTAGAACATTTTTAGGGAATTTTATATTTATTATTCATTTGGTAAAATGTTTTCTGAGTTTGCAACTATTAAAGGAATAACTAATTTGTTTTTTATTTACACTATATTGTATATTGGCAGTTTTCAAGCTCCATTTGTGCAGTATTCTGTGTCAATGGCTTCATATAGCGCTATTTCATTAAGTGCTTCATTTCAAGAATGCATCTAGAGCGCTACCATGGGTATCACTGTGTTATTTTTCAAGAGACTGTTTCCACTGTTTTGGAGATTGATGGTGAACTTTGCTTAGTAGATATTTTCTTCAGCTGAGCCAAGAGGTTGGAGTTTTGGGAATGTGCAACGTTTTCTGGAGCCTCAGTCATGACTCGTATTGATTAAAAATGTATTTTTATGCCGCAACCATGGCGACCACGTAGATCCAGGTCACTTGGAGCATCGTTTATCTGAAGAAGTGTATTTCAAGACCTGAGCATATTTTGGCTCCAGCAACCACTTCGCTGGACTCTTCAAGTCTGATTCTAGCTGTCACTTGACAAACGGTGAGCCCAGCATATGAAAGCATCCCCACGTCAAAAAGCGGAGCAAAACACTCCTAATGATTTATTTTTCCAGCTTCAGGTTAGGGCCTCATACTGTGTAAGCATCTGTGTGACAAGAAGAAGCGTGCGTGTGTGAGTGTGTGTCTGAGCAACTGCGAGACCTGCTGGGAAACATGGAGCAGCAACTGCGAAAAACATATTTAATATTAAGAAGTTAATAATCATGCCACAATGAGCACATCTCGAGTGGCACCGCTCATCCATCCATCCATCCGTTGCTCACTCTCTGGGGTCTCGCCCAGCAATTTCCCATTCACTGCGCCACAAAGTGAGAAAGAGCAGCTTCTGACAGCTAACTTCTCCTGTTCTACTCCAGCTACCAGGCCTGGTGAAACAATCAAGTGCAACATCACCCACACTGCTTCTGCTGTCTCTTTGTATAAAAAACAGCACTCAGTAAAGCCAGTTTTAAATATCTGGAGCTCAGTTTCCCGGGTGAAATGCGAAGGAGCAAAATATGAGCTTGCTGCCAGGTTTTGTGAGCACTTTTTGTGTTTAATGATAGGCAGAGAAGAACAGCACATTCTGTAATGAGGCTCAATGGTCAAATGGAACATCTAGGACTTTTGTGATGATCCATCCATTCATTCATAACCACATTATTCTGTATGGAACACCAGTCCCTTGCAAGGCAACCATGCACTAGCAGCAGTTAATGGTGACCGGTGATGCTGAAACACATGTCTCTGGACTGTAGAAGGAAACCAGAGCACCTAGAGGAAGCCCACGCAGACATTAGTTGATCATGCAAACTCCGTACAGACTGAGCTGGATTTAAACCTACCGTACATCCAAGGTGCTTTGAGGCAGCCTCACTACCCGCTGTGCCAGTGTGCCACCTCCTTACACCATATTGTGTTTCATTTTTCCCAGTTATGCAGGTTTGAGGTGGCTGTGTTTCTGCAGGAGAAGTTTTTCACACATCCCACTTATACTTAAGTTACTTCAAAATAAGAATGACAAGGGACAGTGACTAAGGCTACACTTTATTCCACAGGATGCACCAAAGCAGGCATATACGCATAGTGTGTTTTTGTGTGCTGTAACAGTACAGACAATCTGCTCAAATAAACAAAACGAATGAAGAGGCTATGTTTCACGCTCTAGAGTTCACGCACTATTGGTGGTGGCTTTTATTTGAATACAGTGAAGGAGTTGTAGGGAAGATGGATTGTTCTGTTTGCATTAAGTTAGTACGAGCTTATTAAATGCAACCTGGAGTGGCTCCAGACTAAAGCAGCTTAATACCCCGGTGCACACGGTGTCTCATGCAGCTCATTCAGAAGCCGTGTGGTCACATGTTCAGGTCCAGATGAATGGAAACAATGCATTTTATGAGAAATCTAGGGCCTGAATTAATGCGCCGCCACGTTACTTCTCCTTCATTTCTTTCATTGCAGTTATAAATGTCAGTTTAAAGAAATCAAAGAAATAATATTGGAGGAAAAACAATAATGGCACCATAATGGTGGCGATATTAAGAGTAATGAGAATATCAATGGACTTCAGGACAGCGGTGGATGACAATGTCATTTGGCTCATGATGCATCCGGAGAAATTTGCAATTCATGCACAACATACACTCATGGCATCCGAAACACTGAACTGCTCTACGTGCTTTCGAAGACAGAAGAAACATGCATGGAAGCATGACATTTGGGCAAACGTTTAATGGTGCAACAAGTGCCATTAATCTCCTGAATGTTTTTTGTGAAGGCTTGTCTTCACGCTATGTTTGTCTCTTCCCAAACCATACATCCAAAAATAATGAAATAGCAATGTTGCATGCAGGGTGCTGATGCAGTGCTGGCGCCGTGAAAAATGTCATGCAAACATGGCGAGATGGGAGAACTGCACTCGGAGGGGAGCTCATCTGAACCTTTGACGCCGCAGACTACACTCTGAAGATGGTTTGAATGTGACGCAGGGAGGCCTGAGGGGGGCGGTGCGAAGTCTGGCTGCCAAACATCGACCTGGCCGCCGCCGATCAATATGACAAGCCGGGAAGGCAGAAATCCCTAGGAAGGCCTCCAGTTTGGCAGGCGCTGCTTTTGGATGACAGCATTTAGGTCACTACCCCGCTCACCTGGCGGCCGCACCCTGGTCTGAAAGGATTCAGATACTGTGCTTTGCACTTGTGAGTGGGGCACCGTCGCTCTGCTTACATGCATTTGCAAAAAGTTGTTACGAGGCAGCCCATCTAGCAGCTGATGTGATATTTGCACACACATACGGGAAAGCCACGTCTCCCCCAACCATTACATTACTGAGCGTGTTAACCAGAAAGACAGCGGGAGGACAGGAGTCAATGAGCAGTCGCATTATGTCCGAACTTGTCTTATTATCACAGGGTTTTACTGCAGTTTACTGTAAATGAACACATTCAGTCTCACAAAAACCCTCTTATTTTCATACTTAACCCATGGAGCTGAAATCAGTCCACTGCAAAGTGACTTTTATGTTGTCCGCATCACAAATTCATCTGCAAAATACACAGAAGTTCATCACTTTACAAGTTTTCAGAAATAAAAAAAACACTTATTTACTTATCTTTTTGTTGATTTTTGCAAGTAATTTTTCTGCTTTTTTTTGTATTTTATTTTTATATATCTGAAATGAGCATTAATTTTAACCTAGTCTAATGTAGTTTGAATTTAAAAAATAAAAAAAAAATTGCAAACTGTCCTTATTTAATGTAACTGTATTTTAAAACCAGCCTGTTTAGGAATGTCGGCATCGAGCATTTGCTGATCACGACAGTAGCGGCAGTGGCATTAGCGCTAACAACGAAATGAGTTTTGAACAGATTTCCCGTCCCCGTTGCCGAGCCATCCTTGCAGCGTACACTATACTGCGAGGAGGAACAATCGTTTTAGCATTCAGTGTTTTTACTGTTTTTAGAGAGAAACCCATTTCAGTATCTATGAAGTCAGCCTTCAGATTGATCTCTGTTCAGTTCTTCAAGATGAAGAGCGAAGGCCACATCGCTTATCTCCTTAAAATACATTTTGTCTGGAGTGTTCATTTTTTCAGTCGTATTGCTTATATTTTTCATGCTTCTGCTTCTGGATGAAATGATGCTACCAGTCAACTTGTTTCTCTGAGCCCTTCATGCCTCCACATGTCAGTGTATTTCCAGATGAACAAATGTGAATTTAAAATCTGAAACAAAAAGGTGTTCTTTTGGTTCCAGGTTAGTTTTGCTACAGATTAATGTTGTTCATCTTAAGCAGTTCGACGTGGCTGAACTACCTACTGATTTCTGATCTACCTTTGAGGAAGATGCTGAAGGTGTGTTGGCAGAGGCACAGCTGGCACAGTGTGAAAGGGGCTGAGAAGCAGGAGCTCAGGACCTGGGTCAGATGCCTCATACAGAACCGCTCTACCTGAATTTTTATTTTTTTTTACTTTTGTATCGATCGTGGGTGCAGTATTGACTCTAGGATTCACCCACCTCTAAACCCTTGAAAGACTCGAAAGAAAGGGTAGTGTCTCTGAGAAAAAAATGGTTACTACATTAAAAAATGAAGAAAGAAAATATACACTGTTTGTTTCATTACCACAGGCATTAATGCGGATCTGATGATCCCATACGGGGGGGAGCCTAGGGTAGACCCTGGACCTCCAGGACTGTGGACTGGATGCGTGGGATTGCTGATAAAGAAAAGGGCGGGCGACTTTTCTAACAAACGTGTGTCACACCTCACGCCATGGTGAAGGATGGATGTGCTTCCTCTAGTTTTTCTTCAATTGTTATTTAATCCCAACAGCTCTGAGTGCCATTACTAGGGTTTATTAAAGTGCCACAATAAGTTGGGAAAAAGAAACAGATGCTCTGCTGCACACAATGTACACAAGCGAACTCCATGCTTCCCATGCACAACCTGTGGAATCTCCCAGTAGCCATCAGTAGGATCTACTGTGTGTCGGCCTCCTGAAGAGCGCAAATGAACTCTTTAAGTTGCCCTCTTAGTACCTTGGGATGGACAGACTCACTTTACACAAAAAGTGGCGTCACAGTACAACATCAGTATATTTCAGCTGTTCAATGTAAGAGCATCGTTTGCCCTTAACCTTCAATCCAGCGAAGTACAATAAATGATCAGAAACTACACAACTGCAAAGTTGTCCAACAACAAGGTTTCCCCTTCTGTTCCAACTGAGCATCAGCACCACAGGGACAGGTGGCGTATGAGGCCACCTGAGGTCTTACTGGAGCCTTTTACCACACTTAAGGGCAACACAATGCCAGTGGGTAAATAACGTTCAAGCGCTACATGTTGTGCATGACAGCGAGGAGCACTGAGCGCTTCTGTTGAGTGCTTGTGTTGAATGTTTCAACATCTGTGTTCAGTATTTGAGTATCTGTGTTCAGTGTTTACGCTGGATGTTTTTGAGTATTTGTGCTGAGTGGCCTGGAAATGCAGCAGAATGTGTGCAGCTACTAAATGAGCTGAGCTGGGGGGTGCATGTGTGCCAGCGCCTGACCCCCCGTGAACACATAGCTGAGACCCCGTGGTGCCACCAGGGCTCTTAGCTTTGCACTTCTCTGTGTAGGTACAGCACGCACTGCGTATTTGTTGTTTTCCTTCCCGTTCTTTTCTGCGTAGCATCATCTCGACATCATCCAGGCTCAGGGTCTCCTTTAGGCCTCTGTCTCAAACAGCTCCACTTTTGCTTGCGTTTGAATGTGCAGCCCGAACTCACCAAGCTCACCAAGAAGCCAGCCCTCTGGGACACTGCTAGGCGGGTTCTGCAGTCGACACCCCTGGCACGCTCCTGCGCTTTGGTATAAGCTGTGCGGCAGGTGTGTTGCCAATAAACCATCGCATCATCACGTTTATTTCTGCAGTGGGGTTGTACCGATCTGCAGCGTGGATTATGCCTCCTGAGAAATGATGATGCTGCCAAACCTTTTTTTCATATGTATTGATTTATAGGCACATTTATACTTTTATACATTTATACTGATGTGAATATACTGTACATGCATTTATTTTTGATTGACATGGGCGTGCATGAGTTTTTACATTTTATTTAGTTTGATGTGGCCATCATGTGCTGGTAACTGATGCTTGACAATCTGTACTGCATTCTTATTTCATTTTGTTGGTCTAGCAAAATTGCTGCTTATTAGATGTTTAATTTTAAGCTTGAAACTGGTTTGTTTTCAGCATTGTTTGATGGTGCTATGGCTTAGTCTGTCAGAAATTCGCACTTTTTCATGCTGATATGCAAAGATTTGTTGTTTTTCAGTTTTTCTATGTTTATTGTTCCTGTCAGTAAGAATTTATTTCTTTTAGCTGATGGTATTTTATTGGTGTGTGGTTCAGTTCAGTGTTGGTTTGCGAGGATTTACATTTTGATGCTGATACGTAGGTACTGATTTGTTGCCGGTTTTTCATTTTGTCTTGTTGCCCATTCCTATAAGTAAGCAATATTTATTTTGGATATTTTACTGCTTTGTAGCTTAGTTTTATGCTTTATGTACCAATTTGTTCATTGTTTTGCTTGACGCTGGTGTGCAGCACTTCTTTTTAATGCTGATGTTTCTGTTGAGCAAAGCTTTATGCTGTTTTGCTGTTTTTCTTTTTTGTTCTGTCTGGTTTGATTTTATTGGTTTGCCGTTTCCTTTGATGCTGCTATATTCCACTTTGCTGTCAGAGAGTTGCTGTTTGATGCTGGTATGCACTCCATTCTTGGTTTCTTGTTGATGCTCTGTTCCTGCTGGTAAGCAGTACGTAAATTTTTGTCAGATGAGTTTTTATTGATCTGAAGGTTTTATGCCGCAATGGTTTACTGGTTTCTACTTTTTTAGCTTTCTTTACTATCTGTATACATTTAGAATGTTGCTTTTTAATGCACTTATGGAGGATTTTGGTTTTTAGTTAAATGCTGCTAGTTGCTATTTTTAGTTTTTTGTGATTTTTGTATAGTTATGTACTGTATATACATAAAAGAAGCTTCCCCGAGCTGGAAGCACAAGCACACACATTCTAGACAACTGTGTGCTTCCAGCTTGGGGGAAGCTCCTTTCGTGCTCCAGCATGACAATGCCTCCCATGCACAAAGCAAGCTCCATAAACACATGGTTTGCCCAGGGTGTGGCGGAAGAACTTGAATAGCTGCACAGACCCCTGACTTAAACCCCACTGAACACCTTTGGGATGCGTTAGAACAACGACTGCGAGGTAGGCCTTCTCGCTTCACATCGGTGCCCAACCTCGCTGATGCTCTAGTGGCCAAATGTGTGCAAATTCTTACATCCGCACTCCAAAATCTGGTTGAAAGTCTTCCCAGGAGGAGGAGGCTGTTATAGCAGCAAAGGAGGGAATAATTCATGCCCATAGGTTTGGAGCCAATGTGCAACAAGCATACATGGGGATGATACTCAAGTGTCCACATACTTTTGGCCATAGACTGTGTGTGTGTGTGTGTGTGTGTGTGTGTGTGTGTGTGTGTGTGTGTGTGTGTGTGTGTGTGTGTGTGTGTACAGTAATAGCTCGTGGAAGCACATGAACAGAAGATTAGCATGAAAATATTTCCCACGTGATTAAAAGAACAAGGTAGACTCTTCAGCTAAACCTCCTCAGCTTAAAAACAATGCTGAAGCCAAGCCACAGGGGTCCTGTCAGTTACCCGCTGCACCAGATTACCGCCCTTATTACCCTGTTTGAACTCTTACACACTGATCTACATCTGGGGCTTTGAAACCTCGCAAAGGACTTCTGTGGGCAGAGCTGCTATTTTAATGACATAAGAGAAGTTCACAAAAGAATATGAAAGGGTCCTCAGATACCCAAAACTCTTAAAGGCTGACCCTGAGGAGAACTTTCAGGGCTTGGTTGTAAATATAACATTTGTCATTTGTGAATGATCTGAGGTATTGGAAAAAACAGGTGCTGAGCGCTAAAAGGTTTGTTTGGAAAACACAGATATGAAACATCTCTGACAGCTGGTTATGGTACAAGGCTAGACTTGGTATGAAATAGTAAGATGGCCTGGGTTTTCTTGACCAGTGTGCAATACTGGAACCATAAATGTACCATGAAATTGCAGTGCAGGCGCAGGATGTTCTGCTCTCTTCGAGTGAGCAGCAGTTCCAGAATTGGTGGTGAATCTGTGGTTCTCCTGAACGCCTAGGTGAGCTCAAGAATCACCTGTTGACCATTGTAGGTGTTGAGATCTTGCAGCAATGTTTACCATTTGATGCATCATCCCTGCTTTGCCGCAGCCTGACTGCATGACTGCTTGTACAGCATCATTCCCACTTTCCCTTTAAGAAGTAATTTATTGCAAATGCATTAATGTGATTAAATTAACTAATATCAGAAATAATATCAAAAATGAATTAAATGCTTCGGTTTGTAATTGTTCTGGCTACAGTCCTCTACCGCTAAGCCCAGCAGTTCCGTGACCCCCTGCTGGGAGAGCATCACCATATGCATTAATAACATGGTGCTTCCTCCCTCAAAAAGGGTCAGCCTCCTCAGACTGCAGCGCTGTGGGCACCATTAGGAAAACTTCCAAGAAATGCCAGTCTTGACATGAAGAGACAGTTTAAGTTGCCAAAGACCTACAAAAAGAAGGGCTTTGCTCCTTTGAGTGCAGACTGGTCATCAACAAAGCACATCTTTGGTTTTTGGGGTATTTTGGGTGCTTAATTATTCAGCTTTTTCAGAGCAGCTCTCATGGAGACAACTGAGAATAGTTAACATCCCCAACAGATGCATTAAAACATTGACTGCATATAAATAAATAATTCTTGAACAAATTCTCTGCAACAGAATGTTATTCAGTACTCTAGCTGTAAGCCTATATCCAGATAAAAACTATTCATGTAGACAAGGCCTCCACGTAGAGAATGGAGTCCCACCCGTGTCCAAGATGAATGCAAGTGAGCCCACACTGAAGGAAGCCTGAAAAGTGAGGCGCAAACTGGCACCCGGACAAAATGGGGTGCCATACGAATTCTGTAAGAACTGTGCACAGCTTTTGTTCTACGGAAGCTGCTGAAGGTAATGCGGAGGCCCATAAAGATCTCTTTTTTGCCAAGAGGCAGAAGGATGTTTTGTTCCATAGGCAATAGAGTCATAAAATGAGTTTAGATCCACATCTCATTCAGATGTGGAGGGGAAGCTATTGTTTGTAATTCTGCCTCACTGGTTGATGACAAACATGACAGCAAATGACTACATTGGTACTTAAGTGCCTATTAAAGGTAGTGTTCCAGGGTTCCAAGGGTTAAGCACCGAGTCTACAAGCAATATAAGCCAGCTGATAAAGGAGGCACAAGTGGACAACAGGGACAACAGGGCTGTTGTGTGGCTTGACTTTGCAAAGGCTCACAGCCCATCGCCTCATAAACTGAATAAAGAAGCTGTGTGTTCATTATGTCATTCATCAACAGGCTTCTGAGTAACATGAAGATGAACTTCTCTGTAGGAAACTCCGGCTCTACCTCAATTAGTCTACAATGTCTTGCCAACCCCAAGCAACCCACGCAAATGGGTTTAGCTGGAAGCCACTTCTGTAGACTTTGGGGTGCAATAGGTGATCGTGAATAGAGGTCGTCAGCTTGCAGTGTGGCTCTAGGGCAAAGAACGCATCTTTGGCTTCACAAGAAGGTACTCAGAGCACTAGCCTTTAAGTTGGAAATTATAAAAGATGTGTGCAACCTCATCCGATTCGACCTAACTTCAGTTTTATCAGGCTGGGTGAGAGGAGCACACAGACAACTGAAACTAAATAAGCAGGCATCCATCAAAGCCACTTCAGTCACATGGAGGTGGACCTAAACAGGTGACGCATGCTCCCAGACATGTAGTCATGTGGTCTCCCCAAAGAAGACCCAGTATTGTTGTAGAAATGGGAGTTTTGTGGGAAGGGAGGTGCCAAGAGCCTTTTGAAGGAAAGCATGCAAGGTACAGTGAGCTTGTGGACAACATCAGAAGCAAAAGATGGAACATCCTGTCATCTCCCGTTGAGGTTGGAATGCTGCAGTTTGCCAGCTCAGCCACTTTAGAGAATATTTAGGGGGCCGTGCATAATCGGCAGAGATGGGAAGACTGCCGTCCAGCCGGTGACAGAAGCAGCAGAGAGCTGGCTCAAGTAAAGGGAGAGATGTTTGCATCTGGTAAGCAGTGACTGATGACCACAGCTGTCCTGCTATCCTGAAGAAGTAATGGGCTAAGGGATGAACAGACTCAGCTGATGATGCCAAAGCAGACTGCTTTGATGCTGTCAACACAGTTAATGTAGACAACGTCTTATCTAGGGTGATTTGCAACTACTGTGCTCAGGGTGCAGAAACCAGTACATCTGTAGCCTTGCTGTGTAAATGTCAGCACAACTACAAAAAGGAAAATACGTCCAGAATACAGCGTGGCTTAAAAAACAGAGCCGTGGGAAGATGGTAAAAAAAAGCTGAACAGTTTCCAGCAGGTAAACGCTGATACCAGACAAACTCTTTGGCTGTGGTTTTGAATCTCACTGTACGTGTGTAGTCTGAATGTTTTCCCCATGTTTGTGCGATTCTTCCTTCCTGGTGCTCTGGTTTTCCTCCACCCATGCAAGGAAGGAGACAAAGGTAAACCACTTCAGCACCTCTTCCTATCTTGAGAACATTCGATGGTTCACTTTGACCCTTTGGTACTGACCTTACTTGCTCAACTTAGCTGGTATTAGATAACAGGTTAATATTAACCCTAACGCAAGAGGAGAATACAAAGTTTAAGTATATCCACAACAGGTCAGTTGCCTATTCATTTTCTTTACCTGATCTAGAAACGCCATTGGTGCTGATGCTGCTTTTCTCTGGAGCATTTTATTTCCCTTCCTAGTGTGAAACATCGAGTCGTTCTCGGTGCTTCTGTCTAGTGACTATTGGCGATGGCTCTGATGGCGTGTCCTCAGAACGCAGCCATTTTAAGTAAACATATTTCCCTCTTGAATTCTGCAATGGCTGCTTTAATGCCTTTCTCGACTTCCTCACTTTGTAGCCGACGTTACATCATCTGCTTTCTCCAAGCACTGTTTCTTCCCATCCCCAACTGCCCTGTTTCTATACACAGTTTTGTTTTGCGTTTATTTGTTGCTGGCAGGAAGCATAATAAGCAGCTGTACGTATCAGATTATCTTTTAAATCGGAGCAATCCTCTGTGCGCTAAGAATGCCTACATGATAAACAACTCATTCTGGAACGTCACGACGGTAGCAGAGTCACAGCCGCAATCCACACGGGCAGTTTATGCACAGCTTCCCTTTAATGAACTTATTCGTTTATCCTTCCTACATTTCAAGCCTTTCACTACTGAGCTTTGCAAAGAATGCAAGGCCCTCATGTTCACATTATTTATGCCTTTTTCTGTACAAAACTGCCATTTGGCCTGGTTATTGCACCATCTATTTTGCAGCTTTATTTCTGGCAAGGAAGCCACAAGGAACACAAGACACTTGTCTGTTCTTTGAAAACATCTCAAGGCAATGGCCTCCTACCTAATGCAAACCCATCTCATCACTCGAGTTTCTTAAACAAAATTTATCGATGCTCTCCAGACATTAAGTTCTCTTTAGATACTTCATCATACTTCATCCTCCCTTTCCCTTAATGGCCATAGTGCACTTGAAAGAGTGCCGATGCTTCTATGGAAATATAACTGATCTGTATTTATTGGGAGCTATGAAATGGGCCTGCTTTTGGGCAGAGTGCCAGGATAGGTACCTGCAGCGCATCACTACAATACATAAATGCAACCTCTCAGTACTGACTCATACTCAGTGGATTAAAAACTGTTTTCCTGCAATATCACCACTGACAGCACTGCCACAGCTTTGTCTTATTATTAATTTTTCCCCCCTTCGGCCATTTTGGTGAAGGCAGGTTACCGACATGCCGTGTCGGGACTCTGTGCTCAGAGGCTGCAGCCGTTATTCGGGGTCCTTGCCAGTTCAAAGAAAGCCTTTTGCTCCTGCCTTCATTTGTCTCGGTGCATGATGGAAAGACCACCTAAATAATGAAAGACAGAAGCGGCTTATTTTTGCGGCTGCAGGTCACATGACTCAGAACACAGGCATGCACGGCCTAGCTTCGTGGGACTGTGATGGAAATGTTCAGTCCTTCTGATTCTCCTTTTCATTATTTTTTGAAGTGCAGCAACGCATCACAGATATGCAGTGCTCTGTCTCTGGTAGGTACGGTCATAGATTGCTAGGTTCCCACAGATTCTTCAAATTCAACACAATTGTAAGTTAGCATGACATCAAGAAGAGTTGGATGCAAACTCCTAATGAAGCAAACTTAAAATGAATGCAAAAAATAACAAATGGGCTTTGATCTGCTTCACAGTAGAACAACAGTGAAAATGCTTGCACTGTAACTGTGCTACCGATGAGAAGCTGGCATCCTAAATGAACTGTGGTGGCCACGGCGCCTCCTTTGTGAATGAGCACACTCCGTCGAAATGCCAAACCTGAGTATCGGGAGTCTTCCTCCCTTAACCCAAGGGGTTGAGCAGTTAGGATGGTTTTAATCAAACAAGATGGATGGCACTTTTTTAAGATCATTTAAGGTCACAGCAAATTTCACAGGTGATGGATTTGTTGCAGGTTGTGGGTGCTTCCTAGTTTTCTGTGGGTGGGTCCTCTTATCCTTTTGTCACATTTCTGTCCACATTCAGTAATAGCTCATCCAGTGAACCTCACAGTAATCCAGTGCTGACGTGGCTCTGCTGTGGGGCAGAGGTGGCCATAGAGGTGGGACAGCAGGATTCATTCTCTGAAAATGAGGGTGTCTGACCTCCTGCTTTAATATTCTCTCCCTGATGGGCTCCAGGTTGTCATCATTAACCCTGTTAAATCTACACAGGGGCCAGGAAATAAGGAAGTTGCCGATCTGGTCAACTGTACCCGCCTGCTCACATTGGATATAGGGCAGGGTTAATGGTGGATGGGATACTAAATCATTGGACGAAAACTTCTCAACCCCTTATTTATTGACATGCTGAGGGTGATCGAGAGCCACAGCAATTCTCTGTCTTTCATGCATGGAAAAAGTTAAGTTACCTCCACAACTGGGCCATTTTTTCTGCATTAGTAGAGGGTAGATCCCTTGATCCAGGGTACTACAGGAGGACATGGTTTACAAATCGAGATCCTTGGGTTCCAAAGGGGGAGCACTAACCACTATGCCGCCTGCATCCCCTTTTATTCGTGTCCTTCGTTCTTCTTGTCCTTGAGGTAATAATAGGATCCAGTTTTAAAATCAAATTAGTTTTGGCCGATTTCTATGCACCCCAAACAATAAAACAAAGGTGTGCATCACATTTCTGAACTCTTTGAAATACAGTCAATGGCGCCTAAACAAAAAAACAGATCTAAAGCACAATTTAATCACCTCTGTTCATGTCAGCAGCAGCATGTGTAACCGCCCTGCCAGAGATGGAACAAATGAACTAACTGTTCACTTTGCTGGATCAATAAGATTCATAGACAAGCTGAATGGAAGCAGCAGGAGTAAATTAAGGTCAGGTCAGGTCACTTTGGTGTGCACCAAGTTGCCCCTTGGGCTATGGATGGTGCGAACGATGGAATGAATTCTCATACAGCAACCATTTCACTGCACTGACTTGAATGAATGAATGAATGAATGAACGGATGAATGAAGAGCTATTAGTCCTAGAGAGAAATTTGATTCACTCTCAGCAGTATACAATATCCTTCAGACATACACAGTTTTGACATATTTGCATTTGTACATGACAAAAACTGAGATAAGTAGATGAACAGGTAAATAAATTGGCAAAAGTATTTATACATACTCTGATGCTACTCTGAATTAGTAATTCCCAAAAAACAGCCGAGTCACACCAGTCCCTGTGCCCTCCAGTAGGCTTTGCCTATTAGATGCTTACTGCCCGCCACCAGCAGCTGCTCCTCATGACAGATTCTAGAAAATTTTGTTAAGTAACACAGCTTGTGGAAAGACACACAGCTGCAGCAAAGCCTAATGATCCTTGGGATAGAATTAAAAGTTAAAAATTAAAGATGTGCATTGATGTAAAAATGTTTCTTTGCTGGTTAAAACATTAAAATGTTTCCTCAAAGTCCCCTGTGTAAATTTAAGGAATCAACAAGAGGTCTGAATTAGTCTCAGTTCAAAAATGTTGGATGCAGATGCTTTCCCGCAACGCGGAGTAAAAGAGGCGCAGACAACTGCCGTACCGATATGGCAGAGACGGAGAGGAGAGCGTTAACCACTTTCAGAACGGGGAAGCTCTGCGTGGTCTTCACTGGACGACATTTCAGCTACTAAGTGGTGCATTCCAGGTTTGATGCCCGGGGGAAACTTTACTCTGATTTCTATTCTCTCTGAGCTCTAAATGAATCACTCTTACTCGAGGAAATAAAACCGTACAAGCAGCATCACTGCGTACGTGTGGTGTACGGGCTCCGGAGCTTCTACAGCATGAAGACGGAGAATAAAAACGTCACTGCTTAATTTCCCTAACATAGTAACATCTCACTCCAGTATCACGCACAAGCTGTTACAGTATGCCACACCAGTTTACCTACTGGTAGGTTCTCTTTTTATTTATTTATTACTGATTTATTTAACAGAGCTCTCTTCTCCATGGGTAAGACACAGCAGGAGGGAAGGGAATCATATGACACAGATCGTCTGCTGTTAAATTATACAGATAGCTAACTTGCTCAATAAGTCAGCTGCCAACTGAGGAGAGGAGAGCAAAGAACAGTAAGAAGGAGAGAAAAATAAATCTCCTGTGGTCCAAGTACCAGTGAGTGCCCACCCCTTCTAGGTATTCTGCTGTGATGGTAGGAATGGCGAGGTCCAGGCTGATCAGTACCTTAGTTGGAGCTGCCAGAGTCTAACAGGTAGAGCAAAGGAAATGTACATAATAAAAATACTTTATATGATCACCAGATTGTTTTACCATTAATGTGGCTACATTTAGTACATAAGTACTGTATTGATGTTGAACAGGCAAATGCCACAGAGAGTGAAGTGCATGCCAGTTGCAGTCAAGAGGAGAGAAAACATTACATTTACGCTGCCAGTCTTTGTTACCCTTAAATCACTAAAGTGTGCAATGCAGTGTGTATAATTCCTTATTCATTTTTACATTTTCATTTGCTCACACATGACAACTACTGGGTCTGGTGTCAAACTGATGGCAGCAGCAATGTGGGAACCACCCATGATGATGTGCTTGCAGCAATAAAGTAAATGCCACCCATCTTTATTACCTTTAAGCTTATTGTGTTTAGTATGCATGTGTGTGAGAGTGAGGAAAAAAACTGTGTGCGTGCATGCGTGTGCGCATGAATAGTGTGCGCAGTGTACCTCCCAACTTCATTACCTTCCCGTTCCAGTACATCTGAGAAAGTGAGAGAGTATGTCGGCATGTATTTGTAGAGCGAGGCAGCCACATGTGTGGGAGAAAATTTGTCAGTTTGTGTATGTATTGTGAAGCGAAAAAATTGGTCAGTGTCTTGTACATCGGTATGTGTGGAGAGCATCTGACTCTGCAGAGTTCTGAATGAGTTGGAGGGGAAGAGATGATGTGGGCAGGGCAGCCAGGTAATACAGAGCTGCAATAGTCAAGCTCGCTGGAAGCAAAGGGTTGAAAGAGCTTCTCAATATGTAGCTGTGTAATTTTTACTTCCCCACCATCACCACAGGCTTTCTGGAACAGTAGAAGTGTTTCTGGCCCTTCTATCTAAAGGATGTTCTTTTTCCACCACCACCACTTTCCCCTGAAGCAGCCACGCTTCCGTACCGAGAGACACGGCCACCCATTTTGAAGCCACTGCTCTACGTGGTTGTTAGAATTTATTCGCAGAAGGTAAACACAGCTGTCCGCCGCTTGTCATGATCCCCCGCATTTGTTCTCACAAGGTAAACAACTTGGCCACATTATTTAACGTCTCAGACTGTCGACTGCCCAGTGTAGCAGCGTCTAGCGCCTTGTTCTGCATACATTATCCCACCGCAGATCACACTGATCTCTTAGACTACATTTTTATTGTGGATGATAGCCCCGCAACTCACAAATCCATGTTACATTACATTTGCATTCACATTTATTCACTTAGCAGACGCTTCTTCTCCAGTGTGACGTGCAGAAGTGCATCAACAACAGATGAAGAGCTTTAGACACAAACACAAGACGATCGAAGCACAGCTTATATGTCTGATACCACTATGTTGCTGGTTCACATCCCTTAATGCATAGACAATCATAGCAGATGCTGCTGGACTCATTCACGTAGCTGTCAGGAGATCAGGAGAGAAATGGCTCTAAAAGATCTGGGTTTGAGACCCTTTTTAAATGCTGGGAAGGATTCAGCAGCTCTGAAGGTACTCCAAAGTTGTAGCCACTGAGCAATATACTAATAGCTTCAAATAATAAAGTGTAGTGGAAAATTTGCCATTTCCTGGTGCTGTAGTCAAACAAGTCAAAGAGACAAAAGAGTTTATTTGTCACATACATGGTACTGAGTGTACCATGTAGTGAAATGTGTCCAGACTGTGCATAAAAATGTATAATAAGTAAAACAAACAAACAACTAAACAACAAGAAGAAAAGAAACAAACAGCAAATAGATAAATAAGTGAATAAATAAATAGGTAAATAAAATGGTAAATAAAGCTTAAGGTGCACTGGAAAGACAGTGATAGTGACAGTGAGGGCAGCGGTCAGAGAATATTGTAGACCCCGGTTTGCGAGGATTGTGATGGCATGTCCAGGTTCAGAAGTCTTATGGCCTGTGGATAGAAGTTGCTCCTGAGCCTCTCCGTTCTGACCATAATGCTTCTAAAACGTTTGCCTGATTTCAGCAAGAGGAATAGATGGTTGCTGGGATGAGACAGGTCACCGACGATCCTAGTCGCTCTGGTCCTGCATCTCCTGGTGTAGATGTCCTGTAGGGATGGCAGATCAGATCTGGTGCAGCGTTCCGCTGCCCGGACCACTCTCTGCAGTGCCTTGATGTCGCGAGCACAGCTGTTCCCAAACCAGGAGATGATGTTCTGAGTCAGAACAGTTTATACAGCGCCAGAGTAGAACGTTTTAAGGATCGCCGGAGAGACCTCTAGCTTCCTCAGCTACCTGAGGTGGTAGAGCCGCTGCTTTGCTCTACTGGCCTGAGCTCAGATGTGTACAGTCCATGTCAAGTCCTCAGTGACATGAACGCCCAGGTATTTGAAGCTGCTCACCCTCTCCACTGCAGTCCCGTTGATTTTAAGGGGGGTGTAGGACCGCTGCTGTCGTCTACCAAAGTCCACCACTATCTCTTTAGTTTTGCCGACATTCAGTTGGAGGCACCTCCTCCATGTATGCTGTCTCATCGTTGTTGGAGATGAGGCCCAGCACCACAGTGTCATCAGCAAATTTGATGATGGAGTTGGAGGCATGCGTGGCCACACAGTCGTGAGTATAGAGGGCATAGAGCAGAGGGCTAAGTACACAACCTTGTGGAGCTCCTGTATTGAGTATGATGATGCAGGAGGTGCAACTACTGACTCTCACCACCTGTGGTCTGCCTGTAAGGAAACTGAGAACCCAGGCACACAGGTGGCGGTTCAGACCCAAGTCGCTCAGTTTAGTGAACAGTCTGTGGGGGACAATGGCGTTGAAAGCTGAACTATAGTTAATGAACGGCAGTCTCACATAGTTCCCCTGTTTCCTGTCCACATGACTGAGGGTGGTGTGCAGGACGTGGGATATGGCGTCATCTGTGGATCTATTAGGGCGGTAGGCAAACTGAAGTGGGTCTACAAAGTTGGAGATGGATGCTGTGATGATGGCTTTGATGAGTCTCTCAAAGACCTTCATGACTACCGAGGTCAGTGCAACGGGCCGGTAGTCATTTGGGCATGAGGGCTTATTGTTCTTTGGTACCGGGGCAATGGTGGATGTTTTAAAGCACCTAGGGACTGTGGACTGAGCCAGAGACTCATTGAAGATGGTTGTGAGAACTCCGGCCAGTTGGTCGGCGCAGCAACGCGTCCTGTAGCGTGGCTTCCGATTGGGCAGACCAGCGCTTGACCTCCCTCGTGGCCGGAGCCTCAAGACGAGACTTCTGTTTGTAAGCCGGCAAGAGGAACACAGCGTTGTGGTCCGACTTCCCAAACACCGGTTGTGGAACAGCTTTGTAGCCCTGCTCGTACGGCATGTAGCAGTGGTCCAGCATGTTGTCCCCTCTAGTCATGCACGTGACATGTTAGTATAAGTCTGGCATGACTTGTACGAGGTTCACTTTATTAAAGTCCCCCACTACTATGGTTGCTGCGTCCGGATGGTTGTGTTGAGTCATGCTGAGTGCCTCGTGTAGTTCGGAAAGGGCTGTGCCAACGTCCGCATGAGGCGGAATATAAACTGCCGTGGCGATAACCGAGCTGAACTCCCGAGGCAGGTAAATAGGACAGCACTTGATAGTCAGATGCTCCAGATGAGGTGAGCAGGACCGAGAAAGAACAGAAATGCTCTTCACCTCGCACCACTTAGTGTTCAACATGAAACAGACTCCCCCACCTTTGGATTTGTTGGCCTCTGCCGTTCTGTCCATGCGAAACACAGAGAATGAGTCCGACGGAGTCACTGCCTGGTCCGGCACTAGGGGGGTCAGTCATGTCTCGGTGAAACACAGGATGTTACAGTCCCTCACATCCCGCTGGAAGGTCACTCTTGCTCTCAGATCATCCAGCTTGTTTTCCAACGACTGGACGTTCGCGAGCAGAATGCTGGGCAGTGGAGGGCGATGAGCTAGTTTCCGCAGTCTGTTCCAAACTCCGGCGCGGGTCCCCCGATGTTTCTTTGTGCGTCACTGCGGGGGGTCTCGGTCGCGTCCTTTATCGCTATCCACCGTCTGAAGTATCTCGGCCGGCCACGACAAATCGGGTTTGAACAATTCAGAAACCACGTAAGGGATCTGATTCCCAATTTCCCAAAGTGTTGCACTATCATACAGTACCAGTCCCGTTGATGTATGAGGTAATAATAGGTAGTAAATTAAAGAAAAAATGCACAGTCTTCCTGGAGCGATCAGGTAGGCGTCTGGACGTGGCCGTGACATTTTACGATTCCGATGTACGATACGAGTCTGATATCTCCAGAGCTGAACCTCTGTCTGTTTGTCCTTTATGCACAACAGCTTTGTTTTGTTCAAGCCTAAGACAGAAATTTTGGTACTCGGGTACTAGTTGGAGTGTGGCATTGTAAAGTTCATCAAACTTTGGAAAGGTCACTTAGTATTTTGAACATGCTGCTACGCAACAGACATGGCACACACATACACACACTTTTTCTAGCTCCTACACACTGATACATTTTCTTATGACCTACACACATAGGGCAGAGACCACACACATTACTTACTACATGAGGGCAGATTTTCTTGTATACAGGTGGCCCCCGACTTACAATTACCATCCGATAAACCTACCGTAAGTTGAAAATAGTCGAAAATGCATTTACAAACCTCATTTCCAGAAAAGTCATCATGAAGAGGAGAATCAAACAACGGCGACCATGGACTGTTGAGCAGCTGAAGTCAGTTATTAAAAGGAAAGGTGATGTAACACGATGGTAAACATGCCTCTGTCCCAACTTTTGTTGAGTGTGTTGCAGCCATCAAATTCTAAATTTGTGTATATTTACAAAATAGAATTAAGTTGGTCAGTAGAACTATTGAAAAACTTTTCTTTGTATTTTTGTCAGTTACATAAAGGTTCACTGAATTACCATATCACAGATTTTTATTCCATTTTGGACAATATCTCAACTTCGCTGGAAACAGGGTTTGTAATACATCTAACCTACTGTCACACTTTTGGCTGCTTCAGCAATGGAACGGAGGCCGTCTCTCCACCCCCATCTTCAGACTGAACACTGATAGGTTGACTGATTGGCATAGGAACAAGCATGGACAGAATGTAGTTCCTACCTGGACTTCCTATCAGTGCTCAGATCCTCTTGTGAACTCTCCTGCAATCATTTTCTTGCTAAGACGTTGTATTTTGTTTATTTTGAATTGTTGCGTCTTCCGTTTTTGTTTACTGCCCATTGCTAATGTTTAGTGCTAGCACCCGACTAACGGCAACACTCTTTGTCGGAAAAAACACTCAGTAAAGAGTTTTACGGAACTTATTACCGTGGTGTCTTGCAATTGCTTCCACCAACCTGTGCCATAACACCTAGCAAACATCACAGCCTTGGTTAGCTTAGCCAACTTAGCAACATCACAGACTAGCCTAGCCTACCTTACAGGTAATAACAAGCTTGCCGTCTTCATGTTGGGCAATTATCTTGAGTTTCTCCTCGAGAGTAATTGTCTTCCTCTTCTTCTTCTCACTAGTAGCAAGAGACACAGATGGGCATTTTGTACACATGATGGATGCACAAACCACAATGTAGATGGGGGGAGAGTATACAAAAATATATATTCTATATACACTGGTGTGTATACACTAATGACCACATGGCAGACTCAGAGATGCAGATTGCTGCCACTGCCCAGCATCACGAGAGAGTATCATATTGCATGCTGCTTGCCCGGGAGAAAAATCAAAATTCAAAATTCAAAGTACGCTTTCTACTGAATGTGTATCGTTATAACACCATCGTAAAGTCGAAAAATTGTAAGCTTGACCGTCGTAAAAATGTGAACGTTTAAAAGTATACATGACCTGGTTAAACAGTTTGGTGATTGTCTAAGGTGTTATTAAGTGACCTGGGGAGTGCCAGGAAGCTAAACCTAAGTGCACAATGGTATCCCGTGGTGTGGATTTGGTACATCTCAGTTACATAATGTAAATTTCCCTTTCCTTCCTTTACACTGCCTTTGTTTTGTAAAATCTGCAAATAAAACTAGAATTAAAAAAAAAAAACCCTCTTTTTGCAGCTTTGTCCATAAATGGAGCTACGTAGAAGAGGGTTGATCCACCAGCACAGGATGGTACCCCCTGAACTGGATGCTAATGACTTTTTAATAACGTCAAGCCATGTTGAAAAACTCATTTAAAGTTACTGAAGAAAAAAGAAAAGAAAAAAAAACATCTCCAGAAACTCCAACTCCCACTGCTGACCAGATCATCACATACATAGCATATATGCAAAGCTTCTGGTCAATTTTAGCTATGAGTTTAGTTATTTTTATGAGATGTGTCAAATTATCACACACAAGGTTCTGTAAAAATGTTGACTGTAGTGATAGTAAATGAAAATATTCCCTTTTCATTTTTTTATATTTTTAATAACTTAAAACATTAAAAAATGAAAGGGAATATTTTTCAATGTTAACTGATAGTTATTTAGTTGGCTTATGGCAGCTTCAACTCAGCTGTTCCACATACAAGCTTTTTTATCATTTACACTGTATATCATACATTCAAATGTAGAAAGTTATTAAAGCAATGCCTAGTAACATGACATGTAAATTTATCACGTTATTAATTGTTACTTCTTTGTCAGAGTCCTGTTACCCTGCTGAGACAACAGCGAGCCCTCCCCTGGGCTCCTCCTGAAAATGGTCCACATTTGTAGAATGCACCCGTGACTGTGGTACATGGCTGTGTACAGTGTGTGGAAAGACAGCCTTACAAAACACTCCCTTCTGGCACATCTTGCTCTGATACGCACTCCTCTAATACACACTCCGCAGACACCCATCTGCTCTGACACACTCCCATGAAACAAGCTCCTTTCTTCCATGAACAGCAATGCAAAATGCACTCTTGTGAAGCACCCTCCTCTAACATGCACTGCTGTGGCACACGGGAAACACAGCACTCCGCTGGAACACACCTGTGAATGACAGAATGAAAGAATTTATTTGTCACATACGTGGTTACCAAGTATACCATGTAGTGAAATGTGTCCTGATCAGACATGGGACTGTGTGTGAAACACACTCGTGGGAAGCACACTTGTTTCGTATGCACTCTTCTGACACTTGGCAAAGAAACACACTCCCATGAGCGCCTTGCTGCTCAGCATGCCGCCTGGAGGCAGTTTCTGAGTCGTCATCCACGGATGCTCCCAGCGGTGCCATGAGGCTGCGTGACTCGGTGTGGACAGCTGGGGCCTCCGGGGATCCCTTGATGTCCTGCATCCGAATGCGGCGAAAAGCCCCCGGTCACCTGACCGCTGTGTGAGGAAGTGGCCGTCTGCAGGCCTCGCAGAGATGTTTAATGGACGTCCTCTCGGCGAGCAGGGGACCCTTCCCACGCGGCGCTCGAGTCGGCAAATTCTGCCGGTCCCCCTCCTGCCATCTGTTCTTTCCCTTTCGCTCCTTCACTCCCTTTTCCGGCTGCTGCATTAAAGTGTTCTTGTACACCACACACGCGCGCTCACGTGCACTCGTGCCGCACACGGAGCACAGTTTGCCACACGCACGTTGTGCCTTTGCAAAGGGGATCTGGCGCGCTGCGGAGCTGTCCCTCACATCCCGATCCTGTCCTGCGCAACAGAAAAACGACAGCGACAAAATCACGGCAGTGAGCGCCTTTAATATCTGCTCATGCTTTGAGGTTCAGCCTCACAGGCCCGAGCATCTTGACAAGAACCCCGACTCCCCGACGCTGCTCCAGAGGCTCCATCTACTGAGGGGACTGAACCTGAGTGTGCGCATGAGGAACTTTTGTTCGCTGCGCTCAAAAACAGGGCAAAATTCGCACTCGGTGCCTCTGCTAGGGAAGACGCTTTTCTGCCTGTTGCTGCGTTTCGCAGATACGGGGGATCTAAAACCTCTGAAAAACCCCGGTGCTCCCAAATGCGGTACTTTGACGGGCGAAGTAGGACACCGTTACATAAGTACGGAGCTCCCTCGGCGACTCGAGCGCCCTCTCGGTACGAAGAGTCACGGCTTTGTCGTGGCCGCCGCTAATCCCCGCCCGCCGACGTTCGCGCTGATGAATGATTCCTCCCGAGCTCCCATCACGATATTCCATCAAGCGTCGGATTCGGCCGTTTCGACGGGTCTCATTACCTCGGCCAGATGACCTTGCCAACTGCCCGAGTGATGCACGGTGGTACTTATGAAAACGCCACTGCCACTTATGTATATTGCATCCAGGAATAATAATCAGAGCGATGCACAAATACAGAAGAAATGCTATGACATCGCTCCGTCTTTTCAGCTGCACAGCAAGCAAGGCAACAGGTGGTGCAGTGGCTACAGCTGGCAACTTTGGAGTCGGAGATGCAACGTTGGATTCCCATGCCTGCATGTCACTTGGTCAAAGTTCTGGGCCCAAGTTCCTCAGGAAAATGGGCAAATCCGCTGAAATAAATTAATACTGTAAGTCGCTCGAGAGAAAACTGTCAAATAAATGGATAAACATTGTGAATGAATGTAAGCGGCTGCTGTGAACCGCACGACCGTTTGGGAAAGGTTGTCGTCTCAAAACCGATGCACTTTGAAACGTGATCATCAGATGGCCGCTGTGCCATAGCCCTCATTTTTCATCATCTCTCATTTATCTGGCACCTGTGTCCCACATGACTTACAGTTTAATGCTTCATGCACAACAGATTAAATCTCTGGATTTAAACCTTTACACAGCTAAATAATTTTTACTGGGACAATTCAGGATAAGTGCTCTGCTTAAGGATATTAGAGCAGGCGGGGGGATTTGAACCAGGAGCTTCGGGAAGGTTACAGCTCTAACCACTGTTCCACCTGCTGGCACATCGCAGAAACAACAGTTTGTAAGCTGCACGTTCCAACTTCTACGCCCACACATCAGGCAGAAATAAAACGATCCGGTTACTATTTTGACAAGCAGTTTAGTTTGAGCCACAAGTGCTCGGCCGCAGTCCGGAAAAAAAAAACAAAAAACAAAAAAAACATGCACTTTAATGTCAGCCATGATTTCTAAACAGCAACAACTCTGTTGTAAGCAACAGCAATGCCGTTCACGTTGTTCATCACAGCACTTTTCAGCAGATGAACCTCAAAAAGAGAGCAGATTGCAAACTACCCGGAGCCAAAAGCCGACCGGAACCGATCTCGAGATCGAACTCAAGTTGCCAGAATCAGGGCGTGCGAACGGCGCCCGCAACAAACACGCGCGGGCGCAACGCAGCGATAACACACAAAACACTTAAACACACCCAAAGCCGCTCAACAAACCCGAAGGAGTTATGCGGCGGAAACGCCGACGCGCCTGAAGCCCTTCAACACACCCAAAGAATGAGCACAGCCCAAGCATTAACACGCGCAAAACATTAACACATCTCAAGCGTTAACGCACCCGAAGCCACCTGACAATTCGGAAGCATTGACACACCCGAAGCGTTGGTGCACCCGGAACACGGACGCAGCAAAAGCAGTTACGCAGCGGAAACTTTAACACAAACGAAGCCCTTTTATTACTTTCGGAGCGCAAAGCTCTCTTCTGAGATCATCATAAAGTTTCGGTGGTTTTGCTAAGTACCGCATCTCCCTAATGTTACCCTTAAGTCCAGTGTACCGCGTTACTCATGTACATTACCGCGTTCACCGCTTCTGCAAACACTCCATGGTAGAGAACAATAATGAACAAATTAAACCACTTTTATTGCTGCTGTTATGGAGCTTCCATGTAATTATATGTTAATTTATTCCAAATTCTTTTTTCATTTATAGACTTTCCTTGGTTAAATACGCACCGAAATGCTTTTTTGCAGCTAAGATCTCAGCTGCGTTTCTGGATCGCCTTCCCCACTACAGTAAATACCGAAGGCCTCCATCCATTGTCCCCTAATTCCAGACAAATAAAAAGCAGATTAATTTCAGGGTGATTTGTTTGAGGGCAGCTCCATTTCTCCCAGGCATGTCGTGTTCTGGTGCCTCCATAAATGCCGAAGTGGTGCTTCTAGCGCTCTTGGTGAACAAGATGCCGTCCCAGTTATAACTGAACACGCAACATGGGAAAAAGCCCAAGGTGGGCCATATAGGTCAGCAGGCAGCATGGACTGGCAGCTCGATGGCAGGAGTCTTGCTGTTGTGCCCTAGAGGAAGGTTCTCTGGGACAACAGCACCAAACAGTGGGCCACATTTACAGTTGTTCACCTAGCTGATTTACTATGTCAAGCTCTTTACGGCGATTTACCAGTCCATACAGCAGGGTATTTTCCGCACCGGTTTGTTGTAAGCGCAATGATCGGTGTGACTATAGCAGGAGGGAGGATTTGAACCAAGGTCCCTCGGATTTAAGACTGCAGCGCTGCCTACTACGGCGCCTGAAAAATCGAGTGAAATTGTTCATCGGATTAAAATGCTGTATTAAATATTAACATATTGCATTAAAAATAAATATTAAACTACACTATTGGCTGAGAAAATTTGCAGTTATGTGAACTGTATAATGTGGTAAAAGCACGCAGCACTGAACGCAGAAGATGTAGCGCACGCGGAAAGGACCGTGCAGCTTGAACAGATGCTCAAAAAGGTGCATCTCCAGGCCCCGGTTTGTGAAAAACCGATGCGGTCGTCTCCTAAAAAAGACGAATCAGATGCGTTTCTCAACCCGGCAAAGAAATCCAGCGGGTAAACACGCAGCTAAGAAAAAGCGCGGCGAAATGTTCCAGAAGCGTGGAGGGACAAAGCAAGGCCTAGCTCGCAAACGCTCCGCTTCGGTTTCTCGTCGAATTCGGACGTCCGCCGTCATTCCCGTGTCCCGAATATGTAGAGTCCTTCCAGAAAGTTCTGCGCTCCACTTGTGCCCTGAAGGTGGTGCGTCCGCTGCTTCTCCACGTGGTCGCTGGTCGTCCTCCTCTTTGTACAGTTTACCTGCTCCCAGCTAGAATCCTAGATGCCCAGATACTGGAATGAACAGACGGTCCGGTACATCCCGGCATTTTGTTTTATTTTACACATCTTTTATTTCTTTTAAGAAAAGTGTTTGATTAATCAGTGAAATAAATGGTCAATGATGAACTGGAAATGCAGATGTTTAAAGTGATTCTCCAGGACTCAGCTCGCAACTAATAATATAAAAATATGCTTGGGAAGACGCACGACTGCATGAAGTTGTCAAATTCTTGGCACCGGCCTCCTCCTTTTCACCGAGGCCATCAATACTTTTTCTCCACAGCAGCAGAGTGCTAGGCACAAGCACAACTGGCTTAAAAATAAATATGTTTCAGTATTTCACGCCATGCGCAGGCCTACAGCTTTAAATACACACTGGAAAAAATAATGTGAAAATGGGCAAAAAAAAAGGGCGCAGCGGAACGACCGCTCATTCCCATGACTGGACCGCCCCAACACGCCCGTGAAACGCCCCCGCATTAGCCCGGTTAAGCTAACGTGAGTTACGGGCCATAAATGTTGCCTGTTTTCAAAGTTCTCCCGCGCTCCCGAGGCCCGCGTGCCGCTCGCCGCTACAGCGAGCGTCCACGTCTCCATCCGCGCAGACGTGTGTCGCGAGCCGGAGCAGATGTACGACACGATGAGCGTTTCCTGGGCCGCAATGAATCCCCCGCCCGCGGTGGGCTTTCCTTGCCGGAGCTCGCCAGATTTCAGACGCTTGCGCTTCGTATGCGGGCGCCAGCCGCGACGACAGGTGTTCGATCCCAGGTTGGAGGTCTGCGGATTCCTTCCAGGTGAGCTGTTCACAGCAGGAGGCTTCTGATGGAAGCGGAGCGACCCGCTCTATCGAGCCCCGCCGTGCGCCCCCCATCTGCCGCCGAGTGTTTAATGAAGGCCCCGAGTCGGGAAAGCGGTTCTGCTTCAGTCGCCCATCCAGCCACCAGTAATGTTTTAATGAGGCTTTTCAGGGGAGCCTCCTCATTTCGCTAAAGAAACATTCGGAAACGCTCGCTTCATTGTTTCCTCGTGTCCTCCGCCAAGCGGGCTAATTAAAGTGGCTCTGGGACGAAGCCCGGGGATGGCACTTGTCGGCTAACCTGCGAGGACCCCCGACGGCAGAAAAGCAGGGCAATGGCAGCCCTTTTCATAGTTCCGTTTCTTGCCACGATTTATTTATTTCAATTTAATGCACCGGCAACCCTCCCGGCCCCGACAACAAGCGGAGTCCCCATTGTTCTCCCTTCGCTTATTCAATATCTGGAAAAGGAAGATCAGCTATTATATGGTGCTTTGGGGAGCGATTTTTGGGCCGACGTAACGTTGCTCGAGCTCGGCTTTGACGCACAAATCCCACATCGCTTAGAGCGTTTTGCCTTCTGATGGCAGGATCCATGTCTTACATAACAGAACGATCTTCTCCATTTTTTGCCATTTTCCTAGTTCTACAAAATGACACGAACCGGATTTCTGGCAGGTGAAAAAACACAACATTTGACCGGAACAAATTTAGATTGTTAAACCCAAGTGTAAAGAAGGCCAGACTTGCTACCTGTTCTGGGGGTTGTCTGTCTGTCTGTCTGTCTGTCTGTCTGTCTGTCTATCTATCTATCTATCTATCTGGCCGCCCGCCCGTCCATCCGTCCGTCCTGAACTGATACAGTACAGCGGTGAACGATAATCGATATGGACTGGATGCATGGATTAAGCTGCACCCGATAAGGTTGTGATGTTACATAATAAGATGGACAGGAGGCGCTGCACCGGTTTGGGGCCGTGGCCTCACGGTGTGACGGTTGCTGGTTCAAGTCCCACTCCCGCTGTAGCGCCCTTGAGCAGTGCACTTATCCTGAACGAAGGCAGTAAAAAATACCCCGCGGCGCGCATGGGTAAACCACCGTACGGCCGTTCTCGGAGAAAACGTGTCGGCTGAATAAAGAGAGGCGACTCCGAAGGAACGCGGCGCACGGCTCCCGGTGCCGGAGAGCCGATAGACCGGATCGCCGTCGCGGTGCCTCGGCGTGAGCTCATCTCCTCCCGGAGGCGGCCGAGGGAGGGTGTGGGCCAGGGTGCCAGAGCTGTGCAAAGTGACATATTTTACTTTAAAATGACGTCACGGGGGGTGTGAGGCGAAGCAGGACTGGCAGCTTGAAAGAGGGAGGGAGAGAGGGAGAGGGAGAGAGAGAGAGGCACCGAAGTCTCTCCCTTCCTTGCATGGGCAGAGCATCGTCGTCCTCCCTCCTGCTCTCACCGCGTCCCGATTCTCGTCCTGCAGCCGAGCCTCGGTGACTTAAGACTTCCTGTCGCCGCTTCCCCCGTTTTTTGGCCTCTTGTTTGCTCGCAGTTTCAAAAACATGCCGAGGCTTCGGGGTCGCGCGTCCCCGCGTCTGCGCCCCGCGCTCACGTTCGGGCGCACTTGCTTCGCGCTCCTCCCGAGACATTTTTGCGCTTAAACAAGCACGCGTTTTGCGCTCGGTCGGCTTCGTTTCAGCGACGTTTTCGACAAAAGTGCGCGCGAAGCCGGACGCCCTGGACGCGCCGAGATGTTGCTGAGATGTTGCAGAGGCGCTGAGACGCGGACGCCTCCCGCCGCCTCGCCGCCCAAAGTTTGACGGTCGCCAGCGCGGAGGAGCGAAGGAACCTCGCCAGACAACTTGGTAGCGCAGAAGCAGCAGCGGCTGCGCCCTCTGATCCGTCGTCGCCTTCCGTCGGACTCGGCAAGCCCTCGGGGGGCAAAGTGTGCACAAGTGCACGGCGCGCCGCGTCTCTCCATCTTTCCTCGGCGCTTCTCGCCCCGCTCTCGCTGTCATTGGAGCAGCAGCACCGGCGCTCTGGAGGGATTTCATGTTCCAGCACAATGAGCACATTGTCGATCCCGGGAAGGAGCGCTTTCACCTGACTGTTACATGGGAGGATACGGGGAGGACTGCTTTCGGATTTACTGCCCAAAAATGTGGATTAAACCTTTCATTGTGCGCAGGTAAGAGCAGACCCGAGTAACTGACGTCAATCCCCCCAGCAGTGCGTCCTCCGCGTCCACAGCCTTATTTCTAACTACGCCACGAAATGAGTTTCCTCCACTCTTAGTGGCGGCTGCTGGGCTTTTAAACGCGTCTCACGGCGACGGTTGAATACGAGCGAGTGACATTTTTTTCTTGTTTTATTACTATTATTATTGCTATTTTTGTCCATTTTTGTCTTGACAATAATTGGGTTAATTAGAAGATGCGTTTGCGCGCACCGCCGTTCCCCCGTCAACCGCTGGGTGTCGCCAAAAGCCCATTGTTTGGCACCCAAAGCCGCGCCGGCGGTGAGAAAGAAGCGTGAACCCTCGCGGGGAACAGAACGCAGAACAGCCTGGTGCTCGCCCGTGCGAACGGGGTTTGCGCGCAACTCTTGCGCTTTGTGCAGCGAGCGGGTCTCGCCATGAGCAGGAGTTGACTGTTCTCGCCGATGTCGCGCCGCGCCTCCTTTTCCGTTGACGTTCTTCGCGTTTGCAGGCTTCACCTCAGTCTAACTGTACTACGCCGAAACGACTGCCAACAGAAAGTGGACTTTTCGTCCGCTGTTCGGGGCTGCAGAGAGAGAGTCGGTTTTCTCCAGGAATAAAGTGGCCGTGTGTTCTGAAGGCAGCGCTCACGCCCGGGCGTCTTGCGCGCACCTTTACCCTGCGATGCTGCGCGCCTCCTGCTACGAACCCATTTGCCCAAGTCTTTGCTCGCCAAAAAGTAGCACAAACGTCACCACAGTTGACACAAACCTTGTTGCGCAAAATCGTGGCGAACTACTGCAAAGCGAGACACGCGAGTCCATTTGCTGGCGGGTCGAGACCTTTGTTTTTCGGGGTGAGGTTGTTCTGCCGAGACTCTGCTAGGAGGCGGCAGGTGAATCCGGCTCATCCGTAGAAGTTTAGTCGGCCGCGTGAGATCCGGTCAGCGGCCGAGGAGGGACGGCAGTAAAGCTTCGCATGGACGAAGCCCCGCGTAACCCCAGCGGGCCCTCGCGTATTCTTTCATTTCCAGCTCATCCGCTGAAAGTCCGTCCGTGTACTTGCGCCATAAATATGGCACGGCTGCCTGCGTGAGTTCATTTGGGACGTTTTTTTTTGCGCTTTGCCTTCCCTGGAATTAAGACCGGCGCTTACAACTCTGAAAGGACGCAAGGCAAGATGTCACCAATGGAGCCCGCGGGTCGCCACCGCAAACGCATGTTGTCACAAGCAGCCCGCCGGTGGCATTTTTCGAGAAGGTCGGCAAAGCTTCTGAAACCAGACCGGGGAGTTACGATGTTTGGTGATCGCAGGGGAGCGGCGGTGTTCTGCTTTGTACCTGACAGCCATGCGAGGAGGTGTGAAAGTCAGAAGTGGTGCAGAACCTCTCCAGATGCCAAGCAACACTCCAGAAACTCTGGCAAAATACTGAATAAATGTGTAATTCATGCATTCGTTATTCAGAATCCTCTGCTGTTTCGTTCTTCTGAGGCTCAACCATGTTGTCAGGCTGCAAATGCTGAAAACCATCAACCTTTAAAGCAACACCTTGTTCCTTTTTGCTGAATTTAGAGCATGGTGGTGTAGAGAAGGGCGTTCGTGAAAAGCAAATTCAACTCACAAACATCCCGAATTGTCCCTTCCAGTCCAGAGCGCGTGGCCCATAAGGGGGGTGGGAGAGAGGTGCCACCGATTCAATACGAATGAACACCTATGATGGTACCATATGGCTAAGACTTTAAGTTAGATAAGTGGTAGATGGCACGGCATTCTTCGTTTCGTTTTTTTTTTAGTTTTAGGGTACGAGTACCTTTATTTTAACTGTTTTGGGAGTGGTGAATGACGTTAACCGTTTTAGATACTCATCCTCAACAGGTGGTGTCCAGCCCAAGATCACAGAAAGCCAGGGCAGCGTAGAGTGCAGTGCAGGGTGCGGTCTGGACGGGATCGTGTCCAAACAAAGGGCAGTCTCTCTCTCTCACACACACACACACACACACACACACACACACACACACACACACACACACACACACACACACACACACAGTGCAGTTAACTGGCAGATGCAAGTTCACCTGTAACACACATCTTTGGAGGGTGGGAAGAAACCGGAGTGCACGGACAGACAATGGAAGGGTAGCCAAATGGCACACAAATTGAAAACAACACAAGAAATCTGAGAAGCTGTTGCATCTCTTTAAATTATTTCTTATTCTTAATTTACGGGTACAGCAACAAACTCGGCATTTCAGAATTTTGGTCGAATTGGAAGGGATTTGCCCTGCTGTGTAACTTGCATAGCTGAGCAGAGGGATGCTTTCAGGTGGAGGGCGCCTTCATGCCACTGCTCTTTGCTAAGCTGTTTTTTGCAGACCATCCCAAAGAACCCACCGGTGGGCTGTGACAAACGTGCTGAGAAGGTGTCTTGCCTGTGTGCAGGGTGCCAGCGTGGGATGTGCAGTGTGAACTCCCTTAATGCTGAGGTTTAATAAGCATAATCTGTAGGAATGTGTCCAGAGGGAGCGCAGTGATTTCCAGCTCACTGACTTCCTCGCTGTAGATGGAGAGGAGAGGATAAGCAGTATTGATCCTCTGTCAGCTTCTTGTTTAATTTTGAACATTTTTGTTTTACTGCACAGTCAAAATTTGATGAAACGCATGAGTCAGATGTTGTGTAGTTGCACTTAGGCTATTGTGACATTTACTGCTTATGTCTCTCGTGTTGGGAAATGAGACCCGGGTGCGACGAAAAGGTCGGCAGCGCGCTGGGCCACGTCTGACTTAAGGACAGGTTTTCGCGTCACACCAGAGGATTCGGCGAAATGAAAGCACCCGTCTATAAAGTACGATGGCGCCTCATTCTAGAGACACTTGTGTACCGGGGACACACTGGGCCGGCTGGCGGCGCCTTTGATGTGGGCTTGACCTGCGGGTGACAAAGGGGTGGCCTTCTTGTCGGCGCGTCACGTATGCTGGCGGCTCCATAGCAACGGGGGACTTTCACGGGGCAGAGGGAGCGCAAAAGTGTGGGTGAAGATGAGACTCTGCAGAGACGGTCCAGGTTATTAACACAGCGCTGACTGGCAGGGATCTAAGAGCATCATCGCCTTCACTATCCTTGCTTTTCTTCCAACGTAAAGTTAATTATATGACACATTAGCTTGAGGAGCTGAGTAAGGGAGACGCTCTGGAGGAGATCCTGCGGTGAACACGTAAATAGTTCATTGCTGTCGAAGGCTGGCTGACATCAATCAGCTTTTGGCTTTCGCTCATGTGCCTGGAAAAAGGGAGTCCACTGTGCTGAGTCCAGATGCTGATGTGCTGCCTGAAAACAAACTGAAGGGTAAAATGAGAAATTTAATAACGGCTGGACCCCTTTCCACAACGCAAAATGGTGTCGTGCTCTTCAGATATGGGACTGAATTGACTGAGATGCTGAAACCAACCAAGGTGGAAACCAAAGTTCAAGCATTCGTAATGTCCCCTCACAGTATAGCGGGGAAACTCCATTAGCGCTTGAGCCCCGGTAACTAAGAAGTGGTACCTTGTTTGATTTAGATTCTGAAAGACTGTTCAGATTAGGGTTGACCAGGTAAACTGGACCATAGTGGAAGCAGATGCCTTCATGGTTAAGGAGAGACTTCTGTTGTGCTGGTTACCCATTCAGGCCCAGTAGGCACGCTTCTTCTGCATGCTGAAGCCCGGTGCCAACCCCAAACAGCTCCAGCGGTAAAACATCCCACTGTGTCGGTTGGTAAAACTCCGCATCAGTTTAAACAAAGAGAAAAGTTCCTTTCAAATGAAATCACCCCAGACAAATTAAAGCAGTTCAGGGCAGAATCCATACCGCTCGCCATTATTTAACCATGCAAAAGGCAAAAATAGCTTCACAGCCGATTAGTTTTGTCCAAAGCATCCATTTAGATCCAGTATTTACTTGGTTCCCTAGCTGAGCTACAGATTGTTCTGGAAAATCTGATTTTATTTGCAGAAATACATCTGGAGATAGTAAACCTGTTTGGGGCGGAACGTTGAAACATTTTGCCTGTCCAGTGCAACCGACAGCGTTCATAGTAGTGCCATAGTGCCTTGGATCAGGGGAAGTGCCGCAGGTGTGGGGTTTGAAGCAGGAACCTTCAGGTTGGACGCATGTGACCACGCTGCATGCTCCATCGACCGCTGTGTTCGGTAGTGCCATCCTCCCGACCCCCACACGCGCACACACGTTCACCGCCCATGGATAACGGGTCAAGCTATAGGCTGCATTCTTACACGATCCGGCGGCTGCACGAGGCCGGGTGACAAATGAGGGTGAGGGTAAATATCTGCACTCGGCGAGCAAGATGAAAGCCATGTAATGATTCCTAATTCCTAACAGCATTATTATGACTTTACAGCTATTACGTGCGTGATTGACTGCCTCTCCCCGGAGGATCATTAACCCAATTTGCGGTGAAATGGGGGCTGCGCTCTGTCTCCAGGGTCCAGCTCCTCGGAGACCTCAGTAAAGTGAAATGTTTGGCGCTCTCTGCGTCAGAAGGAACGATCTCCGTGGTTACAAAGCACGGCCGGAGGGCGACGGGCTGAGCGAATGTCCGCGAGGAGCAGGCCGGGCGCTGACTTCGCTCTCCGTTCCGCTGGTTGACTGACAGCAGCATGCTGCCTACGGTAAGATACCGCGGTAATGCCCACCCGTGCACCGGTACCCTTTAGCAATCCTTCCACAGCAGCTTCCCAGAATCCCACACACTCTCTCACCCCCACATAATCCCACACACTCACTCCCAGAAAGACTGATGTAGACCCTCATAAAGACACATACACCAAAAAAAAGGTATCTTCTAAAATGTACATGACTTATTATTCATTTATCTGACCCTTTTCTCCAAGGTGACCTAATGCAAGGTCTGTACACTACGTACTCGCACCACTTTACCCATTTATACCTCAAAGTAGTTGTTATTGTATGGGATCAGGAAAAATACCATGGCCAAGGGCGGTACAGCAAGATCTGGGATCCGAACCCCTCTCCTACGACTCCAAGGCAACAGCTTTAATCGTTACATCACCGGCTGCCTCCATAGTCAGACTTCTTTGTGAGATGCATGTATAGGTTTGATTTCTGTGAATGCATTTGAGCACGACTGCTCAAGATGTGAAACGGTTTGCTCATTGTGGCATTTCGCAGTTTGCTTATGAGGAAAGTTTATTTGGGAGTTTCAAGCCCCCAAGCATTGCTCACAGTCATGCTGAAGCTCAAATATTGCTCTTGGAGAAATTAGAGCCGCACACATAACTCCTAGTGAAAATACAGACTCGAGCGTTGCTCAGCATGATTTCTGCAGCTCACACGGTTGCTCTTGAAGGCGAAAGCAAACATTGCTCCCGATTAGGGTTAAAGCCCCGAAACATTTCTTCTGGTGAGGTCGAAGGCCCAAACCTTGCTCCCTGCGATCGTGGAGAGGTTAAAGCTCCTGGACTTTGGTGGTGAAGGCAGCCTCGTTCGGGTATTTTCTGGGAGCAGATGCGGAGCATCTGGTTGGTCCTTACGGAAGACTTGCCTTGACTCGCCAGTTATTTTGAGTGATGCCCTGCCATGTAGAGGGTCTTACCGAAATGGGCATCTTTCAGATGTTTTTGATTCGCAGGTTAGAGCGGGTGGTTTTTCTGGAGGACGTGACTCTACCGGGTAAAAGTTGTCCGTGTCGCCCAGCTCGGCCTCCAAATCGGCAGCGGAGGGCGCTGTGCGGAGGGATTCATTAATAGGCCGTTGCACAGCCCGTGGCACTTACGCTGCATCTCCTCAACTCGTGCACGTCGGCAAAGGTTCGTAAGGATCTGACGGAATGCCGCTTCATCCATCCGTGACAGCAGCTGCGGCCGCTCTTAACGTTCTAATGTGTCCTTTTCGGGCGCTCTTCGTGTCCACGCGAACATCCTGTGCTCCATCAATTGTCGTCACCCCATACCTGGCAAAACAACAATACCGTGTTACATATTTCTTTGCGCTCGGTTCCTGGTGAAATCTGCCTGCGTGCGCTTGCGCAGTCGCTGCGTGTTAGAAACCAGCATGCTGTCTTTACAACACACACGTAATTCATCATTTATGCAATGCCTCTGGTTTTTCAAGCCCATCGGTCGTGTGGATTTGAAGCTTCGCCATGATCCCGTCTTCTGAATCCAATCTTGCCTCCTCCCATTTCTCTGGCTCCAGGACCGAGTCACCAAACCGTGACCAACAGACTTTCATGCGTGCTGTACAGAATCATGCTGTCGTAGCCACATACAGTACATGGACAGGTTTGCTTCTTACGGTCTTAATAAACTGCCATCCTTAGATAAGGCCAGGGCCGGTTTCCCATTTTTCCTGCAAATTTTTTCTTATATCCTTCTGGAAAATGCACTCCATAATGCATATCATTTCTTGACAAAATGGTTGCAAAAATGCAGCATGCAAAATTCGTTTTTGATTGACTTTGTTATTTATACGGAAGCTCGTGAATATGAATGATTTCTTTACTTTTGGGCATTGCTTTTGTCACCGTCATTTCTCACCGCTGGTCAAAATACGGTTTGCTTGTTCAATAATACGTCCTTTGAATTCCACTCGTACTAAGAAATTAAAGTCATATGGACCCAGCTGTCAAAAATAGCAGTAATAACAGCACAGCTACAATACGTTTGTGCCTGTGTGAAGAATCCATTTGAAAAGGTTCTGTAAAAGGTTTAGATTTTCAGAAAAAGAGCATTTATTGGTTTCTGATGCCTCTGCTTTCAAGTTAAGCAGACAGACAAGATAATAACAGGCTTAGATGACAAGTGCAGAGTTTTGAGTTGAGGAACTGGCACATTATTTTTACAGGAGAAAAGCGTATTTGAGTTCATGTCCTTGATAAACTCCAGATTTGGATTTTACGATGGCACGATGTAGCGGTCATTTGTGTGGTGCTCATATCGTGGCAGATTGTCCAAAATGTTCGGGTTCTCCAACCATCTTAGCACGACATATGGGCCCCTCTCATAGTCAGAACTGTGCAATAAAACAAGTTGCCGCTTCAGTGTTTATGGCTCCTAGTGCTCTGTATTTTGGTGTCCTGTACAAATGGGAGCACACGAAATGCATAATAATGATGTGAAATAATAAATGTGAAAGGGTGAAAGGAATTGTCTTGTAAATCACTGCCTGACCTTAACAAGTGAGCTGTACTGTCAAAATGTCATAATATCATCTCGCAGCAACATGCAGGGAGCCGTTCCCAAATAACAGCTGACACTGTAAATAGGGCGCATGCTAATTCAGGAGCTGCTTGGCATTAAGACGCCCGGGTTCGAATCGCCGTCCTGCTGTAGTTCGGCTGAGCAAGAAACACGGTAAAAATTACCCAGCTGCGTAAACAGGGCAAGTAACACAGCCTGTTACGCAACACCGTGAGTCGCTTTGGAAAAAAGTGTCAGATAAATAAAATATGTGCTGTATTATTTCGACTTTCTCTGTAAAAATGTGTGAAATTTGCTGGTGCGAGCCAACCTCATAACACCAAACTGCTGGGCCGAGTGCCCGAGAGCAGATTGTTATTTCGGAAGAAATAATTAGGCCGTGTTTGTCGTTCGAGCAGCGCAGGCAGGGAGCAAAGGGCGCCCGGTGCTGGAGAGGAGCGGGGCAAAACCTTACCGGTCGAACCCTAGATCGAACATTAGAGCGAAGCGCTGAACAAATGTCTGAGAATTTAAAAAAAAAAAAGAAAAGAAAAAGGAACACATTTTCCGGACTGTTGCATAAGACGCCGTTCCTTCGGTTGGAGCTCGAACGATTAGATCGAGACAGAAATGTGTCACCGCTTTACATTCACAAAGCAGCTTATCTGGGCGCCGGCTCTCCGGCTTATTAGGTCGTTCTTTAATAAAGAGGCATTGTGGGAGGAATGGAAATTGCAGTTTGCCCCCGTTTTACGTGAACAGTTTATGGCTGTTTTTTTCTATTCACGGGAGCAGCGTATGGGGGCTTAGATAAATAAATCCCTCTAAGGGGAAGGTCGGTACTTCATCTGCTCTCAGTGGCCTATAGGCCCTTACAAATGAGAAGGACCCGAACGCAGGAAGAGACGGCATCTGTATTCCCGTATAGGTTTGCCCCGATCAGAATGTTCCAGAAGTTCTTCAGCTCATGAGAGATTGAAGACCGGGGGGGCTTTCGTGCATCTGCGGCGTGCCTGTAGCATGCTAGCGCTCCAGCTAACCATGTGACCCGAGGCGTGCAAGAACATTCATCTGCTTGGCAAGGGCTCTATCGAGGGCAGAGCTGGTGGGCGGCTCACTATAGCGGCTGAGCCCTTTTCAAGAAGCGGGCGCAATACGAGGCCGCTACACCAATAAAGCGCGTTGGTCGTGCTGCACCGTGTTGCTGTTAGTGCGCTACCAGCGACAGATAATAATAACTTTTAATAACTTGTGGCCTTTTCATATCCAGCCACATCGCTGCCACTTGGCAAAGCTGTGTGCACGGACAAAAACCGCCATCTGTTAGTACAACAGCCATCATTTGCACCGCCACTAGGCCGGGAAAAGGGTCAATTTTCTATTTATTGCTTCTTTTTTCTTTTACCGGCTTACAGCCTAGAAGAAGAACCGAGCCTCTAAGTTCATTCATTAAGCCGGCATATCGCAGTGAAAAAGCCAAAAAGCCAAAAAGCCAAAAAGCCAAGGTGACGGCGAGTATGTGTGTGCGGGGGGGTCGACTTTAACTACAAAAACCTGCGCTCATTGTTTTAGTCTGCGAGACTTCATTTGTACCCTTATTTTAGCTGAAAGCTAAGCTTTGGCTGCTTGTTGTGTCTCATTTGTAGTTTAGTGGTTTCTGAGTTTTATGTAGTCCCACAAAAAGACACTGTAAAAAAGTGTTGATAGATTAGTGGGAAATCTACTTTTTTATCTGCCGTAGTCACCACAGTATATGTTTTGTGGCAAGATAATACCGATAGTGATTTTTAAAAATTTGTTTCCAAAAAATGCTAAACTAGATATAAAAAGCCATATTAAAGATATTATTCAACATATTCTTTTTTTGCTTCCCCAGGTGTAATAGTTTTTGAAATAGCTATCACATGCAGTAATTTTATGCTAGTATAAATGTGGATTTTATATTTGTGTGTGAATTGTGTTTTGGGACTACCTGGACAGTTAGAAAGTGCACCAGTCAGCAGTCAATAACAGCTGCACAAGTTTTTCATTTTTCAGTTTTTTTTTATTTTTTACATTGTTCCCAAAACCATTACAAGTTACACACACACACACACACACAAACCCGTGGCCTTCCTATTGCAACCGAAAGTATTTGTTATTATTATTATTATTATTATTATTATTATTATTATTATTATTATTATTATTATTAGGCACGTCGTGCAGCTCCTGTAGCTGTCTGATGGCCCTCATCATTTGGATTGGCATGTTGCTAAATTCTGCTTTTTGTGTTGGAGTTATTTGTGAATCTGAACGTGCGCTGCCAAAGAGATGCACAAAACTCCTCCTTTGTTTATGTGATTCAGACAGGTTTGGTGAGCTAAGTGCAGTCTCCCGCCTCCCGAAACTGACACGAGCAACTGACTGATAACTTGCCGTGTTGTGGTCTCGAAGCACAACATTGTTTCGCGTTATTCTTTTACCCCTGCTGCAGCAAAAATACCCAGTTTGTGTGTGAAACTACATTCCATATTAATGTTCATCAGTCTTCCTAAAAAATTCTATATATCAGTCTTGAAAATTTTTTGTTATCTTACATTATCTAATAATATGTGTTAATATTTCAACTGTGCAGGATTAACGTGTTATAGTGAAACAGTACCGCAAGCAGCTCCCAGTCTTGGTATGAAATGTAAGTATCTGTCTCGCTCGTAAATCTTAAGCTCATTTACTTTGATGCGGGCGAAGGGGTTGCGCGACGGGCGCTTTTCGGCAGCGTTGTGATCGCTGCTTTCGATATGTACTAAAGGCGCAGGGAAGGAGCTTCTCAGGGAGATCACGCTCCCGAAAACGTTCATCGCCTTCGCAAAGTAGAAGCGGTTGGGCCGTTTTGCCTCCGGGCCTCCCGGCTCCTCGGCGCTCCTCGGCTGTCCGCGTCTCGGCTGCTCCCATTATTTTGGGTCTGCGTCCTTAAAGGGGCTACGGAGCCCAGTCGACCGGGTGCTACTGTTTGTTGGAATGTTTGTTTCTGAATCTCGCGCCTTCCCACATGAGACCCTGAGCTGATGTACTCTGCAGTAAAAGCTTCGTGCTGTTGCAGCTGTCCCTGCAGGGGAAAACAGGAGTTTGAGGTGTCTGCTGTATGGGTGCATTTCTTCAAGGCACTCTATTTGTACTTCGACCCACCAACAGTTGACAGAGGAGCACTTTTTTGAGGTTGATGGCCTTGGAATTTTCCTTCTAAAGCAAGAAAGCGTCTCAGTGTCTCAGTGTCTCTGCGCCCCCGCTCAGATTTGCGTAAAAGGCGTGAAACTACCATGCTTCGAAGCGCTGGCCTCCCTTTCCCCCCATCAAAAGCCATGCTAGTTTTTTCCATTGCTGGCTGTTGGATGTAGCGGCTGGTGGCGCCGGCTTGGCAAGCCCGCCCGCAGTGTGAATCCACCGCCGTACCTGTACTGCTGTGAAGATGAATGGAGCACAGCCACAGCTTCCCCAGGTGGGCGGGTGGGCAAGCTTGGCTCTCGCCATGTCATCATGGGCAGGCCTGCCCTGCATGCAAACACACACACACACACACACACACACACACACACACACACACACACACTCCCACACCCTCAAGATCAGTGTTCACCTCACCTTACAAAGGTAATGGATGCCTGGAAATCCTTCATAACCATTTTCATGCATTCCTGAGCCCCAAAACTGACAGCTACAGTATTTATGCAGACTTCAAAATAACCAAAGCCTTTTAAAATGGGCACACTAATTCCAATAGTTAACATTAGTTATCATAAGCTTTCCCGGCATTAATTCCTCTTTGATGCTGTGTATCGGTATACCTGCACTCATTCAGCTTGCGTGGATTCTGCACACCGTATACTTAGCTCTCACAAAGCACACGGACGATACTGAATGTTTGTGAGCATTTATAACAAAAAAAAAACTATGCCCGTGGCTCAAGTGGACTCGGTCATCGGTCTGTAGTGCTGCACTGAATGGATGCGGGATCGAGTCCAGTTCAGTCTGTGTGGAGTTTGCATGTTCTTGCCCTGTCTGTGTGGGGTTGCCTCCCACAGTCCAAAGATGTGTGTTTCAGGTTAAGTGGTCACTCTAACGTGCGCCTTGTGGTCCTCCAGTCTGAGTGTTGGACAGTGAGTTGTTCAACCTGGATAAAAATAACAAAAGAGCCAACAAAAAAAGAAACAGAGACTGACCAGATCTAATACGGATCTGAGAAGATGGTAAGTCAGTTTTTAGGGAGACCGGGGCTCTTCGAGGACCCTAGTGCCGTGGTATCGGTTAGAATCTTAGAGTTGCAGCGCATTGCCATTGATAAAGGTATTGACTAAATATAGCTCACTAACCAACGTACATTACTTCGGACAAAAGAGTCTGCTAAACGAATGAATGAAAATGAAAATTTGATGGAGAAGCATCCAAATTCGATGAGAAAATGCCTAGGAGTAAGCCTAAGCAAACAGGAAAATAAATTCCTCGTGAAGCTGAATTCTTGTGGCCCGAATCGGCGCTAAGACCACCACATGTGCGCACGGACAGACGCACGCACCGGCGCACCTTTTCTTGCCGAGCATCGGAAGCACTCAGCGACTGCGCTTCCAGGGCCAGCGGCGCGCAGGAGGGAGGAGAAGGGATGCTTTCAATGGAGAGGCACTGTTTGGCCTTCCTGCAAAAACTCCTGCTTTTTCAGCTCGCTTCCTTTCGACGGCTCTCAGCGCAGCCCCGAATGCGCCGTGACTCATGTGACTCGAGTACGTACCGTCCCCATAGGCATTCGAGGAGCCATGGAGACGCGCCGCTGTGCACTCCTGAACGGATTCCCTACAAACGCTTCTCACCTGTCTGTACCCATGTTCAATTGATGGATACAGGCACTTTTTCACTTGTGATTGTGACTTTCAAACTGTGAAATGTGCTGCAGGTATTATAGTGGTTAATCACCTGTACTGGTTAGCAAAGTGTTCAAACCGGCAAGGTATTCTGAGAAGGGCAGTTGACTTCAAGCACTTCTGGATGGGGGAAAAAAGAAAAACATTCGAAAACACAAGTCAAGGAGCTGCAAAATAGTAATTGTGGCCGCACAGTTTAAGGATGAGAGTGTTTTGTTTTTCACAATGCTGTCCACTCTGTTTCGTGCCAGAAGGAGGTCAGTTTATCCTCCCGCTCAGTGGTTCCCTCCTGGTGTCTGAAATTCACAGCCCTTTATAAACCGATGGACTTGCTTTGGAGCAAAGTGAGCATTTTGGACTTCTCTCACCTTTGCTTCCTTCTCCAGCATAAAGAGATCTCCACTCCCTCACTGGCCGCAGAGCCGCCTCGACTCGGCTGCACCGAGTGCCAGATTGTTGGCAGGTCCGTCTGTTTTTGATCGTCTCTCTCGGGAATCGGGCCAACGACTGGCACGGGCAGAATCTGCTAAACTAAGCAGAGTCCTGGCCGCCTTGGAAGTTCATAGCCGCGAGGGAGGTGACCGGCACGATCTTATGGGAAGGCGGGAAGGTCGGAAAGCTGCGGCACTGCGGTCGGACTTAACCCTGCTAGAAATGGTCCTGCAGCTCTCAGGGAAGGAGAGGTGAATGAACCCCACAATGTTATGCAACAAGGGGATGCAAACCCTGATCATTTTTGCTAGATTTATCATTGGCAAACCTGCGTTGCTGCCGTGTTTGAATGTTCTGTCGCCCGCTGTGTGACCCTTCGCAACAGAAGCCACAAATTCTATTCAGTAACTGTAACTTTTCAGTAGCTGCATGTGATTAAATTTGCCTTTTATACAGGGTTCAGTGATGATAAGTTCTACAGAAAGAGTTTATTTATTTCTTTATTTATTTTTTAATACGGCCTTTTTTTTCAAGGCTCATTGTGTTCAGTGTGCTGGAGTTGCAAGGAGCAGCTTGCATTCCGAGATACCAAGACGATGACAGCAGTTGCACCATCTTGGTTTCTGGAAGCACTGGCTAGTATACGTTGCAAAATTAATACTTGCTACATTATGTTCTGGCATTTTTAAATAAACATCCCTCAAAATCGACACCGATCCTGGAACAGGATTAAAAAACTCTTTGCCCTTCAAAGTGACTGATAAACGTTTCATTTAAAGCTCATTTTTGAAAGTGCCTCTGGAAAGTCATCCCATAAGGAGAGAGGCAAATGACAAATGGTGAATGGAATTCAGGAACAGTTTCATTAGGCAGACATATGGCGAGAAACGAACGGATGCTCCGAAAGCATCGGTTTTCTGCGTAAATACTTCCTGGTGGAGAAATGACCCAAAAAAGAGGGAAGAGCGGGGAGCATAAACATGCTTGATAACAGATGACGTTTTCCCTCTCTTTTTGGTAGGGTGGTAGCCGGTAGGGCACGGACCGGAAGGAAGGGTCGTTCAAGGATATGTTGATAACATTTTTGTTGACGGCAGGGTGGAGGGGTGGGGACAGTGGGGACGCCGATAACACAAGCGCGGGCGCTGTTAGACTGGGGACGACAAAGGTGCTTGCTTGTCACCGATAGTGCAAGGGGACCCAATCTGTGGGAGCATGAGTCGAGCTGATGTTGTGATATTTTTTGTGGAAATCCAAATGTTTATTATGACATAATAATAATAATAATAATAATAATAATAATAATAATAATAATAATAAAGCCTGCATGGACTGGGCTACTGCAGGACTGTGGCAGTGAGGGACCTGCCCTGCTTGAGTGGATTAGCTAAAAATAGGCTCCCGAAATCAGAAGGACTCATTTTGGGAGGGGTGCACAGAACCGATTCAATGACAGCAAATGTCACTCTGTGGAAAGTAGCACACGAGCTGAACTCGTAGCGAACGGTTGTGAGTTTGTGTCCTGGCAGCGATCCGTTTTGTGTCACCCTTCAGCGAGACACAAGCTGAATGAAGAGGTCCATTTTAATTTGCAGCTGGAAGTCACTTTTGGGAGGAAAATGAAATGTGTTGTCTGAGAAACCGAATTGTCGGTGCAAATCATGCGTTTTTCCCCAAATACTGCTCGGACGCAGGCTGCAACCATCATCCCAGTTAGTTTCTGGAGCGATTTGCACGCTGCGCCCACACGGATCAGCTGTAATTCTTCTTATTAATGAACGCTATCGGCCTGCGAAATAGCTCGATAGCCACACCCATGGCTCCTCCGTTATACAAACCACGCCAGCATTATACTTAAACCTTGCCGTAGTGCTCAATGGCTGCTAGCAGAGTCCCACCACTTTGGCGAATAGCAACAATACCGATAAATTTATCGAACGAAACATCAGTCTTGCGTTCCCCATGCTGTTGTCCAGTTGCGTTTGGTGCTTTCGCCTCTCCACCTTGCCGAGCCGGTGTCAGCGTGACGCCTCTGTTTCTGTGAAAGAAAGACCATGAACTTCCTGTGTTCCTCACGTTGCTGAACCACTTTTTTTGCACATTTTTGTGAACGCCGGGCTCTGCTGGGGGTTTACTGCTCTCGCCTTACATTTGGACTGAAGGGACAGCTTCTAAATATGGTGTGTGGTGTCAGAGTGAGACGCGTGAGATTTTGGGCCTGCTGTGGTGGTCAGCTTCCTTATTTACAAAAAAAAAAAAACAAAAACTGTGAACAAATATTCAAGGATAGTTTCTTAAATATGTTCGCACCCTTGGTTTGAAATCCACGAGGAAAACTGCAGATTCAGCTTGCATTTCCTAAATGGCTGCAGTAGATATTTTGCTTACACATTTTGCTTTATGCTCCAAGCCTCTTTGTGGTATCATGGCTTCTAGGATATATTGAGAGTTTTAATTAAAGAGGTACTTAGAATTGTGGCAGGGCTCAGTCGGGGAGCTGTTTGGATCATAAGAGAAAGTTCTGGACAGCTTCCATGCTCCTTTCCTGTAGAATAGGATGATATTTGGATGATCTGGATCTGTGCTGCAAACTCAGAGTCAGGGGCTCTGCTCTTATGTTTGTGTTTATTGGTCGGCCGTAACAACATCGCTATTTCACACAGGGGGCTGTGTTTTCTTTTTCCCAGCATGACCTTCACCTTTTCCACGCTGAACACAGCGCTATTGAATCCTTTCACATTGTTCTGTGTATGGTTGTATCTGACTATACAGTAGTGTCCCAGTTCTTACTGAGATGAAGCTGGTTAATTTATTTCCTTCTAGCCCTCTTTGGGTTTGAGCCTCCTCCTAGCATGAATTTCACATACAACAGATGCACAGGGTGGAGACACAATGGTGTTTTGGAGACACGATGACCTGATAATGTCAAACAGTCCTCATGCCAAAGTACTTTTCTTGCACTGCGCGCTGGTAGCATTTGGCTTTTTGGGTCCAGCTTATGTCGTTCAGATTCAGTTTATTTCATTCCATTTATTTTACTGTCAATGAAATGGCTTATTCCCAAGAACGCAGCGTTTCAAATTTCCAAGAGCTCCCTGACCGTGGTGCACATAGTGAATAAATACACATTTAGCGCATTTAGTTTAAAGTTTGCCGCGGCAGCGTCACAATAGTCGGAGCTGTCACCTTGCGAGGTGGAGGTCACTGGTTTGCGTGCTGCCTCTATCACTCCCGTAGTACTCGTGATCGAGGTGCTTACACCGAATTCCTCCACTTGATGTTACTTAATGCTCAGTGCATGGGCTATGTTCTTTTTCCACGGTAAAAATCGCTCATGTTAGGCAGTGTAGTGTTAATGTGGGCTCTTGCCAAAGACACAGAGCTCCTGAATTGAAGCTAGACCTAAGCTTGTCCTGTACTCTAGATGAAGCACAAGAACAAAAGCTGAGCCATGACTGGCATTTGTAATATCTGCAGTAGGTACAGTGCGGCGAACAAAAACGTGCTTCTGAGAATCGGAGAGAAGCAGAGGTTTACGCCAAAAGGATGCGAGACCATTTTGTAGGTGTAAAGCGTTACACTTCGAACGGGTCTCTTTCATTCATCCTGCCCTTCCTCCCGAAACTGGAGCGTTCGTGTTAATTCTTCTGGCAGCCCTGACTAATTTGCAAGGTGCGTGCTTTGAATTGCTTGTTTTGAAAGAATACAGAAGCACACGCGAACCTGCAAGGCTCTAAGCGAATAATGAATGCCAGGGCCGCCTTTGGAATCCATTGTGGCGATTGTACCTGGGTAGCGGGGCGGTGTCCCCAGCGTCCCGGAGCGCCTTTGAAGAGTCCTGGGCTCCAAGTGTCCTTTGGATACGCCTGTGATTCTGGACGGAAAAACCTGTGAAGAAAAATTCCCAGATAGTTGCCCTAAAATGAAAGATTGAGCACATATTTGGCTCTGATACATGGGCTGGAAATAACGTTGCCTCTTGTGGCATAACTCAAGGCCTCGGCTTGAAAACGGTTCCATTCGCTTTGCAAGAAAAGCAAAAATACAAAGAATGTCTTTTACATCTGTATTTTGGGTGAGGGCTATGGGGGTCTTCCTTGGCCATTTATATGTTTAAGGAGCCATGTCCCCGTGACTTGTGTCCCACTGTGAGAAATTTGCAGTAAAGCCACCGCTTTCCTTTTGTACTGCTCTCCTAGGCTAAATGTTCTAGAACTTTATTTGGATTTATAAAGTACAGGTGGCCCCCTAACTTATGAAGGGGTTACGTTTTTATTAACCCCTCGTGAGTCGAAAATGCGTTTCCACCCAACCTACTGTCACTCTTGTGGCCGCTTCAGCAACGGAAGTGTAGGCGGTCTCTCAAACTCCGTCACCCCGACCGGCGACCGACTGGTCTAGGAGCCAGTCGTGGACGGGATTCAGTTCCCACCCGGACTTCCTATCGGTGCTCAGTTCCTCTCGTGAAAGCTCCTGCAACCGCTGTCTTGCGAAGTTGTTGAATTTTGCATGTTTTGACTTGCGGCATCTTCCGTTTTTGTTTACTGCCAGTTGCTAATGTTTAACGCTAGCGCCCGACTAATGGCAACACTCAGTAAAGAGTTTGACGGAACTTAAACTTATTACCGTGGTGTCCTGGCGTCCAAAAAATGCTGGCAATACAGGCCGCCGTACAGTATCAGTTGTATACACTTGCGACCGCGTGGCAGACTGGGAGATAGGGATCGCTGCCGCTGCCCAGCATCACGAGAGAGTAATGTAGCGCATATCACGAAAAATCAAAATACAAAATTCGATAATACAGTTTCTACTGAATGCATATTGCTATCGCACCGTTGTAAAGTTTAAAAAAAAGCTTAAAGTTGGATCACCGTAAGCCGAGGACCATCTGTATAAATATACGTATTTAAAAGGACTTTTTGAAGAATTCTGTTTTCCGAGAGCTTCGCAGTGGCGAAAATGTTAATGCAAGACGGATATGGTTGTTCGGCTGTCGTCTGCGCAGTCGGATGAGTGAAATGTCACCAGCTCGAGTCAGAAGCTTCTGAGTCATCCTGTCAGAGCGAAGTGATGCTGGAAGACCCCTGCAGTTTGAAGAAGAGGGCGCTTCATCATGGATCACTACACACAATATCCGTTTAGACGCCGATTTGGCGGGAGGTACGTTTCCTCCACGGAATACGCAGTCCTTTCACGAAGTGCAGCCATTCTTGCAAAAATGAGTGTTTAATGACTCTTTTCCTGTGTTGCTCAGAGCTGCTCCTCATGGCAGTGAGAGGAGTGAAGTGTAGGATTTGATAGGGACACAAAATATGGACAGAGAGCATTTGAAATGATGTTGTATCTAGCAGAAGAGATGGACCCTGCTGCAGAATAGGTGTATGAGAAAAAACACTTAAGATCGCGCTTTAGAATAGAGCAGACACTTTGTTGGCCAGGTGTGTTTAATGGACACATTTAACGCAGCTGAGCAAACAGACAAAGCTTATTATATATAAAGTATCTCAATATACGTACTAAGTATATAAATAAATACTGTAACAAATTTTATACAATAAAATAAATATTACAGTTATCCACTATGACAAATGCGTACATACGTATTTAAGCCGTATCTGCAAAGAAATCAAACTTGCAGCAATAATCGTAAAGGTTAGCTTATACTTTATAATACCTGCTGTTACCAGTGCAAAATTTGAACTTTATTCTATTAGTTTGTAGTGCCTGCATGTGAGGGGGGATTGTGTTGCTGATACGGGAGACCTCTTGAGGGAGGAAAAGCCATTTTTATGACTTTATATACAGTACATGCAGACATAAAAGTAAAGAGCAAAGCAACAAAAGGCTGCGATATTTGGCATAAGTGGTCTTGTACAACCATACCACTATCTCTGCAGCTCCAGGAAGGTGTGCAAATATTCCAGTATCTATTAGAATTATGGTGCAAGTGAAACATTTTCTGTGTGTGAAAAATGTTTGTGGGAATAAGTTAAACACTTAGGTCAACCATGTATTGGTTGAGAGTTTCTGCTGTGCGCTGTAATAATAAAATGCTTTCATTTGAAAGATTTGTAAGGGCAATCAGCCTGGGTTTCACGACTTTATAGACAGCACATTTTGCATTGTGGTGCAACAGGCATGTAGGGCAGATCACATACTGCTTCCACTATATCGCTTTCCCAGCATAAAAGTAGTGAAGTGCCACGCTGAACCTTGCACCGAGCAGCTGAGGGGTCCCTGGTGGCACCCTGGAGTGACGTAGGCCCTGCGACAGAATGAGACATTTTGTTCCTGAGAAGCAGAAGTGGAGACGGGGAGGAATTTTGCACGTAAAGAGAACTTTCCATGTTCACCGAAACACAAGTCGAGGTCAACGTTTCACTTCTCCTTCATGTCTTCAAGCTCAGGTGACAGCACCGATGCTTTCTTTGTTTCTGCTGCGAACGGTGCTGAGACTCCATCTTTCCAAGGAAAGGCTCGGAAAGATGAGATTTAAGTCTGATTTAAGTCTAAATTTGCCATTGCTTCATTGTCAGCTTCTGTGTTAGATGCAGATATTTGTCCATTATTTAGTGTTTAGTATCTTTAGCTGAGATGGAAATAAACTCCGAAATTTGGATCTCTGGACAAAATAGTGAGCAAGTTTGCATTCTTTTGAAGTCCTTTCTTTGAAAACAGTTAATCTCGTGTTATCCCGAAATCAGAACGTTCTTAGTGTGAAGCTCCTTTGTTGAAACATGCTGTTTAGGTCCTGCATCCTCGCATTCAAAAATAACGTGAATATGAAAGGATTTTATAATGAATCTGGACGCATTGTGGCAGCTCGTACGTATTCCTTTCCTGCGGATCATTTGTTATTCTGGGTATAATTTGGGGAGTTTTTCTCACCGCTCAATATAAATGAAAAAATCTACCCAGCAAACATTGAGTCTTTTTCTTTATTTTTAAACACTGGCATTATTGATGTATAAGTTCTTATAATGCTGTCATTTTTGGATATGTGTTTGATATGTCATTTCATAAGCGGAGTAGAAAATTGTTTAAGGAATCAGTTTAGAGGCAGGTATTTGTTTATTATAACAATATTTATGAAAGCACTGCATATATTTCATCCCGGAGATTCTTCAGGAGATTCCTTCTGTGTTGCATCAGATATATCAGCCGTTCTCAGGATTTTATGAAAGTGCGCAAGGGATCTATTTTTTACTCTGTTTGTATAGATATGCTGCCAGCTATGCAATTTATTAAAACCTGGTGAATGCTTATATGAGTACAGTGCAGTCACTTTTAAAGTTTCTTGCTGAACGTGAGCAAAGGAAAAGTCGAGCCTCCCGTTCACCTGGAACCTGGTACTAACCTCAGCCAAAGAATTCAAATAATATGTGAGCCATGCAATAAATAATGATTAATAAAATAACAAATATGTGTAAGTCTGTAAATCGGATTTGTTGAGACTGAGCACTGAACCGCGAACAAAAAGTTGAACTAACAGGTTCTGGAAGGTCCTTAGTTCGACTCCCACCTCCTGCTCTTGTACCCTTGATCGAGGGGTTCCCCTTGAGCCGATGCTGGAAAAAGTGCGCTGTTGCACGAATGGGTAAATGATGGCAAATCGTGATGTCATTCAAGTACTCCCCACTATGGCGGATGTGGTATTGGTTTTAACTCATGCAGTTCTTCATGATGGGTTGAAGTCTGAGCTAAGAATGAGCTGAGCACATCAGCTTTTCTTTAGCATTTTAGAGGAACGCGAACACAGCATTGTCTGACCTCCCCCTTCTCCTCTGGGACCCGAACGCTGTTGGCTGACATTTACAATTCCCCACGCGCAACATTTTGTCCCGTCTGCCCCAGATGGAATGCAAACGTTTAAAATCAGAAATACAAATAATACGCTTTCCGTTGGGCTCAAAGAGGTGCGTTCTCGCTTTGGAGCGCTGACCCTTTCCGGGGGAAACCTTCACGATGTGGACTAATGGAGCATTTGTGAATACTGTTGACCCCCGGCCAGCGTCCTTTCACAGGCGATTTACCTCGGCCAGCGCTGCGACCAAGTAGTCTGTGACACCGAGGGGGTCACCTCTCGTGACCGCTGCCTGGCGCAGATGTTCAGTGTGCATGGCGGCGGGCAGTTGTTAAGTGTTGTTCTGGACCCAGTTTTTGCTTCCGCCTGACAGCGCGCACGGTTACGTCACGCTTTCCGGTGTTCCCCATAGTGCCACTGCGTCCCTCACCGCGTCTCCTGCGTGGGTGGAGCGTAGGTGTGTTTTAGTGGCGCAGGAAAAATGAAAAAGGCTTTCCGTGCATTCAGCCCTTGTCCTTGCTTTCAGCTTTTGGGAAATAGACCGAATGCAAACAGCAAAACAGCCCGAGAACCGAGAAGTCAAACAACAGGACAGAGAAATAAAGATGCCCTGTTTGCCTTCGTTCAGCCTTTGTCTTTGTATTCAGGTGAGCTCAGTGGGTCACACGTCAGGGCAGTTGTGCTGGAATACAAAAAAAAGGGCCACGGACACACACTTGCATGCAGTACATGCAACGGTAGAGAATACTTTGCTAAGAGAGTGCTCTTGTGCGTGCGGTGGTCCCCGGACCAAGGGTGCGCTCCTGCGTCAGGGGTCAGCATGTGGGTGCTCTGCAAAGCGCACTCTGATCCTGCCTGCCCACCCAGCGTGTTCTGTAGCTGGCATGCTAAGGAACATAATATTTTAACGTTCGGTGATGGGCTGAGTGGAACTGGCAGAGAATGAAGGCTTCGGAGGACCCAAATTTGAGTGATATTTTTTTCTGTAGCACCCATGATGGAAGCCTCACCCTGGACTGAAACAGTAAGAACTGTTGTTGTACGTGCCTTTTTGATAGGCTTAACCACCTTACCCATGAGCAGTGGCTTCATATAAACCGTTCCTTGGTCATCTTTACTGTAGCCTCTTGATCGGATACTTGTAGAGATGGGTTTGAAAAAGATGAGTTTTGAGACCCTTCCTGAATGCTGGGGTTCAGCATCTTTGAGGGACAGAGGGAGTTCTTTCCACCTGCATCTGTCCGACAACAGGGGACGCATAGAGAAATGAGCTACACGCATGACGCAGTGAGCTGGAGGACCGGAGGAGATACCGATCAGCGTGCCAGCATCCTTTGTTTCGTGCACTCCGGCTTCAGATGCCAGTGTCCGCAGGAAGACGGCGCCGACCTTCCGCTGCGAACGGGCACGTCAATTAATGGGTTGCTCGCTAGTTTTGAAAAGTAATTTCATCCTCCGTGCGAGTTCAGGTGGAAAAAGGAGCGGCGATGAGATCGAGGCCCAGATTGTCCCCACGAATCCCAGGAAGCTGCTGAATAATGCATTTTGTTTACAATGAGTCTGCCCTGCCGCTTGCCAGGTGGGAAGCCTATTGAGATGAGCCGTCCCTCTGTCTATAATTGTGTTTCTCTTCATACTTGAATCCGTGGAGACAGGAATTACATTGGGAGTAACGGATGACTTTGGGCACTGCAGTGAAAACCATTTCCAATTTGCGGTGTTCGCCATGGAGAACTGCCACTTTGTCACCCACAAACAAATAAATGAAATAAAATAAAAATATATTAAAATGTGTGCGTGTGTATGTGCAGTATATCTATATGTGAAATATACGGTTTGAATGCACACAGAAATATGCGAAGACATTAAAAAGATGCGTTCAGTGATTCCTCGCAGTGTCTTTACGGCATATTAAAACGCGATCCCAATGCAAAAGGCCGGTGTTCAAATAGGCATAAAGTAAGTCATTTTGGGTGCGGAACTCAAATATGGGAAACACGAGTTGACACCTAATTTAAATGGGCATGATGCTGTGGTTCCGGCATTTTCTTTGAGAGGAGATACAGTGACTGCGGACCTCGGCAATGCAGTCATTTTGCTAAATATTTTTTTAGGAATTATTCTATTCATTAAAGCACAGCTTGGATGTATAAGGGCAGTCTTTTTACAACAAAAGGACAGGCATAGCCTTTGCCGAGAGCTGTAGTTTAGCACAGTCATTGCAGCAGATGAACAAACCGTTGCACTACATCATGTTGTACTGAGCTGCGCAATAAAAAAAATAAATAAAAGTATGAACCTGACACGTTTTTATAACTGCTTCCTTGTAACATCTTGGCTGAATTTATGTTGCTCAGAAGCTGGTGTTCGAGAAGATGTGCGACTGTGCCGCAGGCTGCAACAAATTTCTAGCTGTCATTCATCAGAACACCTGGACCCCTCGTAGGGCAGAACACGGCAGTTTGCCTAACCTGTGTGCACGGGTGCTGCCGCTCATAGCAGCATCCCGAAATGTACAGCGCACACAAATCCGTTCCTCACTTCTCATTGTAATGTATCAATTGCCAAAATTGGTAACAAAAACGGCCAGCGGGTGGCGCTGTGGTTAGAGCAGTCACCTTGCGGTTGCACTGCTGTGTGTCGTCCAGATCCGGGTACTTGCCTCAAAATCCTCCGGTAAAGGCAGTTGAGCGACCGCTAGGGTGGTGTGCTGTGGCGAGCGACAATAACTCACGTTTTGGTGCCGAGGCGGCCACGCCGCTTTCCTCTGACGGCAGCCGAGCCCTTCGCCTCCGACTGCCGAATTGACGTTTTTGTCTACGGTTCGATCAGCGAATCTGCAGTTGATGTTTTCATCCAGAGGGCTGAGGGAGTCTCATGTTCTGCTGCAGTAACATGTTATTAACCTAACTTGAGAAAATTGAGCTTATTACTTCACATTATTTTGTTTTCTTCGCTGTTGTCCCCATGTTTAACCACAGTGTGCCTTTCTAGCAGTGTCTGTTGGTTAGGACAGGATGCCCTTCAATGCAATGTATTAAATTGTAAGTGTAGCTCTACTTCTGCTTATATATCTTTACTGTAACAAAGTGCTGCTTTCACATTTAACATCAATGCAATATTTACTTGGCCCCCTTTTCTAGAACCACCGTCACTGAGAGGTTTGCCCGCTAAACTCCCTAACTTTTTCCCATTTGTGCGGCCTGGTCATTCTTACGGATTAGGGTTGGGGTGTTTTCTACAAAAGTGGCACCAGGGATTCAAACCCATTCCGTTCGGGCGCGCAGTAATAACTCTGCCCCACTTGCTGAAAGAAAACAGAAAACATTTACAAGGCCCAGTTCAAAACTTAACTATTATTAATTCTAAATAATGGGAAACAACTGAAAAGGATTTTGGTTGCACTTGCAGGAATTGTTCCAATGTCCTGTTCAAAATATGTGGCGTAATTTACTCGGTCGTGCACACCAGGATTCAGTTTTGCGTTGTGTGCAGTTCGACGGGTCTGCTGCATGCACAATGTGTCCTCTAGAGAGGACAAAAGTGAATGACCAGGATGCCAGAGGCCGAACAAGTCCCACGGATACACAGCATCCCTCCTGACTCCTCAGACCAATAGCGAGAAGGTGTTTCGGGCTGGTGGGGGAAACGACAGAAGGAAACGATGGGTAGAATCGTACAAGTGCCAAGATGGACAAGCGAAGGCCTTCGGATTCTCAGTTTGTTTCCAACTTGTTCTCCAGCGTTTTGTAATTTAATGACTCCAGGTAATGCCTCTAAATTGGCCCTCGACGTGAGTCCGAGTTTCCCAAGGACAATATGGATTACGGATTTCTGCCAGCATAGCCGTACCCACGAGGTTAATCCCTCTGCGAATCGATAGCCTCCCCTGCCCACGCGGCTTCCCGCCAGATTTAACCGTCTGAAATCGATGTCTGCTCGCTTGATACTATGAAAGTTTGGAGGTTTTTGGGTCACCCTACTTACTGAAGGAGACGTCTGGTTTAAAAAAAAAAAATAAAAATGGAAAAATGTCTTTTGACAGACTTTATTGTTTGTGTCGGAAACCTTTATCCGTTATTCCGGACTTCTTGTGAGGTAGGAGAGCCAGAACGTACAACATTTTCCATCTGAAGAAAGCGCCGCAACCAGTTAAAGGTCCGGACCACATCGCAGGCGGCACGCTTCCCTGGTGGACACCAATGTGGACTTTCTGCCAAATTAAATAAATTCAAAAATGGCAACTGAATCCAAGATTTCCACATTGATTTTTACGCAAATATTGTGATCGGCTCCAAAGATGCCGAAAGGAGACAAACTGGCTTCTGGGATTAATGCAATGCTTTGCAAGTCCAACAACATGGATTTAAAATTCAACACATTTTTATTTAACACATGCAATTATTGCTTTCCAATGAAGTTCCTCAGGGACCAAATGTTACTGTGGCTCAAGGAAAACAACTTTGCCCAGATTGCTTTGTGAAGATTTGCCATAAATGTAATCGGTTGTGAAGATTCAAGCCACGCACGCTTGAATCTTCTGGTTCTGCTTTGCCGTGTCGACAGCACGTGGGTCTGCCCTAGGGGGAGCAAGATGTCGCACTTCTGTCACAACGCAAGGGTGCGTTTCCTGACCCACGTTGGTGCTCGCAGCAAATCGCTCTGAGACTTAAATGAATTTGCAGCAGAATAAACCAGCCAAATGAGAGGCGCATCATATGTGCCGCTCACAATCCAAAGGCAGCAGATGATAGAGACATAATCTGTACAGAGGAAAATCTGTTGCAACCTTTAATAAAAGGCTTTTCAAGTCTGAGATATTTAAAATGTTCACGCGGTTGAAGATGGAGCAAACGTAAATGTCGGTGAAGTTGTGCCTCGACTTACAAACAAATCTGAGTTAAGAACGGCCGGCTTGTAAGCCCACCCGAGACGTTACAACCAGGAAGACCTTAATCTCGTAATTATGCATTATTCACAGTTTGGTTCTGTTCAAAAATGACATAAAGCTGCCATAAATGAGAACGTGAGACTGAATTCCGTTTTTATCAACAACTCATAGGCAGAGCACAACATCCCAAAATGCTGAGGGCACTGTTTGTGAGGCAGTTGACATGCAAACAGGACGGTGGTTTATTTTATTGCTTTTTGTTAACTGCGTTGCCGTCGGTGCCATTTCATCCCGTGTTTTGTTTCCGCACTTGAGACGCCACGGGACAACGGAACAGTGGCGTGAAGACAGGAGAGTGAGTCGCAAAACCAAAGTGTTCCACCTCAAAAGCCTTGCTCACCGATTCATTGTGCAGATAAGTTTGTCAACATCTGGTTGGCAAATCCTAGCCATGAAAAAAGCATAATAATAAGCACGGAGATCTTTTTGCTGCGTGTTTTCCGTAAGTCTTGAGTACGTATGTGTTGAATAAATGAAAAAATAATAAATAGAAAAAAAGGCTGTTTTCAGCTGCAGCAGAGAAATTTAAGAAAAATGAATGGTGATTAAAATGTATACATAAGAAGGGAAGTGTTTGTATCTTTGACAATTCCCCACTCAAATGTTTTTGAGGTATAAATGTATAAAGTTAGTCAACATAAACGCATAAGCTTTGGCCACTTGTGGAAATGAATTGCATCGAGCTTCTTCTCTTTGACCTTGCAGTTCGATGCCTGCCGTGAGACCAGGGAGCCTTCTGGGGTGCCACACGTGGGTCCTTCTTGCCATGATTCACCTCACTATGGACTTCTCTGCCTGCAGTCCTACGCCTCCGGGGCCGGGGGCCAAACTCACGCCCAGGTTGGGGCCGAGGCTAAGGGCTAGCCCCACGCTGCTGTGGGAGGCCCCGAGCAGGCCGCCATGGAGGGCACACGGGTTGGGATGGAAGAGGGGTATGCACCCCCCGCAGCAACCCGGCAGCAAGGCGGGCCAGAAGCACAGGGGCCCTAGTCACAGTGGCCCGCAATGCGAGGCGTGCCAATTGCAGGCCTCTTCTGGTGACGCCTTGGACTCGCTGGCACCCCCAGAGGGTCGGGGTATGGACACGGCAGCCTTGCCCCTGCGGCCACGTAGGCAAGTCAAGTGGGACCCCTATGAGAGGTCTCATGACAGCAGGACGACAACGGTGCCTGGATTTATCGACTGGGGGCCAACTGGTGGTGATGACGGTGGCGAGGACGATGGGCGTGCGGTGCCCAACTCAACGACTGCCGCCAAGGCGCTCACCACAACCACGGCTGCCCCTGTCACCACCACCACCACCACCAAGAGGCCCAGGAACTCTGTGGTGAACTATGCGGTGACTACGGCGTATCCCAGGAGGCAGAGCACGACGCCACCCAGTGTCAGCTTCGGGGAGACCGTCAAACCACCAAAGCCATTCGGAGACACAGCAGGTAATAACAGCACTTGCCTCTGTCTCACCTGACAAAATGCTTACCTGATTACCTCCTTTGTCTGCCTTACCAAATCCATTCCTAAGCCTTAGGTGCTTGTTTTAGTTATCCTGGGTTGTGCTTGGATTTCCAGATTTTTAACACAGGTTGTGTACCTGGTACTCTAAGCGCATCTTTATGCAGTATTATACTGTTATTGATATTAATATTGACAGCTCGAGCTTTGCTCAGCCCTGTGTACCCTGGATTTTGCTGTAACCCATCTCTTACTGTTCTAATCCTGCTACGCTGGGCTGTCGACTGAATAAATTAAGATAAACGCACAATAGTGGGCGGCGGGGTGGGGTCCGGTACAGTTTTCTTCCTTTTTCTAATCGCAAGAAACAAACTTATTTTTGAGGTCATTGAGGTACTACGGTCAAGTGCTTCATTCATTTGATTTTTCCTAAACCTTAAGTGGGACTGAATAAATGAGCTGTGAACCTATGTTTTCGTTACTCAGCCGTTCGTTCATTTCTAGGCTTTCAGCAATGAAGCACACAATCACTGTAGCAACAAATGGAATAATGCCTATTGTATTAGAAATGTGAATAGAGAGGATTTTTTTAACCTTTTTTTAACATGGAAATTGCTCGAATAGCGATTAAAACATGAGCGCCACATAGCAAAAGACGTTGAAGCGAAAGGGTTTTTGATCTACATAATAAATGAATAGTGAACAAAAAAAAGCAGAGAAATCCAAATAACAAATACCGGGGCTAGGAAACCAGTGCTTTGCTTTCCGCAGCTTAACAACAAGCCTGAATATTGCAGTTGTTTAATTTGGGTTTGAAAATAATGGACGCTTAATGTTTGACGACTCACAAGGCCAGACTTAGTAAGTTCTTCTCTTCCACAGACAGTTTTGTGAGGAAAAACTAAATACAAGTACACTTTACATTTGCCTTAAAGGCATAACGCAGAATTAAAGCTGTGGCACTTGCGTGCTTTCGAGTCACCCTAATAACCCCACTCCAGAGCATCTTCCTGACTGCACCGGAATGAGCAGTTATGTTGCCTAAATGTGCCTTGAACCATTTTATAAGTATCATAATGTATGCCCAAGTTCTTTATTAGTAATCTGCACTTGCTTGCTTAGGACAGTTGCGGCCTTTAAATGCGGAATAGAAAATGGAAAGAAGTTAAAATTGGCAAATAGATTTTGAGGATTCCATGTGATGGGGTTCATACATATTCCTTAGCTAAATTCATTCACTTGTTAATCAGGTGGCAAAGCAGTCGAGGGATCGAGCAGCGGAGACTTCTTCATTTTCGCAGCGCATCGGTGCTGCCCGAGATGTGTTCGTGTCCCAGGTTTTGTGCGCCTGTCACAGTGATCAATATGATGGGTTTCTTTGGGGGGTACAAAATTGAAACCATCCACGTGAGTTTTTATGAAATATACAATAGGGGATATGGAAACTTTGAAGTGTTTTATATCAACCTGGCATATTGCAAACTTTGTACATCCACTTGAGTAGCGAATGATGCTGAGCAAAACTTGAGTAATGAGGTAGCAGAGAGGAAAGGTGCTTAAGGATGTCAACTTGTGGCCAGAAGGTTAATTGTTTCAAGTAGGCTCGATGCTGCTGCAGCGCCCGTTGGCAAGCTCCATACCTTCAATTTATCTATTAGACATATAGATATAGATCATCCAGCTGTTCACATTTGCATGCGATGCCTTGAAAAAAATACTCAGAACCCCGTATCGACTTTGACTGTGTTACAAATTATACTTACACATATTTTTCCTCGGACAGTATTTTTATTGTGAACCGATACGCTTCAACACTACGTTTTCAGAGAAAAAAATTGTCTGAAGGTATTGACTAAAATATGCTGCTTGCATAAGGCTTTCAAACCCCACATAATGATTTGGTAGGGCCATCTTTTGGAATATTTACACACCGTTCACCATTTTCCTTATTCGGCTTGGCAAATCTTCAGCAGATTGGTCAGGTTGGTTAGATGATGCTTTTGCACCCTGATTTTCAAATAGTGCTGCAGATTCCTAGTGGGATTGATGTAAGCACCTTGACTGGTTCACTGTAGGAGATTCCCTTTTTGTTTCTGAGCCACTGCAGGGTTGCTTTCGCCTTGTGCCCAACGTCATTGTCCTGCTTTCTACCAAGCCTCGGAGACTGATCCAGAATTCCCTAGTATTTTGATCCATCCGTTCTTGCTTCCGTTGTGACAGGCTACCCACTGCTTGTTGATGAAATTTATCCCCACAGCATTATACTGCCGCCACCATAATTCACTCTAGGGTTGATGTTGGTTGAGGCCTGGCCAGTGCTAGGTTTGTCCCACATATAGCGTTTTAAATTTTAGCCAAATAACCACAGAACGTTTTCCCACATCTTATCTTGTTCATTCGCATACTTTGATATAATTACTTTCTTGGCACCCTCTCATACAGGTCAGTTTTACACAGTACTGTTGATGGTGGATGGTTGAACCTTTCCTCCGCTTTCAGTCAGTCACTCCTTCAAAGTGATTGTTGGCCTCTCCATAGCTTACCTGTCTCTGGAACTGGCTCCCTCACCAGCAGGCCACGTGTTCCATACTTGGTTGAAATTCCATATGGCCCACTAGTATTTTTATTATACCAAGCTCCTTTTTATTAGATTGCATTATTGGTATAATTTGTGTACATACTGTACTGTATATGCAACGTTGTTGCGGAGCTGAATGATTTTTTGCTTTAAATTTATTTGGCTTTTATTTTGCTTGCAGCCCTCCTAACCAGCAGGCGGCAGCCAAATTGAGTAAGATAGTGGCTGTCAATTAAGCCCAAACCACCAGGAGGTGGTGTTCTAGATGTGTCCGGGGGACATGACTGGCACTGTGTCAGGAGACCAAGATAAGCCTCTGGCTGCTGAGCTGATTTTGTCCGCAGGAATTGCTGGCAGGTGCCAAGGCTGCCCTTCTGCGGTTCAGGTAGGCGTTGGGATACACACGGGGGCCGCAGCGATTTGGAATTTGGTCTCTCTCTACGCCCCCTGCTAGGGGCTTTGCCATTTAGCCGCGCGTATCCGCCGCCGCCGCCTGAGGACGACATGTAATTACCCAACGCGGAGAGTGGGTGATGATTCTTCAAGGTGATTCCTCCCCCGGCTGCTCCCGCCCCTCCCAGGACTCCTCAGGTGAATCGCTGTGGAGAGATAAGAGAACAAAAATAGACACACGCTGGAGATGTACAGGTAGATACTGTCAGCTTTTCGAAATGACTAATTCCGCCACCCGATATGTTCCTCTTTTAAGCCGGCAGGTGTCTACAGATGTACCTGTGAAAGATGGCTGTTTTTCATAGGCAAATATGAGGTCATCTTCTGGACCTTCTGGTAGGTTCTGCCGATAAGTATCTGTGTCATCGAGGACCCACTTATGTTTATACCCAGGCCAAAGCAAACTATATGCAATTTAAAATGGGGCACTAATTCAAGACAGACATCCAGATACATTGGCACTTATCTCACAAATGGACAAGTTATAGATTTTCAAAGATACACACTTTTTTCCACTTTATTTAATTCCATGTTGCTCGGTCCATTTTACTTTGGGACAAAATGAGTGAACGCGATCAATTTTTATGCACCGAGCAGATAGATGGTGATAAAGAGCTCCCAACAGAACAGAAGTGTTGAACTGTCTTAATCTAATTTAGTTCCACAGTGCTTACAACCCATGTCTGATGCTGCAGAAATTTGGGGATCAGTAGACAGCAACTGACATTGGACAGGACTTTGTGGAGATGATTTTTTAAAAACATAATGTTAAGTTAGCATTAAAGTAACTACTTCTTTATAAACTTTAAAAACAAAGAAAAAGTATGAATATATTAAGTACAGCTGACATCTTCACGGAACTTAATAGATAAATGAAGGGAAATCATTATTATTTTTATTTTCTTGGTTATGACATCGTAGTAGAAGAGATTTTATGTTTGTTAACAAGCCTGGTTAGGAGCAAACTCCGAATCAGAATTGTTTGTACCTGAGGAGTGAAATCACCTCCGTTTGTTCCATTGTCAGAGGTATTCTGTCTGCAATGTCTGCCTGGTAACTTGCCCATGCTATTTTGGATTGCCACAGAGGGGAATTATTTTTAGACAGATGCACAGATATGCTTTATTGATCCCAAAGGAAAGTGCACAATATGGCCATTTAAGTCTTTTGGATCCTTCAGAACATTTGGTGCAGTCCTTTGCTGCTCTTCCCGCCACTCAATGTGCATCAATTGCTCCCTCGGCTCAACCACCTCCGCAACACCCACCGCCTATAGAGGGGCGGCCCATGACGGAGTGCAAGGGAATCTTGTTGCTCACCGTGACTTAGCGTCTCTGCCACTGCAATGGGACAGAGATTTATGGGACTCCCGGGTCGGTGGGTGACACTCGGCACTGCACAGATGGGCCTGTCCCATTCATTAGAGGCGCGAGATGATTGCTGCCATGGTAGGACTCACAGACAATCATTATGGGCCTGCTGGCATTCTTTGGGTTCAAAGGTCAATCGATATTTCAGACATCCAAGGTTAAAAGAGCAATGCCTTTCCTGAAATTTGGAACTTCAACCATTCCTGACCCTTAACCGCTGCTGCTTAGCTGTGCTGCCTTCCACACTGCAATGAAATGTGCTTTGTGTGGCTCATCGGGGATCAGTTGTGTACTTCTGCGTGAACATTCACCCGTGCATTCTCCCAGCATGCTCAGGGGACACGGTTCGGCCCTTCCCGCTAAGGAGCCAGTTACCATGGTAATGAAGAAGTCTCGATGTTTGCTCATATTGTCCTATAATAAACTCGGTGGAAGTACGAATCTTTACCCACCCGAAGGATTAATCTTGACTTCAAGTCATGATCCAGAGTTCTGTTGACAGCAACGCGCCGTAAAGCTCCGCGTGATTAAAGTAATCCAGCCGGGGAGCGGCGACGGCATCGAGAGCAGAGGCGGCTTCGGCCCGGGTGTCTGACGGCTTCGGCTGAAACACCTTTTTGGCTGCTTTTCCTTGCGGTCTCCTTGATCAGAACTGCTTTTGTTTCCCAAATCCCTTTGCTCACTTTGCTTAGTTTTTCCACAGGCAAGGAAATAAATGCTCACACCCATGTGCAATTACGCACGCACGCATGCAGATACACCTTTTGACATGCAATGTCATGTACACTAACAGTCACCAGGCCAACTGCACCTGCTCGACGTAACTCCCTCTCTAACAAAACACCTTGCTAGAGCAATACCCCTTTGCCACAACCCCCCCTTTAAGCGACTGTTTGAAAATGATTGATGGTAGGGAGAGACACACACAGAGAACAGAGAGAAGAGCCTGTGAGCTCAAGTCCCTACACGAACTCATCCGCAACACCCCTGCTCAGGCTAAAGAGTTCCCCTCTCCATGTCTTCTGAGTAAGAGGAACCAGACAGCAATGGCAGCAGTCATTTTATTTCTTTGATTCGATGATGCTGGGTGTTTTTTTTTTTTTTTTACATTTTAAAGCTTGAAAACCGGAATGCGTCTTACAGCCAGCGGGGGTCCTACAGCAGGTGATGTCATTGCATGCCGTATCGTTCCGCTCATTGCCCCGTTTAAGCCTAGCGTAGTACTGTATGTTGAATTCAATCTTTCTTTTGGAGTGCCAGTTAAATAGTATTTCAAAACTATTTTCTTGTTTGCCTTAAACTTGATGGCTTCTCGGGAGTAAACATGGGGGCATTAAGCTGTCATTCCAGAAGTGGTTAACATAACCCATTTGCACGGTGCGACTCCACGTCAAGGTCACAACCCAGCCTGAATGAAGGACCTTCACGGCACGGCGCCCGCTTGCCATTCCCCCTGCGGGTTTGAAACACCCCGTTTAAGGAAACAAACGTGATGGGTGGTGGGTAATGAAGGGCGACCTTGGCACCTCGCCTCTCCGCCATCTAATTTTAGTGCTCCACCATTTTGGCTGCCGCTTTTATTTACACGCGAGGCCTTCTGGGCAGACACCGGTGGCCTGTGAAACATCGAGTGCCCGGATGTAGGGCAGCTCCATTTTCTGCTAAGTGGCGCAGGTCTCTATGACTGAAGTGCGCAGGGCGGTCCGTGACATCGCAACGCCCAAGTGTTTCCGGTAACCGGCTTTGATAGTTCTCCTTCTACAGCCACTTCTTCTTCTCCCGTTTCCCTTCTTCGCGTCGCCAGGCGTTCTGGACGGCCGAGGCTCCACGGGCACCGGGCGCAGGTTGATACCGTGACACTGGAGCTAACTGGAGATCGGCAGCGATTGTCAGCGGGTCTAATGGAAGGCGTCCGCGGCACAGAGATAATGTGTGAGGCGGTGTGGGCAAAGAAGAGCAGCGTAGGGGGTGGGCTTGGCCCTCATATCATCCTGGACTTCAATGCATTATGAACCAGGAACGGATCCAGGACATTTGCGGTCCGTGACGTCAACAGGCCCAATTTTCTTATTTGTTCTTAATTCTAGCGTGACGCTCCGCATAGGTACAGTGCCAAAAGGACACACTAAAAATTTCGACAAACAAAACGAAGGTTTGAAAGAAGCTGAAGCTGCCCGTTCCATGCACAAATGGATGTTTTCCTACCTGCCGCACAGCATTTCTGGACAATTTGATTTCATTAATAAAAACCCCTCGCAAAGTGATGTCTGTATGAAAAATGCTTTAATCCAGCAAACAATTGAGCACATTTTGATGACGTCACTGCCTCGGGAGTCAGAGGATGCGGCTGTGCACAAACATGGAAATAAAGCAATGAAAGTAAAGTCACGAACATTGTTCGGAGCTCGGAGGGGATTTTGTCGTTCGGTGATCCGCCTTTTGCCAGACTTCAGCCAGAGCGATTCAGGTGCCTCTAAGTGTAGCCTAGCGACCTGCGCTAGTTGGCTTGTGTGAAAGCAGCTGAATTCAGTGACGTGCGGAGACGCAGGGGGTCGTTTCCAGATGCTCTCCGGTAAGACAGGAGAGAGCAAATGTTTGTGACCCCTGGCGGCAGCAGAGCGAGCGGGCAGGACCGCCGCGTCGTAGCGCATGCCTCCGAGATAGGTTATAACTCCACATCTGCCTGGGGAATTGCTCCAGCCCGCATGTAAAATAGTGCCATTACATAAGCGTGAATTGCATGCATTGTTGCTCGCATCCATAATTCCCACGTTACATAAATGTGCTCGTGCGCGAGCTGGATTTCTCGCAGCGCCTCTTCAGACCTCTGAGCTTCTTGAGATCAACATGCTTTTGAAACTAGAGGATTTTTGTTCCATGTGAAAACAAGAATAGCTTACAGTAAGTGAGCGTCAAAGGAATAACTAAATAGGCAAAGTTAGCCCATTGCTATGGCCCCCAGGCACAGAATGTTGTCTGGTCTTTTACTGTTCACATTAGGCAGGAACGCACGATTCACCCTTGATGTGGATAATTTCAAAGTACCATGTAAAATACTGTAATTTCCTACCTTACCTTTAGCAAACAGCATGCACTTTCAGGAAAAAAATGTCATTCTTATGAGTACAGGTTAACTCATAATCCATTCATCCATCGGTAAGCTGCTGTCCAATGCAGGGTATGATTCAAACTCAGAGGCACAGAAATCTGACATGCACCCGAGTGCTCACGTGCACACGCACACACACGCAAGCAAGCAAAGGGCACCAATTTTTGTGAAACACATGTTGTTGGACTGTGGGACGAAATCCATTTAAACCCAGGGAGGACATGTAAACTAGCTGGTGAGCGTCAACCCTGCTGTAAAGAACACAGCTTTCATTTACTGTACGTTCAGGAAAGCAAATGTGTCAACAGCAAGACACGCAAAACAGCCACTGTGCGTTGCCAAGACAACATATTCTTAAACATGTAAATGCTGTGTTGCCTGCCTGTCTGCCTGCTTGCCTGTCTGTCTTTCTGCCTGCCTGTCTGTTCATCCATGCATCCATACAGAACATCACAGATTGTACTATGGCTCTTAATGACTCTTTTAAAAATGAATTCCTGCCTGCATTCTGTGCCGAATGAAAATGAATAGCCGTCCTTGGAAAGAAGCGGTGCCATTTATATACTTTTGAGAGTTCGATGTTGTACCACGTTACATTGCAGAATGCAGCCATCTTAGGCTTGCGGCCGAAACATCAACCTCCGCCAGACTGAAAATGAACAACTCATTTCCAAGCCTTATATACTAGAATGCTGTATTTACCTTTATTTATTTATTCGACACTTTTCTTTAAAGGTACTTACAGAATTAAGTTCCTTCCAGCATTTTACCAGCATACGCTTTGTTGGAAAGAGTGTTGTTGTTTTGTCTGAGCTGGACTAAGGACAGTTTGGGGTACATCTTCCCACTCAGGCTGTCTGTCTCTGCAGTCCAAACAATTACAGCACCTTCACAGCAACATGACCACAGGGTTGAGGACTGTGTGAGGGAGGGATCCATCTCTCAGCATGCTTTGTACACTTTGCGGCCAAAAGTATGCGGACCCCCTCTTTCTAATAACTGACCTGAGCTGTTTCAGCTGCACCCACGCAGCATAAAAACACATTCTAGACAGCTGTGTGCTTCCAACTTTGTGGCCACAGTTTAGGGAAAGAAGCTCCTTTCCTGCTCCAGTATGACTGTGTCCTCCATGCATCATTATAAGATTGGCGGGTTGTGTAGTGGCCAGAGGTATTGGTTTCCAGCTGAAGGACCTGAGTTTGAATTTTTTTGTATGAAATTAACATTGTAAGTCCCCTTGGTGACAGACATCAGCTGAAACAATGGTCAGTATGATGATGATGATGATGATGATGATGACGATGACGATGACGATGACGGCGACATTTATTTGTATAGCACCTTTCATACAGTGGTCTGTAGCTCAAAGTGCTTTACAAGGTTAAAGAGACAACAATGAGAAAGAAACAGTAGACAAGAATAAAGAGAAAATGGTAAGTAGGAATAATGAAAGCGGTCAGACTGAAAATGAGGTTGTACAGATGAGTAAATAGGGTCTAAAGGCCGGGAGGGCAGAAAAAACAAAAAAAACTCCAGGTGGACTGGAGAAAAGAACTAAATCTGCAGGGCAGGATTGATGATGATGATGATCATCATCATCATATTGACCATTGGTTTATCTGATCAGTTCGGAGTTATGGGGGTTGTTTTTCTTACTAACTTACTTGTTCTTCTCCTATATTCCCTTTGTTATAAGAGCTCTGTAACACCTAAATTTCTCATTCGTGGGATAATAAAGGTTTATTCTGTTCTATTCTATTAACGTAGTGATTTTCAAGGACTCATCAATAATGTTTTGTTATTAATGCTGACCGAGATGCCTGCCCTAATGTCAGTAAAAATGACCCTGCTGAGTAAATGGGGAAATCGCTGTAAGCTGCTTTTTGTGCAAACCTCACACTGGACGCTTCTTGGAAGAAAGGCATGAGATAAAAATAATAATAATGCTTAATGTGAATAATAATAAGATGGAGCTGAAGCAGGTTTGATGCTCTACTCCACTACAGAGGTAATGAGTTGTTTCTGCTGCAGACCATCAGGGAATTTGGCTGGCAAACGTTTAATTTATGAATTTTAAAGGCCCTGTGCAGTCATAACTTTTACTTTTGAATCTGCAGCTGCCAGGAGACGCCTGAAGACAAAGAGCCACGAAGATGTGATGCAGGGGTGATGCAGGGGTGAGGGTAGGGGGAGGTAGGCAGAGCACAGGATTTGGGGTGGGGGGTCCAGACTGTTGCTCAGCTGACGGTTTGCACGTCTCCTTCTTCTGGTGCCTCACGACTGGTGCCTGCGAGAAACAGCGCCCATGTCAGTCTGCAGTTGGGGGGCAGGCTTTGGTCAATTAAAAGTGATGGTTTGACAGCTGCGTTTGGCCTTTCTTGAGCGGTGCTGCTCCACTCCACATGCTTGGGGTGTAACTCTGCCTCATATACAGGAGCTCAGATGTTCTCTGCTCATATTTCATACCTTTGGAAAGGGCCACACAAATCATTACTGTGCAAATACTGCCAAATGTCACACAGGTGCTGTTAACACGTTTGCTGTTTCGCCGAGGCGACGAAGGAGTAATCCTGCTACGGACACCCGCTTCCAGAGGGTGAAATTACAGAGGCTCCCCGGGTCGGAGGAAACTGTGCAGTGCTTGCAGTTCTGCCCCCGTGAGCCATTTAAACACATCGAGCGATCGATAAGCCCACCCTGTGAGTGTAAGGGCTGCAGAGGGTCTCCAGCAGAGCCTGGGATGACAGGACAAGGATCGCATGGGGTGGGGTTCTAACAGGCAGACCGGGGAGGCTGGCCCATTTCCAACAAAAGGTGAGCCGCTGAGGTAAACGGGAGTGAGAAGCTGCAGGTGGCGTAGTGATTAAGGTCTCAGCAAGGGCCCTGCTGTTGTACCTTTGAGTTCTGTGTTCGTCCCGATGCAACTGTCTGAGGAAAGGTCGGAGCGGTAAGGCATTTTGGATTCACTTGAACACACAGCACACAAACATGCAGCAACAAAGACTATGCCACATGCTGGCCCCAGTTGGGGCCAGCATGTGGCATAGTCTTTGTTGCTGGCATGTTTGTATTCAAAGGACACAGGTTCAAATTCCAGCTCCTGCTGTCGTACCCTTAATAGGAGGGGTTACCCCAAGATGATGCGAGAATCATCACGCAGCCGTATGAATGGGTAAATCGGTGTGAGTAGCGTAAGTGCATCTCCAGTCACGATGGTCCGAATGTTGAATTTTTCCCGTGCGAGCATTATGCGGTACAACGGACTTTATAACTCCTCTCCCTTAGGAGAGGACCCAGGCATCTGATCTCCACTTTAATTTCCCCCGATTTTCTTTTTCCCTGTACCTACTTACATATTTTTTTCCTCTACTCATATGATATAATTTAATATAATTTAATCTCTTTCTTGTATTGTGGCACTGATCATGTTGCTGACATAAGAATTTCCCTAGGGATCAATAAAGTTTTATCTTATCTTATGATATTGTCTCTTGATGCTGGGCAGCGGCGGCAATCCCCATCTCCCAGTCTGTCACGCGGTCGCCAGTGTATACAACCGATTCTCTACAGTGTTCTGTGTTGCCAGGGTTTTTTTGGATTACCCCCCCCATATCTACGTTGTATTTTGTGTATCCATCGTATCTGCGAAACACCCATGTGTGTCTGCGTCTTCTGAAAGCGGCATGAAAGCAGAAAGCCCGTGATGACTTTTAAGGTAGGCTGGGCTACACTAGGCCATGATGTACGCTACGTGTCATGGCGGGGTTGGTAGAAGCAATCGCGAGACACCACGGTCATAAGTTTATCTACTGTTGAACTCTTTGCTGAGTTTTGTTTCCGACAAAGAGTGTTGCCGTTAGCCGGGAGATAAAGCTTAGCGGTTGGCAGTAAACAAAAATGGAAGAAGCCACAAACACATTTGCCAACATTACTCATATTTCCATCACTTTTTCTCCTACTACCAGCAATTTACTTGACCTACTTTACTCAGAACAATTCATGAACATTAAGCACCTCAATACCTTTATCAATGCTTGTTTTAAAACAAGTCGGAATCAGAATCGGAAAAACTACCAGCAAACTTCCCGAAGGAAATTATTTATGTTACGACCGTGCAATTGACGAAAACACAAATAGCAGGAAGACGCACATAACAGGAGGAGAAATAAGCAACTATAGTGATAAACATGTTAAATGAATAGAATATGCAGTAAATAAATACAAATAAGTATAAATATCCAATATGCTGCTATAAGTTCTTAAAAAATAATGCACATTTAGGTGGATATGGTAAATCATTATGATGAACTAAAAAAATAAAATGACAGAGTCGTACGGTAACTGTTAGTGGAGGCACTAGGTGACCTTCTACTGCACAATATGCTGGAATGACTGGCCAGTTTGACAGAGGACCATACACCCCCACAGCCCCTTACTAGTCCACTCAGGCAAGGATGAACTGCTCACACATTTCCATAGAGTATCTGCAGAAAATGTATTTTTTTTGCTGAATTCAGAAGTGCCTACCAGTAAACATGTAAAACACTTCACAGAATTCAACAATTGTCAATATCTTTCATTCTTTCTACAGTGAATACTGTCATTCGCGTTATGTAAAGAGCTTTTTTTGTGTGTAAGAGTACAATTTTGGAAACCCTGTAGGCAGTTGGCATAGTGATGAAAGGTCCCATTTTGCAGACAGAAAGTCTTGGGATCAAATCTTAGCTCCTGCTGTAGTATGTTTGGTCAAGGTACTTACTTCACCACCAGAGTAAAAGTGGTACTTCCACAAGAACGGCAGCGTTCAGATTTTTGTACCTGTACAAAAAAAAACACAGATTTTGGCTGCTTTCACTTTTTTAAATGTGTTTTTCTGTTATAAAGTGTACTAATTATTCACTTTAAACTTATTCTACTTCTATTATTACTTTCTAGATTTTTAGAGTTTACTTGTTAAAACAAAGTGCCAAAAAAAAGACTATTCATAAATCTGCTGTCATTTTCATGTTACCAACTGTGTCATAGAGAGAGTTTAAGAACTTTCTATTCATTAACATAAGGTTAAGGTGAACTTAAGCATTTATTTTTAAAAAATATCTCCCAAAATACCAGTATATGTAGATGGATCTTTGTAGAAAATAACGTTAACCTTCTCCTTTGCTCACAGTAGAACGCACACAAGGCAAGTTAATGTCTGACAACCTGGAAAATCGCCATGACAACGGCCTTTTGTAAACAGCAAATTTCAGACTTCCATATTGGCTGGTGCTGAAGAACACTTTTAGATGACAATCGCGAATCCTGCATATCTCACTGTGCTCACTTGCACCATCAGATCCCTGACAGAGGAGCTGCTGGTGGGTCTGGGATGGGGCAGCATAGGGTATCATGCTTTCCGCCACTTGCACGCAGAAGGTCCTGGGTGTCACCTCCTTCATGCTGTAGTGCCCTTGATCATGGTGCGTACCCTGAATTACCCTCCGAGTAGCACCCTTCTCTGTAGATGTGTACATTGACGTGAAGTTGCAGTATCATTTTTCATTTCAGCGAATCAACATATGGGAGTGCTGGAACTGATCTCTAATTCTTTCTGGTCCTTTAGTGCTGCACTGGAGCACAGTGAAGCTTTAAGATATTTCATTTTATTTCTCCAGATGTCTCCCCTCAGCAGTTGCTCAGGTCTCTACACAAAACAGTGCAAATGTAACTGCGCGTCTGCACCTTCCCACACACTGACACACACCTGTCGATTGTAATCCTTGCACTCTTCAGTCAAGGTGTACTGCAGTCACATAACTAAACTCTTTATAGCTATGACAAAACAACAGCAACGCCGAAAACAACAACAACAACAACAACAACTATTATTATTATTATTATTATTATTATTATTATTATTATTATTATTATTATTATTATTATTATGATAACAACAACAACAACAAGAGCTCGGCATGAACAGAAATAAATGGTCATTTCATTCGTTTTTTGTTGTTTCCAGTCGCTGGTGGGGGAGGCAAGCAGTCTGATCGGAGTTCCTCTGTTTTGAACGTCTCTAAATGTGCCTGCGTTGCCGTGGAAACCCCGAGATCGATTTAACCAGCTGGCTTATGCTCCTTAACTCAGTGCTGCTGTTCGGTAGCCAGTGGATCATTGCAGCCCCCACCGAAAAGCTCTGTAGAAAGCGGGGTCGCTGCCCCAGCCCTTTATTCCCTAGCGCTCTCCCTTCCTTTCACACCAAACAACTTAACTGTTTGCCCTGCGAGGGCAACTCCTGTTCAATCAGTTGCTCTTTTTTAGCATCACCCTGCACTTTCTTTTACCAAACTTGTGTACAATCGTACCCCCATCACTCCTTCCCAAGGTCCGTTTTTTTCTTCCGGGCAGAAAATGCGTCTCTTGTCATTTGACTGACACCTGACGTGCCCATAGTCTGCTGATGTGTGTGATCCTCCGCGATCGCCAGCAGTGATGGACCGGGGGACGCAGGCGGTCCCTGGGAAAGGACATCTGAGCTGGGTTCTGCTGGCTCCCTTAGGGGGTGATGGCCCACACACTGGCCATAATTTTGCTCTACTGCCCCCAGGCCCGATCACCACGGGAGGGGGCAGCACTGCGCGTGGAGGTCTCAGTGACCCGACACCACAGGAATCCCAGGCCACTTGAGGCGAAACTGCCATGATTCATGAGTGTGACTCACCGCTCGATGGGCGCAGTTCCAAGCAGCCTCTGATCAGCAGTGGCCTTTTTGCAGGGGAAGCGCTGCTCACAAGACCCCCCACTTCGGCCAACTGGGGTCCATCCAATCGGTGTTTGACAGCACCTGTGTTGGGCCCAAATACTGACCCTGACTCATGCAATGGACTTCCCACCCGGGGTCTACGCTCTGTCTGAGCTCGGAATTCAACCGTAAGGAGCCAAACCAGAAATTCAAACGGATGAGCCTGCAGTTCCTAGGGGGTGACCTGCTGTTGTACCCCTCAATTGCATTTGTTTGTTTAGCCGATGCGTTTCTCCAGATTAACTTTCAAAGACTTATTATTTATACAATTCATTACTTATTTATTTTATGGTAAGCACATTGTTTAACTGTGCTACTGCAGGCTGTGGGAGATAGGACTCAAACCTGAAAACTTCCAAAGTGTCTGAAGGTCGTAGCTATAACCAGCTGTACCCGTAATACCGCCCAGCACTTGTGCGCCACATTTTGCACAATTAATTAAATTATTATTATTAAATATAAAGTGCTGCTAATGTGCATAAACTATATTGTATATGGAACTCTGGATCTGTCACGGACTGACATCCCATCTGGAATCCACACCCTGGCACCCAGAGGTTGCAGAATGGGTTCTGGACCACTGCAACCCTGCATAAGACAAGCGGTTAATAACAAGTGAGTGAGCGACGAACAATGGATGGTGACTGGGTCTGTCGGTGTGTGCGCGCGTGTGTGTGTAAATGGAAGGAGGACATAGGTGAGTTTAGTTCAGTACCCCTGTTGCATCTGGGTGCCTTGGTATCAAGAAGATAAACAGACCCCAGCAGTAAGGGGATTTAACACTACTTTTGTGCCTAGATGTACACTCTATTCTTGTAGACATGTGCTCAGCTGGGCCTTTTAAATCAGATTTACTAACTGCGCGCATGTGTGTGTGTGTGTGTATTTGCAAAGGACATGAGTGTATGTGTGTAATATACTATGTTGTAGTTAGACTGTGGGAGGGGCATGAATGGTAGATTCACAAATAACAATAATGGTGAAATATTTTATTCGTACAGTTTCAGCAGACATAAGAAAGCAGGAATTCAGAACAGCAACCCGAACCCCACTGAATTTGGGAGAATCGCTGCAGTCAGAAATCGAGGCTACATTTCAGCATTATGACTGCCATCTGTATGCACAGTGGTTCAGTTATTATTATTTTTATTATTATTATTCCTTAGATGAAGCAGAATGAACTAAGACTAATTTGCAATGAACCAGGAGGCCTTGCTTACAGTGTGCCCAGGATCTATCTCTGCCGCTGCTTCTAAAATTCCACACTTTCATCAGATTGTTGAAAATGATTTGTCTATAATCATCCGCACGGATATGATTTAAGTGACTTGTGACCACAGGGTGCTGGTATTACTGTAACGAAAAATTGTCTCTTTAGAATACAGTTACGCCGCATCCTATACTATTTGTGCGGTATATTTGCACGGACCTGTATTTGGGACAGCAGGTAGTGTAGCGGGTGCAGTCGCCACCCTGCACTCAATGGACCTGAATTTAAATCCCACTCCCTTGATCAACACACAAACCTTGAACTGGCAGAGCAAATGTTGCCATGCTGCGTGAATAAGTAAATTGTCATACAGCAGAGTGGGATTTGAACCAGTTACTTTGTGGACTCAAGCGTCCGCTACCCCTTAGACCTGTCATATGTAGGGCAGCTGCTTTAAAACGCAGCTGGATTCATATTCAAGTTGTTCTCCTTTGTTGGCACAAGCGCTCATGAAACAAAATTAGTGTTCATTCAGCCAAACTCGTGATGGAACCGCCAATTCTTGATGTTCGGTCTCAATGCAGCATTGAGGCCCGAAACACAACAGAAGTGACAATGTCATTTGTTATTGTTCTTAAACGTCGCAGCAAATGTCAAAGTCATCTGGAAAATGCAGCTCTTTATAAATAATATTTTAATTTCGAGCCCACATTACTCGGATTGTTTGTCTTTTTGCACCGAAGTGTTACTCGCCCCTTCATTTTATGTCCTTGTTTACGGTCTATGGCTTATTTAAAGTGACAAATTTTATTAATGCAGCACTCGTGGGATCTTGGCAGGGCTCATTTGCTCGCAGTTGTGCATCGCTTCGCGTCGGCCACAAAAGCGAGCATCTCTCGTGGCCTTTGTTTGGGTGCAGTCCACGAAATGGCCACCAGCTACTCGTGCCATTTAAATAACATTTCGGGAATATTTTTTGGAGCTCTGTTTGTTGTGATGACGCCAATGCCAAATTTAAGGAAAAAAAGAAAAAAGCAAGCTGTTTTTGGAAAGGCGGACGGCGGCGGGATCGGGCGCCATATTGATAGCGGACACACAGATGTGCACTTCTGTAACTTTTCACATTAAAAGTGCAAAAAATTAAGGAAAAAAACTGAGAACTGCCATTTGCACATCGCTTGTCTTCTGTAGAGCTAAATTTAGAAAAATGGTAAAAAATAAAATTCGACCGCAGGTTACTGAACATGCTGTGTGAAAACGGTCACTTTTGTAATGGGGTTAGAGGATCGGTACTTCTAGGTGTGCAAATCAGTCAAATTGTTTTTAACTAAATAATCCTGCTTTTATTTTCGATTCAAATGTTTTTAAATAAACACAACACATGTACTCTGCTCTATAAATGGGTTTAAGTAGAATGATGCCAATGGATATGTCCTTAAGTAGATAATGTTTTGTCTTGGAGAAACAAATGTTCCTATTGCATGCTGACTGCGGTCTTGATCTAAAGTCCACGTTTGGAGGCTCGATCCCATGGATTTCCTTTCTCTTTGCTTACAGGTTTGGCTGTTCACCAGATTATAACCATCACTGTGTCTCTCATCATGGTCGTCGCAGCCTTGATAACAACTCTTGTCCTTAAGAACTGGTAGGAAAGATTCCTTTCATCCACCATGATGTTATGTGAATAGCAATCACATTTTTTGGAAGGTTAGCTTACAGCTTAGCAGGTGGACAATTGGGAATCGTTCAGCTGCCGATCTTAGAGGAAAAGAGCCAGTCCCGCTATCCCTTGGCCAAGCTCTGCTCCTCTTTAGTAGACCTGCCTTCTTGACTTCGTGCTTAAGTTCCTTTGACAAAATTAAACAAAATGGTTTCCAAACATGGGTGCGAGGTACGATTTTATGTTTGCTTCTTGTTTTTGGTACGTGTTTTTGTAGCTGTGCACAAAGCGGAAATGGCCGCCACAATAGCCATCAGCGGAAGATGAACCAGCAGGAAGAAAGCTGCCAGAACCTGACGGACTTCACGCCGGCTCGCGTGTCCAGCAGCATGGACATCTTCACGGCCTACAACGACAGTCTGCAGTGCTCGCACGAGTGCGTGCGCACCCCGGTTCCCGTCTACACCGACGAGATGATCCAACAGACGCCCGTGTATAAGACAGCGTATAATGGAAATAGGTAGGTGTGGGAACTGCGGGAGGGTAGGGGGCACATCATTCAGGCAGACTGAGTACTAAAACCTGACCCAGTGTGATAGCTCAAACTCCCTCTGACCCTCAGAGCTGCTAACTTCTTTTCAGCATTCAAGAAGAGTCTTCAAAAATCTCTTTCTCCTCGTCTCCTAATAGCGGCATAAACTTAAATTACGACATCTGCTTCGTCGCAGTTTTATTTGAATTCTATACTTCTGTACAAATGAATAAATATAAAAGTGATTATAGAACGTGTCAGACCGAGAATACGTATGTGCTCCCATGTCAAACCCTGGATTTTGACTCACCCTGACCGGAACCTCCAGACCGGAGAGATGTTCTGACCGAGTTTTCCGTAATGCTGAAGCACACGAGCAAGCAGCGCTCCGCTACAGTTGCCGAATGCTGTGTGGACAGTCGACAAGGCCCTGAACACCAGCCATTGTTGCGTGATACGTATCATCCTGGAACTGATGTGTTTATCTGAAAAGCCGACGACTTGACCGGTACCGGTTTAGCTCAGATTACTGGAATCCGGTCTTCTACAAGCTAATGGAAGCTAAAGCGGTCTCTTCTGACGCCACCTCTCACACACTGGGTTTTGCTGGTGCAGAGATTCGGAGGATAATCCTCCAACGGGGTTGCCGGACAGGCTCCTGTCAGTCCGTGGTGACCTTTTCCCGACACTCCGTATCCAACAGGAATTGAGATACCTGCTGTTGACCTGTGCAAAGCCCAAGTCAATTTTCAGCGAAAATCAAACCAGGTGAGCAGCATTAGCTTCGCCATTCTTCAGGAGGAGCTCGGACACCTGAAGCAGAAATGCTGCCCCGCTCTGTTTACACCGAACCAAACATGTCATAGCGCCTTCTCAGGTTGGTGTTAAATTTGTCGCTCTTGCCGTATTCTTCTCAGCTTGGTGTACACCGCCAGCGTCTCCGTGAAGCCTAAAGCCCAACCCTTTTGTGTCCTGCCCCCCTGCAGCTCAGATGTGCAAACACATCCACGGCTGTAACAGTGCAGTGCAGATGGAAACACCTCCACTTTGCTTTTCCCTCACAAAAGAAAACTTTTTTAAATGTCATGCCAATGTCATGTCATCGCCACTTCGTCCGTCCAAAATCCGGATTTAATTGGAGTAAAACCCAAATCGATCCAGTTTGTTCTAAATTGTGCTTCACTGCTCATCCTGGTAATCTGTGTCAATATATAGATCGGTATTTGGGTTGCAGTTACTGGTGAAAATAGTTCTTAAAGTTTACTATTTGTTTATTGGTAATTGTGACACGTGTCAGTTTGTGGGCCAACCAAAGATGTCTCGAGGCTCTCAATTGGAACTGTGTGTCTTGGCAGACTAAGCGCTATTGTATTGTTCGCTGGGAAAACGTGCGCCATAAAGCAAATGGCGATGTAGTTTTTAAATCGCTGTCCGTGTAATGAAAGTGTTTTTTTATTTATTTCCGGTTAGCTAGCTTGTTTGTCTCTGTTTTGCAGACCTCCGCCGACAGAACGGCAGCTAATTCCTGTGGCCTTCGTGTCTGAGAAATGGTTCGAGATCTCCTGCTGATCGGCCAAAGTACCAAGACAGGACAGGACTTCCTCGCCTTGTTTCTTGGTACGAGGAGTTACTTTCACAGCCTCCTCCCACCCGCCGGGGAAAATGCTTCTTTTGCTGAAGTTTGGCTGTCTTGAACCTCTCTCTGAGCATTAGGAACCATATGGAGCCTTTCTACTTGTTCCATGCCAGTAACCAGTCTGCGTTTGGGCTCTGGTCGCAAATGTGTTTTCCTCTCCTTGGAAAACGGTTTTATGTGCTGTTTATCCATCAGCACAATCCATCTAATTTGCCGTTCGTATTGATATATACAAGATTTGTTTTACGTAAAAACCGATTAAGATCTCAAGGGGAAGTCTTCGAAACAGATCATACTCGGTAATTGTGGCTCACATTATGTGCAGAAGCAGCGCAGGGAAATTTACCAGATATTTTCTTCTTCTTCTTCTTCTTCTTCTTCTTCTTCTTCTTCTCAAAGCTCATCTTTTACATAATGTCACGGTAATGTGTGTTTGTGTGTGGGTGTTTAGAGGATATGTAAATGTGTAATATGCAGCACTGTGTTACATAACACATATTGCCAGTCAACACTGTCGGACAGGCCAGGCTCGCGGTTTCGTTCACTTCTCATTTTATTAACAAATTTATTTATTTCTCTCGCAGGATCCCTCTGGTGAACCTCCGAACAAAGCAAAACAAGCAATTTCCTGAACACAAAAAAGAAAATTAAAAAAAGAACAGCCGGCTTGTCAAACAGCGGGAACTCTCTGACACAAGAAAATAAATTTATTTTTTTATAACGGAGACGAGAAAGTGATTGAGATGCCATTGACAGTTATTTTACAGAGACGTATATTTAGAGTAAATATATAATGACGTGTGCGTGCCGAAATGTGAAGCGACTTCTGCAGACATCTCCACAACGAAGGAAAAAACGTGGGAGGGTCCCGTCAGCGAGAGTGGAATTGTATTATTACTGAACAAAAATGTGCCAATGATGCCACTATGTGCCAGAGTCTGTACAGAACTCATTCAGGACGCCATGGATTAATAAAGACATAATGGGCAAAGTCATTTCTAAAACAACTTCAATAGTTCATCAGTCCAGTACCATTTTCTTTTCGTTTGCTTAAAAATAATTAAAAAAAAGACTTAAAAAATATTTTTTGAAAACATTTTAACGTAGTCAAAGATGTGTTGCAAATTCCAAAAAAAAAAAAAGATTTAAAAATATTTAAAATGTTCATACACAGCACTATAATGTGAGAATAAACATAGAAGAAACAGCTTTCAACAGTACGTTCAGTACTCATTACTATATTCCATGACGTTGCTACTAGATTCCCTCGAAAGTACATCTACCAGTTGTGTATTTTTACAATAGAAAACTCATACAAGTTATTTTCTTGCTGTTCATTGTTTGGACTAGAAATTACATGCTGTTGCCCAATATACAGTATGGCCGACAGTGCAAAGGACTAGCTAGACAAAAAGCATCACTGTTATTTCCAACTCAAGTGCTGCTTTTGAATTCTCTCCCCATCGCGTACACTATTTAATATCCATTTATTTAAGCTGTTTTTGGAATTTTTCAGTTATTCGAGCCATGGCTATCATGTTTTAAAACTAGTGAATGGCATTATCTCTCATGGAAGGTTGCCATTTCATCAGCTATCAAATTCAACGTATCCAAAGGAAAACACACAGCTAATGGTCTTCCTTAAGGAGTTGCATTGTGGCTGGAGTCTTAGCTGAAGCCAAGAATAAATACTGTGTCTCCGGAAAAGCGTCTCCAAGGAGCTGTCTCTGAAGACGTGTCTTCGAAGAAGCGGCCTTCATTCTTAAAATCAAGACACATGCCACTGGCTAATGTAGGTTTTTCCTTTAATGAGGCACTCCCAAGTTTTTCCAAGCATTCATCGGCTGATATCGCTAGTGAAATGAAGGAAGAATGACTAAAGTGACTGTAAATCCATAGCCCTGTCAGAGAGAATTATAGCCGAAAGCCCAACAGATATGGCCTGGGGGTCATACTTGGTTTCTTTCCATTTTAACCCCAAGTTACATCTTTCCGTTTGCATTTTTGGACCTGAGCGAATGCAGCGAAGTCAGAGGGTAACCCCTCCGGCAAGCAGAATATTGGCTCAAAGGCGCAGGTAACCTCCTGTAGCTGGCTAGCTAGCTACTTTGACCATCAAAGGTAAGCTGTGCTCCTCGGTCAACCAGAACTCCCGCATTCTTGCAGAAGACTTTTGCCATTTGGGTGCCTTCTGGGGTTAATATGGCAACGAATACACAAAAAGCGGAGATTTCTTAATGAATTAGCATTCTGAGGCTAATTGGGCGATTTTATTTGGATCAGAAGATCCTTCGGACTTTACAGCTGTTGACAAATCTGTCCACTAAAGTATGGTTTTGGAGGACCAAACAGTTATTCATTCAGCTGCCCCAGCCAAGTCAAACCAAAGATGTTAAAGGTGGAGCCCAGTGCCAGAAAAGCCCATGACCCCTCGATGCAGCGCTCGTGCCAAGTGTTCTCAGAAACCCGGAGAAAGCTGCAGTTCCGCAAGCTTTCCATACTTCAGCATAGCCTACGTGTTTCAATATGAACCTCGCCGCCCTAAAATCTTTGATGAGAGATAATGCCCCTCTAACCGGACTTGTACGTGGCGCTAGTTCTGCTGCTGCCCGATTCAGTATTTTTATTGGGTGCACACTGACCGGACTGAAGGCTATTTAACTGCTGTAATATATATATATCTGTAAATGTATTTTCTATATATTTACTTCTATTTGTGTACAGGTGTGTTCTATTTTAAAGGAAAAAAAATACCTGTCCATTTTAGAGTGGTGGGGCTGGCCTAGCGAAGCTGTGTCTTTGTTTACAGGTGTGATTATGATGACTTTCCTTTCTTGACACTGACAAGACCTTGTGCCAAGCTTCCTACTTGCACTCTCAAGCAGTACTTTTAAAATACCATTGGCTAACAAATACAACGCAGTGCTCACGCAGTGAGGGATCGTGACAAAGGCATTTTTTCGTGGTGGGAAGGGAAGTCAGAGGGGATGGGAGAGGCGGACGCTTTAAAGCAGTGGTTTCTAACCCTGGACTTGGGCAAACCCCTGGCTCAGCTGGTGTGACTTCCCAACAAACCTGTCAACCAATGACGCTGAATCAGACCGTTGGGAGACACCGCCCGAAATGTTGCTGGATGCTACCGTACGCTTCGTGTGAACGGAAAGTAACAAAACGTTACTTCGATTCGGTTCCTATGTGAACCTCAAGTATCAGTGCTATTAGTAATACTTTAGTAATGAAATTAAGTAAGCAAGTTATTACAGTTATTGCCATTATTTACTGTAAGCATTATATTAATATTTTGTTTTCTTTAAAGAGCGCACATTTTGGATTAATGTCATTGCAATTGGTATGCAAGAAATTGCTTTGCTTTGAATGTTCATTTAATATTTGTCCCATTATAGTTATTGTTGTTGGGCAAGTGATACTCCTTCAACAAATTCCCCCTTCTCCTTAATGCTGAGATGTATGAAGTCTTGTTCAGATTTCGGTCCACATTTGAGTTTTGCCTTAAAATTGTTTTTCGCTATTTGGGATGAGAACCAGCATGAACAGAGGACCCCGAGGAGCAGAGTTAATAACCAGTGTTCTAAGGCCCCGAAAATGTTCTAGAATGCATAGGGTCCGTTTGCGGTGGCTTCGACGTTGCTGACCACAGCTATCTGGACGTGTTTATAGAGGGAAAAGAAATGTATTAAAATTTCTGTTTGCTCCATGTCAGTCCATCTTCACCACATGAAATCGAACTTCTGTTGGAAATCCATTCGTGCTGCGACATGTTGTTATTGTCTCGTAGACAAAAAAAAAATGCACTGAAGCACATATATGATGTATAAAAATGTTTACACACGACTCTCCCACTTTTTTACCTCAGCTTTTTCAGGAAACCTAGGTGCACAGTTGTACCAGTTAGAAGCTCACCTTGCTGTAATAATCTGAAGGACTGACTTGTGTAGAAAATCAGTGCTCATGCTGGAGATGTGAACATACCTGGAGGCCAACATCTCCATAACTGCAAAACATTTGTGCTTTGTGAAGGGAAAACTCTGTGGATGATAGTTTTAGATGGTCATAAAAACGGTGCCACAGTACAAGCAATGTGTTAAGCTGCTTCCTTCCAAAATGGGGGATCTCAAGTCGCAAACACACATCCATGCAGGTTCATCTCCTGTCTGCTCTCATGCTGTGTGTTTCCACGTTACCTTGTGCATCCATGTAATAAGCCCGTCTCAATAGGTCTGTCTGTGAGAGTAGCGTGTTGGGACTAGGGGGGTCTTGAGGTGTGCAGTAACTAATCCTGGATATGGAGTGAGCATAGCAGCCTGCAAGGTGCTTGAAAGTGCTAGATCTCCACTGAGATCTTATGTCTATTTGGCCCCTATTTCGCAGTCTTGTTGGAGGAAAACAGTCCCCGACAGCTGCGCGTTTACTCGTACATGACAAGTGCTTAAGTTATTCGAAACAATGGCAGAAAATCAAGCGCTTATTTGTTAAGATTCTATGGAGAACTTGGTCAAATGTTACAATGTAATCTGACACTGTTTCTCACAACAGGGGGTATCCCTTGCCCGAGCTAAAGGCCCTCCGTATGCGTGCGTAACTCCGTCGAGCACCGTCGCCAAAATCGGACAAAATGTTACTCCACTGCGTAGGGTATATTTTTGGAGGGAAAGAGGTTGTATGGTTTCCAAGTGCAATCCTCCCTCCCCCCGTGTTTGTATTTGAGTTCTTGTGTTTTTTTCCTCCGTTCACGTCCCTTAAGGTTCACCTCTGCCGGGTTGGATCCACCACTTTTCTGTTCTCAGTTGATTGTAAACTCATTTTTTGCCAAACAATTACATTTCAGTTAAAACAAGAAATACTCTATCCGTTGAGGCCTGGAGCAGCCTGCCGCTGTTGCTCGCAATACAGCAAAATATGTTTACAAAGCTGTTCATTTCTTCCCCTTTATCACACATGTTGCAATTGAGGTACATTTTTTTTCTTCTTGCGTTGAATATACGAAAACTTTTAAAAAGATTTTAGTGTCTTAATAGATTCAAAGGAAAGGGCCTGAAGTCACAGTGATGCTGAAATATTGTGACCTGAGAAATACTTACAGCTTTCACATTCCCGTTAGTTTTATGTTTCACTTTGTAGCCTATTGTGGCCTCACAACAAGAGATTAATGATATTAGCATCGCTTCACTGTGCGATTACCGTGTTTTACCTTTTTTGTACAGTAGGATCACTTTTAGAAAGGGCAATAATGTTCTCCCACCCCTCGCCTGTTCTCTTACTTAGATTTTTTTTTAACCTTTTTTACTATTCGATTTCCACAGTGTTACATTAACACGGGGCAAGCAGCGCTGTTTGGCATTCTGCGTGATTCCAAAATGAGCTGCTGATGATAAATAAATGTATTGCTGAAATGAAACAGGGATGAAGCGACAAAACTGGCACCCTGTTTTTTTCTGAAACTTTGCCGCATGTTTAAACCATGCATTCACAAAAAGCCCAGAACCATTTCAAAGAAATCCGCCTACCCGAAATCATGTACCAGCGCATTTGCTGGAATAGAAAATAGCTGGAAAACAACTTGCGATAATCCCGCCAAGGAATGGTGGCTGTCGACCAATTTACGGCCCGGTAATTCTTATCGGGAGTTCTGCTGACAGCGGTCTGCCGTTCTCGTTCTGCGGGTATTAGACTGAACCTGAACCGAGCGAAAGGCCAAAGCACTGTTTTACCGCAACAAACAATGCGTCAGGTGGGGCCGAATCTGTTGTTTCCGGCTACAATGAAAGGATGGTTACACGCAGAATTGCTCCTTGCAGGTTTGATACGTGGACGTTAATGTGAGCTCTGTGAGGAAGGAGAAAGAAGGAACCGCTGACTAATTTAAATAAATTCGGGAAGGACGTCGTTCACGCACTTCAGGCCAAAGTTTCCCTTGCACGTTGAGTACAGCTCGAAAACGTGCCCAGAATGCGACTTGTGTCCATTTTTCCACGTAAAGCGCATGTACCCCGCTAATGCTACCATCTTGTTGTTGTTCATTGTCAAGAAACATTATTGTAACTTCCATTTTAATTTGTTTAGACATTTTCTAAGTAAAAACAGTTCTGCACAAATAATTTTTACAGTTTATCTTTTGAGAAAAAGGCATTTTCTCCCATTGCAAACTGTTTCAAGCTTTCAGGCATGGAGCTAAATTGTGCTTGGGCTTTCAGGAACGATGGTGCACTACAGATGGTAACGGTGACCTGAGAACAATTGATTTTTATCGAGTTTTTCGGGCTCGGTTCACCTTTGGACATTGAGCCTAAAGTCGAACCCCTAAGGCACACGTACGGCAGCCTGTATAATGGACGCACCACTTTACAACAAAATTTTGCCAGTTTCACCTGTTCCCCACCCTGATGCAGGGTTTCAGACTTCAGCATCGCGCATCGCCTTCCCCTGAGTTAAAGCATTTGTTTCAACAGCAGCCATCTTTTAATGTGTTACGTGGGGGCGGATGCCACGTAATTTGTCTTACAGACTGAATTTATTATATATGCCACAGTTCATATCGATATACACACAACCTGACTCCAATTTTGTTGTTTCCAATTACAATGAAAAGTTTGTACTAGTGGAATCTTTATCTTTTATATTTGTGTTTAATATATCAAGGAGTACCTCCTATTACTTTTATATACAATAAATATAGAATACACAAGAGCATACACACAAAGAGAAATCTATTGATGACAGATGCAGTTCCTGTGTCGATTTAATGTTGTATATTTTATTTATTTTTCCTGTCTGATGGATCACAGTTCTCTTTTTTTGTAAGTATTGGTAATATGTTTAAATTTCCAGGTGATATTGATTTGGCTACTCTTGTACTTCTGAGCTATGTATTTGCAAGCACTGTAAACGCAGTTCTCATCTGATTCCTCCTCTGTACATTTAGTACTCTGATGTTGCTATTAATAAAATAAAATATAAATCTATGTGGCTGTCTTTCTGAAAAGGACGAGTGGAGTTAAAATGGTACAATAAAATGGGAATAAGTGGGAAACAACTGCAAAGGGAAGGACCTGGCAAAATATTATTATTGTGTTAGTCGTAATGGGGTGGCAGAGTAATGGGTGCAGCAGCTGGTGATGGATACTGGAGTAGGATGTGGGTTTGATCCACACTTGCCTACTCTTTCTTGTGCGAGTTTCTTCTTGGTTCCCTCCGACAGTCCAAAGGTGGGTTCCAGGTCAGCTGGTAGCTCTGAATTTCCCTTTGTGCGTGTGCAGGTGGGGCAGTTACATTGTTCTGGCATGCAGGTGAGGGACTCACTGCAGGGAGCAGAAAAGCATCTGCTAAAGAAATATTTGTCAGTAATTAAGTATTTTTTTAACCACACGAGGACTCCGTTCAGAATAATTTATGGTGGTGCTAGACTCCTTTTTTCTCACTTCCTTATCTTTTGTCTGAAGTTTTAGTAATTACTTGGCAGCAGCATGCGACAAGGAAGAACGAAGACGGGAGAAAGGGATGCTAGCAGTTGGTTCCGTAGACGGATGACAGCGTGCGAGCCCTGCCAGCGTTGCGGATGTCCTTTTGCACCTGATGCTGGGAGATTCTATGTACAGCGTGAAAATAGCAGTCTTCCTGCAGGGATTGGCTCTTCTGTCTATGTTTATGCTCCTGTGAGGGCGGGTGCAGCAAGTAGACCGAAAGGAAATATCTCGAATTTGCACTTCCCTCAGGCCTTTTGTTATGCTTATCGTTACACTGAGCTGAGCGAATCTTTTGCACCGTGGGCGCCATTTGTCACACCACCCAAAATGTGACCACAGCTGCCTTCCTTCAGTCAGCGGAGGACGGTGACTAGCTGCACGACAAGGCCAGTACTGAAAAGGGAAGCGGTTTATGGACAGAAAACCTCTAACCCTCACACAAGGTGGATGGTTAGACTTCAGTGGACACCCTGAGTTACATTTTTGTGTATCAAATGCACTGGGTTGTGCATTACATCCTTACACTAGGAATTAATAGTACTCTATTGTACAGTTAACACACTGCTAGTAGACCGTTCCTCAGACCATCACTTTTTAATGATACTGCAGCTCCTTAAAAGTCCCGCTTGCTATGAGTTTAAAACACTCCCCCACGGAACAAGGTCTGACATAAAAATTTGAGCAGTACAAGGAAACAGGTGTCCTTTGCTCGCATAATGGGCAAAGCTGGCAGCTTAAAGTTGGCCAAGTCTGTAAATTCAACCCAGAGCTTGATGTGCCGGATATTAGCTGTGCCGTTTTAAGGCGCACACCTCTAAATGTGAGGTTTAACGTGTGGTATTCCTTAGTGCCTGAGGTGTGTGGATTTTACAGAATTAGGCCCAGTGAGTAGAGCCAACCTGTAGCTGCCTAGCTGTCATCTCTTTTTCTAAGAATCGAAGAAGGTCTGGGGCTCAAACAAATAATACTGTGGCCAGGAGTGTGCATCCCAACCCTGCGGTTTGCTGTCACATGCCGAACTTCCAAACTTCATGCAGGGCAATTTTCAAAGCTCCAGAGTGAGATGAAAGCATTAAACGCAGCTGCTGCCAATAAGGACACTGGCACTTGGCACCTTTTATTACGCTTAATGTGGATTCTAAGGATGTTCGTGTGCGGCCGGAAGAGTAATAAATAAGTGTCCTGCAAGGGAATGCATTGGCTGCTGGTTATCCGCCACTCCTTGCCACAGCAGTTGTGAAAGAAAGCATGCCTTTATGCCCCACGATTAAGAAAAAATTCCACTCAGCAAAGCATCGCTAATGCAGCATCCCAGGATGGCAGCAGAAACATGTTGGCCTTGGATTTTGCAAGCCGCACCTGATCCAGAAGTCGGTAAGCGGTGAGTTCACCAGAGCTACTCTGGGACGCACCTGCAAATTTCAGGAAGTGCAGTTTTTGCCCCTACGGAAACGATTGCGACGTTCAAGAAAATCACTTTGCAACGTTTGCTTAACTAAGAATGTCTGAAGCTGTCAGTTATCAGTGTTACGCAACAAAATCACCAGATAAATATATACGATGTATGGCATGTACTGTACGTTTCAGCACATTGAGCTGAAAGGCTGCTGTTCCTGCTGCGGTTGTTATTCGCTTCCTTGTCATCTAGTTATTTGTCACCGTTTTATTGTTTGCCTTCCAAGACACTGTTTGAAGAAAAAAATGGTGCTTGCAAGCACTCCTATTTTCCTACTTTCAAGTAATAATAATAATAATAATAATAATAATAATAATAATAATAATGCAAACTTGTCTCACACACACAGAGTATACAAGTATAATTGGACAATTCAGGCTCATGTGCTGAAAAAGATTTCCACATTTTATGGGCATCATGCAAAAGTTTCAACACACAATCTTGACATATATTCTGAAAAAGCAGAGTAAACATGGTTATTTACCAAAGTTAATTAAAATGGAATGTGGGGAAACAAACAATGTATTACAATTTTTAAAGTCCGCCCTTGGAATATACATTTCAGCTGCATATCATTCAGCCTTGGTATGCAATGTGAACAAGAGCACAGTTTTATTCCACTAATAAACTGCATTGTTTGGTAGAAACCCTGCAACAGTCATTAGAATGGCATCAGCATAATGAGAACATGGGGCTCATTAATGATTGATAAGGTTCTGATGATAAATTATTGATCGGTGGCATTCTGTGCAGGATGCATCATTGGAAGAATGGGACACTGAGCAGGAACCGATTGACATGTCACTTCCTCGCTTTTCTTCTGCCAGTGACGACCTTTATTCAACAGAGGTATTATGATGGGCAAACATGGATTCATAATAATGTAAACAAGTTCATTTTGAGAAGTACATCCTCATTCATTCGGATAATCATTTTCATCCTGACTCTGACAAGGGCAGGAAGCGCTCGCCTTCTCCGTGATGCGGTGGCTATGCAATTTGATTCCAAGATTTGCATTTATTAATTCAGCTGATGCTTTTCTCCAAAGCAACTTAGCCATTTACCCATTTCTTTAGCTTTTTCATTCATTTTCCACTTTAAATGGCATGCTTTTGGGGTAACAACCTTGTTTATGAGCATTGCAGTGGGAGGCTGGCCTACATCTTCCCAAGTCACAGTTCAGAGACAGCAAAAAAGGAATAAATGTGATCACTAATCAATAGCTCATGCAATTTATAATGCAGACGCACTCACTGGCCATTTTATTTGGTGCACCAGGCCGGCACAGACTGGAGGTGTTATGAAGTGGCCGATGTTTTCTTTGCATACGCTAGGTTCTTAGTGCCAAATGAACGTTACTGCAAGCCACCGAGTACTAAAACTTTGTTCCTGACCAGGTACTTCACTTCTTGGTCAGTCTGGCCTTCCTCAGCTTCCGGCAGGGCAGTGTACCATGTCACGAAGGAGGATCCATCATCTCAGGATTGTTCCACAAGCACAGCAGGGCCTTTACTTTACTCCAGTGGACTTCACAGTCCCCAAATCTGAAGCCAGTAGAGCGTCTTTGCGATGATGTGGAACACGATGTCAGCAGAATGAATGTGTCCTACAGAAGCTATACAAAGCTGCAAAGCCAGCACGGACCAAGAAATGTGTGGAATGAGTCCAGCGCCATATTGCTGAATGCATGATGTTCTGAAGCGAAAGAGGTACTTGATAGGGGTGTCGGTATCAAACAGAGGTGGCCATATGGGACATCACGGAAAATTATAATGTCCTTCCATACTGTGGTGTGCATAGACACAGCACAGTCCCTTTAAGCGGCTGAAGACGTCTTGCCTTGAAGAGCCCTATAAGCTGAATTTCTCTGACATGCAGTAAGTAAGCTGGTGAAGGATGTAGGTGTGGCTCTGCTGAAATCCTCCTTCTGTCTGTGATCAGCTCTCTCCCTTTGCCTTTACTCTTGGAGCTTAAAAAATGTTTTGTTGCCATTAAAGGTCCAAGGGACACATAGAGGAAGCTGTACAGTGCTTTCTTTCCATTTTCTTCTTTGATCAAAAAACTCCCTCTCGCCATTTTAATGTCACAGCTGCGAGGCAAAGGATGTGTTTGTGTCCTCGCTCGCCGGTGTCTTTTGCTATAATTGTCTTTGTTGTTATGCTAGCGGGGCCCAGCCTGGGTGCAAAAAAGGGCCTCACCTGAAGACTAATCTCTGAAGACAGGTGAGATACATGGGGATATCATTCCACATTAATCCTTAACGTCTGCGCCCATGCTAAAGAGAATAACATGTAATAAAATAAAACCAAATATGGCCTGCAGTGCAGCAGCGCCACAGAATGCAATATGAAAACACAGAATTACTATCGATCAAAGTGGTCTGGCACTGCAATACCTTAAGATTGCCATTACGTCGTTTATCTCTATCGATGTAGGGAGCGTAGGTTTGGGATTTTCTCCATGGCAACTTGCAGTTTCATAATCATTTACTGTACCTATTTATACAGCTGGATAGTTTTACCGTATCAGCGTATTCAACCCACCATCTTTGTGCCGTAAGCGTAGACTTGAGCCAATGCCCCACCCGCCGCTTAAGGACCTTTGGCATGACTCCTTGTGGGAACCACTGTACTGCGTCAGAGTTTTCAAAGTCCTCGGCATGTCACGTCCAACACAAACTGCAGCCCAGCAGCACAGAAATCGCAGCGATGAACCGGAGGTTTTGAAAACGGCAACGGTTATTCGCCGGGTTTTCCCGATCTTCTCCTCAGAAAAAGTGGTTTGTTCACATAAAGCCTCCCGTCGGTCTCCTAGCAAGAGCACTGTGCTTAAATTTGTGCTTAAATTTGATTTCCCGAATGGAACTGCTGCCGGAGTATTTTCTCGCAACTGCAGACCTCACCAGGAGGAGCAGGAGGGGAGACGTCTGCGTCGAACCTGAGCGCATTACAGTATTGACATTTGTTAAGCAGCGGCAGGAACATACAGCCGTCTGACTGCAAAAACGGCTTCTCGTAGGAGTCCGAAGCTTTCATCTTTGTGGCAGAGCAAGGTCACTGGAGCGTGCCTGGAGGCGAGGTTTGGAAACATGCACATTTGTAATTGAACTCTCTAATGCTGCTGTAATTCTACTGAGTCGGTTTTTAAGATGAGCTCAGCAGCATCGTGCGACTCAGTTGAATAAACTCTTTACAGACCGCAGGCTTTGATGAACCTGCATCCGCTGCTCTCGGGAACCTTGCCAGACGCCATTACTGCGAGCCCGGGCCACACTCCATCTCCACCCTCCTCCTGCCAGGCCTGCCCCCACCTGCTGACGCTCCCCGACTCGGCTACATTAAAAGGAATTATACGGAGCGGCGTGGCCGTCCGGATCGATGATGTGAATAGCGACACGAACAGCTGACGCTACGAGCCGCTGCCGGCGCAGGAAGCGACGGCGGTCCCAGATGTGCCAGTCAAAGTCGTTTAGCGTGATGCTCCGTGGCTGGACGAAGAGAGGGACGGTGACAGAGAGGGCGACTACATCTGGCAGCCCACTGGGCACGCGCCGTAACCACGGCAGGCCTAAGCACAGGGGATATAGTGGACCGAGCCCGGACATCTGAGGAATTTGCCGGATTGTCCCGAGTTATCTCAGTCCGTCTTTGTCACGTGACGCAAAGTGGGCAGTGCAACGGACGGCTCCCCGCCGAAAAAGGGAAGCAGCATCAGGAGCTGTCGCCCAACCCGCACGTGGGGACAATTTCCTCAGCAAGTGCCCGGATGAAATGCTTAAGGGAAACAACACTGGGGGTTGGCGGGTGAGGTGAAGTGCAGCAAGGCCGCCGCGTTCGCAGGGCCCTGATGGAGAGCAGGTTACTTTGAACCCGCACGTGGCGGCTCACAAGGAAGTCCCCGAAGAGCCCAGGACAGCGACGACGCAGTCGGCGAGAGTGGCAGCCCCGCATTCTGGTGAAGCAGGAAGCAGCTTTGGCCTTGCCAGGTTCCGAACCGTGATCGACGCCTTTCGCATCCTGACAGTGACAATTCAAATGAGTCCTGACAGTAAGGGGGCTTTCTCAAGATCGGGCACGGATGAAAGCCATGACAACTTTCGCGACTGCGCTGTACTACTTTTTCCTAAAAAGTAACAGTTTTACCTTTTCGTGCATCAAAATGTTTTACTGGGACGATTTAAGGTGCGTTTCAGCAGCAGAGCCTCTCTGGGGACCTGAACCAGAAACACACTTGTTGTTAGGCCTACCAGCTGTTTGTCACATTGGTCTTCTGAATCTGTTTCTTGACTTCTGCGGCAAAGTGACACTTCAGGCTCGTGATTCAGATAAAAATCTTGGAATCTAGAATGAAAAAGAGCCTCAAGAAAGCAGTAAAGAAACGCAGAGGGTGGGGAGGTGTAAAAATAGCAAGCGAGAAATCATTTTCATATTTTGATTTTGACTAAACATTTCCATTAATCAAACACGTTTAAAGTAAAAGAAAACAAAATACATTTGAGAAGGTACTTTTTTTTGTTAGTGTTTCACTGTAGTTTATTACATGTTGCATGTTTCAAATGTATTCAGTGGTGCTTAAAATTTGTATTATGTAAAAACAAAAACATCTCCAAAGATGCAGGTCAAAACATGATGATAGATAGATAGATAGATAGATAGATAGATAGATAGATAGATAGATATTTCCCTCTGGTATCAATGAAGTTTCATTCATTCATTCATTTACAGGACTTGTGCAAAAGTCCAAAGAATATTGTCATCACCGTGACAGCATCAGCTGTACTTTTTCTTGGCAGTTTTTTGCCCAACCAGCTCATGTTTGAGAAATGCTTACAAATGTGGTACCTGAACCCCGAACTAAGTTTGGCTTAACTGCCAAAAAGAGAACGAGACAGTTTGGTTCCGCGCACGCCTTCATCTCCAGGCTTCTGCTAATCCACCCGGAAAGCAACACCTTGCAAGCAGAGCTCTTAAAGAGATTTAGGATGATTACTGTTTTTGGACGGCGCGCAACCAAAACCATCTGTGTGAGTGTCTGCAGATGCGACCAGAGGACGGAGAGCAGTGTCTGCGTCATGCCGCTCAGAACGCGCAAACTTCATTGTGTTCATTACGGGGATTTATTGAACAATTACCCAGATGGCTGTGCTTTCCCTGCTTTGCCTCCGTGACAGAAGTTCCTCCGATTCCCAGAAGAAACCCCACAGGATGAGATACTTAAGTAGCCCTCAGGTTTTTAACTTCATTTTCAACTCATACATTGAGAAGTACACATACCACAGTTACATGTCCAGCTCGGCAGAACCAGGGTAGTGACCGCTAAATAACCCCCAAATGTCCTCATAGAGACCTTATACTTTGCGCCACATACTCTAATATGCATGGAGTCACCTGTCTATTTACTAACCTACCTGTCTTCTTATAGGCTAATAACCATGTGCCAGCAGGCCAAGCAATGAGGAGAACGCAAAGGTAGTGTGGACACACAGAAGTGTCCCAGAGCTCTGTTTACAGGTTCGGATATCCCAGCAATAACCTTTGTCCAACTGAAGACATCCACTGGTCGTAAACACCAGTCTTAAGCAGAAAAGCTGTTCTATAACTTTATGCAAACCTTATTTCCTATTGTCTACAAAAAAAGAGTTTGTCCCTCCCTGTAAAACAGCACATTTCTGTGAACATATTGAAAATAACACATATATTGCACACCCTGTAACACATGAATGGCATTCTCTATAACAATCTCTTGCGCATTATTTTAAAAACACAACATATATGGAACAACTGCTCCATCACAACAACTCATTCATTCATTTATGTGTGTTTTGGTCAGTCTATATACTTTATATACAGGATATGTATCTTGCAGATGTACAGTGTATGCTGCTGCAACCCGGAAAAGTATAGTAACTACTGAGTATTGAGAATAAAACATTTGCATTTGCTGTGTCACCACACACATCCCTTCCCTCGCCTTTGCTTTACTTGTGTGATGTGGAATCACCTGTCTGGAAGGGATGAGGAATGTGTGCTGTACAATTGAAATCACAGTTTAGGAGTTTTCATATTTTACTAATCCTTTCCTTCTTGCCTGCATCAGGGCAATTTCTGTAGTTTTTTTGTTCTCAGATCAAGGCAGTGGCAGGCCTCAGGGGGACCTTCAGGCACCATCTGCATTCATTTTAATAACAAAAACTTCATCTTGCAGGATGACCATTTTATTATTTGGCAGGAAAAAGACAGTTTGGCCATGCTTTAGCTCTGCATAGCATGTGATCTGACAGTTACTCGCTTCTATGTTTGAAGAGTTCTCCATTTATCAGTGATTTTCTTTTTTTGTAAACGTATTACGTATTTAAAGGTCGCTGCAGCAGAAATTCTCATGTTTGAGATCAGCAAAATGTGAGCTATAAATACAGTAAAGAGACAGGGAGCGAAAGAGCCGATCAGGCCTGAGTCACGTAGCTGCGGATAAAATGGAATAGTTTGGTTATCATAGGCAGAAGAAAATAATGGTTGCATGGAAACAAATGTCTTCCAACGACTCATTAGTCACTTCTGAAGTAGCGCCCCCTAAAGCGAGCTGCGAATTCGCAGCAGAAATGCGTGTTGCCAGGGCGTTTCTATTTCGGAGTTTGCACGAGAATTTTTGAGAGCTGGTTTCATCTGCCTCTTGGCTCTATGCAAATCAGCGAGTGGGTGAGGTACTGAGGATTCTTTTAAAACGCGTTTTTTTTTCTGTTTATTGCAAGGTTTTTTTAAAGCATTGTCAAATATCTTCTTTTTCTTTTTTATGTACATGGATCTTTCGCAGTGGATGGAGGCCAGGGTCTGGAAAAGCCCGTTTGCTTTGGTTGTGGGAGAGTAAAATCGTGATGCAGCCATTATTCCACTTGTCCACTTAGGTAAGCATTCGGCTCATCGGAAGAGCGCAGCATGGAAGTGTCAGCTGACCATACGAATGGTCAGAGGTCCCTTAACAGAATACCAGCCGCTGTAAGTACTTCAGGATTGTGGGGGTTTATAAAAATGGGGCGAGCGGGGGACTGGGGGAGGGGCGCTGCTGTCGGCACAATCTCATAAGCTGTTTTGAGACCAAAAAAGAGTCCAGATGAGAAGAAAAATAGAAATGAGGCTTCAGGAAATGGCAGGTGGTCAGTGAGAGATGACAGGTAGCAGGTGGGCAGCTGGATGCTGGGTGTACCAACTGGTGTGTTATGTTTTCATGTTTGATGCTCACGCAGAACTGCTGCTTGACATTTCACGTATTTAAGTCATGTTTTCACCTCATCTGCTCTGCGCTGAGAGTGCCAGAGGCGCATTCTCAACAGGGTGAGGCATTAATAGGACATTAAAGGCCCTAATTCTACAGCAAAGGCTATAACTGCTGATGCTGGTCCCTGGTGGTCTTTAGATCATACAGTCTGATTTCAGTCGTCTTTTTTGGGTACCTAATTGTAGCCTTCTTAATGCCTTACTGGTATTATCCATCCATTCATCCATCCTTCTAGGTACGGTGCCTCCAATACCAGCCTCCAGTTTCCATGCCAACGGCAGCAGAGTCCACAAACAGAGTACTGGTGTCTAGTTGCCGTGCCAGCAATGTAGTTACCTTGGCAACAGAACAGCATCTAGGTACCATGGCAACAGTGATGGCATCTAGTTCCTATGCCTCCTTACCCTCCTTTCTGTGGGCTAACTGAGAGTTGCCGAGGCCCAGGACCTGTGCTGCTTAGATGGCCATGGGCAACTTGGCACTGCTTTACCTTGTTGCTCAGATGAGGGTGTGCTGACATGCCATGCTGGCAGCACAGGCAGGGGACTAACATACCCTTGGAGAGCTATTAGTAGTCTTCGTACCATAAACTACTACTGCCCCCATCAGTGTACTGTAAATTATCGTATCATATCGTTCTGTATCATAAATCATCACCTACTTCAGTTGTAAAAGTTCGGGTAATAAACTTTGTGTTGTTTATGTGTTATGAATTTATCGAACATGGAAACAATCAGTAGAAACTGATTTAGTGTTACAGTGAACGTTTACTGAGCTTAGCTGCGAAAGTGCCACTTTGTGCTTGGCATCAATAATCTGGCATTTACAAACATGAGGGCATAAAGTGGCGTTTCCATTGGTGTTTTCATGACAAACTCAAACATGTTTCTTATGTTTAGTGGCAAAAAAGACAATAAGCGCATGAAATGGAGACGAAGCAGGAATTCCAAAGTGTCCTGGAGAGTAAATGACGACATTACTGATAAAAAGAGGTCAGGCTTCAGTCAAAGACTTGACTTTGGGACTTATCTCCATGCAGCTTATGGCTGGAAAATTATGACATGCCATATATCACAACTAAATTGTACAAAATGAACCACACAAGAATGACGATTCATATCACATTAGCCTGCAACACTGCAGTCAAGGCACACTTTTTATGTCATTAGTACTATATTACTATTTCATTTTAATCTCACACATTTTTCCGAGGCCACTTTTACAATTAAACCTTACAACAATGTTATCCAGGGTGAAATACAAAAGTCTACATTGCATTTATATTTATTCATTTAGCAGACTCTGAAGCTATTTTCAACTGATTAACACATGTTTGCAGCTGTTTGCTATTATTATTATTATTATTATTATTATTATTATTATTATTATTATTATTATTATTATTATGCTAGGGATGGAGTTGCCAGGCAAGAGGAAGAGAGGAAGGCCTAAGAGGAGATTTATGGATGTGGTGAAGGAGGACATGCAGGTGGTGGGGGTGACGGAGAAAGATGCAGGGGACAGGAAGAAGTGGAAACAATTGATCTGCTGTGGTGACCCCTGACGGGAGCGGCCGAAAGAAGAAGAAGATTATTATTATTATTATTATTATTATGTTCGGTAGATATATGATATTTGATAAGCAGAGCTCTTTGGGGTACAAGAGCATAGCTCCACCTGACAACCTTCTGATAAGGTTTCTTCTCCTGACCACCTGGCAACCACCTGGCAACCACCTGGTGACCACATTCTTCAAACCTGTGTGCATGTGACCTGAGGAACAGACGATTTGTCCCCAGTGACACAGCATTGAAAGGGCACTGTGTTATAAGGACAGCTTGGTCCAGGTTCTCTGTCCACTTTGCAGTAAAGGGCCACCGCAGGCAAGCACACCAAATTTCCCAGCTGAGGCCACTAATAATTTGTAACATTATTTTCCATAGCTGGAAAAGAGATCGATCGAACTGAAGCAAAAGCATAATGAAGCCTGTCTTTCGGCACAACCAAACAACTCGGAATTAATATTTTCTCAATAATCTGTTTAAAGCACACACAAGTTGTGTATGGCAGAGCAGCTCAGCCACAGGGGCGATGCTGCACAAATGACTGAGCTTCTGCAAAGCTGCTGCTTCTCATGTTTATGAATAAGAGAGAAAGGGCAAATTGTCCTGTGTTGGTCCGTTGTTTAAGTACCTTTACTTTTAAAGGTGCAGTCCTGCATAAACAACAAAACATAGAGTAAAAATATGACGTACTGCTCCAGCATACACTTGCTTGCCACTTTGGTACACGTTAATAGGATCCTCTTTGGACTCCAGAACAGTGTGGCCCATTCACTGTTTTATTATCACATTCCGATTCATCCCAAAGATGCTCTTTTGGCTTGCCCGGTGGGCCGGTACTGTGGTAAAATAAGGGTGCTGTCATGTTAGTGGAACTGTAATGGGTAGAAATCCCACCAGATTGGCTGCTTCTGATGTACTTGACCCTGCGCAACTTGTGGACCTCCAGACCTTCTCTATGAGCTTCATATAATAAATCACAACCATATACAGCACCACTATGGTAGTGAGAGGGGTGTAATAACAGTGTGTACCTCTTAAATTGGCTCATGTGTATACATACAGTACCTACATCACTCATACTCTGGCAAATGTTTTACATTAACCTTTGTTAAGCTGATGCCTTTGTCCAGCCTGGCTTACAACATTGGGTAAACAACATCACATTAATTTACCCATTTACACAGCTGCGTAACTTTTAGTACATCATTTCAGGGTAAATACCTCATTCGGGGTACTACACCAGGGGAGGGATTATAAGTTGCCGGGCCCAACTACCGGTTTCTGCACTGTTGCTTAAGGTTTGGTATGAGGAGATTTTTGCATGAACTATGACGTGAATGAATGAAAACTTCATTAATCCCCAGGAAAAGTGTATGAGGCTACAAGTATGTAGACACAATGTAGCAGCACACTAAACAGCACATTATTATTATTATTATTAGTATTATTATTATTATTATTATTATTATTATTATTATTATTATTATTATTATTATTATTATCCACTTAATCCTAGGAGGGTCCCCAGACTGTCACAGTATTTTGTACTTTTTCATATTAGATTGCGTTAAAAGTGCAGCAGAGGTGACACACGTGAGAGACGACCATAAATTATGGATTTCACCTTCAGTGGAATGAGCTGAGGATATGTTTTTCCTGGAGGCTTTGGGATCTGCCATTCTCTCCACTGTAGGAAAGGGGGATGGTTGGGGGTAGAGTCTCAGTGGGATGTGGCCCCCCAGCAGATCTACTGGGACATCCTTGGTAGGGGTGGTGAGTGGGGATTCAGTAGGAGGGCAGCCCTCCTCCCTCCCAGCCGGAACTACAAGGATGGCCGGGCAGCTCAGTGCTCTGAATGCAAAACGCTGGCAGAAGGCAGCTGGCCTCCCAAAGTTGGCATTTTTACACATCACTCAGTTTTGTGGGGCCACATATTTATTGATTTATTCACACATTTACTGTTCAGTTGTAGTGTGAGGTTCCCAGTCCACATCCCCTGCAACTCTGGCTACCAGACCACAGCACTATCCTGAGCAACATGCTAAATGCTGCTGCCCAACACAATTATTTTTATGACTTATTTAGTTACAGTGATTTACTCATTCATGCAGCTGAGTAAAATTTACTGCATTTCAGGGTAAGCATCTTGCTGAAAGGTGGAGGATTTCAAAGTCAGACTTTCTGATCGCAAGTCTTTGACTCTAGCCGCTACGCCACCTGACGCTCCTAAAAATACACTGTAGGAAGTGTGTGAGATGGTTTAGAAATCTGTGGAGTCCAGGGTTTGCACGCCAACTCCACATTCAGCTCCATCTCCTATGCCAGCTGCAATGGTGGCAAACGGAAAAACTCCTTCCATTAACATTGAGAAAAAACATCTCTGCTTAGCCTTACATTGCAAATTAAGTTCATATTTAGGACTTTGGCCGACTGCTGATAAATTTGAAGGCACTCTCAAAGAGCTCTGAGTTATGGGAGCCCACAAAGACCTGTTGCTGCTATATGCCGGTTTTATAACAAAGTGGCGACCCCTTGGCAAAGTTCTCTGCCCAAGTTTTACATTCAGTAGGTGGGCTGCAGATAACTGATATTTTTACGCTTCGGCGCGGGTCCCATTTCTGGATTCTCGATTTGTTTTTCTTTAGTTTTCTTCTGCGGTTTCAAAGATAAACCACAGGTCTCTGTAATAAAATCTCTGCTTCCCCCTCTTCTTTGCTGCAGTTTAGCTTTTTATATATTGCTGTATTTTACCGAAATACCAGTGCTTATCCCCTTGAGGATGCCAGCTTTCTAAAAAAATGTTGATGTTGCAAACATTTTCAGTAATGACATGGCCGTCATCGCCCAGGTGATGTTGCCAGATTCAAACTGTACACGTATGCAACCCTTGTCAGGTCTGTACAGCGCTCTGTGTCACGGCAGTGAGAAGAACGCTGTATAAAAATAAAATCGAATTGAACGGAATTGAATGTTAAGCTATTTGACATATCTGTAATTTGATTTGCCTAATAATCTATTCCATTTATTATGATTTATTGTTGTACTTCAATGCAAAATGCACAATAATGCTGGGCGGAGAGCAAATGTGCAGTCTTAAGATTCCAAATGATTATTATTGTTGTTATTATTAGCTTATTGTATAGCCTCGGCTCAATAATTTTACAACTTACTCATTTATTGTCTGCCGCGCTGTCGCTGACGGACATCTGGTTGGTCATCATTCTTGTCAAAGTTCATCAGACTGTAACAGTAGGTGCTTTAAATTTTCAGAGTCATATTCTTTAAAAAATACAGTAGCATGAGTGACTGTATATGTGTTTTGTTTGTTATCGGTTTAATGGCGTGTCTGTCCGGATCTGCCGAGATGGCAGCGTTTAGTGCAGCATCAGACATTTGTCAGAAAGCTGAGCGGAGACAAAGGTGCATCCAAAATGCGGATTTATTCAGGGATGCATGTAGTGCAACAAAAACAAAACTTCCAGAAACAAGTGCAACACAGCTAGAGATACAAAGCTAGGAGCAGGGGTGAAACTGGGTGCTAGAACAGAGACTGAGACAGCACAACAGAACGTGGGTCATTCTGTCAACAAGAGTCCGCAACTTCCTCTTCCGACACCGTGCCAAGAAGCTGAAGCGGTGCAGATGTGCCAGGTCAGCGGGCTAGCCCGGTTCAGCTCCTGACACTACTATTTTGGGTAATTTGGCCTGTTACAGCGGGTCTTTTTAACCATTTAACAGGTCAGAAATAGGAAAGCTGCACCTTTGCCTGCAAGCCTTTTCTGAATAATAGCCTTGGATCACCCAAAAAGATTTATGTTTGACAAGCAACCCAAGAATGATGGGCCGGTTAAGGAGTGGGTTGCATTTTCCACTCATGGGTGTTTTGTTGGAGGTGTAAAGTGCTTCTCCATTGATCTGATACCCTTTGACAGGAATGTTTCCTGTTTTCAAAAAACCAGGGTCAATCTGCTGACGGCCCACCCCAGCAAGCTAAAAGGATCTCTGCTGTTGTGAAGCCTCACCCCACATTGGTAAAATGTAGACAGGTTACTAGAGAGAAGTTTAAATGCACGGATGAGACTCACTGTTAATATTTTAAAGAACTGGCTCATTCTCCAATCTGGAAAACATCCGAGAAAACCCAGGAACCGCAGTGAGCGTCGATGAGAGGGCAGCGCTAGTGTCGTCCAGTTTATACATTTTAATTTGCCCTGGCAATGGCAGGTAGGCCAACCTGCTTCCCGGGGGGACCTGTGCCTACCTTGGGGTTGCGCTCATTTGGAGGAGATATTTCAAGTCAGGATTTCATTTCCATACCATTGTGGCTCATTTTGCCAGCAGCGCGTGCTCGATGTTTAGCCCCGTTCGCAGCTAGTTGCTCCGGGGAACGTCGGCTTGTGTAAGTCAGCCACGCGTCATCGGTGTTTTTGACCAATCCTGCTTACCAGGAAGCATTCGTCTTCCATTCTCAAACGGCCACTTCAGTCGCTCATCTTGGATTGGTGTCTGCACCTCACACTTGCGGTTTTCCGTCTAGGAAGCCTTGTAGTGCTACTGCTCTGCTTTTGGGAACGTAGCCTGCTGCTGTCTAAACCTGTTTGATGCCTGATACCAATTTTGAGCCAATACATTCCTAAGGCCGAGGCAAAATAATGATAAAGAATAACACAGCGCTCAAGTGGAGTAACACAATGTACTGAAACGCTAATGAAATTCTGCATAAAATGTGGGTTACCCTTTGTCCTGTGGTAATAATGTGGTGGTTGCTTAAAGATATACGGTAGCACGACTCAACTCGGCTGTATTTCAGTGATTCACTTTCAGATTAAGCACAGCTTAAACTCAACCCATAAATCACGAAGCCCTAAAATCTTAAAATGGTGAAGCAGCAGTAATTCATAGGTAGGCCAAGTCATGTATGATAACACGAACGTGCTGTTTATTTACCAAACTGTGTGTAAATGTATTGTCATTCAGACATCCAAATACTCTTCATATTAGACCGCTTGTGCGTAGGGTAGCAGGAAAGGGTAACAGCCAGGCAGGGGAATGGAGCAGCCGCTCTTCTGGCGCCCCCACTGAAGCTGGTTAACCTCCCTGGCCCCCCTCACAACCAGGCAAACCCAAAGCACACAACACATCTCGACCGCGGCTGGGCAGTCATTGATTATCCATGCATGTGATACCAACACCTACCACTAGAGGTGCCTACCCCCAGCATCTGATGCTACATGGCCCCAGTTAAGGAAAACAGCTGAGTCCCCGTGGCCCATCTGTCCCCAGCAGTCCCAAATCCAGCGCTGTTGCCCAGGTGCTCCTCTGATTGGCTGAGATGTCTGTGCTGGCAGCCATGGTGGTTTACTTACTCACCTGGTTAAGGGCCATGTGTGGGTTGCTTTGCAGACAACATGATATCAGCACTGAAATAACACATACACCTTTGGAATGGAGTACAGTTTGTGTAACTCATATGCAGTCCAGTGTGTCCAGCAGGTTTGCATATTCTTGCAAGCTTGTGTTAGCTTCCTCCTGGTGCTCTTGTTTCCTTCAACAATCCAAAGATTTAAGATTGAAGGTTCTTATATCTTGATGCTCTGTGTCTCTCTATAGAGGCCCAGTGTGTGTGTGTGTGTGTGTGTGTGTGTGTGTGTGTGTGTGTGTGCACTGCGATGGACTGGAGTCCCGACCAAAGTCCATCATGACCTTCAGTAGAATAAGCTCTAACAGAAGATGGATCTATGAGGTTCTCATCTTAAATCTTCATTTTTTCCTGAAAGTGACACCATGATAAAAAGTGTGTGAGAAGCTGCAGGCAGCTTTGGAAAGGGCAGTTCAAAAATGACCATGTTTAGAAATCTTCATGCATACTTTCAGAAGTATTACACAGATAAAGAGAAATGGCATAAAGGAAATAAGAAAGAATGAGGGTAAAAATAATGAAAACCAGACAAAAAAATGTGATGGCAATTCTAAATACCAGAGTGACAAAATATTGTGACTGATATTGCAGCCCAGATCCCAAAGCAAACTGGGGCAGGAATGAACAGGCTAGAACCTAGAGCCTTCTGGACTTCTGATGTCTTAACAAGTACATCAGCAGAACTGAAGCAGATTTTCTTAAAAGCTGTGGTGCATTCATTCATGGCTTCTGAACATTAACTTTTTGGAATCCATTTGCTCACTTTTTCCCTAATATACTGGCTCTTTCAAGGCTTCTTTAGAAATGGCTTCAATCTCGGTAATGTGTAAACTTCTCTTATATGACATTTGCAAGCTTATATTTGACAAGCTGGTTGCAATGTTTCTTGTTAATTTAAATGTTAAAAGAAATATTTGTGTTTAAAATATTAAAATGTATAAAATATTAAAATATCAAAAATATACATCAATTTGGATTATTATTATTATTATTATTATTATTATTATTATTATTATTATTATTATTATTATTTTACTCAGCTGATACTGTTCTCCAGACCAAATTAGAACATCTGATTTTGATTTTCCTAACTGGGGAGGGTGCTATGCGTGTGTGCCTTCCTCAACCTCGGGTCCTCTACCCTCTGTGGAGTCATAGCCCCCAGTGCTCCTATTATATAGGCTGGCGTCTGGGATGTACAAAAGTATTAATTATTTTTTTACCAAATCGGTGTGGCGCCTGTGTAGATCTTGGGTAAGCATCCACACACTGTGCACCCTGAAAAAGAAAACGGCACACAGAACAAATTTATTTTTGCCAGGCCTCTGAGCTGGTTTTGAGCAATGAAATAGTTTAAACTACATTAGATGCATATCTGTTGCACTCTTTTCCATTATATATGGCCAAACAATGCAAGATAATAGATAATTCTAACTGTGCCTTTCTAAAATGCACATTAAAATGAAAAACCCCACTCACTCTGTCTTTGCACATCTAATTCTTTTATCTTGTTGGCTTGACTATTACACTGCTCATACCGGGGTGGTTGGAGAAAGCAGTGTTTCACTGTTTTGAATGATAATCTACTATATAAATCAATGGGCCTGTGCAAGGACCAGGCTGCAATTTCTCTTGCTATGCAGAAAAGTGAGAAATGTGTTGCTGATTTTCCTGCCGCGTTGCACAGGAGCCAAATTAAACATTTGTTCACATTTGCAGCATATAAACTCCTTTGTCACAGTGACTTGTAATCTCAGCTCTGTACACTGAGCTGCATACCCATTTGTCCAGCAGGGTAACTCTTACTGTGTCATTTCAGGGCAAACAAAGTGTGCTGACCATGGGGACGACAGCAGGAGCTGGGATTCAAGCTCATGATCTTCGTATTTCACAGCCATGGCTCTAACCACCACAATCCCTGGTGTCACATTTTTCACTTTGGTGTTTTGTAAATATCACCTATTGCTGTTATTCAATAGAACCAGGCAGCTGTAAATATTTGTTGTCCGGCTAACAGTACAAGGCGGTCCAGTTTGGACAGTTTGGAGCATGACTTGCCCTGTCTCAGCCTCAGCGACATCACCCGGTGCTTACAGCCCCCCCGAGTGCACAGGGTAGTGAAAATGAGTGCAGAGCTGTTGAAGCTCAAAGCTGGAGCTGAACAAACCTTGGGGGATCATGGGAATGGGCAATAAAGGGAAAAACATCAGATGCGCCATTAGACATGTACAAGACCAAAGTAAATGGACACCATTTACGTGGGATAAAATTATTTAAACTGGCAAATATTAATTTCATTATAAGCAGCAGTGCACCTTTAACAATAGTCAGGAAGTTACCAAGCGAAATAGCGAGAGGTCCTTCAGTTAATGGTGGGCAATTTCACGTTGCACTCAGACATTTTGTATTTGCCGAGGTCCTTTTTTTGAAAAGAAATGAGAAAAAGGGACAAAGTTTGGAGAGGTGGGTGTTGAAGCTGGCTTCTTTCTTGAATACACGTTACATGGCAACAAACGGTGTGTTATACAGTGCGTATCTGGCACGCTGTATTCTGGCTTTATGCACGAAGGTGCTCTGAAACTCTAGGTGTCCCACTGGTTTATGCCAGAAAGTTCTGAATTCAAATCTTTCCCGCTCTATTGCCCTTGTGCAAATTATTGAGGTATCACAACCAGAAAGTGGCAGACCCTTCCTAGCTGGGCCATCATACCTTCTGACATTTCTGAGAAGCCACACAAGGCAGTGAGGACCCAAAGAACACAGCACAACAAACTCTGGCTTTTCCTTACTGTCAGCATCTGAAGTGTACATAATAATCCATAATCACTGCTGAATGAAAATGAATTAATACTAATCTCATGCTAGGTTATAATTATTCCATTACTTTAATGTGCAATACCTGTTGTTCTTATGTGTTAAATGCAGTGGAACAAGCATCCAGCTGCTGAAAGTCCTTGTAAATCCCAGTGTACTTGGCCATTAATGTCTTATCTTCTCCTTCCTTTGCCTTAAATTAGTCCGGTAAAAGTTGCACCCCACGGTGACCTGGCATCCCATCCAGAGTACAGCCTCCTAACCCGGAGCATAGTGATTTTGGGATAGACACTGGACCGCTGAGACCTGGACCCTGAGAGGGGATTAGGGATAATGAATAGATAGATAGATAGATAGATAGATAGATAGATAGATAGATAGATAGATAGATAGATAGATAGATAGATAGATTGATTGATTGATTGATTGATTGATTGATTAGTTGTTTAGACCCCACCGCACCTCCTGGGTAATAGGTCATCAAGAAGAGACCTCCAGAGTCCTCTATCCTGTGCCTTTGTTTCTAGCTGGCTCCAGGTAAGGCCCATCTTTTTCATGTCATGATCCATCTCTATCTTTTTCTTCCGATTTTGGTTCCTGCTAGTAATGGCTGCGTCTTCTGTCACAGATGGACATTGCTGATCTTATCTGACCATTTTCTCTTTATTCTTGTATACTGTTTCTTTCTCATTGTTGTCTGTTACACCTTGTAAAACACTTTGAGCTACAGACCACTGTATGAAAGGTGCTATACAAATAAATGTTATTGTTGTTGTTGTTGCTGCTGCTGTTGCTGTTATCTCTTCAAATCCATGTTTTCTCATGACTTCCTCATAGCCAGTGTTGTCTTCTCCTATCTTTGCACTGAAGTCACCCTTGAGGATGGTGATGTCTCTCTCTGGACACTGCTCTGGAGTTGTTCGTAAAATTCTTGCTTGACGTCATTGGTAGGCACATAGCACTGGATGATATTCAGCTTGAGCTTCTTTATCTTTGTTCTGAAAGCTGCTGTGATGGCTCTTGGCATATGAGCCTCAGAACCCTCTGTGTTGGTCTTAGCCTTAGACAGTTTGCTCCGAAACCAGTATATCGAGAGGTGAAAGCATGAGAATTACACCTTCTGTATGAGGGGCATCATCTTCTTCATGTCCGGAGTATAGCAGCATCCCTTCACGATTGTCAGCCTTTTGTGTTCCAACTGCACAGACCTGGATTCACTGATTCCAACCAGGGCAATATTGAGCCTTTTAATTTCTGCAGCTACTTGTGTGATCTTTCCACCTTGGTACATGCTCTTGACATTCCAGGTCCCAGTAGTGGTGTTCCCGGTCATAGAAAGCCTGTTCAGTTCTGTGGCTTCGAAAGACTCCCAGCTTTTTCCACATGACATCATACTGTAAGTCTTCTTGATGATGATCCTTTTTCCTCCAAGGTAGCGGTTGTTAACATTTTAGCCTGTAGCCTATAGGGCTTTTTTGGGATGGGGGGCTAACCCTACACCCAACCATCCTCTTTTTGCATCTGGATTTGGGAGCAGCAGATAGATAGCTGGATGAACTGAAAAATTGCCTGTGTGTATAAATGGGTAAATATAAATCTCTGGCCTATAAAGATCAATGCCTGCCTGTGTTTGTCTGCCTGTTTGTTCTGTATTGACAGCTTTGTTTGTTCAAGCCTCAGACTGGAGATCTGGCACGGTGGTTCTTCTCACCACAAGTGAGGTAGTCAAGTTCATTAAAGACCAAAAAGGCTGCTTATCATCTTAAAAATTTCTACTTTGGTCTTTGGAATAAGGCTTAGAAATATGAATCATCATGATGTCAACTGGCTACAAGAGCCAGAGCTGTGATATGTGTGGAAACAAAAATTACAACTTACTTAATCTTTATAAGTGAAAATGTACAAATTAATAAAACACACACCTGCAGCACTGCACACTTCCCCCATCATAAGGGTAACAAAGTAGAGCAATACATACCCGGGCAACTTTGCGTAACTCAGCTATCAGCGTGCTGTAGTGCACAGCAGCACAGCCATAGATATTATTCAATCTTAACATTGTTTATTGTTTTAGACAAAGTTAAATACATCTATTTATACTGCAGAGGTGTTACCATGGAAACTATGTCACAGCCATAGCCTCATGGCCTTAACCGCAGTAATAACCTGACTCTGTGGTTAATTGCGGTTTAGTAAATGGAAATTTTTTCCAGGCCTTGGTTAAGGTCCTGGTTCAGTATCTACTGTGCAGTCTCATAATCTCCACTGGCTCTCAGGGAAGGAGATGTGGCCCTGAAGCACGAGCCCATGTTCGCTCAAGCTCATCTGGAGGAGCAGCTGTGTCTCGTGATTTTCCCAGAGTGCATTTCAGCGGGCTGCTTTTTTAAACATCTTATGTTCCTGGATTTGACTGAAGTACCCACACTGTCTGGATGGAATACAGAGGAACTTTCAGACCTTTGCAAATAAGGCAGAATAAAGAAACTGTTTAAACAGTCTTGCTTTTGATTTTAAATACAACAAGGTATGGGGTTTTGCATATGAATAGAAAAAACGAACCAATTCAAATCCCAGGACTGGACCTGTTGATCTGCCCTCAAGCATGGTACTTAACTTGAATTATTCCAGCAAAATATTGAGCAGCATATAAATGGAGGGAATGTGGGGGGGAAATGGCTGGCTAAAATAGTGACGAATTAAAACACATTTCTCACTATGTAAGTTTCTTGGACTAAAATTGAGCGCAGAGCAATGCGAATGGACAGTAACGCCTCTGCTCGCCTGTCAAAGGCAGGAAACTACCATAAACTGGCCATAACAAACAGTGGGGATCCAGCCAACACCACTAAAGCCCAAAACTCCTCAACTTTTCCTTAATCCATTTAAGAGTCTTTACTGACACAAGGTTACGGTTAGCATCTCAGAAAAACATTGGACATATGGCTGGGTAGCTGTGTCCTGGACTAGGCTGAGATCTCTGCATCAGGTGTGACTCCTCTCACGGCAGACGGTGGCACGGTGGTTACAGGTGTGGCCTAGCATTCGGAAAGCATGCGCCTGAATTCCCACTCCTATTGCAGCATGTTGGGTAGACACGTTGCACTTGGCCTGAACTGAACAGAACAGCAAAAATTGCCCAGCCGGTTAAACTGGTAAATCTTGATGACAACTTTAGCATGCAAGCCCTCGTGTAAGTTGCTTGGAGGACACATGTCACATAAATGAGCAAATAATTATAATAGTGGATGCTCTCTGCTGACCAGCAGGCAGGTTCCCTATTATTGGTGCTGCAGCCCTTGTTATCAAAGCGCAATACTAATGTGGCAATGTTAGGGGGCAAGGGTGCGAACATAAACCAGACATGACAAACACGCAGCGTTTATCCAGACATGCAAACAAACAGGTACAATATACATGTTTAAAACGTTAAATAGCATGTGGCTTATATATTTTTTAAATATTTAAATTGTTCATATATGGCAATAGCAGCAGGTGGAGAGACGGGCAAATGAAAATAAAAACAATCAGTATATAAAGGGAAATGTTACCGATCGAGGTACGAGTCCAAAATACAGCATTTGGCGGCCAGAACAATGATGGAAGGTTTTTCACTTTTTTGCAACATATTTTGATCAGCATTAGCAAAAAATATGTTTGTTTTTGGCATTCAGCTGAAATTTTCACTGTACGTGACAGATGTTTCAACTTGTATTTATTTATTTGTTATTTTGTATGTTTTTTGACAGTTGGCTCCGAAACCAGTATATCGAGAGGCGAAAGCCACCAAAACACAGCTCTCACGGTTTCATACCCCTTTCGACAGGCTGGGACACCGGGTCCGCATCACACCCCCCGCCCCCACACCCTCACCGATGATGGTTTTGACATTAATCGGCCTTAATTTGTCGGCCATGATTCGGTGGGAAATAAGTCTGACCTTTGAAAAAAGGGCTTAAATTTTTAAAAGTTCTCAGTAGAAAACCAAGTGATGACTTGAGACGAGCACACAAGGTAATGTGACTGGATGTAGCATTGTGCCGTGGTAAAAATGTGCAGCTTGGCTGTAGAAGATGGTCGGTGGGAAAAATGAGAGCCATAACACCGCAGCAACAGTCCCTGCTGAAGCCCAGCGTGCTTTTCCAATAGCCGGGGCCAACAATGGCGTCAGTAATGGAGGACGACACTCACTGCTGGCAGCCGCTCTGCTAATGCGACACTTTTGGTGGGATCCGTAGCTGCGAACGGGTACGTTTGTGCTGAAATTCTGCAGTAACAATACCCCAGCTTCAGCTTTTCATCCGACCAAAAGCTGCAATTTGGTTTACCCTGGGGAACAGCAGACATTAACTGTGCATTTGTGTGCTATGATTCTTCATCTTGTCTCTTATTTTGATCCAAAGGAACTCATTTTTTACTTTTTTTACAGCTTGACAGTTAGCTGCAGAAAATCTAGTTTGGTGCCACAGCTTACAGCAACGCTAGGACCTAGACTGAACTTCCTTACTCAGTGGGCAGCACCTGCAGACTCAACCCTACGGATTTTAGAGTTTCATTCCCAGGACAGCGGCACTCAGTTTACAACAGCTCAATGCATTTAATACCTGACTTTAATTTACAAAACATTTCTTTGCATTTCTGAGCAATGATATTTAAATTTTGTCCAGAGCCACCAAGTTGTCCACAACTTCTTCGCAGTTATAGTTTGGCTTGGCACTAAGTTTGTTTGCTAGTTGCACCTGTTGTTATGCTGGCAATCATGGCCCCGAATCACACACCTGCCAGGACAACCAAACAACGTGAGCTTTTTCGGCGAACACACATTCATTGGCATTTTTCTTTGCCGCTCTGTTTTTGTGTCACCGGCTGAACCGAACATGTAACCTGCAAATATCGTCTCACTTTCACTTCCAAGTTGTATCTCGGGTCCTCTGCTTCCTTGCAGGATAAAGATTCCTGAAGCCGTGAAGCAGCCTGCCAACAACTCTGGGTGTGAACCTCAACACTCAGTTTGTACTTTCCCAGCACATGGCAAGCGAGAGAAAGATTCATCCCCTCTGTTCATTAGCTTGTTGCTCACAGCCCTGTCTGGCCAGCAGGCCCACTGCTGGACAAACTCAACTTCCATGTGGCTCCACTGAGGTTCAGAATTGCTGTTAATGATCCAGATCAGTTGTTGTTGCTGTTATTATTATTATTATTATTATTTATCATTGTGAAAATTCACAGAAAGATAAGTACCTTGCCTGAAAACAGGTCCTTGCTTTATACATAATTATATATGAACTAGGTGGTGTGTAGACAGAGTAGGCAAGGTATAATTTTACCTTGTGGGTAATTTACTGTCCAACTGGTATCCCCTCCAGGGTGTAGTTTCATACCCTGGCAACCGATGATTTTGGGATAGATTCTGGACAGCTGTGACCCTGACCAGGATAAAACAGTTAAGGAAAATGGATGGAGTTGCTCTCCACCTGCAACTCAAGGTAATTTTCAGTACAACGTGGTCACTGGATGGTAGCATGATGAATGCAGGAGGAAGCAATGTGAGGAGGTGAAAGGGGTGACTGAGGTTCCTGTTCATCTTTCCTCGCACTTGAAAAAAAATCTTTGCCTGCAGAGGGCAGTGGGCCAGCTCTCAGTTTCCAACCTCTGGCCATGGCATCGGTCCCAAAGGTATCCAGGAATTCAAATCAAAGGATCGTTTTACAACCTCCCCCCCAACCACTCTTGGGCTTTGCCATTACCTATCGATGCCTGTGATGTTATGGCTTCTCTTCCCAGATTGTTCACAGAGAAACCAGTGAGATCGACTGCAATGAAGATGCCACCGGATTAGAGTTTGGCTAAGTAGCATCAGGGTCCAAGAACTGTCTCTAAGTAAAGTACTGTAAGCATGGTCAGAAGCCCTGGCAACCCTCAGGGCCTGAAACACACTTGAATGGAAGTAACCTGTGGAATTTGTTCAACTCCTCCAGCCCATCTGCTGCCATGGAGGGAATTCAACTGCTAACTTCATTTGAAATCGTTTTTTGGGTGATTTTTCGGCCCAATAACGCTATAGACAACCAATGTAACCACCTGAACTTTGAGGGGAAATAATGACTCGGTGCTGGATTTGTGAAGCAAGGAGACGCAATCCTATCTGCTGTGCGAAGAGGCTCATTAGATGGCACTTGGAGGAACGTATGAGAAGGAATGCGCTGTAGTTCCGCTAAAGAGGTGGCTGCTTGTCAAATGAGATGGATGATCTTTTCTCTGCTTTAATGAGGATTTTTTCAGCCGTCGAGAACAATGCGGACATGTTTAGTCAAAGCATTTCTTATTCACGTAACTGACCCGTGGAACTGTTTTACGGCCTCCTGAAACCCAGCCGTTCATTTTTGTCCACTGTAGAGAACAGGCGTTTTGAAGCAGTACCTCAAACACTGCTCCAAACTACAGGAGTGAGTCCAAATGCTCCTTCTTGCACCTCTCTGTTTGCCACAGGCCCTGTGTAACTACGCAGAGTATCGAATGGACACGTGGAGTGCACAAAAGTGTACGGTTCATTTGCATTGTTTTCCTGATTTTGGCGCTTAAAACTTGTATGCATTTTCGCCAGCAAGGCTTTGTTACTGAGCAATGAATTTATGAAAGGTTTCATTTTTTAAGCGCCTGCTGTATGCTTCTGAGGTGGAGCAGCGGTTAAATCGGATGCTTTGCCTGTGACAAACCTGCGTTTGAATCCGTGCTCATTCGGTAGGACCTTTGATCATGTGCTTAACCAGAGCTCCTCCGGTAAAAAATACCCAGCTGTACAAGAGGGTAAAGCACTGTACAGAGATAAGTGCAGTACAGTAAGTCACCATGGAGAAAAGGGTCAAAATAGGAATAAGTAATAAATGCTGCAATACACGTGTTCACACTCTACAGCTTTAGAAGAGGCTGTATGTATCTCTGAAGAGGAGACGTTTCTCTACACATAGAGGATTTCCATGAAGCATCTGGTTAATTTAGCTTTTGCACGCCAGGCCTTACACTGGCTGCCTGCAGTATATTTTGAGCCAGGCTTCATCCATCAGGCAAATGAAATAGCGGGATCTGAGAGAAAATCGATCCCGATATTAAAGTCTCTCCTTCATTCAATTTCTTCTGCATACATGCATACTAATACGCTCTTCTTGCAGGGCACCTGTGTAGGTTAAGCCCCGGATGCAAAATGGCAAGGCGTGCTGGCCTCTTCAGGGATGATAATATTTGATAAGTAAATCATTTCATAAAAATTTGAAAGGGCATACATTTTTAAAGGATATCAGCGGGTAGTTTAGCGAGTTAAAGATGCGAACTTCATTAAAGGCCCATGGCCCCTCAAACACTTGACTGAAATATTTGTGATAAAACAGCTCTTCTCCCCTTGACATGCAGTGATCACCTCTACGAGTGCCTTTGCGTGCATTTATTTCATATTGCTCATCCATCTTTCACTGGATTTAATTCTTAATATGCTGACATCACTTCTGCTTTCAATAACTGTGGACACGGAACAAGCGTTTTTTTCTATTGGTGGGAGGACAGACTGGGCAAAATGTTGCTGTCAGTATAAATTCAGTTATATGCACACCCAATGAACTAAGTTTCTAAAGGAAATTTATTGCGATTCCTAGAGGTTCCATACCAGTGGGTTGGCACTGAAATGATTTCGACCCAACTGTAATGCCACTGTATTAAACAGACAAAAAAACCTTCCTGAAGTCTGATTTTTCTGTAAAGGAAGCACATCACCTAGATTCAGTGTCCTGTAACCTGCATGCATAATTTAATGCACTTTTAATCCCGTATTTCTATTCTGTAATTCTGCATTTCTGGGTTACAGACTCTGTGAGGGAATGTGCAGCTCCAGCGCCATTCTACTTAACCTTAAATGCCAAGGATAAACTGTCTATCGGTTTGCTTGTTTGTTGTTTGGTTGTGCATCTACCTTATTTAACTTCTGTGTATATTTGTTACTTCTTTTTCCGTATTTATTTTTCTTATAGCTTATTTGGATATTTTTTATTTGTTGAGGATGTCTGGAAGCAACACATTTCATGGTCACAACACTGCTGTGCTGCTGTTAGTGCACTCATGACAAATAAAAGCTTGAACCTTGAACCTTTAGAGGCTTGTTGGTGTATTGTTAAAATAATTAAGATGCCGGTGACGTTTGCCTTGTTTTTCACGACTAAAAGCCGAATCCTTTAATTTCCCCCGCCGGGTTGCTGTATCATTTCAAAACAAAGACGAATAACACATATTGCAGATACTGGGGGCTTTAAGTGACAAAGCAGAGCATCTATGCGTGATGAACCCATGGCTGCCGGTCAGCTCTCGCTCCTCGCAACTCATTACGGAAAAGGCGCCAACAGCCGAGGGTGCATTCGTAATTGAGACGGCACGGGAGCGCATGTGAGCGCCGTCGGGTGGAGACTGTCATAGGGTCCTGACTCAGCCCCTGGGTTTTGCTTCTTTGTTTGTTGGTTTGTTTGTTTTTCTCATTGCTGTATGTCTGACAACTGAGGAAATTTCATTTTGCAAAAAAATTCACTCAGTCTAGCAAGTCTTAATGACTTCCATTCACAGTACCTGTCCTCGTCCGGCCAACTTTAACAAAAGCCCGTCTGAACAGCGGAGCTCGCCTAACTTAAAGAAAAAACATGGGAATGATGAAAACGGCCCACTGTCTTCCGTGAAAGCGCCATGAACAAAACCGCATAAAAGGCGCCGCATAAAATTCTGACCGTAAACACGGGCCGAGCTCACAGCACCACGATCCCGCATATCTGATATAATCGGAACTGCTGAATCCCTTTCCCACGTAAAAATATGTATGGATTGGCTCGATGGCCCCACATTAAAGTTTCCGATGACGTGAGATCAAACAGCTCAAAGCCATTCCCTTTAAAGGCAGCAAAATTTTAATGCTCGGTATGAGCCCGGGCTGTAGACGGCTTTCATCATGCTAAAGACCTCATTTTCCTGCAAATCGGCCTCCCTGTCTAATACCCTCAGATGCAATATATCAGCGGCATCGCCTTGGACAAACGCTGTGAGGATGACATCTTCCTATAAATCATTCGCAGGTGCTCCCTCGCCGGCCCTCCCTCTCCTGACGTTGGCCAGCATCTAACTACCCCGAGCCTCCATCTTGCACGTAATTGTTCTTAATCCCCAATTCGCGGCATGGCTTGCAATGTCTCTCGGACACGTTCAGCCACGTTGCCATGTGCTGTCGCTCTTATTTCAAATCAGCTCTTACACTCGCGCGCCGCAGTTTGGAATCACTTTGCTTTTTGAGAGAATTGTTAGCTTCTTTTATCAAGATGCCATTAAATTGATTTATAAATACAGCCAAGCCATAACTAATGTTGCGAATGGGTGTTACTGCTTGAAATGATTGATTTAAAATGTATTATTCCAATGAGACTGCAAAGCCCCGTTTTCAGCAGCCATTTCTTCAGCATCCAAATGCTAAAACTGTCTTAGCTCATCCTTAAATAATCGTCTTCAAATGACAACAGATGATTCAGAAACCTTTGTGACTGTGTTAGCACAGCTAAAACCTGCTATTCTCTAAATTGTCTCCCTTTGGGTTGCAAAGTGCTGGCATTCCAAAAGTTCATATTTGGGTTCAAACATGGTCAAAATGAAACGGCTTTCTCAAACATCACAGTCTGCTGTTGTTTCGCAAAATGAAGCTTATTCCATCCATCACGTTGGCAAGAAACCGAAGATTTCAAACAAAGGTATCCGCTACTGTCTGAAGGGAAGAGGGCAAAGGGGGTAGAAAAGAAGCCGAAGGCCCAGATGTGCAGCTGCACAGAGGACAAGAACATCTGATTTTGCAGTTTTGGAAATAGAAGCCTTATAGGTCCTCACTTCAGCTGGCTGCTTTCTTAAATAGAGCACATAGCCAAATACCAGTGTCCAATCCAAACACCTCAGCCTTTGACTGCTTTTCCAGCCATGTTCTGTCCAGTGTGTGTTCTTTTGCCCATTTCAACCTTTTCTTTTCATTTGCCAGTTTCAGACCTGGCTTTTTCTTTGAGACTCTGCCTCGAAGGCCAGCATCCCTGAGACACTTCACTCTCAGGATGCCATTATGTGTACTATTTGGCCCATCCAGCTGTCTGGAGGAATGTCAGCACAAGGAGGCCTTGCCAGTGGAACCCTGTGGACTGGCAGCCTGGTGCGCCATCTATTAGTTTCATTAGAGCTTCCAGCACGTCCAGTCAGTGCTATACTGAGTAGAGAGGGACCTGCAACCGATGCCCTGCCTGCTCCCTTGACAAACAATTATTATTGTGGGAAAAAAAATAGAAATTAAAAACTGATTTAAAAAACACAAAACAAACAACATCTGTTTTGGTTTGTTGAAGATTATCTGAAAATAATCAAAACAAAAGTAACAAGAGACCAATATTAGGCAAAATTTCTGAAGCGGAACTGCTCGTTCAGTTTGTTTAGCTACATGAAAGCATGCGTGACGCTTTTGCTAAATAACTTTAGAAAAGGGGTAGCTGGTGAAGCCGTAGCGAGAACTTCCACTGAGGATTTTGTCAGCTAAACAAATCTAGCAGGTGTTTATAACTTTAAATAACCACTATTATAATAACCGGTATGCTCTACAAAACTGTGCGAAACGTCACTACATAGAAACTGGGTGAATTCAAAAGTTGCCGCTAAATTACTTCTAAAATAATTACAATTTTGGCAAAAGGGTTTCTTGAAATGCGGCTCTAGCTGGTGGGATGACACCGATGATGGAAACCGTCTGATGAACGCTTGGGGGGGTCTGTAGACGTTCTGTGATTGGTCAAACAAAGCACGAGGAGGAGGAGGAGGAGGAGGAGGAGGAGTTTTGTGATAGGGAAGCCTGTGCTAAGCATGGGCAATGGGCTGTGCACAGAATCTGAAATTTATCTTTTGAGTAACCCAACAGTCTTTTGAGTTCCATTGTAATTGGTTAACTAACAGTGGGAGGCCTGCTATGTTTCCTGGCTATTCGAAAGGTTCTTTTCACAACAACTGTCATTTCTATGCCCAAATAATAGATTTGAGCATCTGACATGTTCCAGGAAATCACAGCCTATGCAAATGAATCTGACTGCTAGTTCGTGGCCCTGTGTGTGGTCTCTCAAAAGTGAAAAAACCATCCTGTTGAAACTAAGCCGAAACTAAACCTATGCCAGCGGCTTTAAAGTTAGTTACTCTATTTGTGCCTTCCTTAAACAGGAATTGCACTTTTTTATTCCACTCAGTAGGCCACTTCTGTATATTCACATTGGTTTTCAAGGGGCATCTAAATTCCCTTTTTGGAATCTTACCGCAGGATGCGTAGGGACGTGTAGTCCTTAAACGGCCTCATTTCACTGTACAGTCCCAGGGCAACAGCAAATCAAACTGTCGCCTGGAAATAAGATTATTTGCTATTTGCTTTTTTGGCCAGGTGATTTTACAGCAGATTGTAGAGGTTACTGTCAGTATGTGTAATACAGAAAAGAAAGAACATTTCAAGATACAGGGTCCGTGATTTGTTCTCTGAGCTTGTGGGAATCAAATTGGCGCAGCCCAGACTGAGCAAGCTGGCACAGATTATGAATTTATTATTAAATTTCAGTGAATTTATACATCATTCAGCGGTCAAAGCTTCTTTTTTTCATTTTTCATAGTTTCTTTCTGCTCTTGACAATAGATGGAATGGATGGATGGAGTGGTAAATCAGCATGCAATGTTTTGGGGGCCCAGCTATAGTAAGAGTATTTAAAGGATTTGTACAGAAATTTGGTGGCACATGATACTTGCTCGAACATTGGAAATTAAACTTCTAGCCACCCTCCTTGTTACATCTACGCTTCTGTGGACCGATCAACCGTTTTTAAATAGAAAAGAAGATAAACTGTACGAATAATTTGGTCAAACTTCGGGCAACCCGCGCTATTCAAAGGTTCGAACCGCGTAAAGGAAAGCCGCCGCTTTTTTCTCAGCTGCTGTCACCTCAAGGGAATTCCGAAGCCCCGACAAAAAAGCTGCAAGAAGTTCACGTTGCCCCCCCTGAAACGCACTTCTCCCGCTGTCGCCAGTCCGCCAGGGAGGGGGACTTGTTTTCCGTGCACCGTATTCCCGCCACCCAGCAACCGTCAGCTTCTCCCTAATTGCCTCCCAGAGGAGCGCTGCCTCTGTCAGGCCCGTTGGCTGCGGTGCCTGCCTCCACCGCTCCGCTACAGCACGGCATCCTCGCTGTTTCACAAAGAGATGTGTTTAAAAATATATACCTGCACCACACCAAAGGCCCGGGATCCAAAGGGAGCCACAATCAGGGATTTACCATCATTCGCCGCACTCACCGTTGGCTCGTGTTGATAAAACTCCTTGCTGAGTTATGGTGGTGAAAAGGGAAAATATTATTTTGTGCCGTTTCTTGACATTTTTTATTCATCATTCTTTAGCTTTATTTATTTACTTATTATTGCAGTGTTTCAATTTTTTGCTATTGCTAGATGTCTTACAAGTGGGCCTTGGCTTAGCCAGCTGAAGCGACTCTAGTAGCTGAGGGTCCCGGTGGGAAGTGGGGACCCTGTGCTGGAATTTCCACTTCCACCCTTTGTGTGGAGTCCTTGGTCTTTGATTACTTTGGGGAGCCAGGGTCTCCACTGTCCATCAGTGCCCAAAAGTTGTCTCCCTTTGGGGACACAGAGCGCACTGCTCTGGAGGCCATCGCACTTATGTTCACCGGACCACAGAGTCTGTTGTCACATTCCTCTGAGACTGACATGAGGGCTGTGTCTAGTACAGCTCGATGCAGATTCAAAGAGAGAAAGAGGGAGCAAGAGGAACGGAGAGCATCTCAGCATCTACAGAATCTCAAGCATTTCTACACTATTTTACCAAGCATGTGAGCTTAGCAGTGTGGGAGGATGGTGTTTGTCGGAGACTCCTACAGAGCCCGTGTGCTTTGCTCAGGGTTTCTGTGGTGCCCAACAGGGGAGGCCCAGGGCCCTTAGTCACTCTTTTCATAGAGATTACAGTGCATACAATGTGGCGTCTTTCCACGATGGATTTGTCGTGGGGAAATGCGCAGCAAATGCTTCACTGTAAATAGGAAAAGTCAGGTTATATTGGTCTGGAGCAGATTCTGGAAACGCAGGGTTAGACAGGTACATTCCCCATGTAGAACACCTGTCCATTGCAGGGAACACAACAGAACACAGTGAAAAAATAAATACAATACAATACAATACGATACAATACAATACAATGCATACACCACATATGAGATATGGCTGTTGGCAGCAATATTACACAGTGTATATATTATATGTATTATCTACATTTTTTATGCATGAACAAAATAGTTATCCCATCCAGTAAAAGACAGCACAGGTGCTCACATACACAGGCTGTACTTCAATAAATCATTTCCAGCTTTTTCTCAGGCCGGATCCACAAACTGGATAAGGCGCTACATCCCCTGGTGTAGAGCAGGGAAAAGATACCCGACACAGAGAATAAAATGGTCATACGTTTGCAAAACATATTTTAAGATTTGTTCCAGAAATCAGAAACAGCGCTACCATGCAAAACTGCTACGAGAACTGCAAAGTATTTAAAAAAGTGTTATAAATTGTGCTCACTGAAAACACGAATACACCATTTACAAGTCAGCCGTAATGTTGCTGCATCCATCCATCTTGCTGTGCATTCCATTTTAATTCCATATTAACACGGAACCATGATTTGCCTCAGAAAAATTCCTATATTTATTCCTGAGCAATGTAGTTATAATTTGATAAACAGCAAAAACTGTGCCCGAGATCCATCTTGAAATAGGATTCCGAACCAGTTTAAAAAAAAACCCCTCCAACACACTTGGGTGTTCCCTGAGCCCACGGCACACTTTCATCCCTGTGCACGAGAGCACATCCGCAAGTGTGCGTTTTACCTTTTACTCCAATTTTTAACCATCAGGAAAAAATGTGAGCACTTAAAATTTGTCTATTATTTAAACCTTTTTATCAATCATAGCTCAAATATGGAGACAGAATTTTGATGTACAAGTCACAGTGGATGCAAAGGTGTGGGAGTCCAGGTAAGGACCAAACTGACTTGTGTTTAAAATACACCTCCACTTTGCAAGTGTCCCCCCAGAATGTTAAATTTGAATTGTGAAGTTCTAGGTTTAGATTAAATGTACATTAAATATTTGACATGAAAGTGCTCTGCTCCTTTTACTACCTTTACACTCGAGCATTAGCCAGAAAAAGACTAAACGGTAACCGTCCCCCTACAGTCCGCTATAGCCTTTGCCTTACTCCTTTCGCCAAGGTGCCTTAAAATCTTAAAAATCATTTCATCGCAATACGGGTGGCTGCTCCTTCTGTCCAAAGTACCTACCTTGATCCAGGGTGCAACAACAAGAGGTGGCATTTGAACCCTGCAAGACACCAGCTCTAACTGCGATGACACCCCGCTGGCACCATACTGTGCACGCTATTTGTCTATGCTTTTACCAGTATGGTACACGTTCTGTATTGTCATGTTATGTGCTGGAAAATTCAGTACCGCGGCATTTTGTCCTATGCCTGCCATAAATGAATAAAACTGTGGGCTGCGTGAACAATTAACGCAACAGCTAAAAGAAAAGCAATAAATGACATCAAGTGTAAAGCGGTCATGCCAGCAAATTTCTGTTAAAGTTCAGTGCTCATCTGAACTCCATTTAATTCCACAATAATTTACAAACTGTATAAGCATTTGACTGGTAATATGAAGGCGCTCAATGAAGGTTGGGATGCACTGGAATTTTGGGTAAATACTCATGACAGAGCACCTTTAGTGCCCTTAATGCCAAGTCCGACATAGCCATGTGCCGCCAAAGAAATAAAGTAATGCTAGCGGGACCTGACCATTTGGGCAGGGAGTAAATAAAAATACAAAAATGCACCTTTTGGCTCATTAGATGTTATATAAATATTTATTTCCAACTGTAACAAGAGCTTTTATGTGATTAAACATCCTCCTCACCATCTGCCTTTTATTGTGGGAAGCGTGCATATGTTGCTCATAAAATTGCAGCATGCTAATTCGGGGCCCACGGTAACGTACAATAATAACGCGAACACGAGGGTTGCGAGCACACAAGCCCCTGCCAGCTGGGTCAGGGTGGCTCCACGCGCGCTGCGTGACATGAATTAGCAGAAAACACAATGTGTGCCGAAGCAAAGCTGCTCGGCGTCGGCCAGGTAGCGGAGGGTGACGCCGTGCAGCCGTTAGCTTGGTTTGTTTAAGCCGGAGCCTTAAATGAACCTTGACCGGACGTCTTGTGCCGACAAAGGGGGACAATTTTGATCCGTGTCCCGTTGCCGTACTGTTTCGGGAAAGGATGCCAGCACGCTGACACTCAGCGTGATCTTACCCGTTCAAACAAAGCTGAACCCCACAAGCACCGTCCGCCACGGCAACCCGGGGAGCAGGAGGGTGTGTTCAATGCACATGTTTATGTTTCAGATTTTTTTTACTCAGAATCCTCAACCTGCGTGTTTATCACTTTTTCAGTAACCTTTTAAGGTTTTCCTGTGCTCTGATGTTTTTGTGTGGGTGTTATTGGTTGGCTCTGAGTGACAGTCTTCTTCTTCTTCTTCTTCTTCTTCTTTAGGCTGCTCCCGTTAGGGGTCACCACAGCAGATCAATTTCCATTTCTTCCAGTCCTCTGCATCTTTCTCCGTCACACCCACCACTTGCATGTCCTCCTTCACCACATCCATAAATCTCCTCTTAGGCCTTCCTCTCGCCTGGCAGCTCCATCCCTAGCATCCTTCTCCCGATATATCCAGCATCTCTCCTCTGCACATGTCCAAACCAACGCAATCTCGCCTCTCTGACTTTGTCTCCAAACCGTCCAACCTGTGCTGACCCTCTAATATACTCTGAGTGACAGTGGTGTGTAAATTTGCAATGACTTCCTGCTGCACAATGAAATTTTTATCATTTCAGCTGTATGACTGACTGTATGACAGGGTCATCAGCAACTTAACAGGAGAGCACTGTCACTGATGCTGGCCCATTCAGCGGCATCGAAATCTTTCGCCAATGGTGCTGTGGGATTTTAAAAAACGTGAAAATGTTCCACTGTGCTGATGACAACGCGTGGTGTAAATTTGAAAGTTCCCTCAAAATGTTCATATTTACGTTTGCCTACTTTCTCCCTAACAATCATTAGACATCTGTGTTGGGGTGGTGGTGGTGGTGGTGGTCTGGAGTCCAACTCTGAAGGACAGTTGCAAGGCTGCACAGGGTATGGATGAAGTCCTCTTCTTCTAATGCTTCCCAGCTCTGTAAACAGGAAAAACAAAAGTCGGTAGCAAAATGGAGGTCCTTTTGGAGAAACGTGTCAAAGAAAAATATTTGTATGGAAGTATATCTCTCAACCTTCACCGATGCTGACTTTGCAAATATCGCGAGACAGATCTCATTCTCCAGTCAATTCTTCACTTTTCTCTTCCTGAATTGATAAGTCACTAAAGCAGGGGGTTCATTGTTTCCCTCCATATGCTCTATTGATCATCTTGTTACACCCTATAATATAAATGTCGTCTGAATATGGATTTTGATTTATGGATGGTATTCAATGTCTGAAAATCGAGATGCCCTTTAGCACGCTCTTTATTTGTATGATATATAGAGGAGCTTTCTCTCTGTACGCATTTTACCGCATTTTCATAATTGCATTTGAACACCTGACATTTTCATCATATTCAATTTTAATGTCGAATACACATCTGAAATATTATTAATGGCCATATGTGGTGCGGCTCAATCCAAAAACTGTAATATTTGTCCTAACATGAAGTGAACCGAATTACTGGGATAATTTGGGGGGGGGGGGGGTGAGTGGGGCAGCGAGCCGGAGGAAATACATCTTCATGCAGCTGGCAGACTGAGGCTTTCAGAGGTGAGCTTGTTAAGGCAAACCCAGTCAGGTGAGACCATCTGAGGGCCGCAAATGACCAAGTCTGTATTGCTGGAGGGAGACGGAGAAAAGGAGGAAAGAAGGGTGCCGGGCAGACAGACGGAAAGGTGGACGCACCGAGAAGATGATATTGCTAAAGCCTTCAGACTGAAGCAGTCCTCAACCTTCCAATTATTTTTACGCCCTGTAGGAAGTTCTTTTTGTCCATCAGTTTGGCGATACATTCACATACATCCATTCAATAATCTGACTCCCTTCTCCAAGACGACTTAAAATATGTCCTTTGCACTAAGATGCTTACAAAAACTTACCCATTTATGATTTATACTGCATTAATTCAGGGTATTGACTAATTGAGGACAAGTACGTATTTGTGTTCATTTTGCCAGTAGCGCTTAACCACTATGCCACCTGCTGCTCCCAAAGAGAACCCAGATTTTGGTAGTCAAAGCTCTCCTTCTTGCGCCTTTAAGGCTGAATGCGTATAAAACCACGGCCAAATGACAGACATCCACAGTAAAGCTAGCTGAGCGAGTAGCCGTGGTGCTAACTGGTGCGCTCACTCTGTGCTGAGGTGCTCAGTGAAGACAAGTTTCAGTCTCCACCTCAAGGAGTCTTCGAAAATAAAACCTGGAAAGGTACCCACACTTGCTACAAATCAGACGGAAGCCAGAACTGCGTATACAAAAAGGGAATGGTAGCAGCACATGAGAAAAAGACAGACGGACGGCTCATCTCGTACTGTGGAATTCACGCTTTACTTTCGTATTAATTCTCTCCCTCGGTTACTCGTGTGCACTAAAAGAAGACCCCTTGTAGGCACTGAGGCTTTCCAACCACCTGAAATATAATTACATGCTTTCTTCCATATTTTGACTTAACATACGGGTTCTTCAAGCATGCCGTAAATCGAACATCACCTGGTTGTAGGGTTTCAACTAAACCGAAAAGGCTTTATAATTCACGTTTGGCTGTTAACCGCATGACCGATGCTTACGGATAAGATTGTTATGATCACGCTTTTTCTAGGTTTTTTCTACCCACTTTTTTCATTACATTAAAATGTGACCTTGAGGGCCGGGGTACTACCTGTTAAGTTGCATTAAGACCTACACATCAGTAGAGTACCTGCACCTTGTGGCTGCTGTCTACACATTTTATATGATTAAAATACAGTATTCAGATTCTTAGCAGTCCATTTTATAACCAAAGTGGATCAAAAAAGTGCACTTTTATCTATTTATATAATGAGAAATTGAAATAACACTTTACAAGCAAGGGAAGTCAATTTGTATTAATGAATGCTGTAGTAAACAAAAAATAAATCAGAATCAGAAAATCTTTATTAATCCCAAAGGAAATTACTTCACTTGTCAACAAAAGCCTTTGCACACAGTATGTGTTTCTTTTTTAACGAAAAATGATTTCTGTCGCTTAATCCATCCTACACGAATTAACGTGAATCAGGAAAGGAGTTTTCAAACCGTAAAGATTACAAACCATGTTCATTAAGGTCAGTAAAGTCAATGGTAAAATTGAAACTGAAGTTTGGAGAAGTGTCAGATGGAGGCAGTGCTTTATGGACCCTGGAGTCAAACCTCGATAGCTCAACAACCTCACCTGTCTACAGGTATGAGCCTGTCACCAAGTACACCAGATGTTCTACGCCAACCACTGCTGAGTCCTCCAAATTATAAAAATCGCATCAACTGCCACTCAATAAATCCACTAGCAGTTGTATTTGTCACGACGGCGACAGGGGAGGTAGGGGACCCAATTGTGGACACGGCACGAGGGGCTGGGTTCACGGGGACAAAGACGTTTATTACAGAACAAGGAAGCGCAGGGATAACCCGTGGTAACCGTGAGCAGCTACAGATGAGATCCTGTGCTGGAGCCCCGTTCTGCAGTGTACATACACGATCTGATTCCCATATAATTGAAAAGATAAAAACAAACCACAAAGAACTGCTAAAAAATTAAGAAGCATTTAGCCACATCATTTATTTAACTGAGACATTATTCCATACTAATACCCAAGCAGTATGATGCAAGGATTATTAAATGTACATAAGCATTTGTAAAGTAATGACGAAGATATGGAAGGTGTTTATGTCCCTTGGGATGATGAATGTGTGCGGATGAGAGATGCAGAAGGCAGAACCGCTGCTCAAATGAGTGTTTATTTAAACCCTGATTGATTCATTAATACATCCAGCGTGGGATCTGCTATGGAAAACTGCTGCGTAGATCATACATAGCAAAGGCATGGAAATCACAGCATGTGTGTCACCTTCTAATCCCTATTGCCAGGTAGCTATGGTCACAAAGCTGCCAATTATATTTACACTAGAAACAAGTATCTGCTTAGCGCAGTTTAAAGTGCAGCCATGTTTTGATATTACAGCAAGGATAACTCAGCAGTAGTTCATTTACTAATATCTTCAGCACAATATGGCACTTCATGCTGAGTACTGGGGAGCTCACGATGGCTCGGTGTTCAAATCCAGCGTAACCATAGCCCAGCAAAGTGGACAACAAAAGGAACGGAGACTAAATATTAGTATACTTAAAATATTAATCAAGATCACCAAGTTTTATGCTGTTAAAAAATTTGGCTTTTCTAACAGTTGTCATCTTTAAAAAATATGACTGGTTTATGAACAATCAGTGACATGAAATGTGGAAAACATTGTTATAGGGATCTGGACTGGCATGGGGCTGACTGATATAAAGGGTTCATAACTTACAACTTTTTATATTATATTATATTATTGTAAAGGTCTAACTATGAGGTAAATGGGACTTATGAACAAACTGAGTGACACGCAGACTTCTAGTCACGGTTGTGCCTGCAAGTTGAAGAACCGGTATGCTTGTTCTTACGGTGAACAGTTTTACAGTTCATTTTCAAAGTCGGTTCTGTCCTTCTCAAGTTCGTTACCTTACAAAAGCGGGTTGTCTCAAAGTTTCTGCCAGGAAAGTGATGTGATTTTGAGCAGCCTGCGATTGACATTCTCACAAAATATGATTACTATATGATTTTGTTGGCAAGCTCATATTTTGCCCAACCTGATAAGCAGTTTTGTTTACTTGTTTACTTTGTTTACAGCTGGATTTTTTTTTTTACATTAAAAGAATATTTATACATTTCAGTAGAAGGATATTTTTATTTGGGTACAGGAGCAGAGTTTCTCCTTGCACTTAAATATCATGCAGCTCCTTAACCAACTAAAATTAAACCCTAACATTACTCCTATCTTTAAACCTAACCATAACTTTGACCCCTTACACTAGCCCCTAACCCTTAACCCTAACAATAACCAGAAAAAAATGTTTAAACATAACTCTAGCTGTAGCCCCTAACAGTAACCCAGACCCTAAGCTCTTACCCCAAACCCGTATGCAAACCCTAACCCCTAACTTAAATCCCAAATGCAAACCCTTACCCTTAATTCCAACCCTATGGTGCATCGTGATGTTCCACCTTTTTCCAAAAGTTTTGACTTTATAAGAAGTTGGCAAATAATTTAAACAAGTATCCACTTTGTGAGATTTGCTAGCACTGGCTGCTGAGACGATGCAGCTGGAACAAAGTGTTGTGATTTTCAAAGGGAGCGTGAGGGCAGACATGGATAACAATACAATGGAAAAACAGACATTTTCAACATCAGCAGTGAGACACATTTCACAGCGCTCTTAAGTGCTTCAGGTAAGAAAAAATAATAAAAGAAAGTGGAAAAAAGTACACAGCATGTTCGAAGGCTAATTTTAACTAGAGTGGAAAGGGTAACCTGTGGCATAAAAAGACAGGATGGTGCATTTTTCACCAAATATAATGTCATATCCTGGGAGAAGAAGTACGTTTCTTCTGGTGTGTGGTCTAGTCAGGCACGAGGTGCCTCCATCTTCCCGAGAGCAAATATAATAACACATGGCCCTTTGCATCATTTTTTGTTTCAGCAACTTGTTTTAGTACTAAATGACTAACTATGGCATTTTTGTGTGTTTAATGTGCTGCTGCTGATGCGAAGGAGCCTGGCTTTTGTTTTCGTGATGCGAGATGCTCACATGTGAACGAAGCCTTGAGATAATGCAGACCGCACGAAGGAACTAGGCTGGGTCGCTCGGCTCATTTAGTGGCTTTGCTGAGCGTGCTAAGTCACTGAGTTGAAGCGCTGAACTGGTTCACTCGGTTGGTTCGCTGAGTGGATTCTCCAGGTTGATGGAGATGATTCACGCAGCCACTTCAGTGTGCTGAGTGAATGAGTCGAGTTGCAGGGATGTTCGCTGCGCTGATTCACTGAGCTGTCGGTAGTTGGACTCGCTGAGTTGACTGAATGGGCTGGGTTGACTGAGTCACTGGGTTGAGCCACTGAACTGATGAACTTTTTCTCAGTGCTAAGTGATGCACAGAGCAGTGGGGAAAAATGGGAACAAACTCTGATTTAAAAACAAAAAAAACTAAATAATTGCTTTTGTTATTCTTCCATTATTCTTTACTGTGCTATGATTTTAGGCATAATTCACAGTGAATAAATAAGACTCAAAATTTGCAAAGAAAATATGAAAGCAAAGTATGACATTACAAAGGGCCACTGATTTCTCAAAAAAAAAAAAAAAAAAACATTTTGAAGATAAATGGCCATTTTTGTGGTTCCTCAGTTTCCCAATGAAGTGGTCACTGCACAGTGAATAAACCTATTCTGCCTTCAGCCGGACCTTGAATGCAGGTACTCCTGCAGGAGGTGGGACTTGAACGCAGAACCTTGTGACCACATGTCTGCCGCTTCATGATTTTCCTGTCATAACAATGCTTTTGTCACCTACTTTCACATACAAGAAAGTGATTGTTCACAAGCTGACCACAGAGCACACATCACATACTGCGCAACACATTCGTAATGCACATAACATTAAACAAATAGCAAAAGCAAAAGTGAATTATTAAATAAACTGCAGTAATAAATACAGTCCAATTGATGTTATGTCCTAGTGAGGCATTATTGAGGCAGACGGCTTTGGTCAGAAGAACCCCGGAAGTGCTTTGAAGCTAAATCATGTCAGCCACGTTTTGGGGATATGAGCCATGAGCTTCCTCCTCATCCCAGACTCTGCTACTGGTTCTTAAAAAAAAATGATAATAATAATAATAATAATAATAATAATAATAATAATAATAATAATAATAATAATAATAAATAGCCATTAACTAACAGTAGTAGATAGAATGTAATTGTTGTCAGGTCCTTGTGTGGCAGTATTAGCCAGTTAGCATTGTTCCATTTACAGTTGTTCTCTTATAGCAGTCATGCATAGTGCACTCAGCCTTGCAGCTTTTCTCTTTTTTAATGCTGTCATAAACCTCATTCTCCTCCCATCTCTGGTGCTCATGTCATACAAACTAATCCTATCCCTAACCCTACGGTGGCAAAAAGTCCTCTGTGTATTTTTCACTGTGCCAATTCCATGGAGTACAGCTGCAGGGGGCTGTTCACGTCAAGCGCTGTCTTTTTTGCTGCACACCACTGGCAGGCGTGCAGTCTCACGCACGATTCCAGTACCTTTCTTTCATCCATTTCACACGTGCACTACACATTTTCTTTAAATCTCATAAATGTCCAACAAGTGAACCTCATTTTATTATCTTCATAATTTTATTTCAGTTTTACCCATTATGATGAACTTGTTTGTTCTGCAGATGTGGAGCAGGGTTTTGTGTGTGTTGTTGTTGTTGTTGTTGTGTGTGTGCGTGTGTTAATAAAAGGAATATTGTTGCTCTTCAATGTTGCTGAGGGTTTTTTTGTTTTGTTTTTGTGGTGGGTTTTGATTTGGTTAGTGGTGCATCCTTGGTTTATGTGTCTGGGCTTAATGAAAGGATGATTTGATGCTTTTATAGTTATTGGGCATCAGGTGAAAAATGTGGTAGAGTCAGTTATGATTTGCATTTGTCTGAAACTGCTAAGTTTAATGGTGTGATGTCATTTTTGAATGCATGATGGGTTATGAATTGGGCAGCTTTTAAGTTATTATTTAATAATAATCATTTTTAATGCGGGAGCTATCAGTTTTAAGCACTGCCGTGTTGTAAGTGCTGTGTTTGGTGTGAGTGACAATATCTGATGCCATGTGGTTAATGACCTCGGATATTTTTTGAAAAATTTCTTCAGAATTAAAATTTACGTAAACTGTGGACTTTGAATTCATAGAGATATTCATGGTTATATGGATTGTATTTAGGAAAGTTTTTCTGTGGACTTTGTGAGCTGAATTGTTCAAAATGTGAGACGGCATTTGAAGAGCGTTGCTTGGTTTCGTTTTAGACATTCCTTAGGGATGCCAATAATTTTGAATCCTGTAAGAAAGAAATTGTGTTTTGTGCATGAAAAGTTATAGGAGAGTGGAATAGTTTCCTCGTGTCCAGTTTGCATTTCTTCATTGGAGGTCTCTCTGCCACAGCAAAGGCCTTCGATGTAAACAGGTCTAAAGGCTGAAAAGAGGCTTCTGTCGCAGAATAGCTCTGCTCCCACTGTGGTAAAGGTCATAAAACCATTGGGATGAAAAGCTTCATGAATGGGACCATGGACAAATGGCCACATTTTGCCAGGTGAACAGTGAGAACATTTTTAGCACTCAAAGAAAAATACTGCATCAGTGGCTTTGAAGGCATTACATTAAGGTCCCATTTTAACCTCCTTCAGAGTACAAATTTGCCTAAAACCTATGCACATTTCAAAGCGTTTAATGTGAGCACAGTATATTGAAGTTTAATACATTCATTTTTTTCTAACTCAAGCCCTAACCTTATCTAGTGGGAGCGCTGGAGGAAAAGTGATTATTGCCGTTGTCTTCCTTTCACAAAGTCTGGGCTTGAATCCCACCTACCATTGTGGTTACTTTCATCAAGGCCCTTATAGCAAACAAATGACTTTTAAGTCCCAGCGCTCTGAATCAAAGTTGTCTGCTACCGATGTCACTGCTTTGTTGTTCCAGTTCATTATTATAGCTTTTCAGTTTTTTTCATATAATAGCAATGTGGCGATGGTATATCCACCAAAAATAACTGTGCCGACTTTCTTATCTGGTCACCTTGTGATCCCTTCTCCTAAATTCCATCTCAGCCTACTTGCCTGCCTGTTATATTTCCTGTGGGCCTCAGGAGGTGGCTTTCAGTGAAGAACGGGCAAATGAATTAACCTCTTCCATCAACTTGCCGTCCCAGTGTTGTGCTCGTACGTCCAGCAGCAGCGATTAATAGCAGGCCTTTGTGAAGTCTTATGGGTGAAACGTTCAAGTCGAATGGGTTCAAACCATTCCACCTTGTAGGTTTTAAGAGCCCTAATTTGGCGGCCAAGACTTCCTTGGAGTCGCTTGCAGATTTTGGCCTCAGCGCACGGAATGACCTTTTTCCCGGTGTCATGACACCTTCCACCATTTGCTCCCTTCAACATGTTTCACTTTTTACTTCTCAGAAGTGAATATTTTTAGCCTTCAGTGATGAGCCAAATGTATGTGCTGTAATGTGCATTGCAATAAAATGGCTCCTTGTGCTATGAAAAATAAAGTTATTTTCAAAGAGATGTTAATTTCCCAGTTTATATTTGTTTGCATTTTCTTCACTGATGTGCTTTTGAACAATTGTTTGTTTCAGAGTGAATCTGATGCTTTTTTCCTGGCCCAGCTGTCAGATGTTAGAAAGAAAAATTTCCCCAAACAGATTGCGAGTTGGGGCCACTTTAATTCATTTCCTTCCAACGATGTTTGCAACCTCTGTGATGCTCTTGAGTGACAGAGATGAATAGCAGGAGGAGAAGCATTGAATTTACGACATTGGAGAGGAGTTTGTAGAGAAAATGAATTTCTTTTTCATGTTTAATTTTGTTTATTGTTGACTGTAAAATTAGTTTTAATTTTAAAATAGTTGAAATTAATAAAATTTAAAAATTTAAAGTCTTACTTTTTATCATACTGTAGCTATAACCAGTGCTTTAACAGGCTGCACCCAGTAAGTAAACTGAGGGCTGTCTTGTTCATTAAGTGTTTTCTGGTTCTAATTTTGTGGTGGAAGTGACAAAACAAATTTTAAAAAAGACGTCAAACCCTGACTTTAAGGAGCCAGCAGATATTTACAGCTTACGCACGTGGCTGATGCCGTCACTTAGTGCTGTACACATGGTTATTGTTACAGAAACATAATACAAATCCAGAATAAACATACATGTTGAATAAATTTATTCTTTGGGAGGATGAATCCAAATTGCATTTGGTATATAGTTTCTTAATGCTATTTTGCCCAATTTAGTTAACTTCCTGTCCTCATTGCTCATTACGTCACATGACTGCAGACTTATGGCAAAGTGTCTAATATGATGCCATTAATCCTGCATGCTTGGTTCATTTTCAACCTCAGTTCCTCTTTGATTTTGATTTTTATATCTGGACTGGAACAAAACATCATCCAACGCCTGGGATATTCTCAGCAGTAAAACAAATCACAGGGTAACCAAAGTGGGGTAAAATGTGACAGTTTGCAATGTTTGAAAATGATAAATATTGATAACAGAATCATAGCCAAACCACACGGATTTTTAAAAATGAGTTCATTTATTGTTTTTTTTTTTTTAGATTTGCCCACAGATTCCTGACTGTGCAGAAATCAGCAGGCTACACCCACAGCACTTGTCAAAGAGGTGGAAAACGCTGGTATGAAACACAAACAGTTGACTCATAGGCTGGAGAGGAATACAGATGAGAGGCTGAGCAAAACGAAAAAATGGTAGGGGGAGGAAAACAGAGAGGTGCAGACAGGTGGAAGGCATGTCCATGGGTGTCCTCCTCCTGTGGACACTGACTGCAACAAGAAGGACAAAAATAGCTGAAGTTTTTATAAACCATCCCTTACTAGCTTAGATCAGAACTGAATAGAATAACTTGAGTAAAGTAAGGAACTTTACAGTTGTATACTTACACTAATTTCTTAGTTTGTAGCCATCTAATATTCATACACTGTTCATTTATTATAACAGACCAGCATTACAAGCCAGGATTATATGAGTTTAATATGCAGTTGAATTGTATGGCTAATTTTTCCTTTAGCTGCATTCATTTTTTTCTGTTAAAGTGTCCACAGTTACTGCACCTTGTAAAACCGTAAAAGCTCCTCCTTCCTTTAGCGACCAAATTAAAAGTGAGCAACAAAATGTAATGCATACACTTGGTAACCTTGTGTCACTGTAACTTGCCATAGTGTGTGTGTGTGTGTGTGGGGGGGGGGGGGGGTTCTCCCTGCGATGAACCTGTGTCCTATCCAGAGGCATTTACATGGCTTCATGCCCACTATTTCCAGCATGGGCTCTCCATTGCCGAGTCCTTATGCTGGGCATAATGGGTAAGAAAAAGACATGCTAACTGGGCAGGATTTTCTCATAGTTTGGAGATGTGAAACAGAGATTTACAGAGGTTTTATTTAATCTGTTGTACCACATAGTAACATGAGCTGGAAATATGAATATATAAGGAAAAATTGCCTAAAGAAGGTGATAAAGGTGGCAAACAGTTACAGGTGTAGAGTACTAGCAAGTGGGAAATGTGCTGTGCATGAAAAGCAGTGAGGAATGCCAGAGGTTCTCATGAGCAGTTATTTACCACAGTGAGTCCAAGTTGAATTAATCGATGTACATCAGGTAAAAGCCAAGAAAACTTTTCTTTTTCATAACCATAACAATTATGCTCCTTTATTTGTCTGATGGGCTGATTTGTGTTTTCCTGTTAAGTTTTGGTCTTTAAACGTGCTTGCGTTTCCCAGCTGTGTGGGACACAAAAATGCCGATGGAGAACAAAGTGACCAACGCTAACCGCTTTTTAACAAAGGCTTTTCCTGCACCTCTAAAGTCTACTGGACCTTTATCCTGTCTTCAGATTGGTGTGATTATTTCTTTCAAAGCGGCATCTTTAATGGGCTTCGTGGCCCAAGCTGTGCCATAACTTCATAGAAACTTCCACCTCTGAGCAGCCGAGCTCCATCTAGGAACACCCCCCCCCCCGCCCGCCCGCCGCCCACCTTTATCAATTCGCAGGCGAAAATGAGTTTGCTTTATTTATTCCTTCTTTTACGGGATGGCCGTCGGTGGCCTATTATTTCCCAGAGTCCTCCCAGCCAGCCTCAGTAAATACATGCTGACAGGAGAGGTTACCTTGAGCAGGCCTCAGGGCCTGCAGGCTGTATATCTTCATTTAACTGAGGATCTGCAGATGCCAGAGGAAAGAAAAGGAGGGAAAGTTATTTTCTGCTGTAGGCCTGCTGGGCAGGGCGGGGACTGGCGAGTGCTGGGTGGTGAGTGGACAGTAATGATGCTGGCAGCATCAATGGGCACCTCATTCTTGGAATAGCAACTGTTCAGCAGGGACCACAAGGAGGCCAGGAATCTGAACCCACAGACGGGACTGACATCTTGCCTGGGCCCAGGTGCATCAATGCATCGGCCCAAACTGACAGATGTGCCAGACTACGACTCTTCCCAGGCAGGGTGATTTATGACTGGGGTGTGGGCTGCAGAGCATCAAGAGGGGTATCGAAAGAATACAGAATGGATGAAAAGTACGGTTTGTTGTTGTGCCATTCGGTCTCTCAGGCAGAGCAATAATACATGTGCCATCCCATCACAAGAACCGAGCCTGGAAGTTTTTCATGTATTCAAGATCTTCTAGATGGCACTGCTGTAGTGGCTGCAGCAGTGTCTGTGTTTGATTTTTTGCAGTTTCTTTGTAATTTTTTGCAGTTTGCAGTTTTTCATCCTTTGTTTGCATCTTTGTTGTGTTTTTTTTTTTTTTGGAAGCTACAAAGGTGTGGACTCTGGTACAGCTTGGAGGAGAGGCAAACATATGTTTAGGTCTCTGACCGCTGCAGACAGGACATGTGACCCAGACGTCAAGATGGAAACACTGTTTTTCACAACGGTGGCTTGAACCGGATCTCTGGTCTTCCTTGTCCTTGTCGCTGGGCTGTTTTCATAGGGTGGGTGGAGTTTATACAATTAGAGCTGGGCCTGCCTTGGTGAATTTGACCAAGGTCTTTTCGTTCATTCCAGAGGATGCTGAACTCTTGCTGAGGGATGTTTATGTTGTTGCCTTGACAACTGGAACATAACAGGTTGCCCTTGCTATTTCAACTTAGGAAGGCTGTGTTTTTCTTGTAAACCTTCGCATCTAAGTTATCGGTCACTTCCTGTGTTAGATGTTTACTAAGTGTTTGCCGCTCAGCAAAAGACAAATTGTGTGCTCACAGCCTGGAAAAAAAATTACGGTACTGGCGACCATGGTAAAACCCTATGAATCATAATTCTCGCTATCCTGTGCCCAAAGATGTGTCATTACATATTCAATGGCCTGTACTTACTTTGCTCTGTGATCTAGAAACTGTTGAATGGGGGTTGGAGGTGGGTTTGGCCAGATGAGGAAGCAGCGCCCCCTATGGAAATATCTGTCACCAGTCGCCTGCACAAAGTTGCATGATGTGTGTCAGCCAGGGCGAGCTGTGAAGGCCTCCACTGCTGTTCTACTCGGACAGCTTGTGCTGCAGATGAGATTTTGGCTCTAGGGAAACGTTTTGCATCCTCTGAGGACGACCAACCCCCCTTCTCTCACAATCAGTTCAGTGCACATCCATCTTAGTGTTCATGATGCCAGGTTATAATACAACGTATGTTTATAAAGTAAAAGTTCAAAGCCTATAATGCATCCTTAAAGGCACCTGCACCCAAATGCAGCCAAACTTCACCTGGGTCTTGAATTTGCAGCCTTTACATGATAGCATAGCTTTTGCAGCTGAAGGGCTTGGTTTTGAATCATCCCACCATCTATTGTAGTAACCACGAACAAAGAACTTGCATTTGAACAGATGCTATAAAAATTACTGCATTACTGTATATTTACTGCATGAATTAGTGAGTAACTGTAAGAGGATGATAGATAGATAGATAGATAGATAGATAGATAGATAGATGATTTTGAATAACTTCTCAATGGAACAAACATAGGAGTAAGCAACTTACTGTACCAACCTAACATGGTAAGTTACTGTGGAGAGGTTTCAGACAAATAAATTAATAATAATTAGGCTCAAAATGTATGTCCTGCACCATTACAGCATCTTCCCAACTGCTGGTCATCACGAACAGAGCCCCACGACAATACATTTTGGCAATAAAACCACTACAGCGTAAAGCTTCAACCTCGTTCTCACAGCTCCCATCACCATGGAGGGAGGGCATCTGGATGGCAATATGTGCCCCAGCAGGCCGATCTCTCAGCTCCCCGATTAGACCTGTCAGTGTGTCTAACAAGGTAGAAAGCCGTTTCATTATGTCCCGCGGTGGCGTGAGGAAGTGACAAGCAGCGGACCAGGCGACAAGCAATGAGTCAAGAGTCACAATATTTCGGGGCCTTTTGATTATGGCCAGATGTCATAGAATTTTTCAGTTTAAAACAGGGTATCTACAGGGTGCCCAGATTGATCAGTTTCTTCAAGGCAGCTTAAAATGTTTTGCTTAAATACTAGGTGATTTCCATTTATACAGATGCTTGATCGGACTGAGATCTGAGGAGTTTGGAGTCCAAGAAAACATCTTGAACTCTTTGTCATGCACCTCAAACTGTTCCTGAACACAGGGCTGCTGCCATTAGGTAATAGTGTTGCCATGAGGAGGTGTGCATGCTCTGCAACAACATTTAGGTAGGGGGTACGAGTGTCAAAGCAACATCTGTATGAATGAACAACATACTGATCACTTGCTGTCTAATATAGATTTAATCTTCATTTAAGCAGCAGAAAGTTCAGCCTGAGAGCAAAATGCAACATACAGAACAAAAGTCTCCAAGAACCCCAGCATTTCATAACATGACCTACAGGTAGCTTTTACCACTGCTAATGTCAAAGTGCATGAGTCAACCATTAGAAAGAGGCTGTAGAAATTAGGTCTATATGGGAGCTGTGCCAGGAAAAAAACCTTTGCTGTCCAAAAAACATTAATTCAAGACTAAAATTTGCTCATGAATGGCAAAGACCAGGATTTCTGGAGAAATGGGCTTTGAAGAGACAAGGCAAAGATAGAGGTATCTGGGCACAGTAGCAGAAGGAATGCTTTGCAAAAACCAAAGACAGCTTTTGACCAGAAGAACTTGACAACAACTGTAAGGCACGGTGTTGGAAATGTTATGGTTTGGAGTTGCTTTGCTGCATAAGGGCCTGGGCAATTCACCATCACGAAATCCACTATGAATTCTTTATTGTACCAAAGGGTGCTTATATGAGACTATCTATTAGAAGACTGAAGCTCAACCAAAAGTGGACCTTTCCACATGACAATGACCCTAAACTTTCCAGTAAATCCACCAAGAAATGGCTGAAAAGAAAGAAATGGAGGGTTCTGGAATGGTCAAGCCAAAGCCCTGAATTCCATCAAGAGGGGGTTTAAAATGGCTATGCATGCAAGACACATCACACAGCTGAAAGAATTCTGTATGAAGGAGAGGGAAACACTTCCTTCCAGTCAATGTCAGAGACTGGTACACAGGGATAGGAATGCCTGCTTAAGGTTTCTGCAAAAGGGAGCAGCACCAGCTATTAGAGCCAAGGGTGTACTTACTTTTTTCCACAGATGGAAAGGAAATATTGGTGCGTATTCTGTTGAATAAATTTGCAAGGACAAATTTTTATTGTTTTTTTTTTTTCCAATTTCATCACCTTTATCTGAAACTCCTGCTTCAATGAAGATTAAATCTTGATGTCGACATATTTTAAAAAAGGAAAGAAACTTTTCCTTTTCTTAATTTTTACTGTATGAGTTGCATAATAAGTACCTTGCTTACTGAAGTGGGAGGTCAGGTTTGTATCCATGTCTTTCAAGTGCAAGATAGTGATTTAAGTCGCATCTCAGAATTCTATTATTCTACTAAGTTATAATGGCGATCACTGTTAGCAATTAAATGTACAAAATTCACATTGCCAGGTGCTTTGGGCAAAATGTTCAGGTGAATAAATAGGAGTAATGATGATTTTTTTTTTTTGCTGCTTTTGCAGCAGTGAGGTCGAGATGCGGTACCTAGCGGCACTCAGTTTCAGACAGATATTTGGACCACGCAATACAGCATCCCACTCAGGAGCATCCCTGCAGCGTGTCTGTGTGTAGGAAGATGTGTAGGAAGTGAGCACCGCATCCAACAAACACACACACCAAGCAAAGGCTGTCTGCCGGACTCGATCTGCCAAAGCCAAGAGAGCGTTGTTCTAAATGCCGACTTGAACATGGATATTGGAACACGGTGCTTCAAGCCTACTTGCAGACTATACAAAACCAAACGATATCTGAGGAGGTCGCGCAGACCGAGTTCATCTCAAACTGCTGGCATGGCATCGCTCTGTACACCGAAGCCTGTCTGCTCCACACGGTCTTGACTGCAATGTTCCCGCAGCTTGGCATGCGAGGCTGCCAGTGACTTGGCCGGCACTGGGGAGTGAAAATGTTAGCAGTGGTACTCGGTGGAGAATCATACTGTGTTACTGGGGACGAGCAAACCTCGGGCTTGACTCAGCATCAACTTCCCCACAGTATTCCAGACTATATTTCCTCAAATTGGTATTTCTGCATGAGTTTGTTACATGTAATGAAAGTAAACCAAAGAATTAACTGACTGACGTTGCATGGTGTTTGTTCATGACCTGACATCTTTGTACAAGGCACTGAGCGCTGCATGCTAAACTACTTGATTTATCCACTTAGACTGCAGGGTCGTAATTCAGGGTAAATGCCTTGATTAAATGAAGTTAAAGTTGGAAACACAATTCGAACGCAGGTCCTTCAGTTGCAGGACAGCACCGCTAACCACTGGGCCACCCCCTGCCGATGGCCTAGTATTGATATAATAGCATTTTGCCTGAATTTGTCAGATGTGATTCAAGGTGAAGCTGTTAAAATGTTAAAAATATGGATGGATGGATGGATTGGCATGCATCCCCATCAGCTGTTTGTTGAGAAAAGTCTTTTTTGTTTTGATACCCTCTGCCTTTAAAACACATCCGCACCCCATTAGTTGAAGACAAAAACATTTCCATGAAAAAATCATGTGTATTAGCTGGCGTAATTAAAAATAAAGCTTTACTTTGTCAGGGATTAAAATATCGTGCGTTTGTTTCAGGTTCAAGTTCTGGAAGAGGATCATGTTGTTGTGATCAAGGTTCTTGACCTGGCACTTTGGGCACACAGGAAGGTTCAATTCTCAGACAATAACTGTCTGTAAAGTTGAAGGAAAAGATAGACGACCGGCAAATGAAAGTCAGATGGAGGCAACCCAAGGAGCAACGGACACTCACACATCAACATTAAAAATCCATCTGCCCATCTGCCCATCCATCCATCCTCATTAACTGCCTGTCTTAGTCAGGGCTGCGGTGATTTGGAACCCAGGTAGAGAACATTCTGGAAGGACTGCATGTCTACAGTCGTCGGTAGTGACACCTGACAAGAGCAGTGTTGTTCCTAAATACCTTCAGATAGGAATGAAATTGGGCAGCATTTACTGTGACAGAGCAGAACCCACTAGATGTCACAGTCCTTGAAACATCTCTCACTGTATGAGGTCACAAGCCTGCACAACCTCCATCAGTTCCACTCAAGCAAATCCACCACTTTCACCCCGGTTTACCCCAAAGCTCAAGCTCGCACAACCCCCGTTACCGCACCAAAAGGACATTGAAACCTGAAAAAATGATCCCCAAAGGCGCCGTGGTCAGGACTGCGCTTGTGAGCCTGAAAGACACATTCATTGTAAAAGAAAAACTGTAAACGGATTAAAAATGCAGGTGACATTTTGTCGACTCACAAAAGGTGATTTTGTCATAAAAATATTTCTGCATTCCGATGTACAATCGCAGTGCGTCAGTTAGATAAGTATACGATTATATTATTAATTTTTAGTGCGTTTTGTAGACGGTCACCTGCTTCTTCTGAACTCATTGGGAAAGGTGGCATTAGATGCACTTTTCGATGTTTAAATGCAGCACTGAATGTCTGTTGACCGCAGTTTCTTTGTCACTACATAGCAGACAGAGGCTTTCTGACAGACCCAACAGTCAAAGCAAGCAGCTGTCACATCCACACACTTGCAAACATCTCTATATAGACCCCGTGCACACTTTAAAAAATTTTTTATCTTTTTTTTGTCCCCATGTCTCTCTACCACATGGCTCAAAGCCTCTGGGCTGGAGATATGAAGGGACCCAGGTGTGGAGCAGAGGATGAGGGCTTTCCAATGAGGGCCTAATGATGTCTTTGGATGCCTCGCGGCTCCTGCCGTCACTCGGAACCTCCACGGCCGTCATTGTAGCCCGGCTCTGTGATGCTCAGTGACAGCTCCCTTAAGAGGCTGCAACTGCTGTTTGCCAGTGACTCAGAGATAAACTGCTTGAGCAATTCATTATATTCTCAGATGGATGGCGCTTCACATTTTTGTACCTTACTGTAGTACAGTGAAATAAACAGGGGCATTAAAAGAAGTTGTTTCTGGATTAGCGATGAATTGCAGGTGTGTTTTTTTTTTATATTTAATTTGCATTTCATTCCATGCCTTCATTCATACGGCAGGTGAGCTTCCCAACAGTGGGAAAGCACACATTCATTCAGCAGCAGGCAAGGAGCTTCAGACACAAACACACAAACATCCAAAGTGTAGCTCATTTCTGTTGCGCTGGAATTTGGTCCGAAAGCAACTGGAAATATTTAGTAAATGCTGACGTCAGAGGAACTTTGTTGTGCACGCAGGAGATCCAGGGTGAAGCGCGTGTGAAGGACGTGGGAGAATCTTCTTGAACACCAAAAGGAGGGAAGGCATGGTGTCGTGTCCATCAGTTCCAGACTCCTTAAATATCGAAACAAAAGAATGAATTCATGAATTACTTAACCAGCTAACTGAGTAACCGATTTGATGTTTCATTTGGACATATACAGTAAGTAGCTCACATCCGTGGCAGCATGAAGGGCGGTCAGAAGGCTTTTTTCCTTCCTCTTTTCATCTTCTGACAACTTTTTGTTTGGCACGGAAAAAAGTTTTTGTAACCAGATGATGCTTATATAGACAGAAGTTTATTTTTAACAGCCAGACCCTGTAGTCTGAATAACAATTTATGCACGATGAACAGTAATACGAACAGGGTAAAGCGTTCTGAATTTTAGTCTGAAGTTCACCTAGTGGAACTCACAGGAAAGAGACTGGGAACCGATGCCTTCAGCTTGAAGCTGGGAGAGGAAGTACTGAAGACAGCCGTGCAGGTCTTTTTGAAGCCCCTGTGGAAGCTCCAAGGGTGAAACATTACACCTTCTTTCAACCCTTAAAAAGCCAACTCAAGCGGAGCACTGCGATACGGGAGTGCAAAGGCGCGTCCATCAAACGCCGGGTTAGGGTTCGGCTGCAGTTAAATAAAGAAATAAATGAATAAATAAACGGCCAAATTACATAGTCAAGATAACAAGCATAGTGAGGCATTTTGGATGAAGGTGTCGCCCACATAAAGGTTACTAAAAGCAAAGTTCTTTAATAAAAATTCCAAATAGTGTTAAATTCTGTAAAACAAGAAATGGTATTTTTATACATCTAAAAGCTAAAAGTAATGCTTGTGTCTTTTTTGAAGGACAAACAAAAGGAATCTGGGCTGTTAAGCATTTTCTTTCCTTCCAGCCACCGAATTTGTGTTAACATGAACACAACTGGGTGAAATAAATTGGACTTTGAATTACATAACATTTGATAGCCTAGAGGGTAAAGGTTACCGCTGTAAGTTACCAGGCTATAAAGAAGAATTTGAGGTGCACAGTAGTCACAAACGGAAGGTAGCTGTTCAGTAGTCGTTGGGGCAGAAGGTGGCATTGAAAGCTGCTTTGACGAAAAGCATCAAATATTTGTGGCTTTCGGATCCCAGCGCCGCGCTCGAACGTTGTGGTCGAGACCGAATGCAGAGCGATACCGGCTTTTCGGCGCCACTTGGTGACCTGAGAGATGGAACACGGCCCTGAAAAAGCATCAGTTGCCATTGAATGTTTATTGGCCAAATTCACACACTCCTCAGAGGAAAGGACGCAATAAAGGATCTTAATGCGAAAGAGGTGGTGTATTGATAGACGATGGTCTTGCAGAAGTCATATCAGCACAAAGGTGCACGGCAAATGGAGTAGAAAATAGTCTGCCCAATGCTTCACCGCATTTAGAGCAAAACTATGAATACATTATTTATTGAAGCCTGATTTATTTGGAAGCGACGTCTCCTGACAAAACATTTTCTTTCCATTGTGCACGCGGCTGAGATAAGTTCCCAGGAAGGCGCTGGCGTTTCTGAAAGAGAATGATGAAGAGGACGGATAATGCTCTCTTTTCTGGTTATAACACAGCCCCCGGCCTTAGAGGAGCTCGCCGCCAGATTGGCTCTGCTCTGCACGCACCTCGAGTTTATTACCGAAAGCGGAGGCAAGCCACTTCATTATGGCAACCTGGAGGCTGCGCTTGTTTTAGGACCTGCTTTTATGCCAGCAACACGCTCCACTAAACACTTGGATTCCAGCAGCTTGGACGCTGCATATTCCCCATCCTAATCAAATTGTACAAGGATGATAAAACAGCTGCATTTTAGTACCGTATTGCCGAATGCTTTTGCGGGGCAGCAGGTGCATGGAGATTCATCAGTAAACAACGGTCTCCGTCCATAGGCATATTTGCAGTAAAATTCTCAGTAAGAAAAAAACTGGCGCTTGTATAGTGCTGCGTTAAGCAACATCTTAGTGTATCTTCTAGATGGTTCTCAGAAACCCAGCTCCTGTACACATTTCCAGTTGTGAGCAACCTTTAACATTAATACACAGGACCATAAAATAATCCAAAAAAGCAAAAACAGCAGCAGCAGCAGCAATAATAATAATAATAATAATAATAATAATAATAATAATAATAATAATAATAATAATAATAACAACGCAGAAAGAAATTACCAAACATTTTAGTAAGTTGAGCCGTCTTCCACAGGACCCCAAAATGAACCAACCCTTGCACTAGATGGCAACAATAAATAACAATAAATAACAATAATAATAATGGCTGTAAGAGTACGGATTTTCACGGCGGGTAAAAAAAACAGAACAGTTACATAAAATAACGGCCCTCAGTACTGCCTACCTGTAACCCAGTCAGAAGGCTATTAAATGCAAACAGATTGCATAAAAACAGCAGCGTTACACCTGGTTTCACCTGTCACTAAACTCTCAGTAAAGCAGGAAAGAGTGATGGGAAAGGCTCTGCCCACTCTGCTGCTACAGCACTTTACCTTTGAGCCTAAATCGCAGTGCAAACATTCCCATTCTTACGGCGGAAACTTCCGTTTGTCGGAAATGTCAGCATTACCGCTTTCATCCTCAAAATTATCCCCGAAAGAGTAAAATAAAGAGTGAGTGGCAATTCTCTTCGTGTCATGAAAGGAAAAATAAGCTCACATTATTTTGTTTTACAGACTTGGTCAGAGCCTATCGATGCTATTCGAGCTGGATTTCTGCTCCTTTTCAGCATAATGTGCTTCTTCCCTCTTCTCCAGCCTGTTGCAGAACATCTCCTTCTCCACTCACCGACCCCAGCACAATTTCGCACGGAACAACGTGAAAAGCAAAACACATTCTGAGCTCATTTCAGCATATCGTTTTGACAACCCGGCACATGTTCCAACAAGTCAAATAAATGGGTTTAAAGGTATTTCAAATTATAAACCACGGCAGTTTAAGCGTTCCTTAATTCTTCATTGGGAAGCAGGAGCGAGGGCGATCGTTTCTGGGTGAGGCTTCTTCACGGGCCAGAGAGCCTCCACCGAAAAGGCCTAATGGCTCCTGCGAATTGCTCGGACGAACAACAAAGGAGATTTATCGTACGAGTATGAAACTGCCGAGGGAGAGCAGGCGGCGCGAGCGGGACTCTCCTATCCCGGCGTGCTAATGAGGTCTGGAAATGAAGCCTTGGCATAAACTGATGCATTTGGGCTCATCGACATTTAAATTGGGATTATCTTCCGTTCCACCTAGGCCGTTCATCCTGGCATCTCACCGTCCTCATGTGCCGTGAAGTGGCAAAAATCTCTGCTAATTCCACTTCTTATTAGATCCCTTATGTAGTTCTCTTGCTCCTCAGCAGTTACAGAGCTCCCGACAAAAGGAAAAGAGTGAAAAAGGTAGCGGCTCCATTAGCTCTTAGAAGGAACGCCGTGATCTACTATTTCTTGTGTCCTCGCGAAATGAACAGATTTTGCCCAGGGCTCACATTTATATTTCCAGCGAAATGGGAGTGATAGAAGTTAAGATTAATAACTTTGCTGAATCTATCACTTTTAGCAGCTAATGTACTTGCTGACTCCAGATTTTGTGCTTGGTAAAGCAGACTGCTGAGTTACAGAACCTGAAGGTCCCCAAGCTGCAAAACGAATGCAATGTTGGCGAAACGCCATTCCAAATTTTTTTTGTTTTATGCATGGACAACAAGTGTTTATTTTAAATGTACAATTTTAGTAGCACTTCAAAGATTAAAAAAGGAACAAGGTAATGTATTCATGCCCTGTATTTTATTAAATATTTACTTTACTATTATTATTATATTACGAATTATATTAAATGCTCTTTATGTTCCGTTAGCTTATTCCTTTTGCCTAGCACAACTATATGAACATTAACCTCTGTGCACTCAGCACAATGCAGAAGTTTTCAATATGTATTACTTCATCAGAAGGTACCAGAATTTGCCGCTGTCTAACAGTGCATCCTGTGCATCCTTAACTATGAAAGAGGAGCTCCAGTGCAGCTCGAGGCGTTCATTCAGCCTCTAAAAACGCCACTGCCAGTCTACCTGACACCAGTGACAGCTTAGAAACCTGGCTAGACTCTGGGAAACAGCTGTAGTCCTCAACATCCATGCAGTCAGTTATTTGTATTTGTATTTGTATTATTGTGGACAAATGAGTTTGTTCAACTTCTGACCCTTTATTTACATACATTTACTCCTCATTGACATTTGCATTACATGCATTTACACAGCAGTATGTGGTCACTCTGCATTGAAAGAACCTGGGATCAAACCTCACCTCCTTCCTCACTTGAGCAAGGTTCTTACCCACAACTGAAATGGTAAAAATTACCTTGCTGTGTCAACTGGAAAAATCATTGCAGAGTGAATGCGCGTTGTTTTAACACAGCATAAACTGTGCAAAGGTTAAAGATAAATCGGTAATAACTACACCGTTATTTGTTTTATTTACGTACTTAGCTTATTCTTCTATTTGTTGTTTGTTGTCTTCTCGATGTTTGGTTGTTTGGCTGTTTGTTTTACTCGTGGAATGGAACCACACGCTGTCTCCTGTTGAATCAGGGCACATTTCACTACACGGCATTCTCGGTAACCACGTACGTGACAAATAAATTCTTTTGATTTTCGATCTTTTGATAAACGTTAGCTGTCCGCTGCCCTGTTCCACGGCTCTTTCAAAGAATGGTCACACAAGCGCAGTCTTTGTTTAGTTAAACCCAAAGTCTTTCAGCACCTCCGTAGAAATTGCTTCTCGGCCCGGATGTCACACACCCTGCTTTTTCGTCGCGGAACCCGCCGGGCTCACGTTTCAAATGGTACATTTGTTCTCCAGCAGGCTTTCCATCTGTGTGCCTTCCTCACTGTTTTCTCCGCACCTTAAATTTGGTACTGCCACTATTTGCAGCTATTTTAATTTATTCTTTTAAAAAGTGTCATCAGCCTTCCAGTAAAAAATAAAAAATGTTATCACCTTCCTCGCTGTCTGTATGCAGGAGAGTCGGATTTATTTAAACAAATGCCAAGTCGGTTTCTTTTCCATCTAAGAAGGTTGCTCTTATAAATATTGCTGGAAAGTTTCTGTTGATATTCCAGGAACAAATTTGTCTGGGTCATTATTTAATGTTGTCTGTTTTTTTTTATATCATATACATAAATATTACATGTAATTTAAATGATTTTCAAAATGAAATATTAAAGTTTTTTTTATGTTGTCTCTTTAGTTATGTTTGCTGTGCTGAGGGCAGCTTAGTGCACTGTCTCATCTCCTCCAGGATAAAAATGATAAGCAGCAGCTTTGCTGGCTCACCATCTTAATCTGGAGATGCTTTCCTGTGCGCACGTTGACAGGCTTTCCCCTCAACAGTCCTTGCAAAGTTCACGGGGGACAGGACTGGGTCACTGGGGACCGTGCGCATGGGATCCCCGAAGGACACGAGGGGTTGATGCGGTCGGGCTGTTCGGTTACAAATCAATAACTCATCTCTCTCAGTCTCTCCCTATAACTGTTTATCCCAGTTCAAGGTCTTGTTGGTTCACAGCCCATCCCAGTAGTAGTCCAGAAGAGTACCATCTTACGGACCGCAAATGTATGTACCTACAGTATATACATACAATATTTTTATGGCAATTTTATATGTGGTTGTCAGTTCATCGAATGTACTTTGAATTGGTCTGTGGACATGCATGAAATATATGGAGAAAATGCAAGCACAGAGAAGGTGGTGGCTGGATGTGAACCTGCAAACAAAAGGTCTCAAAACACTTATAGCATCTCTTTCAGTCCGATGTCTGTCTGCGCCATAAAATTTCACAACACAATTTTTTCATTTTATTCGGTCCAATGTGTTCTGGCTGAAACGGTGCTGTTAGATAAGTGACTGAACTATGAGAATCGCATCAGTAAGAGCATTTCTCTGCCTGTTGGTAAAAAATACATGAATGAGTACAAATCCATCCTTGTGTGGCTCTACTGCCATTTCCTCATTCGGGGTCTGCCCACACACTGAGACACCCCCTGCCTTCAGGATAGGCTGTGGACCCCAGCGATGCAGAGAGGACAAGCGGACACTGTGCATTAGGCAGTGAGGTCAGTTGAAAGTGGCCTTAGATGCACGGATGGATAATTTTGGCCAAAACCTTTTGTTCTACTGATACTCTAGGTGATGTCACACTTTTACAGGAGTTTTCCAAGTAATTCATTCATCCTGAGAGGTCTTTTCTCATTTACCCAAAAAAAAGACTTAAGCTCATTAAATCCAAGGCACCTTCCAAGCGAGGGAGCAGCGTGGCTCTCCAGTTTTCTATTTATTAACACCCAATTGGAGGAGATGATACTGGGGGGGGAATCATGGCTAAAATAAGGCTAATCTATCTATCTATTTGTACACATTCGTGTTTTCATTATGTATGTTTTTTTGCTGTGTACATAGATCAGCCCAGGTGCTATGCAGCACAGGAGATGATATTGTATGTTTCTGGTGTGCAGATGTGACACTTCAAAACCCACCTTAATTTCCGACCTCCGGCAGAACCTATACGGAATAATTTTGCACATTTGAGTTTGCAGTTTTCAGGTAGATGTTGATAAACAGGTGACTTTCTTGCACTACATTGTAATGAGCTGGATTTGTGTCTTGACTCATGCAAAAGGAAGTGTAAAAACTCATTTGGTGAACAGTGCCGCAACTGAAGATGTTCATCTCGAATCCAGGTCATATTATGGAAGTCAGCTTCTGCTAACAGAATTAGGATCCAGTGGGTTTTTTTGAGCTGCTGGAGGTAATGTGTGTTTCATTTAGTGACAGTGAGGCAGGACCACAAATGTGCTCTGACCAAACAGTGAGCTGACCAAAGGATGGGGTTAATTCTGCAGTTACATAAAGAACAGTCTCTCTCCAAATATTCAGGACCCTCAGTCAGTGTTGGAAATACAATATAGTTGCTTGTGTTAGAAATGGTTGTGTTAAAGATTTTAAAACATAGAAATGCTTTTTAGGTAATTTATTATTATTATTATTATTATTATTATTATTATTATTATTATTATTATTAGTAGTAGTAGTAGTAGTAGTAATTTATTTTTAAATATGTGGCTTGAGAAAAGGTGACCTGTATTTACATGTCCAGCCAGCAGGTGTTAGTAAAACTCACCCAAGCACAAGAAGAGCTTGAACCCAACTTCAGCCCGTGGCACAAACTGGATGAATCCATTAGCAGTTTGCATTTTGCAGGAGTTTGTGAAGATTATATGTTTTTTCACAATTTTTAAACTGATTTTAATTTGAATGTGGCTTCACTGAAATATTACGTTAAAAAAGTCAAAGAGTATTTTTTTCTGTTGTTTTCAAGGCTTTTGCAGACCATAACTGACAAATGAATCAAGGGACATAAAACAGTCATCATCACTTTGAGACTAAAGTGACTTTAATATCAAACGGGATGAGTTCTGACCCCAAGTGTGTTCACAGTTTCAGGAACGAGTGTGTAACATACAACGTGTCTCCAGCTGCTGGTGTGAACTGCTCCATCTTGCCTGCTTACTGGCTTGTCTTTGTATATTTGTATAAAAGAATGTGCGATGCCTTTAAACTTTGCGTCTTTGTGGTTACAAAGTTCATCCGTCACAATGCGCCTGTCAGCAATGCTCTCTAATCTGCCTCGTCTTTGACACATTTGGTGACAGCATGACCAAATCGCGTGTCCTCGTACAGAGACAAAGAACTCGCTTGATGAAATCTCAGAAAATATGTTTTGTGGAGAACCTCAAGCCATTTGGCCAAACTTCTACTTTATTATGATTAACTACAATAAGAGATGCCAAAAGGTCTGTAGAAAGCGACTCCCGCAGTTGTGTGAGGTCTGAGTGTGTCACAGAGGCTTGGCTTTTCTGACTTTCCCTGGTCTCCTCAGAAAGCTTGGCCCTGAAAGAATAAACCCTCGTAGTTTAAAATCAATGGAACCACAAGGCCAAACGCGATGACTCAGACTCTCTGCTGTGAGACCATCTGCAGCTGATCAACACGTATCTGCCATTAGTTCCGGTCGCATTCCCCCTGAGTTAAAACCACAGCACACGGTCAGTCGATATCACCCAATATTCACTTAAGATGGTTCCGGCGTCACATTGCAGGAAACCTGTAGTCAAAGGAGCAGGGATAAAAAATATGAAAATGGCCAATTGCTGGCTAGCAGGGCAATACAACCCTGAGAAGAGTGACCAGTGGGCAAAGTTTCTGTTGGCTCGCAGATGATCCTCGATGTGTCTACGTTGCCCTTCCCTTGGACGTCCATCTGTGGCTGAGCCCAACTTGACTTTGCTAATCTATAATATTAACACTGCAGTGTACATATTTTGCTGCTAGCAGAGATGAAACAATACAACTGGAGCTTCAAACAATGTCAGCGCATTAGCCCATTTCACACAGAAGGTTAATTTGAAGTCTGAAGCTTTGCTTGTCTGAAGCTTTGCTCCCTTGCCTCCGGCACTATTTATTATTTACGTCCGTGCCAGCGTAGTGACACTTTTCATCTATAATGACTCAGACTTGTTTACCTGTCCGGGTGTCTGACTTCGAATGGGCAAAGGATCTGGCGGTTGCCGTATGTTTTATATAAAAATGTTTGTTTGCGTGCAAAGCGCAGACTGGATTTTTCTGCAGCAGAGTGATGTCAGCACAGAGTGTCGGCCTGCATGTGCTGCGGAGTCTTAACCATTTTCTCAGGCAGCGCATGGCACGATCACACTGCCGTGAGTTATAAAGCGGTGTTGGTGCGAGGAGCGGCCAGTAATCTGGACACACTGGCAGTCTATTGATAAACTGCGGAAATGATTTTTTCCTCTTCTCTACACTGACTTCTGATATGTGGCATTTTTCTGGTATGGACTTTTAAAATTTATATTATAAACTTTAGTTTTCTCCCTCATTTGACTCATGTCCAGCTCTGTGTCACACTTGGCTGTCCCATGTCTTCGCCTGCCAGCCAGGAAGCAGACGACAGCTGAAGCTACTCCTCTGACTCTGCCCCCAGCAACACTCTGGCCTCGTTTTTTGTGAGTTGTGAATCATTTTTGTGGCACGCGGCAAAACCAAGTGCAACCGGAGGTGGGGCACGACCACGGCATTGGTGAACGGAAGCCCCAAAGTAATCCAGCAGGTCACGACCGCCACTTCGACGTCAATGACCTCCTCCTCTCATTGACTGAAAGAGACCAGTCTCTTCTGCTGCTGGTGGAGGGGTCTGGCCATGAATAACACGGTACAGAACTGTCATTTCCACTACAGGTCCAACAAACTCTTACAACGGTACCAGAGAGACCCTTGTGGCAACAGCTCTGCATGAAGGACATCAACATCCCTCCTGGGAGATGATCAGAAGCAGTGGTCCCAGTTGATCCAAATGGCATATCTAGCATCCAGTTATGTAAGCATGCAACCTGCATGTTCAACATTCAGTTCCGCCAGCATGTTTAGCAGACACGGCCGCTTATGCAAAATTAATTTCCGCCTCAAATCTGGCAGCCTGTTACAGCTGCGCATCCCCATCTCTCCCAAGCCTTAAAATTCAGCAGGAGAATTATTCTAATAATTGCGTCACATTTTTGCACAGCTGCTCTTACAACTACGAGATACTTCTGGGTCATGTTTGTGTGAAAGGATAACAAGCTTCTAGCAGAAGGTTTATGCTTTTATTCCGATAGAATTGTTCCAAAGGGTTTCATTAAAGTGTAGAACTTTGCTAGGGATTTAAGGCATGAGGGCTGAGCCAGCGGCATATTGATCTGCCACGCAGACTGTTGACAGCCTGAATACCTGTTAAATTGCATTTTTTAGCTCACGCACCGCCAGATTAGAAGGGACAACTAAATAAGCACTGTCTCGTGGCACCTTTCCTGGCGCGTCTTAATACCACGTTGTAAGCTGATATCCACAGCAATTGAGAGAGCCGCAGACAGTCATGGTGCAAGTCTCGCTCATTCATTGTTCTGGCAAGTAAAACTGTTGCAAGAATATTAACATCGATTTGCCCTTTGGCTTGGATCTCAGTCTTTATGGGAGTCAAGGCCTCATTCTACAGTTTCATAATGCGTGTACACAAGAAGACTTTATTTATATACAGGATGGTCCAGTTTATCATCTTTGAGACACAGTTAGAGGTGGAAGTTTGTTCTTGCTCCATTTTCTTCATGACTCCAAAGTCACTTTTGCCAGTAAGTTGCAGTCAATGCAATATTAATAATGCAAACATCCCTTGCGTTATTGACTAGTTTGTCTCTGTACTAAATTTCTCACTGGGTGAGAGATTTTATTTCAATACTTTTATGAGCACTGAGTCTCAATACATTTTAATAAAATTAAATGAGTTAGAAACAGAAACATGCCATTTTGATAAACTCCTATTCAGTGCAGATTGTTGACAGCTTTATGCCTTAAGCATGCAGTTTACTCACGAGTCGTACTCAAGAGCACCGATCACAGGGCGCAAACAATGTGGAAGTAAACTGAATTAAGGGCACCCCGCGCCCCTACTTTGTTGTGCTCTTTACTGACATCGTGTTGGGGGCGCAAGCACAGGTCCAGTGTGCTGGGCACAATAAGAAATTTGACAAACTAAGAGAAGAAAATGCAATTAAAAATAGAATAGAATAGAAACCTGAACTTGCCCGATTGTAACATGAGGGACTGGTGTGTTTGCATTCATTTCTGCAACTGTGATTTGTTTGCCTTCTCTTTCCTACTCATGGCTCCCTTGTTCTTTGCATCCCGTGATTTTAGCGCTTAATGGCTCTTCTCAGACCTCGGCTTGCACGAGAGGGTCAAAGGAACTCAGCAAAGCTCCCTTTCGAGGTAAGCAGGCTGCCGTAACAAGGCTGTCAGTAGCATTACAATTAGATGGCTGACATTTGCGCAGCACAAACAAGTCGAACGAGGCCTCCGATGTACGACGGGCTCCTGTTAATAAGTTGTCACTTAGCGGCACAGTCACTGCTGACAACGTCCATGTTGCTGAGGTGTGAGCAGGACGGCTTGTTGTTTCATACAAGCTGTCGCTCCCTGCCCCGGCAGAGACGACATCAGCGTTTGCTCGCAGAACCCTGAAATGATGCATCTCACTTCCAGTGTTCTCTATGAACCTGACATATTCTACGCTTATACACAACAAAGCTGCAGTTTGGAGATCCAAAATACAGACCAGAAGCTGTGATGCTGCAGAAATATTTCATTACTGGGTTAGGGTTCTATTTAATCAATTAAAGAAATGTGTGCATTTGTCAGTAAATTTATTTAAAAATATATCTTTGATTAACACGCTGAATGTTTTTTTCATGTCGCATAACTTCAGTTTCATGTCTTTTTTTATACAAACTGTTACTAAACTGGCTTCTTGCACAAAGTCCCAGAATTGAACGTACCAAGGATTCCTTCATTTCCTGCTGTTATTGACAGGTTAGACAGGCAGTTGTGACTCACAGCCCCTTTTATTCCAAACCAATTTAATCCCTATTTGCTCAGAGATTTTAATATGGGACTGTACCTGCGCAGGTGACTCGTTTTTGTTTTTTGTTTCATGTTGGATCAAATAAAGAAAGAAAGAAAGAAACAAACAAACAAATAAATAAAAAGGCAATTCTTAGGTTTTTAATGATATCCATCCTGTTAACCCTTTGATTCTCTTACTCCATGATAATCCACAATGATCTGGACTTCATTATTAGTGCTGAGCCAAGAGAGGAGTTTGATTTTACACTTCAACCTATAAATGAGCTAATAAATTTACTTATTTGTTTATTGTTCAACGTTTGTGTTTAATTTTAAGTGTAACGCTTCAAACTGAATGAATGAATGAATGAATGAATGAATGAATGAATGAATGAATGAATGATTGATTCAGCTTGTCAGCACTGGATGTGTTTATAAACAAGTAAATAAATGTAGTGATTTTAATAAGAGGGTTATTGTCAGTAAACCCATATGTGTTACAGGATGCGAGTGGTCCTTCTGCAGTCAGGCCCATTGCCACTCTTTATTTATTTTGTGTATTTGGAAGAAACCTCTATCAAAGGTAACTCACAGTGTTATATTTAACCCAATAATGAAAATACTGAAGCACATTTAGAACAATAAGGCAGCAAGTACCCCAGCAAATGAAAAATAAAGCCTTATAACCAATTGAGTTGTTGGGTCAAGTCCCATGAGGGGCCAGGCTGGTACCATTGAAAAACATTCTTAACCTGAACTTGTTTAGTCAGACATCCGATCTCATACGTTTTCCAGATTGCAGGTCATTACTGATCAAAGGACCAGGCAGTTAAGTAACAGCACTATAATAGAGTAACAGAATATTCTGGATCTTCGGCCCTGTTGTGTGGAATGGAGTCTAGCACCGCAAGCTCAGCAGATACACAACATCCAGTTCTGAGTTCCATTGTAAAAAGACTGCAGAAAGCGGCAAACACACAACCGACAGATTCAACAGTGTGAAATCCCAGGAGTGACATTGAGGTAAAAAGGCCGCACTTTACAATAATAGCAAAACCAGCGGAGATTTGAAGCCTGCAACTGCATCTCATGTCTGGATATTGAGGATATACAGTACCTTTACCCACTCCAAGCTCCGCAGTGCAGCCGAGCCTTGTAGGCAAACTGTGGTGCTGTTCACATTCACTCAGGACACAAGGAAAGGTAATGTGTTTTTCCCCAGGTTTCACTCTGAATTTCCACAGAAGGGTGGCAAATTTGCCTGTTGAAAAGCAGGGTGATTTTTACTGTTCCGGTTCAGCGTAGTACCTCAACCAAGGCTACAGCAATAGGGAGGAAATCAAAGTAAGAGGTTAAAGGACAAAGGACAAAAGCACCTCCATCGGCTGACCATTCGCCATGTGCTTTGTATACAAGTTAATTGGCTTTCATGTTAGATTCCACACAGTGTTAAGCTGCATCACCTGAACTTTCACTGCAGTTGTCCACATGACATTTTCCATACAGCTACTGTACATCATGGCAGTGGTGGAGAGGAATTAACATTCCAGATTTATTGTAAAGAAAACCTCTTGTTCTTAGCAAACACCTCAAGGTTTTTTTTAGTCACGTCTGCTCGTTCAGGGTACTGGGGTTAACCACCCCTCTCTTGGGCACTATTTGTGGAGTTTACAAATTAGACAAAGGAAACACTCAGCACATTGAGGAGGAATTCATTACACAAAGAGGAATGATGACTACAGTGGGTGGGATTTTTTTCTGATGTCGGTCAACGTAGTACAGAGGTCCAAGTATGTAAATGTTGATGAGAATAATCCATAAATTAAAGGTACTTCTGCGGGACAAAATGCCTTTGTTCATATCCTGGGAATCATTATGGGATGTCCACAGGTCTCCTAACATTGTCATTGGCTGCTGGTGACCACTTCAAAATGAATAGCCATAGCCAACCTAAATGGGGCCATGGGTCTTCCTGTACAGCACAGTAATACACAATTTGTCATAATTTAAATATTTGTTATCTATCTTTTGTCCAGGCCACTTCTGGGACTCTTTCTTAGGACCTCAGAGCTACACCTGAAAGTTGCTTCACCAAACAAATCCTTTACTCCAGCTATCCTCCTAAAGTTCCACATGCTTTTTCCACCCTTAGTCCTGAATACTGAAAAAAAAAATCAAAAACCATATCATCCAGTTGCATACAATAATTACGTATATAAGCTAGGGATCTCTCCTAGGAAAAGGTGCATAAACATTCAGAGAAAATATTGCATTAAATGTATTGTTCTGAAAATGTATTTCCTCTACACAGAATTGTGATAGAAAGTAGCACCAAAGTAATATTCTTATATTAGGTCTTACTTAGTTGAAGTGGAAACAATTGATCCGCTGTGGCGACCCCTAACGGGAGCAGCCGAAAGAAGAAGAAGAAGAAGAAGAAGAAGAAGAAGAAGAAGAAGAAGAAGAAGAGGTCTTACTTAGTTAGGCAGTTCATTTTCAAAGAATGTCTGCTGTTCCCTGATCATTTGAAAGTATACCAGACATCTGAAAAACCCCTGGAAGTAAATGCAGTATAATGTCAGCAATTGCCATGATTAGTGATTGTGAGCTCAGGTGCATGACCTGCATGTTTATTAGACTGTACACAGTATACAGTGACTAAGTGCTATGAGGAACAAATAGGTGAGACCTTGGCATGTGATCTTGAGTTCATTGATGGGGATCTGACACAAGCAGACTAAGCTAACACACAGGAGCAAAGGACTTGGGGAAGCTGCAGCAGCACTGGAGCGGACAGGTAAGCACAGAGAATCACCAACACTGCTGAGGTTCCGCGCCGAAGGTGTGCAAGTGACACAGTTCAGTAGTTGTGTCAGTGGGTTAATGGCACACCACCCCCACCCTCCAGCCACTGGACACTGGCATGACGGGGGAACGGGCTCTTAGCTGATGGCTGACCTGGAAGTGTTTGGAAGATTCTGTAAGGACCTGAATGAGTTTATCACTCGCAGGTACCTAGGACTGTTCCTCTGGGCCATACCCCTTCCAGTTTACTGGAGAATACAGCTGGCCTCTTTAGCACTTGGAATCTAGGAGCATTCAGACAGCATAGGCAGTGGAGCTTTCAACCTCTGCTGGTGGTGGCGGGCTTGACTTACATTAGTTCTACAAGACAGAAGTGCTGAAAAGCTTCAGCAAGGATATGTGAAAGTGGGACAGATATAGTAATGCAAATGTTAATCGTATCAGGGTGACCGGGTGACAGTATGTTAGTCTTTTCAATATCTTAAAAGGTCAAATTCATTTAGGGCTAAGCTTCTTAGATGAGAGACAGAGTTTAATATCCTGGCTGAATAACCCTACCCTTTGTCCTGGATGGTATAGGACTGTGTCTTTCATCTCTTGTCAACATGTTGCTTCTGTGTCCTTACCACACTCTGGAGGCAAGCATGTGTTGATTCCCAAACCTCTTTGCTTCTCTTGTACCACAGAAGGTACCTTGTAAGATTCCATAATCCACATGTTAAATCCCCATACAGGTCCGTTGTCTGGCATTGGTTCCAGTTCATATTCATCATCATCAGTTCATGCCATTACTTCCTTCGTCTGGACCAACCATGTCCAGGCTCCCCCACTTTAAAACCCCCCACCATTTTATTCAATCCGTAGACTCCTGTCTGTTTGTTTCTGAGATTTAGAGTTTAGTGTTTGCACTTTTGAGCAGTGATTTGTTGTATTTGGTGTGTTTGCATTTGTATGCCTTTGAATTGCTTATGTATGGTTTTGTATGGAGAGTGGTGCCCTGTTCCTATCTGTGCATTCTGGTTAGTTGTTTTAGGGCAGTGTAGTCAGTAGTTGACTTTTTTCTTTCTGGTGTAAAAGATAAATAGGTTGTCTTTTGTTCTTCATACAATAGACTAGTTAGTCTGTTTTTTACTTGGGAGCCCTTAGAGTGCATTATGTATTCTACAACAGCATTAGATTTGTACATTTTCAAATTATCACTACTGGACTTAACAATAAATCCTCCCTGAAAACATTCAATACCTTCCTTGCCCTAACACCAAGAAGGGGTCCAAACAGCAAGGCAACCAAAGAAGCTGATGACCTAGGAAACTCTGAGAAGGGGTTAGCTTAATTCACCAATGGACCAGGGAATTCTGGGCATACTTCACCTAAGGTATGACCCTAATGCAGTCAATTTGTCTTTAAAAACAATAACGTTTAAGGTAATACCCAGTCTCTTAGTTAAGCTTCTTAACTTGTTCATTGATTTGTGGAATCAAGCTGACAGATATCTCCAACCAGGCCCAGAAGGTCCTCCAGACCTTTAAAATGCGCTGTGGACAACAAACAGATACTATATTCTCAAGAAGATCATAAAGATAAAAAATCTGTTAATTTGGGAAAGTTAGTCAGGCATTTGATAGATAGATCAGTTGGGCAGAGGAAGGAATTATAAAAGTCTTGCAGGTAACTGTTTACACATCTGAGACTGAGAACAAATGGTACAGGCTAGTGCAAAGTTCCTAACATCTTATTGCATGGTTGGCCACAAAAACCTTTCAGAGACAAGCTTTAGGGTTTTATTCACCCCTGGATGCCTTGTACTAGGGGACTTGTGGGTCAGCTGATGGAGATGAGCCCTCTTTGAAACTGGAACATGTTATTTTCCCATTGGTCTTGGATCCTGGGTATGAGCTGCCCTGAGATCATCCTTGAAAGCCGACTGAATTGGAGTAACAAAGCAAGTAGCAGGCAGAAAGGGTTCCGGCTGGGGGCCAGGACAAAAGGAATCATATAATCTGGAAAGAGCATCTGCTTTCCCATTCTTGGAACCTGGGCTACTGTAAATTGAACTTAAGGCACATGGGTACAGTTTAGTGGTTTACTCGGATGCTGAGACAAGACCAACTTCCACATCTGGAAGACCGACCTCCACCAGAAAAATGAATGAAGGGTCAAGGTGATATAAAATATAAGTAGTAAAACATCTTTTAAGCGCATCAAAGGTTTTCAAGGCCTCAGAGGGCTATTGGATATTTAGAAGATCAATGTATAAGCGTAGACAGGGGAGCTGCTATGCTGCTGAATCCCCTGAGGAAATACCTGTAAAAACTGGCAAAACCCTGGACACTCTGTGAGACGTAAGCTGTGGTAAGATACCATTGCAAGTATCTTGTTAGGGTCTATCGGGACTTGAGATGAGACCCAGTAATGAATCCTAGAAAGGTTATTGATTCTTTATGAAATTCACACTCTTCTTTCACACAAAACCTATTTTCAGAAGATATAAAACCTTTTATACATTTTTCACATGCATCATAGGTGTAGGAAAGCACCAAGATATCATCTAGATGTGCGATTTTTGAGGAGGAGCATTAGCAAAACCAAAAGGCATAACCAGATAGTCACAATGACCATGGGAAGGGCTAAAGGCTGTCTGCCACCAATCTCACTTTCTGTTCCTGATCAGGTTGAATGTACTACAGAGATCCAAGTTACTGAAATATTTAGCCCTTCAAAATTGTTTGACTACGGCTAGTATTAAAGGTAAGGGGAGAAGATACTTCACTGTAATCGTGTTCAGGCCTCTAATCAATACAGGGATATGAACCAGCATCCTTTTTTCCCACAGAAAAGAAGCCAGTACATGTCAGTAGAATAGATAGCTTATTGATTACATCTCTAAGGCCTATGGGACATAATCCTCCATAGCCTTCTGTTCAGGCAAGTAGAGGGCATAGACGTTTGCTCAAAGTGGAGACAGTGTGGTGGAAGTTCTGAAGCATGTGATTTACTAAGTACCTCTAGATAGGTCCTGATACTCCCTAGAAATCTTGATAGTTCTTGTCTGGTTATAGGACTACAGGGAGGTACAATATGCCATTTAGAGCACTGTTTCAGAGTGAACTACTGTCACTTGTTGAAAACAGGCACAGTAGAGTGTTCTGCTGATTCAGAACCAGTGGGTCCTTCATAAATAGAGCTGTTGCCCAAACACTGTTCATATGACTAAGTATGTAATTTTAATTTCTTTGGTGATATCAAAATTATCAGCTGCATCAGAATCGATGAAAGCTTTAGCTTCAATAGTTACTCCAAACCACAGTAAATAAACTAGAAACCGAAACTGACAGGCATGGCTGATATCGCTACTCACCAAAAGGGGTAGTATGGGTGATTGTACACAAGTCAGAATGAACAGTGATACCTGAAATATTCAATTCAATTCAATTTTATTTTTATATAGCGCTCTTTTCACTGCAGTGATACAGAGTGCTGTACAGATCTGGCAAGGGTTACATACATGTACAGTTTGAATCTGGCCACAAAGGAGAGGAAAACAAAAAACTCCTTTCTACAAGAGGATAGGAAAAAAATTAACATCTGGGGGTTTATTTTTGTGCCAGTGGAAGCCCATCCCTCCTGGGCATTCTAAGCATATGTAATAGCCAGTTCAAGATAAGTTAATAAGGGTTGTGGTTTTTTTATCAATGTAGTATATGGGGTATGGTATAGTTAAGAGTTAAGAAATATCATGTAGAACCACAGCAAAAACATCTTTTCCATATTAAACGCTGCTCTACATTGCTCCTCTGGGGTCAGTAGTTTTCTGTAGTGTGGTCCTGAAGCTCTTCCTGTTGTTTGTCACAGTAAAAGACATCAGCAAGTATGTTTTTTCTAGAATGAACATTTCTGGTTTGGGAGAGGTCATCATGAAATACAATGTGAGGTAAAACCATGTGTGCCAGCAGTATACGTCTTCATGAGGTTATGAGCACACTGCAGAGTGGTGTGAAACAGCATGCTCTCCGTTCTTGTATCACTTGTCTTGAGGATCTTCCAACTCAGTCAAACCCATGGATGTGACAAAACCTTTTGTCATGATGACTGAAAGGTGTGACCATGACAGGTGATCCTGAGTGCATTGCCTAACAGTAGACATAGGAACACAGTGACTGAAGGCTGGGGGAAACATACAGGACTTGGGCACTAAAGCAGACTACTCATGCAGGTAACCACCAGTAATCACTAACCCTGTTGTGGTTCCACAAATGATATTTAATATATTAATATACTAGTAATTTTAATATATCAAATATTAAAATGTTTACCACTTCATCCTCATCAAACATACTGCTCAAGCTGGACCATTTTAATGCACCTCTGTTTCCATGTTTTAATTATTCTTATATGCAGGAAAGCAGACACAAGTTGAGTCATTTCACTCTTCATCAGTTCTGTTTAAATTTTTTTTTAAGTTAATAGTGTAACCTGCTTTTTATTGTTGACTCACTTTCCAAAGTCATGCATACTTTAGTTTAATAAAAGCACAACTAATCCTGTTTACAGCAGTGACCCGAGGCAGGTTGAAAATAAGCTCATTCTGCTAAACAGCTTCTTTGTTTAACACAAACTCAGTGCTCAAGGGTCAGCTGTCTATGCAGATTTGTCCATAAAGTTTTTGAAACTGTTTAATCATTTTGTGCCAATGCTATTTACAAAAATCAAAGCCAAAAAATTAAACTGCAATGTTTTGAGCTGGGCATTAGGCCTTTGGGTGTGAAGAATGTGTCAAACATCAGGTTAATTTCAGAACTTCACAGCACACCAAGTGCAAACCCTTATGACAAACAGTATCACAATCAGCAAGAAACACCTTATTTTATTCATGTCTTTGCCATCATTGTTGACAGCTCACTCATTTTATTGAAGACATTACAAAAGAAATGTATTTTGTGTTTATCCTTGATTAACTTGTTTATTCTTTTCCATTTATTTGACCTTAGAGTCTTTTGTTTTCCTTTCCTCATTTGCCAGATGATTTATTTTGGATTAATTTACACATGTACCTCAGTATCAGAATGTAATTGGTTCCTAGATGTTGCACAAATACCAAAAACCCAAACAGCTGAAAGCAATTTCAATCATTCCTTATATTGAAATTGCTTATGATTTTTTCTAGGTTCACTCAAGAAGCCCAATGAATTACCCAAAATATCCTTAAAATTCTAAAATGCCCATCTCATGACAAGTAACACTTTAAATATTAATTACTTAATTACCAATCACAAAAGCACAACCTGTATTTGAACTCGGGCCACATGAGGCAAAGACTGAGAAAGCAGACATAGCTTCACATTTGTGCTTATGCTAATTTAAAATATTTCTCACATGTGTTTCAGCTGTTTGGATATCAATGGTTATACTGGGACTTCTCGACTTGGATACCATTCTGGGTACTAATATATTCTGCTTTTTCTCTCAGAATTTTGGAAAGCAGGCATTCATATACTGGGGAATGGGTGAATTAGCAATCTGTGTTCTTTGTTAATATGTTGAACTTTTTTTTCCTTTTTTAATAGCCATTTTTATGGGAAAACCATGCTTTTTTCAACTGTGTGGTCTTGTTTATGGAGAGCAGTACAAAAAAACAAAATGGAATTGAATTAAAAAAGGAGCAACCTGTTAAATCTGGCCAAATTAACTGTATTAATGAGTGCGGTTACATAGGCTAATGAAGAACGATAGCAATTGTCCATTGTATTGGCCTTCTATGTTTTTTTCCAAGTTGGTTGGAAAGATTGAGAGAAAAGGGTTAGTGCCAGATATTGCCTTGAAATTTGGAAGTGCATGGTAATTCTTTAAATTTTTTGGCTGCACTTGGGTGTCCAATTAAAGTGTGGTAATTTTGTGGCTGCTCCTAACTGTAAAAGTGTGAATAATACTTTCAGCCGAACTGACTCCGAGCAAACATCTTTGGTTTCCACAAAACAAATATAAATCTGCTGTGCCGCCCTTCTCGGAATGAGCTCACACAGGAACACAGCCAGGAGAGCAATAACTATCTGAACAAGAGCAGCAATAGCGGCTACTGGGATTGACAGGCAGCTGCTGCTCAGCACTGCTGTAATGCCATGGTAAATTGCAAGTGCACATTTAACATTGGAGTACAGTGCTTGAAGTCCTCGCTGACAAGTTACTGACACTTACGACGGCAAAAATCGTGCATTCGGTATGTATTATTTTTAAGGTCTGCGGCTGCGTCACGGTCCCCCTCCAGTCCTTGTCTCTTAGCTGTGTTACAGCTCAGGTGTCTCATCACTGTACCCACTTTGGGGAAAAGTCAGCTAAGTAAAAAATTGAGATAATCTTACAGATGGACAAACTCCAGTGAAAGTACAAAATGCAACGCTACTGTAAGTCAAAAGGCATCTGCAACTAAGGCTGGAACCAGCAATATAAAACATTATCGATAATTTATGACTTCCTCATAGAAAAAACATTTTTTGGTTCCATCAAAGTGATCTTCTAGTTCAAAAAGCTTTTCAAGGAGACCTTCATTTGGTAAAGTTTCCATAGCCCAAGCTCAGCTGATGTCCAATTCACTGATAAAGTTATTACCGGAGGTGCTAACCCTGTGGACTAAATATATTCCATAAACATTTTCAATTATTTATTATTTTGGTCTTTTCTACCATCTGAAAGAGTGGGACATCTGGGAAACCATATATATATATATATATATATATATATATATATATTTGGGAAGATTGTGCATAGGATAGTGCCTCAGAGCACCTGGGCTGTACAGTTGAGGGTTTGAATCCAGCTCAGTCTCTGTGCTGTTTCCATGTTCACCTTGTGTCTGCATGGGCTTCTGCTGGGTGTTCCTGTTTCCTCCCACTGTCAGAAGTCATGCGTTTCACCCAGGATTCCAGGATAGGCCCCAGACCACCACCTGGTCCCTGACCAGGACAAGCAGTTAAAGAAACCGGAGGCTCGATTAACTAAGGTCAGATGCTGCTTGTGAAATTCAGCCACCGCAACTCAGTACATTTCAAATTATATTTCTACATCTCTGACTTGTTACATTTTTAATCATTACCCTTTGGAAATATTTCTAACACAAAGTTTTTAAATGTCAATTAAAATTCCTTTCCTTCATCAAATATGAGTACATAGTGAGTAATAATTTTCTGAACCTCACATGTGCTCATATTAGAGGCCACTACGGGCAAAGCTGCAAAGGCACAGCAGCAAAACCACTTTGCATCCGACGAATGATGCAGGATTTTGCCTTAGTGAGGAGGGAGTGTAATAAAGAGATACAACGGCCTCAGGGTGTTATAGACAGAGGCGTGGGAAGCCCCTATTATCTAGGCAAGGGGGTCACGTGAACCACAGCTGCGGCGGCTTGTCTAGCCAGAGGCACTTATTCATGCAGCGTTCTGCTCTGCACGCTCAGGAGAGAAGGGCTGATGGTCACCAGGTTAAACCATGTGTCCGTTCACACCTAGATCAGCCAACCCTGTGGCCCCTGGGGCAGAGGAGAGGTCCTGCCTCTTTTTGTATGAAGCCAGAACCTCTTCTGCAGGCTTGGGTCTGGTATGAGCTGAGCTGCTTTTCATGAGTAGTAACAAAGACAAGTCGTTTATTAAGTTTATTACACAAGTGTAGGCTGTGCAAGCAGCTAAGCTATCATAGTATGTTACCGTCAGGTGATGCTCTGGACCATCTAACTTGGGCAAGTTTCACTGAAAACTCTGTTAATGGGTGTACAAGAGGAAAACTGGGTCACAACTTTAACAGGAGGCATAGTGATGAGGACCATTAAAGCGCTCCCTCTTTCTGTAGCACCATGATAGTCACTTTATTGTTAGGTCACTTTGGAAAAAAGCATCCGCTTAAAGAATAAAAATATTTAACGTTGTAAGTCCTCTTCGTAAAAGGATTGGCTAAATAGCAATAATTTTAACAGTTAAAAACCATCTACTTATATCTACAATAAAAAAATCCAGATTCATAAGTGAAAACCTCCAGATCTCTAAATGAGGGTGCCTTTTTGTTGTCATGGAAACCCATTTCATCCTAGCCAGGAATCCTTGATGCTGTTTTGGATCTGCAAATGTGCTCAAGCCAGTTAAGATGTCAAACCCTCAAGAACACTGAAGCAAGAAATTGACTCTGAGCCAGACGTCTGGGAACACTTCTGGAAGAACTATTAAATCTGTATTTATATGACACTTAGAAATGGTGTCAAATGGCTGTCCATGGATGGGCAGGGATGCTGTGTGACACCACCACTGGAGCCGGTGGGCACCTTGGGAAGTTAGTAAAGATCAGGTGTCTCAAGTAGATCATTTAGAGAGTGCCGCTCACACCGTGGTCTCCCCAGAGCCGGGTTCAAAAAACCGGGCTGATGTACTCCGCTATCGGTACCATGCATACGTTGCATCATGAAGACCACAGTGCTAGGGGATAAATGTGGATATCCTTGAGGTGCTGTTGTGTTTGATAAAAAATGATTTCGTCTGGGAACTGATCAGAGCCTGACACAAAAAACGAGGAGGACACCAGAGGCTGCAGGAGGTGGCTGGGTTGACCTGCCAAGGCGCAATAATTGGCAAAGCCCACCCTGGCAGGCATCTGAGATGAGAGGAGTAGAGGACCAGCGTGGGTTAAATGAAGATAAATGGGCCTCTATGATGCACAGTAGTCCTCAGTCAATAGGGAGTGCATCCAGGGTTCAGCTAATGAGAAACACCAGCTTGCATGCTTTTATGGCAGGGTTGCTAATCTCCAAGTCTGGACACAGCTGCTTTGATTTGACCCTTGGTCGCCCTGGATCTTCTCCTGGTTCTGTTTTTATTATCATCTCCTTTGTAGCTACACAAATGCAAGCTTATTAATCCGTCACCCGCTATCAATAACCTCCATTCATGATGCAGAGTGTTGGTTGCAATAGATCAAATGAGTTCATACGAAACGCTGGTGAGAGGAAACCAGAGCACCAGAAAGAAGCCCATGCGGATACAGGGTGACTCTGCAGATTCCACACATACGGACCTGAGATTTGAACCAACACCCAAACTGATCTGCGGGGCAGCAGCGCTACCGGTATTGCCCTGTGCGAGTGCATATGATAAAATCGTAGTTTGCGCAGCGATTCCAATGAGCTTGCTTTTCCATGTAACAGGCCTTACTGTGATGTGGCGCAGTGCTTAAAACTGATGCCTTTGTGCTCAGAGGCTGTGGTGTTGAATCTCACTTCCCACTACAGTGTCCTTACACAAAGTACTTAGCCGGAATTCTTGCAGCAAAAAATATTAATGAGAGAAATAAATACAATAAAAAAGCTCTGTTAATGGGTTCATAGTCGTAAGTACCTTAACACTGTAGTGCAATTTAGAAAAAAAGTATAAGATAAATGGGTGAATATAATAGTAATCATTAATAGTGATAAAATGTATTATTTTTCCTGAATGTGCCTTCCCATTATCTTTGTGCTATAAAGCAGCTCTTTGTCAAAATACATGGGACATGAAATTGAGGAAGGTAGTGATTATGTCAGTGTGAGTTCTACAAGCTGGCCTGGAAACCAAGGCCAGGTTTATTAACTCCAGAGCTGGTAAAGCCATTGTCTGTATCAGGAACATGAATCCCTGATGAAAAATGAGAATTAATAGCTAAGCGTGGAACACCTTGGTGTTGTTTTTAAAGGACGCCTGCTTTCCCTTTCATTAACTTTATCCCCTGGCAAACCACAGATGGTCCCGGGGTCGACTAAGCATGAAACCCCACTCGGGGGCACGTGTGCACTTTGCATGTGTACAATGCAGGCCTCACGGCTGCTGAACAGGTGAGTTACAAGTGCAGCATCTCCTGGGGTTCCTTTTATTTCCACAAAGAAGCCAATTTGAAGGAATTTTTCCTCTTTATTTTTTTTTTAATTCCAACAAAAAATTGCCTAAAGTGATAATGTCCTGAAGATTAACCATAATAATTCCTCTTTGAGAAAATTCTGCTGCTTTTGTGATTCTAACATCCTGTCCAATAAAGTCCTTTTTTTTGTTCTTCTTTGAGCAGTGGACGGTGCAGTGGTTACAGCTGTCACCTTACAGCCAGTCAACCAAGGTTTGAATCCCGCTCCTGCTTTAATAAACACTGCTGAGTGCCTTGCTTAGCCTCAACTGATACAGTACATTTACTCAAGTATAAAATAGGCAAAGCTTTGTAAGTTGCTCTGAGCAGAGGTGTCAGTACAATAATGAATGATAATCATAGACTTACCTTTGAATTATAAATCTAACTTCATTTCTGGGAGCTGTAGTGTTCAGCCGCGCAGCCAGATGCCAGCTCTCCGTCCAAAAGCACGACCCTGGAGCTTTGAACTGATAATGGTCCCCGCTGAGCTGCCGAAAAATCAAAACGTTGCAATTGCAAAAGGGATCGTAAATTGCTTTACAACTGAGGTCCGCAGGCATCAGGCGTAGGCTCCCATGTTTGGTCACGTATAGTTTGCTTGTTAACAAGGACCACACATTGTCATGTAGTCATTGTCCACTTCAGTCGGTGCTGCTGTCTCCATCACTGGTGGCAAGACACCAACATCAAAGTTACTCCTACTAGAGAACTTCAAAATTGGCCTGCACCACAGATCTCACAAGGTTTAGAAGATTCGGTCATGTTTTGGGAACTCAGGCAGTGCATCATGGCCATGTGTCCATCCGACATCAGTAGCCGCTATGTCCTGGTCAGAGCTATAGTGGTCTGGAGCTATGAATTTACGCCTTGGACCATATGAGTAAATATACTGAAACACATGGCTTTGGACTGTGGGAAGAAGCACCTAGAGGAAACTCATGCAAACAGGAGGAGTACATGCCCACTCCATATTCACTGAGCCAGAATCAAACCAATGCCCAGAGAGCCCTGTTGCACTGCTTCGCTCTGTTTAGCTTTGTGCTATGTTTACCTGCATCTCTGTGTGTGGTATTTATATTTTCTTAGTGCTCCATTTGTTTTTGTTGCGCTTCTGCACTCAAACAATACACATTATAATAAAACTACTTTAACAATGGGAATAACTTTAACAGTGACCTTAACAGAGGCTTTTAATTGTTCAGTGTGGCTGTGCTTCTGCATAAACATATTGGTCTCCAGATGAAATATCCCCCCTTTCATATGATGCAATAGCAAGCCACCTGTGGCAAAGCCATTCAAGGAAGTCTACCTGTTTTCAGAGGTAACCTGACCTTCTTCTTCTTCTTTCGGCCGCTCCCGTCAGGGGTCACCACAGCAGATCAATTGTTTCCACTTCTTCCTGTCCCCTGCATCTTTCTCCGTCGCCCCCACCACTTGCATGTCCTCCTTCACCACATCCATAAATCTCCTCTTAGGCCTTCCTCTCTTCCTCTTGCCTGGCAGCTCCATCCCTAGCATCCTTCTCCCGATATATGCAGAAGAGGTAACCTGACCTCCCTGTGGCAAAAACACTTTTTAGAGGTGATCCAAACCGCTCGTGTCGCCTTAGCTTTGATTGCTATGAAAACTTTGATGCAAACCTGGAAACACTGACACATTCCCAACGTTACATTTTGTATATCACAGAACAATTTAATTACAAAAGGAAAGCTTCCTCACCCACAAGTAGACTCCGGCGCAATAGGTTTTTTGTCCAAGATCGGTTATAGTTGAGGAATGCAATTAATGTAGTTTGTATACCCTGCGTGGCCAGAAGTATGTGGACACTCCTTCTAATGACTGAGCTGAGCTGTTTCAGCTGCACCCATACAGAATGCAAACACATTCTAGACAACTGTATTCTTCCAGCTTTGTGGCCACAGTTTGGGGAAGAAGAAACTCCTTTCCTGATCCCACTTGACTGTGCACCCCCGCATCCATGAATTGGGCTCCATAAGCACATGGTTTGCCCAGGTTGCTGTGGGAGAACTTCTGTGGCTGCACAGAGCCCTGACTTCAACCCCGCTGAAAACCCTTGGAATAAACTAACACACCGACTGCAAACTGGACATTTTGAACCAAGTTGGTGCCCAACCTCACTGATGCTCTTGTGACCAAATGGGCACACATTCTCAGAATTTGGTGGAAAGCCTTTCCAGAAGATTGGGGCTATTATAGCAACAAAGGGGGAACAACTCCAAAGCTTATGGCTTTGGAATGGGAAGTTCACCAAGCATGTGTGCAGGTGATGCTCAGACGTCCACATCCTTTTGGGCATACAATGCACTCTCATGTGAAACATTCCAGTGTGTAGGAGGCATCTTCTCCTGCTTCAGTTAATCAACAATGCAACACAGAGGCCACGGGTTATTTGTAGCAAAATAAAAATAAAATTCTTCATCAGCAATTGTGGTCAGGTATCCGGAAGTGAGGAAGACAAGAAAAACTGCACAGAAAAGTCAGTGATATGCAGTAGAAGTAATAAAAACCGATACTGAATTTATTCAGCGCCTTTATCTGAAGTGATGTGCAGAGATGTATTTGCACACTAAACTGCATACAATGGGTTACCCATTTATACAGCAGAGTCATTTTTACAGGAAATAGAATTGAAGTCATTCCATTACAGTGCAGTAGCACAAACCTCAACCTGAGCCCCAAAATGTGTGGAAGAAAGAGAAACAGAATACTGGAGTAAGAAGGGTAGTAGATGTACAAAGGGGCGTACAAAGTACCCTCACTGGGAAACTGCAAAAATCTGAATGAGTGCAGAGATCTGAGACATTTGTCTTGCAGAGCAACAGTAACTGGAAATGCAGCCAAATCTTCACTGGAGTCTTAAAAAAAGAAGAAAATGGTAGTCGAAAACTGATATTCAAAGGTTAAATACATTACAGTTTCATACTACAGCCCAACAAAATGTGAAAAAGTGAGCAGGGGGTGCATTTTAATGCCACCCAATGGTTTGTTCCCAGTGACCATACAGATTTAGTCATGCAGTAACAAAATGCACAGCTGTTACATATAAACAATTTCTTGTGTTTTTTGTAGTCTTCTGTTTAACAGAATTTGAGAATGATGTTAAAATCCCGGCATACGAACCCATTCTGCGCAATGAAATTGAAAGGAGCGACATAATGACAGAACACATTATTATGCACTCAGCTGGAGGCTACCGATGAGATGTAGAAGCCATGTAGAAGCCATGCCTACACCTCTGCTTTGCCTCCCCAACTCCCCACACATCTTCCACTCCCACCCCCACTCCCCCATCCTCCCCGAAACTGCTTAGAAGACACACCTTTGAATACTAAGGCAAAAGGGAGTCATATGACCTTGGGGGACCTCTACCTTGCGTAGTTGTCTTGGAGGCAACCCGTGCTGACTTCCAACCCATCCTCTTCCCACACATAGCTTAACCCGTTCCCCAAGGGGTCTTGGATCATTTTTGTATACATCAAAAAAAAGAAAAAAAAATCAATGGAAAATTTCAGCAGAGGCCACATCTTTTCATCAAGACATTATTAAATTATATGCTTGTTTGAAAACGAAAACATTACTGGTGCCCGAGTTGGGCTAAGTAGCAAAATTTATATCATTTTGACTGTGGCAGTTGGAAAGGACTGAAGTACTGGGAATAAAATTAGAAGTTGAAGATGTTACAATGGGTTATGTCATACATCTTTTTGAGGACACCCATGGGGGGGGGCGCTGTTTTCCCGGGGGTGTCTATCATCAAATGTTGCGCGTGTTTTGTGTAAATTGTTTTCGAGATGGATGTGCTGCATATATTGACAGAGCCAAGTGCAGCTGCTGTTGGATATTGGCTGCGTTATTTATATGTGTGCTGTATGTCGGGAATGACTGTTGGGACTGGTACAAATCATAACTGTTTACCTTGGGAAATTAAATTGGTTTATCACCATGCAACATTACCCGTCTCCATAAGCGCAGAAAAATAATCGAGTCACTATTATTCCGTCATAAAAAGAAGCACATAAATGTTTGCAAGTCATCTCAACTCATTTGAATGTTCAGCAATAGGCAAATGTAAGTCTTTATTATGCTATGAATACGCTGACATGCTGCTTTTCAGGTACTCATGTTCCCCTTGATATTTCCCAAAGAAAGGCTTGAAATGATGAGCAGAAAAACGGGGGGGGGGGGGGGGGGTCACATAGCTTTATTGCAGAAGTAAAAAAATATTATATTTTTGCTCTCAAAAAACACATTCACTGTGTGGATGCTCCATGAAAGGAAAAGAAAAAGAAAATGAAACCATGGTAACATTATTATTATTATTATTATTAGTAGTAGTAGTAGTAGTAGTAGTAGTGGCAGTAATATTGTTATTTTGGTTACACAACAGTGTGTGTGTGTGTGTGTGTGTGTGTGTGTGTGTATGCGCGCAAGAGGTGTTCTTGTCAGTTCCTGGTGGGTAACCACATATAGAGTTTACAACAGAGTAGCATGTCTTCTGTTTTACCTTTAATACTGGAAGGGGTGTCCATTGTCCCTTTGGTCAAGTCAGTCCATCTGGTGCTGTTCATCTTTTCATTTTTGTACAACTTCTACATGCCTTGCTATCTTTTGAAGACAATGCAGTCTATTCATGACATGTTCAAGGTGCATAATGCTAAACTAAAGGTCTCAGACATGGAATTTTAGCTAAAGGAAAGCAGAGTATGGATGAAACAGATCTTCTTTATGCTGAACTTATAGTAAACTGTATTGTTATCACTTGTTAAGTCAGTAGGACTTGGATCCTCAAGATTCTATTCTATTCATGATGTAAAACAGTATATTGGCTCATAGACAGAGAACAGAGTGATTTCAGAGATTCTACATTGCACTGTAGGCATTCAGGGATCATTTAGCAGTTTTCAGATTTAGCAGACACCTTCGTAACATCGGTCTAGATTTCAAATGAGGAAACTGTGATCCAGTACTTCAAAACATCACACGCTGAATTTACTCGAGAAGGTAACTGAAACGTTGGGTGAAAGAGACAGGGAAGCGGCATTCAGCCACAGTGACAGTACACACATCCCTTTGAAGCCCACCGAATAGCCCAAACTGTGTATGGTTTGTGTTTTCCTGTGCAAATGCTCAGCTTGAGCAGAATGGGACAACCTGCTGTTAGAGAGGCTTGCATTTAGTTGGTTTGTGTGAAAAGTAACAAGGTGAAACAAAAGTCACAAATAAAACTGCTGAAATATGTAAGAGTGTAACATGTCATGTTATAAAGAGGTTAGCATTTATTAGTTTCAAAGCTGAAATACTGAGATACTGCTTTAGTGTTAAGTGCTTCATTCCTTTCCAAGGTCACAAGGGAGGCTGTTTAAAAGGTCCATTGGCTCTGGGGGTGTAGATGTGTACTGGGTGGTGGATGCATAGACTGGCTCTGTGTTGTCAGGAGTACGTTTAGAAAAAATTGTCTACAGTATCTGTTTCTGCAGTTATTTTTAGAACTGTAATAATCACCTTTGGTGCCAAATAACTTGCTGTCAGTTAAAGAAAAACCCCGCGAGAAAGCAAGATGCTAGGCCTGACAGCGTAAACGTCTGTTACCCACACCATTAATACCGAAGGTCTATAATGTAGGAATGCAGCTGTTGTGCATTGATAGATTCAGGCTGATGGCCTCCCAACCATCAGGTGAACTGCCACTTTGGTGCAAGGTTTCATGTGATGAAGAAATCGCTCCATTCTGGGGGAGTGAACGGAAAATCGATGAGAATGTAATTGCTGCTGCGTCACGCACATATTGATCAGCACACCTTTCTAGCTGGAGCAGACGCCTTGAAAGCCCAGGTAGCTGCTCAAAAATCAGAGGCGAGGTGCCGCAGGAAGGGAAAATCTGTGGCTCGGAAAGGTGATTATGGCATCAGCGGACCCCATGACAGCAGGCAAATGGCAACAAGTCAGGGGGTTGCATCAGGCATCAAAGATAGGCCATGCCATCGCAGACGCAGGAGGCTGATCCACCTCGATGCTATTGTGGCTTCCAGTGTTAATTCCAGCATGGCATCCCAAAGCCCCCACAGCTGAGGCTTTGTGACAGCCATGCAGAAACTGTGCGCAGAAAAGCAGTAGTAGCTGCGTTGTTTTAAATCTCCCCTAAACTTTCCCACTGCTGCCATGCATTTTAACAAACTTTTGTTGCAGCAAGCTATGTTCTCTACAAAGAAGCTGGGCTTCACAAAGCTCTCCATGAGTTTGCGCAGATGAAATGAGAAATCTTGCTGCCGTACAAAGCTACACCTAATGTATTGCTTTACAATCATTTCTTAGTCTTCACAACAAAGCAGTGCACTTTCAGTCAACCGAGGGAAAGAAGCAAAATGCTGAAAATAACTTTGCCACGAGAGAAACCTTAATATCTCAGCCTGTTGCGCATCTGAGAGGTGGATGCTTTTCACGGTGGAGCCGTTCGGAATCAAGGGTCATTTGAGGAGCATGTAAACATTTACAAGGCGGCATTATAAACTGCAGAACAATTGATGCTTCAACTGAAGATGCATGACTACCGTATTTACATGTGCTTGGATAAATAGCTAACAAAATGAATGTTCACAAAACAGTTGTTACAGACAATAAATAAACCCTGATCATTTTTATTTGAGATGACAGCAGGTGTAATCCAGAAGCTTTGTACTATCTTCCACATTTAAATTGCTGAATTTCCAGTACTGAAGAGCAGCATGGAAGGAAAACTCAAGGCCAAAATGAAAAGTCAAGAGATTGCACAAAGTCTGCACTGTACAACATGACATCATTTCACGCCAAGCATTTTACATCCAAAAGTCAACACTTTAATTGATGTTGTTTATAAGGCTTTCACAAGGATGTCTTTAGCAAATCTTAAACTTGTCATAAAGCACCTCATGAACCTCAACAGCTCAGGACATCTGTCACAACTTTAATAACCGGGTATTGACACAGTAAAACTTCAGCACAAAATTATATTAACATTAATATTGGAATATTATTTTAAAAAAATCCTATGATGCTATTGATGTCAATATCGCACAGTATTGCCAGGTTTGTGATTAAAGACCTTCAAACAAAACAAAAATAGCACAATACTGGTTTAAAAATGTTTATGTTCACCAATTGTTTAAACACCTGCAAGAGAATTGGATTCCTCTTGATCTGCATTTCCACTTAATGAAAACAACTGCAGTTTTAGTCATATTATCAACAAATTGTTAATAACCCTTAGCATCCAAACTTTGTGTATTTGAGGTTTTGCTATTGCAGCTCTTGAAGATCAATGCCCATATATGAAACCTTGCAAATATCTGAATGGAAACTTGCTGACAGTAAAATTAAAAAAAAAAAAAAAAAATGTTACAAATAAATACCTTAGAGTACAGCACAAATAAGTACTGCATAGTGTACTGTAGTAAAACATACACAAAGTATTGTAATAAACTGTTTTGTACACTTACAGTACTAATTTATCAGAAGCAAGTCTGGACCATGTTCATGTGCTCATGCCTATGCTGGAGTCTTAGCAGCTGTTTCTGCCAGTTTTGCTCTGTCTGAACATGCCACTGCATTTATTGCACATTCTATTTTTTTTAAACAAACCCATATTTAAATGTCGTTTCTTTGGTCGAGCAAAGACATGGATGCAGCAGCATAATTTGACACCCATTTTCCTTTACTCAGCCACTTATAATACAGCTATTCTGCTCCCAACTCCGTGTATCCACCTCTCATCTTCCATGCCCACCGGTAGCAACATTAACACAAAGTGTCCTGTACTGTACATGAAGCACAATGAGCTGTAAGCATGCAAATGAAAGACAACATTGTTTTCTAATTGGTTAACTGGTATTTACAGTGTTTTATCAGGCTCAAATCATGGGTTGATAATTATTTTGGTGCTTTTGGATGGTCTGTGAGTGTTTTTTAAATTTTTTTACTTGTTTAAAATAGGCACTTGGTATTCAAAATTTTGGTATCCACTGCATTTTCAACAATGAATCAGATTCTGACACAGAGGGATTACTGTACTTCACTGGTACATTTTTCAAAAAAGTAATGACATCACTATAAAACATGAAACCGTCAGCTGAAATAGAGTAAGAAAATTATAAGCTAAACGAAACAAATGGTCCCAGCTGACAGTTACATGCATGATTGTGAGTCTTTTCTGCACGTGCAAATCCTTTCTTATTCCTAGTTAAAATAAAATCCTGTGTGACAGAAGAATGGAATAAGATAACAAGCAGGTAACAGTGACCATATTGGTAAACTGTTAAAATTTTTTCCAAAAGTCAGTTTTTAGCCACCATTCCTTATTCAAAATTTTATAGAACAGAAACTTTGTTTTTATATATTTTTAAAAATAATAAACCAAATGAAAATGGTTCCTAATACTCTGTAACACAGCCTAAAGACACAATAACTGTAGACAAGCACTTTCTGTAGCTCTGAATGAGATGGAAGTACCTTGACTGATAATTTGGCCGACTGTCCTTGAGCAAAATATTGCATTTCTCTTAGGTTTGATGGTTCCTTCTCCCAGCTGTGAGTTCCAGCTCTTTCCACAGATGTTCTTTGGGATTCAGATTAAGACTCATAGCGACAACTTCAGAATGATCAAGTATTTTCTTCTCATTCATTCCTGGCCATTTTTTATTTGAGATACTTTTCAGGTCATTATCCTACTGGAGGACCCATGGCCTCGGCAGGCTGACATGCAGCTTTCTGACACTTGGCTGTACATTTTGCTCCAAATTCCTTGATAGTCTGCTTTCATTGTGTCCTGCAGAGAAAGGCACCCATTGCCAGAGGCAAGAAAGCAGCCATAAAACATCACTGAGGCTCCTTCATGTTTCACAGTAAAGGTGCTCTTTTCTTTGAAATCTTCCTTTTGTTTTCTGTGAACATAGAGCTGGTGTGATTAACCAAAAAGCTCTAATTTTGTTTAGTTTGGCCAAAAGACACTGTTCCAGAAGGACTGTGGCTGGTCAAAATGCATTTTGGCAAACTCTGGGTCAGGTTTTTTATGTTTCTCTCAGAAATACAAACTAGATCAGATATAAAATTCAATCAGATATAAAATCAGATTGAGGGCACCTGTGGTACAAATTAAAAGAAAATATTCTCCTTGAAGTATCACTACAATACAATTATTTATTACCACTTCTAAAGGTTATCAGCAATATTTTCCAAGACAGTTTAGACTAGAATAAGCAAGAATTTAGTTTTTTTCACAGCTCCTTTTTGTTCCACAGCAAACCAAAGAAATGCATGTATGGATGACAAAATATTTTATAATTTCAACTCTTTTCAGCAATAATGGTGCATTATTTTGAATAAAATACAAGGTTGCCAGTAACTGCAGCCCCATTTGTGTCTGTATTATTACATATGTCTATTATATAACAGTATCTGTCTATTATTAATGGAATAGTTTGCTTTACAGTATGCATGGACACTGTATACATTGTATTAATTTCTTATTTCTCATAGAATACAGGAGCTTGAAGGGCACACAGCAGCTTATATAGTATCTATTTATTTGGCTGAAGTCAGTGTCAAACATTTCAAAGGAAAGGAAGCGTGGGAGGAATGTCATTCAAAAGAGGGCTGCAGCAAATGCGCCAGGCCAACGGGTGCACACATCACCATTTGTGCCGCCATTTCCGCCAACGCTCTTGCTTGATTCTCTTTGTAGAACCGCTACAAGTGACCCCTATGATTCAGAAACATCTCCTCACATTTCTAGACCGGACATCCTTTTTCTTCATCATGCAGGACAACGTTGCTTTCTACAATTTCCTTAGTTACTGAATAGGCAGTCATCAGATGATCATACCTTCATCAGTACTGTCCATTTCTCAATCTAGCAGAGTGATTCCTCTCCCTGTGGAGGTGGAAAATATGCAATTGTTACCTGAGGTACTTCTAAAGTGCAATGAATGCAGGCCACTTGGCAGTCTCTGCAGGTGTCAGGAACTGTATAGATGCTCTGTGTGAGGAGATGTTTTTCTTACCGTTTTGTAAGATGATGCTGATGAAAACATGCAAATTAAATGACAACCACAAGAAGACTGAATGTTTTATACACCATATCCGCACTGATTTTGTTAAGACATTGATTTTAAGTATGGTACATTTCTTTTTTTCTCTGTCAGCGGAGCACCATTAGGTTAGGAAAGGATAAAGTGCAAAAAGGAAAAATGAAGACAGTGAGTATTTTTCAGGCCATTGTGTAAAGATTAATAGAAATAAAATGTATTTGATGAGTTGCTTATTTTGATGGTTTGTTTTATTTAATTTAATAAATGTATTGAGAGTTAATGGAATGTGCCATCTTATCCATTATGTCGCAGAGTCAAACGCACTGAAGATCATTTTTTGCTTGGAATGATGTCATAAAGCAAAGAAGAATACATTTAAGGTTTGTTAAAACCTCATCTGGTTCATTTCTGCATTTGCATTTTGTCATTTATTGTCTATTGCTGTATAGAAAATATGAAACATAACATAATGCACAATGAGACATAACTCCCTGGACTACACCTTGGAGAAATCAACACTGTTAAAATGGCCAGGAAATATAATGCATAGTAATTTTTCATTTATTTTTGTTTACAGATTCCATTAGAAATCAGTTTCTCATTTTGTGTGTGGCGCTACAGATTGTCATTGCGAATTCTCTTTTGGATGATAGCAACCAGGTCGGCATCTGCATTCATAAATGTGGTTTAGACAAACAGCTTAAAAAATGAGCACAGGACTCATGGTTGTCCCACCCAGGTGAGGGGGCATCCAGGAGGCATCTGTGGTCAACCAGGAAATGAACGCAAAGTCTTGATGGCATCCTGACATTTACCTCTCCATCCATTCTGTTTGTGTTTTCCATTTCTAAAATTGCAGTGATTCACAGCCACAGACTGTCAATACCGCGGATCGAAGCTGCTGACATCTCGGTGAGAGAAAGCCGTAAATCAACCATTTCTTTGACAAGTGCTTTTATTAAGATGATGACCACTTGTGGCCAACTGTCCACCTTGATGATGTCAGAAGTAGGGACGTTTCACGTTGTATGTGTTGAGATCCCTTTAGGACCATTCTGACCACCTGCTTCACTGTGATGAAGACCTCATGAAGTGGACCATCCTGTCATCTACCATACAAATTTCACAATTACCAATTGAAAAATACGCCTCAGTTGGGTACAAGGCTGCACACCGGATACAACACATTTAAAGCTATGAGAGTTGAAATCGATTTGTTTGTAAGTCCAAAGTCATTTTGCAACCATGTTACAAACCAGGAAAAGCTTTGATTTAGTCATAGTTTGTGATAGAAGTGCCATTGAGCCAATTCTGACTTTCAGGTGACTGTTGGTATGGCTTCTGAGGCCAGGAGGAACACAAATGGGGAAAACATGCAAACTTCACAAACCCTAAGCTGAACTCAAATCCCACACTTGTCAGGTAGCCTAGGACATGTGAGGCAGCAGCTTAACTCACTGTGCTACCTATACCCCACAGAGCTGGCTCTAAAAAATGAGATAAAGTTACAACATCCATTCATCCATAGTTCAAGAGCTATTTGAGAATCACTGTGGCTCTACAATAGGAAATCATTCAAAAACACAAATGTGTGTGCCTACACACATGCGCACATTTGGGCAGTTTAGAATGACCAGTAAACCAGAAGTGTATGTCTTGTGACTGTGGGCAGAAACTCGCACAAGTACAAGAAGAACATACAAACTCCACACTGCCTGAGTAGGCTTTAAAGCCACACCGTGTGCCACTGCGCTGCTCTGTTGTTCTGTTCACCAGTGTTCACAATCACCAGGCCTGAGCCGTAGGCATTGTGGAAGGCAGTTGAGGCAGCCCCAAAATATTCTGTCTGGGTGCCCTTCACTGACGCTTACTGGCTAGGTGTGAAAACCTTCCAAGCTCAAAAGTATTTTAAAAAAGACTGCAGAAAGAAGTAAAGTAAAATGAATAAACAGAATGGGCAATGTGTACGTCTGCAGAAAAACTGTAACTTGACCCTTTGTAACAAGATGATCCAGTTTAGCAAGGGTCAAATGCACAAATGAGGGGAAAGCCGAACTTTAAGCATAAATCCAAGTCTGCTGCTGATCTTTCTCATAAACCACATTGACATTTCCCCTGAAAAGCAAAAAAATCATTAAACAGTGAAAAGAGAACTTTGTCTTGTGGCTGGTTTTAATGTGCTGCTCCTCTTACCCTGTTATTACCGCAAATAGCTCAGCGAAAAATCCCACACTGCGCAGTGTTTCCTCGGAGAAAATAAATTACCCCCATGTCTGCTTTTCTCCCACCTTTATAAATATGCATCTCTTAAAAATGGAATTCCAGGTCCTCGGCTGCCTCGTGTGGAATAACTGGAGTTTAATGACAGTTTTTATGGCACAAGATTAAGCGCACAGGCAATTAAACACAACCCAATGAAAAATTCATCGTTCAGAGGCGGCTAATGAGCAGCAATTCAGAGCCGAAGCGCAAACAAACTCTTCTATAAATGCTGAACATTTTCTGAGCAAAGATATCTTTTAAGGCTGCTTAAGTATCTTTGCTTCGCGCCGATTCGGAGGAACGGCTGTTTTAGCTAACGGCGCGAATTTGGACACAACGTGACTGCCGACCGGCTTCTGTCCTCCCGCTCCCGTTCCTGTCGCTAATGTTTTTTTCTGACGTTGACCAATGTAGAGAATCCACTAAAAATGACTTGTGTTCGGGTAAAAGTTTCTATTATTATTATTATTATTATTATTATTATTATTATTATTATTATTATTATTATTATTATGTAGCAGCAATGGGAGGAACCACGGCCCTCCCACAATGCACTGCTGTTGCATTTTTATAGCCAGTTGCATTCAACCTTCAGGGGGAATCATAGGAGGACTCTTGAGCCTCTCTGTGTTCATTGTATTCTGAAGCTTAAAGGCAGACATGTTCTACTGTTCGAGTGCCGATGTTTAAATTTGGTGTTGGATAACAAAGCTTGCGTTCCCACAGTCCCGTCTGCTGAGGCCTCCTTTCATGGCACTGCCAACTAACACGGAGCAGCAGGTCGTTCAAGTGTCAGAATGAGTACTTTGCCTTTGTCACAAGCACATTATTTGTTTATAATAACTAACATATATCCTACTTGTCTAAGTAACTGACAGACCAACTTAAAAATATGGATTTTCATTCACCTCACAATAAGGCAACCTCATAAATTTACTGTAGTGAATTTTTTTGGATCCCACCTATTCCTTTATAGCTGGTTTAACAATATTTTAAATTAAGTGGCACAAATTGGATACTGTGACATCTTTAACTTCTCATGAATGAATTCCCAGGACAAGTGGGACTCAATTTCTGCTCTTCATATCTGTTGGCGTTGAGTCAGCGCGGCCTTGAGGACACACACTGTATCCACAAAAAGTACAGCGATGCAAAAGGACCTGTTGGCACTCTCAATCCCATACATAATTTAATATTCTGCTTTATGGAAGCCTCTCTCAGGAACCTTTGATCCAGTCCCATTTTCTCCATCGCTTACAGTAACAGCATATGTGCATTAATTTAATGCACTGTAGATATATGAGGGGAATTAACATATCAAGAACCCGGCTGTGGTCATATCTGAAGCCGCCTGAAGCCTTTAATGTTAACATAGTGATAGGAAGTCATGTATATGGGATTAAGAGATGCTAAAATATGTGCTCCACATGTATGTTCAAAATAAAGTGTAGACCTGTAATATAGGCCTTGGGGGAAGGAGCATCACAGCTTACTATGCAAAGCGTACTATCATTACCATACAAGCAATTCAGAGAAAGACATTATTTAACCGTCTATAATGTAGCGTTGGATGCCGAGCTGGGAGTTTTGTGTGCGTAGTTAATTTGTGTCCAACCATAGACTGGACGGTGTGTTGTATTTTTAGGGTTCGCATGGTTCCTGTGTGTAGTACAGGGGCTGGGGTGGTTAAATAGTCTTGAGCCATAGGCTGAAAGAGCAGCTGCTCCATTTTTCTGTCCAGGCTGCTTCTTTCCACCGACACCCAGTCCTATGTAGTTTCCTCATTCCCTCCATCCATGCCCAGACTGGCGCTTACTGCAATCTCAGTATCATTTCATATTTTTGTCACACCCGCGGCTTCTGCGAGACCACCCGGACTGAGCGCTGGCAGGAAAGAAGAGGCGGACCTGAATACGAACAGTTTAAAAGAGCTGCCCGGGCTCTTGCCTGGCACTCGGTCTTCCGTCGAATCTTGCCGAAGTTTTGTGAGCTAAGTCCCTGTAAATTCCCGTGCTTTGTTACTGTGTTTCGGCTCGCCCGCCGCAGCACCTGTTCCTTGTTTAAATACCTTGTTTCTTGTGATTCTCTGCTGTGTCTCCAGCCCCGCCGCTCGGCAGTGAAATTCCCGATTTATTCCCCAATGTTATTTTTGCGCTACGCACACCCGTACTGTTTGCCTGCATTTTTGCTAGTCACCGTTTCAGTAAAACAGCCCCTGTCTGTGAAGCTGCTTGTGTTCCACGACTGCTTCCTCCACGCCCTCAGCCTGTGACAATTTTCAAAGTAAGTTTAAGTAAAATGTTGACTTCCACACAGACCATCCTAAATCCAAATCACCAAAATAAAAAAATAATATACAAATAATAAAAACCTTAGTGAAGTGTAGCACAGAGCACAGAAGGAGTAAGGATTAAAACACTTGCTGTAAAACTCCAGCCATTTTGTCACCTTTGCTCAAATACATGACAACTTGAATACAAGTGTAACTTTCAAATATTAAATGATAGAAACTGTCAAAAAATGTAATATAAACATATGAATATAATATAAACATCCAGTTTTTTTTTTTTTTTTAAATGAGTTCAGCTGTGTTTTAGAGAAATAACAGATTTGGCTGTTTTTATTTTAAGTTGAAAAAAGTCTTCTTTTGTTTCTCCATTTATTTATGTTTTGAACTCCAGAAACTTTGCCAAACAAACTTTGTCGCCTTTCATGTTCGCAAATACATGACAGTGGTGAACAATCACACCGCAGACTGCAGTCAGGCATTTCTCAGCCTGGATGGCGTGTCGTGAAGGCAGACGTGATGCCGCTCTAAAATTCAATGAAGCGCTGCATCCCAGTGAGCCGGAGTGTTTTTTGGGGAGATGTTTCTGTGTGCGCCTGTGCTGTATTGTGCCCCACAAGACGAGCGACTGAAAGCTCCGTAATGCTTTTACTCAAGCATCATACTTATGGACAAAATGCAGTGATGTTGGTTAAATTTAAATCATATCCCACCTCCTGCTGCAGTACCCTTGGTCAAAGTGCAGTGCAACACTGTGAGCTGCTTTGAAGATGCTAAATACATCAGGTAAATAAATACATGTAAGATGCTCACATCTGGCTTTTTATTCAGCGGGACCTTCAAGGTTATATATTTAACCTTTACACCTGGATAAGATATAAATCATGCTCAAGGGTGTCAAAAGTAAGGTTCTCAGAAGACTTAAACTAGCAGCCTCCTGGATCCTGATCATTGTTTTTATCCACTTTGGCACATGAGCTCTGGGTATCAGCACTTACAGCCATATACACACATAGGATGTCAAACAAGCAAGCTGAAAGCAAACCAATAAATAATAGATTGTATCAATTATTCTATATGTAAATGGAACTTTTCCAATTCAACTTATACTGTTACGCAAGAAAATTTACAATCACATATCCATTTATGGAGCAGGAAAATGTATTGTACAGGTTAAAGAACTTTATCAGGGACACTACAGCAGGCTGTGGCCTTGAATCATAAAATACTCCTTCACCGCATCCCCCCCAAAGCCACTTACCCGACTCCCCTCCTACATGCGGCTTGTTCCGTACTTGTGTCAGCTTCACCATCTCTGCATTCATTTCACCCACCTTAGCCCTCCACTTGTAAACCTTGCTCTCACTGTCTGCCATCAAGACCAGGTCGTCCGCGTACAGAAGCTCCTCTCTTAGACCCTGTCTGATGTCCTTTGTTATTATCTCCATCACGATTGCAAAAAATAACAGACACAGGACCGACCCTCGACATATGCCGACTGTCACCCCGAAGCTGTCGCTGTGTCCGTGTGCTGTGTGGACCACGGTTTCCGCCCCCTCGTGCACTTCTGGAAGTGTGGACGCCAACCATTCTTCTACCCCTAGACATCTATTGATGATCTTGTGAGCTCTTGAAGGACTCAACTGAATACCTTGTCAAGGTCTTTGAACACAATGGCTTTTTCTTTACCACATAATTCTCTTGCACCTGGCAGATTACAATAATGGCATCAGTCGTGCTCCTACCTGCCATGAAGCCAAACTGCATCCTGTCGATCCTTCTTCTGAGAGTTGACTCAACTACCATGGTCAACTGGTCATGGTCCAGAAGCTTAAAGCCCTATATAACACACAGCTCATGGGATCTGGTCATTTTCAACCTTCAGGCACTTTACTCAGTAACGTATTGCCTTTGTTTTGCCATTTGCTTTGCTATCTTCAGTGCTTATTCTTTACTTCAGTGCTTTCCAGTTCCATTGCCAGTTGGTTTTGTTTCATCTGTTTCCCTGCATTGACTGCAGTTTTATTGTCTTTTTCTTAGCTGGAGTGTAGATCTTGGTATCTTCAGCTCTAGTTTTTGCTTTACATTTTGTAGGCTTGCCTCTTCTTCACAATTGGTTCTGCCATCTCAGGATTCAACCACCAGGTTTCTCATTGTTTGGCCTTTTGGCTTTGAGCAGACTTCTTCAACAATTTGTCACCAAGTGTTCCTAATGGTTTCCCATTTCTGATTGACATCTAGACTTGCTGACTTTTTGCCAGCCCTGCTTACCAATTTTTCAACTGGGAATTCAGTCGCCAGATTTTTTAGTCCCACAGACTATCCTGGTCGAGGTTTAAGCTGCTTTGGAAAGTTTATTAGAGATTAGCAAAATGAATACATTACTGTGGGACAGTGTCATTTTGTTTAACCGAGCAATATCTATAATGTAAGCATTATTGTGTGAGAGGTCCACTGACCTTGTTCACCCAGTAACATCGGGCAATTCAACCTGAATGTGTATCTTTACAACATTGTAAAAGTGGCAACCTGAAACCTTCATGTTAATGCACAAAACACTCCTTCTGCAAAGAGGAAATGATTACTATTATCCAAATCTGACAAATTTACCACTGGAGTAGCTGCGGCACCAGAGCCCTCCGCTAATGTCGGAGTGCAGCATGGTAAATACCTGTGGGACAGCAGACCCTCAGCTCTGCTGCAATGGAACTGGGTCACACTGGATGGATAGATGGCCAGACCAGTGCCTCGACCAAGCAAGGCTTATTAATCTATCGCTAGATGACCTATGGCAAAGACAGCTAGGATGGGGAAGGGGAGTTATAAGTCTGTAGGAATCTCAGCAGGTGCACCAGTCAATAAAAGTGAGGACCAGTAGCTTCAAGTTAGCCAATTTAGAATGATTAAGGGGGGGTCACATTTGCTGACCCATCTACACATCAGCCATTATTCAGGTAAGTTCTTGTTGTTGATATGAAACAGTGTACAAAAGGTGGTTTAATGCAGTACGTATGTAAGTATTATTATTATTATTATTATTATTATTATTATTATTATTATTATTATTATTATTATTATTATTATTATTATTATTATTTTAAATTTTTAAAATATTTTTATTATTTTTATTATCAATTCTTCCATTTTCATTAACTACTTAGGGTTGCGGCAGTCTACAGTCAATTCCAGAAGCAATGGGCTCTAGGCTGTGAATGGGACACAAGCCCACTGTAGGGTGAATACTCACACACTATGGGCAATTCAGAGTAACCAACTAACTGAAACATATCTTTGGACAGTGGGAAGAAATCAGAGCTCACAGAGGATGACTATGCAGACACAGGGAGAACAAGCAAACTTTACGCAAACTGAGCCAGATCCAAACTCAGGCCTGGACAGCCCAGGTGCTAAGAGGCAACAGCGCTACTAACTGAGCCACTGTGCACAAAATTATTATTATTATTTTATTAGTAACTGAGCTGACACCTATGTGGAAAGCCATATATTTATATCCATGTGCAATTTTTACATAAACTTTTTTACCCATTCATTTAGTATCTTGTTTATGGATGCTGCAGCAGAAGGTGGGGTTCAAACCCAGATCCTTCAGATGCTCCCTTACAGCTCTAACTGCTATACACTGCTGTTGCACATACATTTATAGTTTGTGATTCGGGCGAATGAGATCCACTTCCTGTGCCTGTAACCCCCGACACGCACGGCCGATGCGCACAACCCCACTCGGCCTCTACATTGCACAAGAGCGGAGTTTGCGGCGACCTTGGAATCAATTTGGTTAACGGAGCTCTAGGTTAAATTATGTGACGCTAAAAATGTCCAGTCATTCAGATTCCTTCGAGGGAGGCTTGATTTATATTCCATAAAACCGCTAAATAAATTGTGTCCACATAAAAAAGCCTCTCTGGTAGGAACGTGACGGACGGGGTGAGCGCTTACCCTTCAGTGGACCTGACTGACTGACTCCAGTTCTTGCTGTTATGCCTAAACCCTGCCAGGTCTCCAAGTAATTCAATTATGGGATCAACCTTAACAGAATATTTTATTTTCAGTGCTTTCAGCTGAACCACACTTTGATATGCACATTTTTTTATTCTAATTAAATTCTCCCGATTCAATATGAAGTCAGTGAATAATATCAAACTTTCTATTTATTTCACTTTAAAGTAGGCCTCGTGTCTTTAATTTTAACCTTCAGTACGGATTTCAGCAGGACTTCTGAAACCATTAAGTTGGGCTCTTCTTTACCCTCAAACACCGTTTCCAAGAAAGAGAACAAAGTAAACAAGGGAACAGAATGTGCACATAAATCATCTGTGCAGCCTTCTTTGCTGAAGTGAGTGCCGTGTTAAGTGTCAGCAAGTCATTGTGCGTAATTGGCGACCCCATATAGAGAGTCCTTCCAGAATGTTCTGTCCTCCGCTTTTGTCCTTTGAGTGAGGACACCTATTCTTTTTCCTCCAGTTTTTTCATGCATTTCTTTTGTTTTGAGAAAATCCAAAGACAAAAATTCAGACTTAAGAAAACTGGCCACTGGAACGCAGCAGCATGACCCTCCTTAAGGACTGAAAGCTACGTGCATGCCCTGTAGAGCACTGCTTCCAGGGTTTGTTTGTACTCATTTGACAACATATTGTAAAGGCTTCACTTTACACACACGTCTAAACTGATTTTTGAGATGTTAAGTCTTTATGCAGTGTTCTTTTTTAAAAGTGTAAATAGATCGCGTTCGACATTGGAGTGTTACTGGAATATTCAGCTCTACTTTATTAAAAGGAAATGAAATATATATAAATCCAGGTCTTGCACTACACATAAAGCTGTGACAAAAAGTACGTCCTGCTCACTCCAATGCCTTCACACTCCTCTTCTTTCCTGCACTCTCCCCTCACTGCCACACCACTCACTCACGCTCCCTCTGCATTCAACCTTAAATAAAATAGTCCCCAAAATATCAAATTTTAACTGTTACATTTAGAAAGACACATTCACCCATACCTAAACTTCAAACCACCTATACAAAATACTCCTGGGTGTAAAACAGATCTAAAACTAAAAAGCAGGAAAATATTTTGTTAGCCATTGTACTTCCTACATCTTTTCTAGACAGATAATTGTGCATGGAATAACCTGGAGCAATTTCAGTCCACACTAAAATCTGAATTTCCATTATTGCTGGAAGACAAATTGCTTCAACGGAAGGAAGGAACCGGGGAGGAGATGCCGCTCGCTTTCAGCATGGGAAACTACGCTATGACCGAGATCAAGTGCACGAGCCGGAACAACACAATTAGCTCGAGGCGCTAACACCTCAGGGCCTGTCAGCCAAAGACATCACTGCAAAGAAGGCAGGACCAGCACTCGAATCACAGCTCTGTATTTGCTTTTCGTGAGACCACCTTTCGTGCACACCAGCTTCTTGAGGGACATCGCAGGAGAGCAGGACCGAGACAATGGTTGCTTGCCATATGGGTCACATAGCGAATCTGAGGCCTGAACAGCCATGGCTCAGAGATCTGCAATACGCAATACCTGCAGGACAAAATGCACATGCAAATACAATAATGTGACACCTTTCTCTAGCGTGTCTTACAACATGAGGTTTGTACGCTATGCTACTTAGAGTCATTTGCCTATCTGTTCAGCAGGGTAATTTTTACTGTATCAATTCAGAGTAAATTCCTTGTTCAAAGGTTGCACATAAGAAGCAGAAATTTAAAGCCTGGGTCATTTCAGTTGCAAATTCATGGCTGGAACTGCACTACTACCTGCTGCATCTTGCTACAGATATTGGGCAGAAAATGTGAGTATAACTGTTTGTAATACATAGTACAGAAATTCCATTATTCCAAAAAATACTGTATAGAAATGGGGTAAAAACACAGCACTGCTCCTCTAAAGGGGGAGTTCTGGAGCATAGGTACACAGAGTGCACTGCTGAGGGCATGAAAATATACAAGAACATTATTACCGCAGTGAAAGCAGGGTGTGATGGGGCATTGAATTGTGTCGAATTGGATAGAACTACCACCCAGGTTACAATCCCACCTCCCGCAGTATTTACCCTGTATTGATTCAATATATTTTTAAAGCAGCTCAAAAAATGGATAAATCACTGTAAGTGTTTTAAAATAATAAGTCACTTTGAAGAAAAGTTTTTGATGAAAGAATAAATGTGAAGGAACACTTGAATCGCTGAAAGCTTGAGCAGCAAGTAGAAGCACAGCAGGCTGCTGTCTCTGGTCCTGGAAGCACGGTTCTGAACGGAGAGCTGCTGACCCCAGGGCTGAATTGCTCTCCAGCCTTGGTGGTGCTGGACGGACTGCTCCATAAAATACCATGTGCCACTCCCACAGTACAAACATGACTGATTTTTCAGGAGCAAACACTAAATCATGATAAATGAAGGTAAGTAACCATCTCACACATTTCTGCTGTTGCACTTAGCCAAAATGTTAAGGTCAGCACTACCCCGCTGTAAAAAAGAAGAAAATATTGTAAATTAAACCATTATTCATATAGATATATAAACAAAGTTATTATTAAATTAAGTAGCTTAGTGTATGAATTAAACATAAATATGACCTATTGTTGTTATTATTATTATTATTATTATTATTATTATTATTATTATTATTATTATTATTAATTATTTAACCCTAACCCAAGAGTCGCGATGGCCCGGAATCCATTATTGGGCACCAGACTATGAAACAACACCTTAAAGACATGCCAGTACACTGGAAGGTGGTCTCTCTCTCTCTCTCTCTCTCTCTCTCTCTCTCTCTCTCTCTCTCTCTCTCATTTCTCTCTTTCCCTCTCTCACACACACACACACACACACACACACACAGTGAGTCATTTAAAATATCCATCTCACCTAAAAACATGTCTTTAGACTGGAGAGGAAACTCAGGCAGACATGCAAACTCTCCATGGACTGAGCCGGATTGGAAGCAATGCCCGACCAGCGCAGGCCCTGTGAGGCAGTCAGGCTGCTTGCTGAGCCCAATAATTAATGGAAATCGATATGAGTGTTTTGTTTTTTTTTTTTTTCTAATTTCAACACAAATTTTGCAGCATAGAACCAACTCAAGAATAAAAATTGTCAAAAAAATATATGCATAACAGTCAAACTTATTTAGGAGGTTTCTAGTGAATTTCCGTGCCACCGTGTCTAATTGTAAGTTACAGCAGCTCTGCTAGAATGATCACAAAAACATTGTAATCTAACAAATAGAATTCCAATTAATTGTTGGGATAAGAAATAGGCACTCAGAAGGGTCCGTCTAATGGTAGTCATTCAGAATTTTGTCAGCCCAATTTCCATTCACCGCCAAGATTATATCAGGGAATTTAATTAAAAATGAGACATTTTTAATGCTGCCTTTGAATTTGAGCTAAAGATTCTTGTCAACAAAAATTTAATACGTATTCAAAAATTAATTTCCAACTATCACTCGTACCGTAGGCATGCCTGCAGCTGAAATATACAAATCCCGTTTAGATCATGAAAGCATTATTTTTGCCTTTTCTCCTCCCGCAGCACAACCCTGCTATCTCTCCTGAAGAGACCGCAGGTGGCAAAGGGGGCAAAAAGGCGGCAGGCTTATTTCCCTGGAGGCACACCGCTGCTCCCGTTTTTCTATCGACAACAAATACATATTACTTAGATCAACAGAAATTAAAATGCAGAATGATGGAAGGCACATTCAAAGCACAGCAAACGCTGATCTGATCCCCCTCCACCCCCACACACGGTGAAAAATTCATATTGTGGTGCCCCTTTGATTTGGGTCATTTTCAGCAAGGTGTCACATTTTGAAAAGATAAAAAGGCTCTGCGCTGCTTTGAAAGGCAAGTAAGTGGGGATTTGGTCATTTTTTTGATGCTGACATGAGAATTACACAGATGCAACGGGAAGGAGAAGCCTGCGGCATGTGCATGTTAGCCCCCCAATGTTCAAGAACGCACCAAAAGTACCCTGAACATTGATCTTCTTACATATAAAATAATGTTTTTCTTTTGGCTGAATAAAACAAATTCAAGTGCAGGCAGTGTTCCGTGCATTAAATGAAGTTTGCTTTTAACTAAATCGGTCCAACGCCATTTTTTAGGTAATCGGCGCAGTTGCCGGCGCATCAGCTGGGTCCAGGGCAAGAATTATTGTAAGAGATATGAAAAAACAGTCCGGCGCAATGATCGTTTTGTGTTGTGCCGGAGTCCGTGGCTGTGGTTCCGTTACGATCGTTTCAAAACTGTAGTGTAGGTGTTGGGCAGGGAGCTGGGCTTGGTGACCAAGCTGGCACCCGTACGACTGCTGGGATGGAAGCACAGTCATGAGGCCTTCATGGGCACAACCTCAGAGCTGATCGTCTCTCACAGACCTGGACTAAATTGGTCTCTGAAATCGCTTTGCAAAAAGAACTTGCTGTCAGTCCAGGTGTTTTGTGGACAAATGTGTTTTTTGTCCCTCTTCTCTGGGATTTCGATTCAAATTTATATTTGGATTTTACTTTGCGAAAATGCGTTTTGCTTGCACAAGGTGGGGTAAAATGAACAAAGAAGGAAGAAGAATTCCACAGACGCAACCAAAATGTTTGGTGTGATGGAGATTCTCGGCCTTAATATAGTGCACATCATACAAACTGAGTTGCATGCTCTGACCGTGTGCTCATCTGTATTCCTTCTAAATATAACAAACTATCTTCCTAGCGCAGGCTTCCATGACAATTAGTTTGAGTTCAAGCGACGGAAGTCCTACCGGCTCGAATCTGTAATGTTTATTGTGTTCACAGTGCTTCCTCAAGGCAGGCAGACAAAAAGTAATTCAAAGCCAGCAAACAGAAACGGGTCTCTCCAGAACAAAACGCTTCTTTCCGTCATCCCAAGGTTTTATTCTGGGAGAACGGAGCTTCTGTTGCCTTCCCTTTCTTCTCTTGTTCTCCTCTCTGGGTCATGCTTCGGAACCGGGCCGCGGTGAACACAAAAGCAGTGATTGAAACCGGCCGAGAAGCAACGAGTGACCGCGCACACTTGTACAAACAGAAGATCTCTGCTGCGCCCATTATCCCTCACAGACGGGGACATTTCTGGAATGCCGCGGCCGTTCATTTTCACCTTACGATGAAGAATTTCACACTTTTTGCCTCTCCTTACTCATGCAGAAAGTGATTAACTGTAAGTTCTGCATGCAAGTAACCTTCATTTCAACAGCATGAATATAGTCACTGTCTTCTTTTGAACTCTTTGCAAACTTTAAAATGGAAGGATGACCTGAACATTTGCTCAAGAATATGCCGATATTGCAGGAGTGCTGTTGGTGTTCAGCCCAGGAATCTCAGAGCTGAGAGATGTTGACGGTTTGAAAAACAGACGTTGACTCCAGCAAATGTTTCATCGATCACATTTAAATAAATGCATAAGTAATTTCTAACATGTGATGTGGCTCCCGCGTTGCTACGCCCCAGTCTTGGGTTGGAATGTAACACAGGGAATGACGACAGAACTGACACGAACCAGAAAGGAATAAAATCCTTGGGAGAACTTTTTTCTTTTTTTGTCTTGTTTCTTTTTTCTTATTTTCTTATTTTTGTTATTAGTGCAACCCAATAACCAGGCCCAAAGCCAACAAAAGAGGCAAACATTCCTCTCCTTTTGGTGTAACAAACTTCCCCTAACAAACAAGAGCAAGCAGAAGGTACACTGTTGTATGCTGCTTCCCTTACTGCGGTAAGAACCTGGAGTTTGAAAATGACAGCCCTTCTCAGCATACTATTTACAGGCATTTACAGGCAAAGATCTGGCACCGCTTGGGCTGGCGGCAACCAAATTGAAGAACATCGAAGGCCGACGGTTCACCAGCGATCGCCGATCGCGATTGGGCCCGGACAGCAATGCATCGATAGGAGGAGCGGACCAGAAAAAAGGTCAAAAGTCAAAAGGGCGATAAGCTGTTCGAGTGGTTAGGAGGTGACCTTCCAGACGGGTGCTGCACCTCTTACACTGCTGCTCCACATCACAGCCCAATTTTCGAGCCTGAGGACCCAGGCTACCGGCTAATATTTTGCTCTGCCTGTCTTCAGCTGGTATGTTGAATGCTCCTCACTGACAAGGAAAGGCCTGCTGGTCACCGAACGGCGCATCTCCCTGCTCCGACGCTACGGGCCCGTGTCTGCATTTTGCCTTCCGCACCTTTGATGCGGCGTGACAGAATGTCAATTTAGATCATAAACTGCAAGGGCACTCCTGTGTTTTCCCAGAACAGGATACACAAAACAAACCCAAGCACTCATAAGCAGACTCACACACGCATGCACACACACACACACACACAGGATGCCTTTTCCAGACGGGTGGGGTATGCAGCAGCTACTCTCTCTCGCTCTCTCTCTCTCGCTCTCTTTGGCTATACATATTCTAACATATTTCAACATTCACAGTTTGAGCTTGAACATTTTTGGACATTAATTTGAACTTCTTTTTTTCAGCTCGACTGCCTCTTTTTCCATCTGCCATCAATAATGCATAGGAATGACTGGAGGTTCTAGCAGATCAGGAAGCGGTGATAAGAGATTTTCTAGCAGCCCTCCTTGTTATAAATAGGAGCCATCAATTAACCACAGTGGTATTAAATTTAGCCTGGACAACAGACTCCTGGCTCAGCTGGGGGGCAGCGTGGGTCGGTGGGCTTTCAGAGTGCGCACAGCTAACCTGGAGCAGATGCTCAGCCGCCCACACCTGGGGCCTGCTTTCCACACGCAAGTAACATGCTCCTTGCCTGGCTTCTCTGCCATTTGGGACCTCGGCATATGCACGTCGCCTCGAGTCGGGCCCAGTGGGGTGCAGGACTTTGGGTGTATTTGTGTCCGCGTTCGGCTTTTCATTTGCTACCCTTCTACAGTGCCGCGCCGCGGCAAGATACAGGCGCACGTATGACAAAACATCTGTTCGTTGCGACGAACAGAAAACTCAAGCCATCCCAAAGCTGTCTGTCCGAGCGGTGCCGCGAATCCGTAGCCGCCGTGCTAGGACGCTTCTATCCTTCGGATATCAAGTCGTTCGTTTTCAAAACTGTGTCATTGAATGCGTTGCGAGATCTGGGTGCGAGGAAGTAGTGAATCAAACAAATAATGAGCGCTCGCCTGCCAAAAGCTTTATGAAGAAACAACAACAGAGCATCACCGAGGTGCCGGCACTAAAATGCAGAAACTTATGAGGAATCTCATTAGCAGTTTTTGATTCAGGTTGAAAGGAAAAAATCCGCAGAGTCTCTCCAAACAGCAGCATCAAAAATGCTCTTTTTAACTGTGCGCAGACATCTGGCAGAAAATAGGAGAACAAAAAAAAAATAAATAAAAAATCACGGCATCTGGATCCAGAACCGTTGACGAATGCTTCGCGAAGCCCGGCAACAAGGCACGGTTCATGTCGTGCGACGCTCTCGCTGCGTAATCCCATTTGCTTACCGTGTGTCTGCGCTGCAACAGGGGGACGGGTGCGCCCCCCGCGTGCTTTCCGCCTGACGTATGAGGCCCGTTTCCAGCACCGCGCGGGCCTGCGCATTAGTTGGGCCCCCCGCTGAGCGCAGAAGAATGGGGAAGATGCGCTAATTTACTCTGGAATTATAAATTATAAATGAATTATTGGATAAACCACGTTCGCAGATGCCCTTGACGCGCTGGCCGTAAAGCATCCGTTGCAAAAGTTCCACACGAAGCGAGACACGTGCGCCCCCTTTATGTGTTCGGGGTGTGCGGCCTGCGCTCGGGCCCTGCCTTCTCCTTCACGAGCGGTTTTCATTGACAATGGACTCCAAGCAGCAAACGGCAGCTCGCTGCCTACTACTTCTAACAACAATAACGCATTCCAGTTTCAAGGGCCTCCGCCACCGCACAAAAACGCTTTGCAGGCCAGTTTAACAAATGAGCGTGCACCTCAGCCTGAATGTGGCTTTAAGGATGCGATGTCTCCAGCTTGTTTCATCGCTCACATGCGTCTGTTTAATAATGTGCAGGCTGCCTGTCCAATTTTGCGTTAACTATGTATGAAGCTTTATACAATAGAAATTGAGCAATATATAAATTTTATGGGAAAATGTGCCCCTGTCAAGGCTGTTAGCATTTAATTCTCACCAGCGACGCTTTTTAATAAGCCTTCTGTTCACGGTGGGGACTGTCTGGAAAATATTTGCCTGATCCTCCCTTTTTTATTTAATTTTCCTAACCGGTGTTATACGTCTGTCCTTTGCTCCTCTACCTGCTTCTATTAATAGTTGAGGGAGCCTCGTTTCTGTCACTGTATGTAGTTGGGATGACAGTTTCTTGTTTCGAGTGACCGAATTTCGCTCTGCCACATTCATCTTAAAATCTTCAGATGTAATGAATGTACCCAGATATGTGCTATAGTCAGGGCGGCTCCTCAGCTTACAGGCAGAAGTGAGGTCAGACGCGATTTGCAATTAATTTTGTTTTAAAGTCACGTTTTTCGCCAAAAATCCTTTTCGGTGCCGGCTGTTTGCCGATTAATCTTGAAAACAAGTCATCGGTTTGGTCCAGCGTTCCTAAAATGTTTGGCTGCTTTTTGCAGGCCCCTATCCACCTGATGGGTACACACAGGTTGCTTTAACTCTGCTGTAGACGGAAACTATAAATCATAGATACGGGAGGAAAGCGCTATGAAAAATAAGTTAATAAACCGAAAAACAGTCATAAACTGTGTATTGGATACTTCTAGCCCAATAAATTTCTTATTTCTGAGAAAGTCTAATTTACAAACGTGAACGGTCCCTTGTTTTCTCAGAAGTTTACCTTTGAACCGTCACCTCTGGCCAGCGAACACATCTGCCTGCGTCCAGCTCAGGTGTAGTTTTCCTTGCTCACTGTATTGAGCGGCTACTCGGATAAAATATTGAGCCAAAAGCAGGTTTTCAGAAGGGCAACCCTATGATATCAACTGGGAATGCAATGTGAAAGGAGAGGGTGAGGCACATTGCACGCTGCTTTTCCAGGGCAGTCCTGGCCATCTTGAGATACACACTTCACTGTTGAGTGTGTGCTTTGCCACAGCTTTATCCTGAAAGACACCCAGTGTAATGGAAGTGCTCCTGAAAATCAGCCTGCTTCTCCGAGCTGCAGGAGAGGATTGAGCTGGTCAAACATTTTGATCCTCCACTCATGTAGCATGGGTTTAATCCCTTTGGCTGGCCTCTTTGTGTGTGTGTGTGTTTGTCTGAGGGTTTCTGCCATCAATACATTCTTAAAAATACTCAGCTAAAAATAAATCTTGCTGCTTCCGAACAATGCGTAGCACATCGGGATGCTTGACTGCCCACCTCACTGGGTCAGAAGGATGTTCCTGTGTAATGTATTAGCTTTTCCACCAACTTTCTGGATCATAAAAGCTGCCGCTAATGCTCAGATTGTACATCCCCACTCCGCGGAACCACCTGTGTCCACCATCATGTGTAGCCATGCATAGAAACTTCAAGAAAGATGTAAGATAAATGAGCAAATAAAAACGATAATTGGTTCAGACCCGGAAAAATGAGCTCTAACTGCTTAGCTTTAAAATGAGGCCTCTTAGGTTGAAATTTAACCAGGATTTGTTGACTGCACCGAAGCAGGAGGTCCGCCTGAGATCTTTAGCCTGCACAGGTGTCAGCGGAGGCTTCCGTTCCGATTAAATGTGGTGGAGACCCAAGTACATTAAAATCTGGCGATTCGGTTTTTTCTATTTAAATCTCATCAGCAAGTAAATCAAAGTTAATTTAAGAGACTTTTTCTGAACTTTTTTATGTTTTATTTGCTCGCATTAGATATGTCAGAATGAATAATATGGAGTAATTATTTAGGAAATATTTTCATACCCATTTGATACCTGCTGAGATTTTGTCAGCGAGAAAGCTGTATGTGGAAAAGACAGCTTTGCCGATGACTGTATGAGGTGTTATCACCTGGCAGGTAGACTACTAGTGATCCCGAACGAATGATGTCCTGACTATCAGCGCTGGGACAGTGAGGCAACCAGAGCTGCATGGGAAATGCTGAGTTCAGTGGTGCCTGGCAAAATCTGTACTTAATCTTTAATATTATTTCTTGTTATTGATTTGTTGTCAGAACACAGACCAAAATTGCTTCTGGATCTACGGTTGACTGGTCATTCCAATATGTCTTTTTTTACGCAATTTTAATCTGCTTACGCAAGGATGAAATATTTTTTTGTGTGTTTAATTATATACATGTTAGCACCAAGGGGAGGCAGGGGTACAACGGGCTAAGCTGGTGCCTCCTAGCCAATGGGCTATTTGTCTTACGTGGGGTTCAAGTCCAGTGCGTTGAGTTTGTACTTCGATTTTGCACTCATCTAAAGGACAAAAAATGTGCCGGAAGAAGTCAACAGCAACCACTTCCGTTCCTTTTTGCCTTGAAAACCACACCAGTGGTCACCCATGAGTCAGACATGACTCAATGGCACTTTCCAGTTGTTAACAATGCAGACATCCTTATAAAATTTACCACATTTATATGAAGTTGTTTGTTTAACCACTTGAATTTCATTTCACCTTAATGAGAGGAGGATGTTGAAAAACGCAAAATATAGAAATTATTTTTGCTGTCAATTTAAATACTTAAATGAAGCATTCGGGTTTCTTCTCTCGGATTAATCATTTCTTTCCATTTTTTTCTTCAGTTATAAAAAAATATGTCAGGTCATTTGGTCTGCAACTGTGATTGAAAGCTAAAAGGCTAGTCGGTACTTAAAAGTATAAGGCGCTGGTTGTGGGTTCTGGCAAGACCGTTGTGCATTTTCACTTGGTTGTAGTGTCTGTGGGCTCGAGAAACCTGCCGTAGCACAAGGTTGGTGAGGCCCGCTGTCATGACCTTTTTGATGGACGCAGGTAGGAAAGAGGCCGTGATAAGGTGCTATGAATACCTTTTTACCTTCAATGGTTGCCATACTGATGTAAGGTTGGCCTAATGCTTATGAATAGTTTTTTTTTTTTTTTTTTTAAATAAAACTCCAAATATGTCAAATGAATCACAAGGAAACCATTAGACGGTAAACACTTTTTTAAATGCGATGCAGAGAACTCAACATGCAGGTGAAGCTCAAAGGTCACCTAACAGCACACTACAAACAAAGAGACGCCCCATTCTCAGCAAACGCGTGTGTAAAACTCCAGCTGAACACCTCTTACGTCGCTTAACATGCTTGACACCAATCCCGGCGTCCTCCTGCCGGGAGACTCTCGACGTCGCCGAGCCGCAGTCGGACAGCGCATGAATGAACCCACGAGTGCTCCCGTGCCTTTTCACGATTTGCATCGCGGTGCACAGCGGCCTTTGGGGTCGAGCTACGGTGGGACGACGCGCTCTCCGACTAGGCCGCTCTTGTCTTCCTTCCCACCGTGTTCTCATTATTGCAGCCAGGAGTTGTGCACTGCTTCTTCTTGGCATCTCACTTCGGCAGCACACCATGCTTTATGGCATCCCTGTCAAGCAGTTTTGGAATCGCATGTTCTTGTTGAGAAATTGTAGGTCAGGACGATGTGGGCAACACATAGCAAAGAACACGAGCACGAGCCAGTCCGAGGGAACGGGTGTGTGTGTGGTCTGCAGGTTATACGACGTGGCCCCCTGTTTAAAAATAACAGTTGGCAGTCTGATCTTTCCAAGGCAAAAATAGCGGGGAGACCCAGAGGGCGAACAGCGAACAGACTCTTCTGCACCGGTGCACCAAGGCTCCAGTCAAATTGCATGAGAGCTGCGTGACATCAGCTTCTCGCCGCAGCTCAGCATTCATGCTTCGGTGGTACAATTGTGGGCAAACAAAGGAAAAATACAATAAAAAAGAAGTGTTACTGAAATCTAGAAAGGCAATTTTTTTTGTATGTTTTTTTATGGGATGACAAATGCCAGATAATAAATGCTTGGTGAAGAGACCTTTCAGTTTTACCCAGTTTTACTGATAAATATAGCTACTAATTTGATATTCTACTGTAAAAAAAATGATAATTTTTTTCTTTTGAGAAGACCATGGACACCTCTGCCATAGTCTGTACAGTAGTTGCTCTTTTCATTGAAACAGCCAACATAAACGTGTATGAGGCTGTGTTCAAGGAAGTTTCAAACGCTGCAGCCTGGTTAAAATTCCCCCCAAAAGTCATTGCATTGCACACAATCTAGAGTTTCAAGGTAATTTTAACCTTGTGGGATTTGTAACTTTTTCCCCCTGCAAATAAGCAAGGTCATATCTGTAAATTTCACTGACATCTTCCGTTATGTTTTTGGTCTAAAAATAATTGCAGTTTTTGGGTCAGCTGCATATTTTGTCGTCCAGACATAAAAAGAGTGAAAAAAGGCCTGTTTTTTCAGTACTTTGAATTCTGTTTGGATAGATAGCTTTATTTATTTATTTAAGCTACCAGTTTGCTAGTGCTGGTCCTGCTGATGACGGCTGACATCAAGCAGGGTATCCGCCTGTGAAAATCCGCTCCAACCCCTACACCTAAGGCTAATGTTTAACTTGCATTTCATACTGGTTTGAACGCCGCCCAGGGTAAAAAAGGTTTCGGTCTGTGGGACCGGGAATTGCCTCAGAAAATCTGGCTACTTGAACACACTGCGCAAAGTGCTAAGGTGCCTCCTCCTCTTCAGCAGAGGGCGGACAGCAGCCTTAAAAACGTGCACTCAGACTAGGGCTGCGATATGGAATACAGGAAGCATAACAGCAGGACTGTGGAGATTGTGGAGGTTCTGGGTCACAGAAGGATACACGAAAGCTAAAAAACATTGAAACTGAAAGATGAGCGAGTCACAAAAGCAAAAATGCCAGATCTCATGAGCTATGTCTCCTATAGGGCTTTAAGCTTCCGTACCATGGCCTGAAGGTAGTTGAGCCAACTCTCAGAAGAAGGATCGACAGGATGCAGTTCGGCTTAATGGCAGGTAGGGGCACAACTGATGTCATTATTGTAGCCTGCTAGGTACAAGAGAAATATGTGGAAAAGAAAGAGCCGCTGCTCCTTGTGTTCAAAGACTTCGACAAGGCATTCGGTTGAATCCCTCAATAGATGTCTAGGAGTAGAAGAACGGTTGGCATCCACATTTCCGGAAGTGCATGAGGGGGCGGAAACCGTGGTCCACACAGCACACGGACACAGCGACAGCTTCGGAGTGACAGCTGGCTTATGCTGAGGGTCGGTCCTGGATCCGTTGTTGTTTGCCATTGTGATGGAGGTAATAACAAAAGACATCAGACAGGGTCTAACAGAGGAGCTTCTGTATGCGGACGACCTGGTCCTGATGGCAGACAGTGAGGAGCAAGGTTTACAAGTGGAGGGCTAGGATGGCTAGGTGGAGGGCTAAGCATTAATGTAAACCTTACAATGTCCTATTACACCTTTTATCTAACATTTACAGCAAGCATCAGTTTTTATTGTCCATGTTGGTAACAGTGTGTGTATATCAGAGTGTATAACAATGTATGAAATGGTGTATGTGCATCTGTGTGTCAGTGTCCATAGCAACATGAAGTGTATCTAGGTTTGTATCAGTGTGAAATGTCTATTCATCCATTATCATGGTCAGGGTTGCAGCGGGCTGGAGCCTTTATGGTGCTAAGCTAGTGCGATTGCTGCTGCTGCTACACACCCACCCACACGGAGTGTCACACTGTCACATGTGGAAAACAGACCACCTCTTTGCCATTCAGGTGTGTGAGATGAGATCGCGGTCATCCTCTTCGGACCTCCCTCGTACTGGCAGCTATTCCAGTACCCACGAATCAAAGCGCACAGGTTGTCAGGCAACCCCCGATAACCTTCCTTAATTTGGAATCAATTTTGTTCTCTCGCTTTTTACCTGACTCTGTGACCCAAGAGCCCAGATTGGCAGCTCATTCCTTAAGACCCTCAATTACTTCGGCATGCCTTTACATAAAATTAGAGCAAAGCCCCCCACCGCCTTATCAGCCAGTCCGCTTTATCGCTCATCCGTTTCGCTTTGAAATAACAGCCACGTTTCTTAACCACCTTGACTCTTTCCAAAGCGTGCCGTGCCAGAGTAGCGGCCTCACGCGTGAAGCCCCAGCAAGCACTGGCCCTGAGCACGGAGGTGGACAAGACAAGCTCCGTTTCGGCACATCCGAGCGCGCCCTTAGCCAACGGGATGTCTCTTAATGATCTGCGAATGTTCATTGTTGGCTGCCATGGCGATCCGGTGGCTCTGCATCGCCCCTCCATTTATTCTCCTTAAAATTGTGTCTTTTTTCCTTGTTATCACCGCCTGACTTCATTTCCGCTGCAAAGCATTTAGCTTGAAAAGAGAACATGATCTCGATAAACTTTTATGCTTGAATAAGACTCAGAAACATAAATAAGTGCTAATCGGAGGGGCTGTGTCAGTCGTGTTTGATTTTCTGTCTTGTTGGTTAAATGTCAGAGGATTATTATAGCCGCCTGAGCCACTTACACTTTTTTAATAGCTTTGAGATGACCAATATGAAATGTGCAATTTTATGAATGGGCAACAACAATGCTTTTATTATACAAACATACATTTGCTAAGCTTGTTGGTGTAAATGACACAAAAGGAACAAAGTGTTAATCCATTAAAAAAATTGTATGTGTCACAGCGCAAGGTCAAAGACCCACGTAGTGTGGGTCATGTTTTTATTTATTTTATTAGTAATTTTATTGCTACAATTATTTTGCAGCCCAGTAAATTCATGCTGCCAAGTTTTGATTCCCTGAGATATTGTGTTTTCCACTGAGATCTGGGGTGGATAAGAGATGGACAAACACACACACACACACACACACACACACACACACACACACACAGCATCCATTCCAGTTTGAAGCTCTATTACCTTTGCGGAGCTCATCATCACATCTATGGAAATCTTGGTGTGTTATAAAGTTATAACGTTCTCTTCTCTGTGGGACACCTACGTACCTTATGATTCAGTCACGGTTATGCTTATGGTTTATTTTTGTGTATCTGAAGATAATTTTGTTGTGGCTGTTTGATCCATGTGGCCTTTGTGATTGTTTGCAAACAGGCATGGAAATGGTTTGTGTAGAAGCTCAGAAATCCAGCCTGACATCACATTTGAACCAAGAACCATAAAGTATTTTCAGACTTGCAGCCAAAATACAAATTTGTTTACCTTGAGGACCTCTGAATATCACACACAAATTTCCAATAAACACATCTGAGAATTAAAATATTTAAAAGTGTGTGTAAACCATATAATAATACAGAGTGTAATACTTTTTTATTTTGTGAAAAGAGCTATGTTTGCACTTTTTCTACGTTTGTTTATAAATCCACTGTTTATCATTGATTCGGTGAAATCTTCACTTAATCTAAACACCAAACTCTGTTATCAGGAAGAGAGAAGAAATGAGGATGAGCAGTACAGATAACTGGATTTATTTACAGACAGTTAAAAAGTGTATGTACACACATTGCTATGTTTCGCAAAAAAAAGTGAAAAAATTGCAAAGCTGATGAAAATGTTCAGTAGAATACAGTACACCCCCCCACCACCACCACCACCTCCTGCGCAAAGTGCTAAGGTGCCTCCTTCTCTTCAGCAGAGGGCGGACAGCAGCCTTACATGTATAATTCATAGAGAGACAGCAAAAGCAATTTAGCAGTTTAATGGTTACCACCCCCCCTAACCCCACCACCACCCCGCTCCTGTCACAACATTCCTGGCTCTGTTTGCTTACCCCCTAATTCTGGTGCCCCTTGAGCAGAAACCGTGAATAATGATACGTCGGCCGAGTGTATCTCACGCCGCTACCGGGTGCGTTCACCCCCAGCGAGCGGGATGGGAACGGCCGAAAGCAGACCTGCTCGTTCACCCAAACCGCCAGAGCAGCAGTGCGACCGTTCGGCTAGAGGTGGCATCACGCAGGTCATCGCGCCCAGGCCTGGTTTGCTGTGCCATCAAAGTTATGTGAGTGGTGTTCCAGAAGGTGCAGAATACATGGTAAAATATACTGGCTTTGGGTAATTTGCCACTCATTATGTTTTCGCATTAGAGATTTAGATGTGGGAGGGCTGAGAATTAAAATCATAAAAGCCCTTAAATCTCATGAAGTGCAAACGCAGCATCAATCAGCGAACGACCCGGCTGCCATTTTGTATTAAACATAAAATTAAAATGTATTATTTATGCATCTTTTTTCCCCGGGACATTTTATTTGCTTTAATGTGACAGCTAAGAACATTGGCAGCTATGTTTTAAATTGACTCAATTTAGGTCATTTTCCATGACAAGCTGCGGTCCCAATAACAAGCTCTTATGTGGAAAGATGAAGAAGCACAGATAAACAAAATCTTACACCATAACACCATAATGTAATGACTACTCAGCTGTTTTCCTAACAATATTTGCTTAGTGTATAGCAGCATTATTCAAATTAAAATCGTGCACACATTAGAATAAAATGAATGAATCTCTTTTCGACAAAAAAAAATCCTCTGTGACTTTTTTGGCTCAGCTGAGATGTGCAGAGTTTATTTTTTTCTTTTTTTAAAGGAAACAGTTCTTTTTTTAACAGAAACCACTGCCAGTGCTGCATTTGGAAAGCTCTTCACATCCCTTCTTAGTTCTGACATGACTTGAATTTTGACGCTTATTTGTTTCGAAGCCTCTAAATATATCAAAGTGTAAAACCTTTAGGCTTAATGGCGTTCCAGCGCTTCCCATTTTAAGACCTTTTATTTTGTTTTATTGCTGCTGATCTGGTCAGAGGACCATGCCCCCATTGTTCAAACTCTTATTTCACCATGGACTGGAGGCTGAATGTGCCTTTGACTAATAATGTAGGTATTGGCAGGAATGTATAATTTCTTTTAGTTACTTTAATTGATCAGAAACTGAGGCCTACACACAAAAACCTCTCATAGTGCCGCTCCTTCTCCATCACCTTCCCTGCCCATCACTCCGGCTACTTAACTTTCCTCTGTCGCTCCAGCCTTCTCCCTCCAGTACCCCTGACATATAAGGGCAGATGCCACAGATACGGTATATAACCACTTCTGGAAGCCAGGTCATTCCGAATTGCTCATTTATGGGCTTCCTGGAAACCCTCATCCAGCACTTTTACCCCTTCACAGTCCGAGATATGCGGTAAAGCTGCCGAGGTTAATGATATTGCTGTAGGGTGCAACAGCAGGCCTCCTCCTGAGACTGAAAGCTGCAGGCCAATAGAGTCCAGTTTCTTAAGCAGCATGCTTGTCGCTGGACCTGGTAAAAAAGATGGTAATGGGTCTGATGCTGAGCCACTTGTTCCGGCTCATCCGTCACCTCCACCTCGAGTCTCCTGGTCGCGCCAAAAAAAGCTGCTTCTTGGGTAGGTGAGCTAACCGATTGTGTCAAAGCCAAATGACAATAAATTTGGAAATGAGACTGATACGTGTGACACTATTAGTGTTCCCTAAGGCAGCGGAATGTAGGAGAGCGTTGTTTTTGAGATAACATGATGGCTCTGGGGGTGGCACTGGTACGTTAAAGTTCTGGGCCTGTGGGTTCAGATGTGACTTAAAATGTGGCTCAACTTTGCCTGTTCTCCACATGTGGGTTACCCCCAGGTGCTCTTGTGTGCTCCCACAGTCCAAACGCATGTGTTTAGGCAAACTGGTAACTAAATTTTCCTCTTTGTGCGCACGTGTGTGTGTGAGGTTGACACTGTGGTTGCCTTGGATCCCAGCCAGGTTGTAACTGTGGGCACGACCTCTGTGCTTCCAGGTTTAAGCTCTGGTCCACCACGACACAGTAGTGGAGAAGCACCTATTCGGGATCTTCAACTGCAAAACGACAGCTCAAGGCACCGTGCCACCTGCTGCAGGTAAGTATTATTCTTTATTACACATTCATACACATGGCACAGAGCTGCAACAATTCAGAAGAGGTCAAATGGTTTGACATTAAAAGTCTATTTTTGGAGTCCATCTTTTCAAGCATTCCTGTATAAATGACCAGCGAGTTCTTCACAGAAGGCAAATTCTGACTTGGTATGACTTTTCCGTTGACAGTCTGTTCGGTGTTCTTCCAGTTTTAATATGCAGAGGTTTCATAATGCTCCTGTATGAAATGAATTTTAAATTAACATCTCCCGTGAAAATGGCCACCCCTCCCAACTTTTGTAGAAAAGCTCCCCAAAGACAGATTAGCAGGCTCAATAATTTTAAATATGCTGGCACGGAAAGCAGCTCTTCTGTCACACAATTAACTGTTACAAATACAGAGTTAAATAAAAAAAATCCCTGCTGCACTCTTTTTTTTTTTGGGGGGGGGGGGCAAAAATGTATATAAAGCGTTGGAGCATTACAAGTAGAAATCCGTGTTTCGCATCTTTCGGAAGTGACACTATTCATGCGCTACTTGTTCTTCTCTGGAATATCAAACAGCGTTATGTTTGCGTAAATTTGCTATTTGCAGCCCGCTGCACTCATCCTTTCTTTCTTAAGGAGCCCCGGTAACCTTTCACAGACTTGCATACCCGGCCGATCCGTCTGCCAGTATGCTGAGCAGCGAGCTGCGCCACAGGAATAGAAAATGGGTTCTGGAAATGTGGCACTAATTAATCCAACAAAGCGTATGGAGCGCAGGCAGAAAATGCAACTTGCGTAAGAAAATGTGTGTTCAAAACAGCAAAGCCAACTGGCACCGACTCCCCTAAGCCTCGGATGGCTGCGAACAATTCTGCTTTAGAGGAGACTAACAAGTCCAGCTACATCGTGAGGGTTCCTGTAGTTGTAAGCGGTGGCTGACGTCCATGCCATATACGTCCAAAACAGTTGTGGAGAAATCTAGGGCTCGAGCTAGAATTCATTTGCTAGATAAAAAGTTTGATTTAATAAATCGGACTTTTCTTTGAGAATTAAAGACCTCTCGCACAAGCCGACGCACAGCAGGCCCCAAGTTACTGCTACTCCTCACTTACATTTACATTTGTGCGTCTGCAACACTTTTTTCTCAGAAGCAACGTTCAAGTAACTGAAAACAAATGTTGATCACCCATGCCGGGCTTTATGCACAGACACAGGTTGGTCAAAGTACATCTTGTCTGCCTGGTCCCACGATGTTGCTATTTCACATCCATCAGTAGCGTTCCAACACCAAAAACATGACATATATATGGTGCAAATGGGCTCATTTATGCAGTGGTCAGAAGTCAGAAAAGAAATGACTATAAAGCAATCCTTTGAGACCCTTCACCAGCTCTGAGGGACAGTAGACTGAGAGCCAACTGACTTTCAGGTTTGGAGCCCTGCTGTGGTGTGAAGGAACTCCAGCCTCTGTGCGGTTATCAAAGCCACCGTCCAAAACAAACATCCTGGATTTGGGTTTAAGTCCACATCCTTGGTCGCTGAGCTCAGATCTGCTCCATCAGTTCTACAAAAGCTCATATCTGGAATCGGCTTTCCTCCAAGGTACATGTTCAGTGAAACCCTCGGTGTGAGTTTGGGGCAGGCTAAGGCAAAGCTTGGCATAGCAATTGTTTATTTTGACTCACTACCACATCTCTCAGTATTTGGAGTGTTTTGCTTGAAATTCTTCGCAGCCGTTTACTTTACATCTTCACCGGGTCAGAAAATCCTTCGGCAAACTGCCTTGGAGTTATTTTTTTATGCTCAGAGAAGCTGTTTTAGTTTCCAGACGCGGAACACGGAGCTAATAAGCCTATTTGGGCTGCCTTGCTTTAGATGTTGTACAATATATGCTGTTTAAATAAGGCAAAATATGCATTTATTTTCAACACAACCCCATTCCTGAAATGAACTTTTCTAATTGACACTCGTACACACATAGGGATGAGATAATATCAATAAAAATGATATAATAAACAATCATTTCTCTCCCAGTGTCAGGTTTGTATATTAAGCTGCTTACATTGATTTAAGTGCTTGCGCGAAGAAGCGCAGGGGGGTCACATTGAGCAGTACTTTCTGAGAAGTCAGTCAAGTAAGGCGACAGAAGTCCAGCGGCCGGTAGAAAGCCACAGTTCGCAGGATATCAGCAGTACCCTTGGCACGGAGGAGGAAGGGGCAGGCACTAGTGGGGATGGTGTAAGTGGGGACAAGGAGAAGAGCTGTGAATTGAAGCCTAGAGTTAGGTGGCCTAGGGCAGGTGAGAAGGCAGTGTAGCAGACAGTTAGTGAGGATTTGTTAGGAGTCTTAGAGAGGTTGAAAGGGAGTGCAGAGGATAAATTAGAGAAGATCATTGAAGTTATTTACCAGTATGGTGTAGATAGGTTTGGGGTAGGAGAAGAGAGAAGGGTACAGGTCCAGCAGCGGGTAAATTCAAGGAAGCAGAGGGAAATTGTTAGGCTAGTGAGGGAGAGGAGGCAGTTAAAAAAAGCAGTGGAGAAGGGCTTCAGAGGAGGAAAGGCAAGAAATAGAGGTGTTGCAGGAGGAGATTAAAGGTAGGCTGCTAGTAAAGAATATTTGAGGGGGAAGAGGAAGAGGAAAGAGAGAGCCAGGGCTGCTTTTTAGAGGGATCCATTTAGGTTTGTTAAGGGCTTGTTTAGTCAAGAAAGGAAAGGAAAACTAGAAGTGTCCAAGCAGGAGTCGCAGAGGTATTTAGAAACCACTTATTGAAACGCAGGGGAAGATGGGGAAAGGGTCTTCCCATTAGACATGCCACCACTAGGAGAGCTAGAGTATAGGTTTGATGTTAGTCCACCAAAGTAGAGTGAGGTTCAGGGTGTGGTAAGTGCAAAGGCCTCATCTGCCACGGGGGCTGATTTAGCAGTTTAGGCGGATATGTTTGTTAAATGTAGAAGGTAAGATATTCTTTAGTGTAGTGGCACAGAGGCTGTTGGATTATTTGGAGAAAAATAGACTAATTGATGCGACAGTCCAGAAGGCAGGAGTCCCAGGTTTCTCAGGATGCTTAAAGCACACTAGTGTAATATGGCATCAGATTCAGGAAGCTAAGTGTGAGAAAAGGAACTTGCATGTGGTGTTCTTAGATCTAGCAAATGCCTTTGGCTCTGTGCCACACAGTCTTTTCTGGAGCACTTTTGACTTTTTTAGAGTTCCAGGCCAGATAGCTAGCTTAGTGAAAGAATATTTTCGGGATTTTAGGATGTGTTTTACCACGGCAAATTACACAGTAGCCTGGCAGAGGATGGAAATGGGGATTATGGCAGACTGTACCATCTCCTCGCTAGCATTCACTATAGCAATGGAGATAATAATTAGGGCTTTGAGTTGGGTGGTAGGTGGAGAGAGACGGCCAGATGTGCTCTGTCTCCCCCAAGTTCGGGATGGATGATATGATGCTGGTGACCACAACAACAGCTTCCGCGAGATGACTGTTAGGGAAGTTAGATGGGAATTTGAAGTGGGCTAGTTTGAGGATTAAGCCAGGAGTCCTGTAGCATCTCACTGGTTAAGGGGAAGGTAGAGAGAGTTAGTTTTCTAGTGGATAGTGAGGAGATCCCATCAGTGTTAGAAAAGCCAGTAAAGAGTTTAGGGAGGTGGTACATTAGGGAGTTAACTGATGTGGATCAGGTGGAGCAGTTTAGGAGAAATATAAAGGGTTGGATTACAAAACATAGAGAAATCAGGGCTGCCGGGAAAACTGAAGCTGCGGTGCTTACAGTTTGGCCTATTCCCTAGGGTGATGTGGCCACTAACAATGTATGAGGCATCAGTCACAAAGGTAGAGAAACTGGAGAGGCCGATCAGCTTTTACATTAGGAAGTGGCTGGGGGTTCCTCGGTGTCTAACCAGTGTGGCTTTGTATGGGAAGATAGTTCTGCAGTTGTCGCTTTCAAGTTTGACAGAGGAGTTTAAGCATGCAAAACAGTGGTTAGAATTGCAGCTGTCAGGTAGTGGGGATGAGGTTGGTACCCAGGATAGTGACAGGTAGAAAATGGGATGTGAGGCAGGCAGTACAGGAAGCTAAGGCAGATTTAAGACAGTTGGAGGTGTTTGGGAGGGTCTAACAAGGGAGAGAAGATCTAGGTTTTTGGATAGGATACCCAATGTGGAGTAAGACAGACCCTATAGAGAGGAGGTTGGTTGTAGAGCAGGTGCATTGGCAGGAAGAAATGAAGAGGTATGTTAGGGCAGTCTCACAAGGGAAGCAGGGACAGTGGGTGAATTGGGAAGGATTTCAGAAGAGGAGGCTATGCTGGAGGAAGCTGTGGAGTATGGATGCAAATCAGATGATGTTTCTACTAGGAGCCATTTATGATGTGCTGCCATCGCCACAGAACCTGAAGCAGTGAGTTGGTGAGGACTCAGCCTGTTCTCTATGCTTGGAGGTAGGGACAGTTAAGCATATATTAGCAGGTTGTAAGGTTAGCTTTTTATTGGGTAGGTATACATGGAGGCACAATCAGGTGTTAAGATGCCTGGCTGTGGCCATTGAGAGGTAGAGGGTGCAGGTAAGGTTGGGACATGAGGCTGGAAGTTCAGCGATTCAGTTTGTTAGGGAAAGGGAGGAGGCTAGGAAATGCATAGATAGGAAGGAGCTAGGTCAATTAAGGGGAGATAGAAATTGAAAAATGCAGGTCGACCTGGGAGTAAAATTAGTTGTGCCCCAGGAAATAGTGAGCACAAGTTTGAGACCGGATGTGGTGTTGTGGTCAGTAAGCCAGCGGGTACTTTTTTTCATAGAACTCACGGTTCCGTGGGAAGGGTTGGTGGTTGACGCTCACAAAAGGAAGCAGTTCAGGTATAGCGAGCTGGAGGCGGAAGTAGAGAGGTGGGGTTGGAGCGCAACAGTGAGGCTGGTGGAGGTGGGGTGTTGCAGATTTATAGCCCGGTCAACAATGGAATATTTTATGAACTTGGAATCTCGGGGCTAAATTTGCGACAGGCGGTGAAAGAGCTGTCACAGGCTACTGTGCAAGGAAGTCTTTGGATTTGGAGAAAGAGGACCAGCAGGGATGGAAGCCCGGGCAGTGAAGCCTTGAGTAGGTAGGTGTTAGGCAAAGTGGGAGCATTTAGCTGTAAGCGGGCGGCAGCGTCTGCGAGGTAATTTGTTAATGTAAAACGCGGTTTAGGTAAGGTAGATGGTGAAGGGGTTTCTTCCTCAGAGATAATAGGTAGAAAGAACGGTGAGTGTGTTGGTACAGAGGGCATTAAGGCAAAGAGCAGGTGGTTCATTGTATGACTGGGTAGCGCAGTGGTGCGCATGGTAATGGAGGGGAGCAGCTATGGGACGCCTGAGCTACCGTTGAGCCTTCCGGAGTTGTCGTGGGCCTAACTCAATGAAACTTGACGAAGGAAGGTGCCCACTTGATAACCCCGATGAGACACTGCACCATCATTGCGCTACACCATGTCTGGATTTGTAGTCAGTAGGTGTCAGTATTGGGGAAATGCTAGCTATTCCTTAGTGGCTAGGCAGGTTTTCTGTGGGTTGACTGTGGGGTCGCCGTGGTGGCTAAGGATGAGGTAAAACGGGGCATAGAGGAAGGATTAGGTAGGTAGTGGGATCCCCTTTATAGTGCGAGTTCCTTTATTAGCACTGCATGTTTAATATGAATCTATTTATACAGCAGGGAAAATAAATCTATTACTGTATCAATTTAAGGTGAATGCTAGAATGAAAGTCAAAGAGGTTATGGTACCAAGATGTGAGTTGAACCTTATAAAACTCATAACGGTGGGTCTGTGGTCATTATTAGGGACCCCTAGGGGTCAGAGAATGTTCCAGCACTTTTTCAGTTTTGTAAATTATGTTTAGCTTTAATAGTTTAAGATTTTGCATGAGTTTTGCACGTCATTTTGTTCAATTTTATCATCCTTTTCATCAGAGCAGCCCGACCACTGTGTCCATATTTAATACCCAGCTATTATAATTCTGCCATTTCTGCAATACAAGCCCTACAACAAGGAGGTGTTCTGTCTTTCCAGATAATAATAATATCCTGCCTGAGAGGCACTCTTTTGGAAACCTGCCATCTGAACAAAGTATAGAAGCTGTACAGGACAAGATCGCAAAGGACCACGAGTGAAGGCCCCAGGCGTGGTTATAGTGTCAGAGGAGAAAGTCACCAGGCCCCACCTCCCTTGGCTGCTTCGATGCTCCTGTTCTTCTCGTTCCTTCACCCCCAGAGGGAACGTTTTTTTTTACATCGCCGGCTGTTTCTGTACCTTTTCAGTCCTGCGTTCTGATACATTTGTGCCACTCTGCCGGCTCTTATTCATCCGGCGGCACCCGTGCCTTCTCCTGCTTGTATCCCCAGGGGCATCCCTTTGAAGTGCTGCGCAGTTCCTCTTCCCGTTTGCAGGATCTGGGGCAGCCAGCATTACAGCTAACTAAGTGTAAAAGCATCCATTTACAAAAGGCGCAAGGTGGCCTCCAATGTGACCCCTCTGCTCCACCGGGTGGCCCCCCTTCCCTTCCCTTTTAGAGGGATCCGAGATTTCACAAAAGAGTGAGATGAAATGAAGCCTTTCGGGGAACGCTTGTTGCAATCAGAAAGAAACATCATTTCTATCGGTTCATTGTCTGCAGTGCCTTTTTTTAGAAACAAGGGTTCTTTAAACAGTTTCTGAGCTGTTCATATTCTGTCATTCGGTAATGTTGCCACATCCCACCTCACGGTGTATTTCTGCCAGTCGGACCCTGACTGCCAGTTTAAGGTTTGCAGGTGTAGAAAAGGACAGCCACGTGAAGGAGCAGGTATGCGCGAAACTGCTGCCAGACACCAGTTAAATGACAAAAGTCCTCGACTTGTGGACACAGTTTTGCCAGTTCCAGTCTCCGGCTCCTTTGGTTTGACTACTCATTTAAAATATAATGTTGTGAAAACAATGTAAGATGAGTGCCAGCTAAAGAGCAAAACAACATTATTAATAAGCAAACAATAAACAGTGTCTATGGTATGTAAAAAATGTGATTTTTGCTGGGTCAAATGCAGTCTTTCATTAAATCGGACAGACGGACAGACAGATAGATGTGAGAGTAAGAAGAACTGTTGCCTGTAACTGTGTTTTTTGTGTGTCACCATCCCCAAAAAGGAGCTGTAGCTTAGAGCCCTTATCTTTGTCATATAGGCGCAAAATATTAGTATTTTACGGGCCAAAGTGAGGACAGGACCAAGCTATAAAGTGCACCATCTGCTGGTAAAAAATGTGTCACCAAATAAGTAACAAGACATTTTATACTGTTTCTGCCTCTATAATGAGTCAGCTGCTAAATTTTTGTAATTCCAGTATAAACCAATAAATAAAGTGAAATGAAAAGGAGGTGAAATGACTTCTCGAGTTGTGGTGTTCTGTACGCTGACTGCACTTTGTCAAAGGCGGATGTTAGCATCCATGGAAGGAAAAAACCAAAGGAGAAGCAAGGTGATAATTAGCCTCAAATATGCAGCGCTACAGCTCGGTTTCAATGAAAAATTTGTGAGCTAAGATTGCATCGCATGCCCATACTGTTCATGAAATGGTCATGCTGGAAAATGGTAACATTTCCAGTTCTGCAAGGGACTTTGCTGTTGTACCCTTGAGAGAGGTAGAAAGTCGGATTGCATACTTTTGCAATCCAACATCCCAAATAAGGAAAATGTATAATTCTATGTTATATAACCTACTTTGGATAAATGTAATTCCTGACACACTAAGCCATCATATATAATTATCATGGCTCTTTATAGACACATTTTTCTCAATTTGTCCTCTGTGAGTCAGGGTTAGTTTCATTACTTCATCGCAGCTGAAACAAGCCAAGCATCCTGTTGTTATGTCATCACACCAGTACCTCCGCAACCCTGGCCCATTCAGCTAATACGGGTTGGCGAGACACACGGCCGGGAGTCCTTTTCCAAAGTGTGGCACATACGTGCACATCTCTGACCTTCTCCAGTTCATCGGTGATGACTCTCAGAAGGGCAATGGCAAGTGCTTCATATAAGTCAGCTTTAAGACAGTGGGAAGTCATGGGATGCCTGAACAAGGCTGTGTTGGCAAGCGATGTGGAGAGACATCTATATTGCCAAACATCAGAGAGAGACGTTAAGCCCTCTGAAGGCATCTGCACATCTCCAGGAATATGCACTTTATGTGGTCAATAAACATCTTAATGGGTCACGTTCGGCGGAATGGAAATTGGTCCTGTATAAACGGCTATGATAAAAGGGGCACAAGAGTCCCTGTCACCAAATCAAGATTAAGCAGAACTGCAGTTCTCCGCAGTTTACAGACTCATTTAACTCAGTGCGTGTCCAGGAGGTCCAGAAGAGAGGAGGTGAGACAGTAAACAAAGCTCAAAGCATTGCACTTATAGAGGGGACAATGGCGGTTTCGCCATCTGTACGTTGGCTGAAGTTGCATGGGCTGCGGGGTTGGCCGCGAATGGTGCCAACAACGTTTCCCGGCCTACAATTTCAGACTTGGCAGGAGGCCGCCGGCAAACACCGGCTGTCGGTAACAAAGTACGATTCAGAGCCCAGTTGTACATTTGTGGGATAGATATTAGCTGGAACGAAGCTCAGTGTTTAAGAGCCAGTGAGCAGTGAGAAGGAACGTGCCAGTCCAAGCTCTCCAGCCTGAGCGAGATCTCCCAAGGACAGCACCGCAACAAGACGACTGGATTACCCACGGAGCAGGTTTAAGGGACCTCTGTTCCATGGTGTTCTCGTGTTGGTGAAGACAATTTATTTTCAGCGTATCTGAAACTGCCTATAAATTATGATTTTCGGCATACAGTGTTTATATTTCCTTTCCCACATATTCACATTTTTCACAATATATTCTGACATTATGTTAGTCATATCCAACATCTGATTAGGTTAATTGAAGTTTTTCCGCAGTTATAAATGTAACTCATAAGCATAACCGTTTCTGTGTCGAAATGTGTGAGGAAGTCTGCCCAGTTCTGGTCTTCAGGGTCCAGAACCCTGCACATTTGACCTTGTGACAGCCTTGAGCATTATCACACCCTTCTAATTGTTCCCGTCAAACATCCAGCTGTGTTAATGGCTTAGTCACTTCGGCTGAAGGCGCCGGTCAACCAAAGAAGTATTAATAGCCATGCCTGGGCCTACATGAGCTTGTTGGAGATCGAAAGAATGCTTGAGTAAAGCCTTCTGTGCATATACTGCATTTCCAACCTGCGCTGCAAGAGGACAGGAAGGAGAAGAAGAAAACCCTGACCTTCTCTGACAAAATTCCCCATGCACTGAGAAAATTCTCTGAACAGCATTTGGGAGAAGAACCCCAACCCATCGACAGCCCTTGCAGTGGTGTGTAGTCCCCTGGGAAGCAGGGCCAGCTATTGAAGGACAACTTGGCTCTAAATGCAGAATTTGTAAAATGTGTGTTAAATGCTCAATGCGCTTAATTCTCACATATTTGAATTACTCATCACCAAAGCTACATTGTTTGAATCACCATAGGTTCACATGAAGTGGCCACCTTCTGAAAGGTCTCCATTTTGACCTCCCTCCTGCAAAACGACCTTTTTACACGGAGGAGTCTTTGCATGTCTGTGAATTTGGGTCAAGTGCTGTAATTGTGTGCTTTTACCGTCATCGGACTGCCATAAATTAGTTTATTCTTGCTGCCTTTTCTCCTAAAGCCGCTGCTCCCAAATTATATATTTGCCACGAAGTCACACCTGGTTTACCGTGCCTGTGACGTCCAGAATCTCCTTTATATGTCGGGTGAATATGAAACAGATCATATCTGCGGGATTCTTCTGAAGGGCAGCGTTATCTTCGGGACACTCTGCTCTCGCTTCCACTCAGACTGGCATGCGGCTCGGGTTCGTGTGCTGAAAGGTAAGGAGGAAGACAGCTCAGAAGCGAAGCGCATGCACCTGTGACCCCAAGGTGGCTGGTTTGTGCCCTAAACGTTTCTCTTGCTGCTTTCAGAAAAGAACTCTGGATGCAATTTTTTGCCACAGAAACTGCGGGTTGAGTGTTTTTCAAAGGCAAATTGCACTAAAGAAAAATATCTTGAGGTCCCAGTGGAGTGAAATGTAAATGTGTGCATTCTGAAATTCACTTCAAATAGGTTTGTCTACTGATACATGTAAAATGTTTGAGTGGAACATTGTAAAAGAAATAGTGTGGAACCAGACAAATTCCAGGAATTTCTGTATACAATTAACTTTTACTGTCAATAAGTTTAAAGTAGACTTTTAATTTTAATTTTGTTTCATATTTCTTTAAATTTTAATCCATATTCCCTTATATAATCTATGAAAAAAGTGAAGGACATTATTCTTATCTGCATTATTGGCGGTGGAGCAGTGGCAATGGGTTAAACTGGTTGTGATCTTACGTGCATTTTAAATAGCATGTGTTAATCTCACAGAAGACTTCCGGAATTTTCTATGTACATATCTCAGTCCAGAAGAGTGCGATCCTAGCAACAGCAAAACTACTGTGCCGCACCCTAGGTTGGAGACCCAGGGCTGTGGTAAGATTCCACCCACAGAGGAAAATGGGGTGAGGTAGGAAATCTATGCAGACAAATATAATAATAAGCATAAATATAATATGGATAGGTAGAATATAATATTTAGAATGGAACAGATATATTTGCATTATAGTTATACATGAAAAAAACATCAGCAAAATAGATAAAGGTAGATGTGTATGCATATAATGATGTGATCCAACTAGCTCGTGCAGCTGCGTGCTGCTGTGTTGCCCCCCTATCGTGTTCTGGTTGCCTGACAACAGACTGGCACCCGCTCCGAACCATCCCACACATCTACATGACTTTGCGGTCTCCAAGGTTTCCAGCGGAACGGATTGTGATTGCGCCCAACGACAAGTGCTCATCCTCACACTGAATCGGGCATCTTGAAAGGCCTGACAGCTGCGTCGTTGCCTGTACTTCAGCCTTGTTACGTCCGCACTGCATCCCGTGTCCCTCCGCGCCCCCCATGCTACGTCTCGGCCTTCACAGCTTACACCCATTGCCTGTAAAAGTGTCACCACTTCTTGACGGGCTCGCACTGGATTCCACGAGGCCAACGGGACACGCGTGGCAGGAAGCGTGTAATGGATGGTGTTTCCCTCGCTCGAGCGGGCGGTCCGGGCCTCTTGGGCGATGGCGCCAGCTATCTTTCCATGTTTGCTGCAATGTTAGCATGGCGCTAGCCCATTTGGCTGCAAGCTGAGTGCGTGACCCTCCGTTGTAAATCCCACGATCCTATTTGACTGGAGCGGGAGCCGAACACCTTAGCTGATCCGCAGCGAAGGTTCCTCTGGGCGAATCACGCAACTGCACAGTAACCCATACAGCAAGGACGACAGTCAAAACATCAGATGTGAAAGTACGGACGGGCAACAGAGGGAATGCTTATCAGCTTGAGCAAAGTAGATTTTGTTTTTGCCCGATAAGCGCAACATACATGGCTACGGGCCGGAAACATTTTCGATAATCGGCGTGTGATTGTCAGTTAAGGGGGCAGTTGTGTCAAAGTGAGCAGCGGAGATGCGTGATCTCTGTCTTAAGGGACAACGTGTCATAGGAGACTTTGACAAGAGCTGCCACTGTGCGCCAACTGAGCCAAAACACAGGCTGAAGCATCTAATGTAGGGATTGGAAGATATTTATCTGCGTAATTTGCTCTGCGTTTCGTGACGTTACAGTGGGTTCGGCAGCCCCTGTGTTCTGCAGCAAGAAGTCAGAAGAACATCTTGGCTACATCAAGAAGGTGTAGGCAGACTAGTATCAGTGCAAACCAACCATTTGATGTCTTGTATGTCAGAGAGCACGTGGATGCCTGCCCTCAGATGTAATGAATGGCTGACAACCTGAATAAATACGCCATCCTCTGCAAATAAAGTTCCAGCTCACTTCTTCCTCACCACCACCACCACCACAGTGCCATTAACATGTATGGTCCCAAAACTTGAATTTTCTTTTTTTATGGGTGTACTAGTGTATCACTTTCCATTTGGACTTTACGGGGATGGAAAATTGCATTTTTTGAAGGCGAGTGCCAACTGGATGAGCAGTGAGAGGCTTTTTAGTGCTAATCTAAGGGATGTGGGATGTTCCAGGCTGATGAGAAAGGATTAATAATGTTAAGGATGACCTTTGGGCTTGGGAGAGGAAGTGATTTAACAAGCTCACTTAGAAGTGGAAAGAGGACTTTTTATAGAAAGTGGAAACAATGCCCCCCCACTTTCAAATGAGGTTTTTATTCCAGTACTGGGTGCACAGTGCTTTCTTTGAGGCACCAGGTGGCATAGCCCTGCAGTTAAGAGGCCCAGGTTTGAATCCCCACTCCTTCTGTAATACCCATGACCAAGGTAATTACCCTATTTTGACATAGTAAAAATTACCCACTCGTGTCAAGACAATGCATAATAGGTTCCTTGGTGCACAGGCCTAAGACCTGACAGCAAAGCACAGAATAAAAGAATTACTAATAATGATATTTATGTTTTGAGTATTGCTAGTTTTAGATTCTCGGACTCTCAGTTTTTAAGTTGTTTGGCTTTGTGGCATACATGGCTACAAAGTATACCACGTAGTAAAATGTGCCCTGATTCAGCAGGAGACCGCGTGTTGTTCCATTCCACGAGTAAATAAACAACCAAACAACCAAAGATCGAGAAGACAACAAAAAAACAACAAACAGATAAATAAGTAAGTAAATGATAAACTTGTCATGAACTGAAATAAAACTTTTGAGGTTGGCACTGACACTCCCAGTTTAACACTGCATTCTTCCTGTGTTGTCATGTTATGTTGTTGTAATCTTTTGTGTATCAGTTGCTTTGGGGATGATGTTTCATAGGTTTCCATTAAGATGTACACATTTTGCATGCTTCACACCTTTTGTGCAGCTGGCAAGTGCACTACAGCTCTTCAGGTAGAGAATATTGTTTCCTGTTGGGGTTGTGGATGTGTGACCTCCTGCAGCGACCTCTTGCAACCTCCTCTCCACAGGCTGCTCCTGTAATTTCATTTATAAAGCAATGGTTTATGAGTAATAAACCCTAGAAAACAGCTAAATTACCCTGACCCCGAGGCCCCAGACATGTAACAGGGTGACCCCCCGGGGCTCCAACTGCTTTGGACAGTTTGGTGGCTTTTAATCAGTTAGCAGCAGTGTGTGGATGCTGAGCGCCTCTTCAACGGCTCTCCAAGAAAGGCTTCAGTGTTTGTTTGGACTCAGCTCTACAACAGGCTCATCGATCTGCATTCATGCTTTTGCATCCTCTGCTATTTGTCCCTCACAGTGGCTAAACTGCTATAAATACTTCTATAAAGTGATTCTGCATAATTGTTCCTACAAAAGGTTTGATGGAAATAGCTTTACCTCTATGTATATAGGTGAACATGCTGTGCAACATTGTGCACTATCTGGTGTTTTTACTCCAGCTGAATGGCAATAGATTAGAAAAGTGTGTACAGTAGGATCAACACAAACCTCTGCAGCCCTCAGTAATTGTGACGTTCCGTGCTCCTGTTTTTTCAGCACTTCTCCGTGTCTCCGCCAGCGATTTAATGGGGATTCTGAACTGTGACTGGCAGAGTCTAGAGATTTCACAGGACTGTCAGGGTGCGTTACAGCACTTGGAATAACTCCTCCTTTTCAGCTCGGCCTCACGGCGCTGGAGGAGCGGCTCATTCTGAGCCAGTATCAATTAAACACACAGCAGTGCAGGAAGCAATGCATGGCCGCACCCCTGAGCATCACAAAATCAGGTGCAGGGCCTCACGTTTTGTCTCGCTCGTGGCTTCTTGGGGATGGATGCAGCCAAACAGTGAACCACAGCATAACCTATAACAGAGCATCTCTACCTGTCCAGCAGAGCAGTAATAACCTGTACCAAGTAGACATCATGCATGTCAGCACAAGCAGCCAGCACTTACTGTAGCGTTCGCACATATCTCGTCCTGTGCGGCAGCATCCAGTGCAGAAGTATTCCGCTCTCTCTGGATCCTGCAGCCAGCAGGTCAGAATTCCCCTCAACATGCCAACATAATGCCAAATAATAGTGAGCTGGCACACCAGCACAGGATTATACAGAATCTTGCTTGACAGCTGCCAGAGAAACTCCCATCTCCGGAGATAATGCAAACATTTTGTTCTTGGGCTGGTATTGCTTAGTCCAAAGCGCAAATATTGTGTCGCAGTTGCCTACCAATACGCTGCCATCATCAAAGCAAAATTTGCAAATTTAAACTGATTCATATAACACACACAGTGCTAAGTACCAGGAGCTTGATTTATAAAGGGGATCCTGACGCCTATCTAACCCGTCCTAACCCCCCCCGCATGCTTACCAACCGCTACTCACCAGCTAACTAGCGTCCACCAACCATACTGCCAGCCATGGTGTGGCGCAGCAATGGCGCGTCATCTCATCGGGGTTATCAAGTGGGCACCTTCCTTCGTCGGCGTTTCGTCGAGTTAGGCCCACGACACCTCCAGAAGGCTCAACCGCGGCTCAGGCGTCCCGGAGCTGCTCCCCTCCATTACCGCACGCACCACTACACCACCCCGCCGCTTCTCACATTACGGACTCTTTACCTCAGCGTCCTCGTCCTCACCGCTCTTTCTACCCGCCGACTCAAAGGAAGAAGCCCCTCGCCACCTACTTTACTTCGACTACATCGCCTGCTAACAGCTAACCGCCATGACACCTATTCGCTAACAACTATACGCCAATACACTAGCCGCCATGACACCTACGCGCTAATGCTTCGCCGGCACCCACCTGCTCATCGCTTCGCCGCCCCGCTACCATCCGCGCTGGTCCTCTTATTCCAAATCCAGAGACTTCCTTGCTCCGCAGCCTGTGACAATTCCTTCACCGCCCGTTGCAACTTCCGCCCCCGAATCCCGAGTTCGCGCAGCAAATCAAGAGTCGATCGGGCTATAAACCCACGGCAACCGACTTCAATTGGCCTCACCTTTGCGTTCCAGCCACGCCCCCCTACTTCCGCCGCTAACTCGCTATATCTAAGCTTCTTCCTCTCATGAGCGTCGTCCACCGATCCTTCCCACGGAACCGTGAGTTCTATGAAGTACACCACCCGTTGGCTTGCTGACCACAGCACCATGTCTGGTCTCAAGCTTGTATTGACTATTTCCTGGGGCACCACTAATCTTCCTCCCAGGTCCACCTGCATCTCCCAATCTCTAGCCCCCCCTACTACGCCTAACTCCTTCCTACCTCTATATCTACTCCTACCCCCTTCCCTAACAAACTGTACCACTGTACCTTCAACCTGCTCTAAGCATACCTGCCTCCTCCAATCTTCAATGGTTGTCGCCAGACACTTTAGCACCTGATTATGCCGCCAAGTAAATCTGCCCAGCGCCAAGCTAATCTTGCACCCCACTAAAATGTGTTTCAGCGTCCCAACCTCTGAGCACAGAGTACAAGCGGAGTCCTCACCCCCCCACTGCTTCAGGTTCTGAGGTGATGGCAGCACATCATACACCGCTCCTAATAGGAACCTTATTTGATATGCATCCATCTTCCACAGTTCCCTCCAGCTCAGCCTCCTTCTTTCCACCCCATCCCAATTTACCCACTGTCCCTGCTTCCCCTGTGAGACCGCCCTGACACACCTGTTTCTTTCTTCCTGCCGACGCACCTGCCCTAGCACCAACCTCCTTCTCTCTATCGGGCCTGCCTTGCTCCACATAGGGTCTCCCATCCGGTACCCGAGACCTTCCCGTCCCTGCTGTACCTTCCCGACCAATTCCAGCTGCCTCAAGTCCGCTTTCGCTTCCTTTACCGCCTGCCTCGCAACCCATTTCCTACCTGTACCTATCCTAGGCACCAAGCCTCTTACAACGTCATCCTTACTACCTGACAGCTGCAACTCTAACCGCACCTTCGCACATTTATATTCCTCTGTTAAGCTTGATAGTGGCAACTGCAGGACTCCTTGCCCATACAGCGCCACATTGCTTAGACACCGAGGAACCCCCAGCCACTTTCTGATATAGGAGCTAATCAGCCTCTCCAGCTTCTCCACCTTTGTGACTGATACCTCATACATAGTCAGTGGCCACATTACCCTTGGGAATAGGCCAAACTGCAAGCACCAGAGCTTCAGTTTACCCGGCAGCCCTGAGTTCTCTATCCTCTGTAACCCATCTACAACACTGAATTTTGTTGTCTATAAGAACTTCTATCTCTAGGTTCTGTCTCTTATTGACATTATCTGAACTCACAGACCATCAGACAGACCACAGTACAAGAAGCTGAAGCTGTAACCAGTTTGGCGTTCAGCACTCGGTGCCTTCCCAGTTTGACAAATGGCAAAGCTTTAACCCAAGTAAAAAGCCCAGAAAATTGCAAACCCTCATATGCCAACAGTCAAATTCTTACTCTTTCAGCCGTCCTCTACCAAGACCCGAAAAATCTCAGCAGCGAGCAACTTGGTGTCCAAAACTTCAAAAGTTAGCATTCAACCTCCAAAGACCAGCAATTACATCCTTTTACAAATTCACACTGAGACCCAAAAAGTCTCACCACACCTTCAGCAATTAAAACCCCTAAAGTAAACTGTCTTTAAAAACCCCAGAAGCCTTAAAGGTCAAAACCTTACCCAGCAATACTGCACCCTAAATCATAAAAAATCAAAACAGCAAAAAGCTAAACAACTAAAACCCTCTAAAAAGTCAACACTCTAAATCCAAACCTACACCATCTGTACCTTCTAATCGAGTTGTTCGGATGTTTTGTTCCCTGGCAACCGCCTCTTAGGTACAGTATATTTCCATTCTTTGTTAATTCATCGTGCTTTTATTTGTGGGAGGATTTGTGTACGCCGATTCCCTCTCGCTTACGGTGGCTTTGTCTCTCTGTTGTGGCTGCACATATACGATGCTGACAAGCGCTGAATGTACCTCACGTCAGGCCCATTTCAAGCTGTCCTCTCCCACGTTCGCTCTGATGGATGCTGCCAGTATACACGTGGACTACTCGCCAAACGAAATTTGTTACTTCATCATCTTTCTTTATTGCAGTTCAGAAATATTGACAATATCATGCAGACTCTGCTATGACGCCACATAAAAAAGTGGTAACCCATTAATTTCAGCACAGTATTTACACACCTACGTTCACTTTCTCCCAGTAGCTTACACCAGATAGGCCTCACTTTGACAGATGGTTCTGGGATTCAGAATGCACAATAAATGCATAAAAAATGGAGACTTTCAATTTTCAAACAGCATTATTATTATTCAGCTGAACACTTTCTCAAGCTAATGGCTTCCACACTGCTGCTGCGTTGGTCACCTGATGCAGCAAATGGCAAAATCATGACAGCTAATAATAGTGTCAGTGAAACATTAAAATTACTTACTTTAAAACATTTTATTCCATCTTGAAATTTCTTATGGAAGAGTATAATGTGTAGCTATACGATTTCAACATTTTTTTAAAATCTGTGTTTTACTGATTTAGGTGTTACTTTTACATCATACTCGTCGCAGCATTACTTGTATAAAACTTAAATTACATTTATTCAAGAGGCTCAGCAGATGGTATTCAAGGTGATGTATGGAGCTCTCAATATACCCCAATATATTATCCAGGAGAGGACTTTTTGACTTGAATAAATTTAGATTAAATACTTGACTCAAGGTGGCACAATTAATAAACCTCTTCTATTTTCAGAGACCTGAGCTATGACAGTGGATGAAAAAAAATAAGAAAATGCACAGAAAAGTAGACACTACATGTAAAGTCACTTATTGCTGAGAGTTTTTTTATTTTTTTTCCAGCTGTAGCCCACATAGCTTAAATAAACAGGTAATGTAAAATATATATCTATCATGTACAGATAATGCAGCATTGTTGACAAGAAAGGTGGGACAGACGGCGACATTAGAGCCAGAACTGGCAAGGCGAGCGCAGCATCCCTACAATTTGGAAACTTCTGGGGCTCCAGGGACCTGCCAATAGCAACCAAGATCAGGATCTTTAACACCAATGTGAAGTCAGTCCTTCTCTATGGTGCGGAGACATGGAGGATGACCGTTCCCAACATCAAGAAAATGCAGACATTTATTAACACCTGTCTGAGATGGATCATCCCAGTTCGTCAGCCTGATACCATCAGTAACTAAGAACTCTCGCAGCGAACTAAACAAGTGCCAGTAGAGATAGAGATCCTCCGATGATGACACTGGAAATGGATAGGCCACACCCTGTGAAAACCAGGTTCTAGTACCACGAGACAAGCCCTCACATGAAGTCCCCAGGGGAAGAGGAATAGGGGCTGACAAAGAAACAACTGGCGCCATGGCCTGGAGGCTGACATCAAGAGGATGGGCTACACCTGGGGTCAGCTCAAACAACTAGCACAAGCTCATGAAGCCTGAAGAGTCCTTGTCAGCTGCCTATGCCCCGCTCAGGGAAGCAGGCATTAATAGTAGCAGTACAGGTAATGCAGCACCTAAGTCTATATAGTCAGCTGTCTGTACCATGGTACAGGCAGTATGCTGTATACTGTATATCAGCCACACTCTGTCTGCAGAGGATCTCCTACAACCCGTGGTATCAAAGCAGAGTTTAAGCCTTCTGGTGCTGTTCCGGAAAAAGATGCATTTCATTTCAATTAATATTAGTGCTACTACTCGTGGCCATTGCCCATGGTGGGATACTGAGATTGGAACATTAGCCCCTCTTGTGTGGGCAGCGCTGCTTCATAAGCATGAGAGAAGCTGACCGGCAGCAGGCCAGTTGAGGTCTGTGTCTTTGTCAGATCTTCTCCCTCAACATCATACTGTCAACAACTGCCTATGCACAGCTATGGCAGAACAATGGAATGTGGTTCTCAACCTAATCCTGCTCACAGGCCTTCGTTGCCTTGTGGCATGCTTAATTTTATGTTATTTTATTTTACAAAACTCTGGAGAACTTCTGGTAACAGTTGAAATTCTGCAATTCATCTTCACAACTCATTGCACTAGCAACATCCTGGAGTCTTTGGGTGATGGGCAACCTTCAGGAGAAAGTTTGAGTCTGAGATCACAACAATGCTGAAGCAAACTTTCTGGCATAGTTCAATGTGTTATGCAATATGTAATAGTTCAGAACACGATTCCACTTTTAGAAACTAATGTTCACTGTAACATGTAAAGTGTACAGTGTTATATCACTGACATACTTTCCAAATTCTGGGCTGCTGAAATGCTTTGCTCACAGATCTGGCCTTTTGTGGAGAGGTCAAAAGGGAGATTTGGAACGCAAGACATTAGGGGTCAATCCCTTGCTTCATGGCAGAAAGACACTTTTGAGGCGCTATGGAATGAAGCATTGTTCCACTGTTCTTGTTCTTTTAAAGAGGAAATGTTGAATTAAAATAAAAGAGTGGTTTAGTGGCACTGCTCCCTCAACAGTACCTGAGCTGTTCAGGTGTGGGTTTGAATCCAGTTCGGTCTCTGGAGAGTTTGAAGGTTCTCCCTGCATCTGTGTGGGTTTCCTCCTGTAGTTCATATCCCAGTGTTTCAGGCCTACTGGTCCCATTAAATTTCCCATTGTGTGTGTGTGTGGCCAGTCATTGTTAGTGTTAGTGTTTAGTTAGTGCAGGTCCATAGTCTGGTTAAATGATGAAGGTTGAGATCAGGAAGGGCATCTGGTTGTAAACTTCTTGCTGTTGGCCAGTGGCTGACCTGGGGTTCTCCTGAAGAAAATGCAGAAGAATCAAGAGAGAATTAGAATAAACCTTGTTTGCGAAATGAACATTAATTGTTTTTTTTTTATTATTTTTTTTTTTTATATTCCTCTCTGATCCATGCAATACATTGTGCTTCATGTTTAAGCACTCTTTAAAATTTAATGTAATACAAATTGCTGGCCACAAATGCAGTAACTGCTGTGGCAGATTCCCCCGATGCAGCAAAACAATCAGTGAAATCCTCAGAGAAATGGTTGAGTGCTGGAACCTGACCTGGCAGCCCGCTTAAATGAGGAATCATCTAATTCCAGTGACAAGTTAACATACTGCAACTGTTCTGCTCTGGGAAAGGGAACCAGATGTTAGGATAAACGTAAGACTTCTTACCATTGCATGTATAGGAGAAGGTGGGATGTTGCTGCAGCGGAAAACTGCAGATGAGAACAAGAGATGCATCAGGGAGCAGAAATATAAAAATGTTTTCAAGTTTTCCAGATGTGGGGCAGTAGTGGCAACCAGGTAGACAGTGTTCCTGAAAGAACAGTCTCTTCCACTTAAGATTTTGCCCCATCATTTTGTCCCTTCCCCGCACAAGGTAGCCCCTGTATTCATAGGGCAGCTCCCTCTAAACTGAAAGTTGCAGTTTCCATTGACTGTCCGTTGCAAGTCAACCCATTCGGTGTAAAAATAAACCCTTTCATTTTTTGTCATCACTCTTTCTCTGCAAAGTTCCCTTTAGGAGAGCTTGCTTTGAAAGACGGCACTTCCTATTTAGGCCCCTCCCCATTTCCCTATGAGCTGTGTGTCATTCAAAGCAGCGACATAGCAGCTGCACTTCCCCAACACCCAGAAACCTCTTTGCTCGTGTGTCAATGCCCTTGTTTCTCTCCATGCTCCTCAGGCCCCGAACGTAGTCTTGAATCATCCTGGCGCTAAGAGCAAATTCTGTCTTTTGCATCCCTCACCTGCGCCTCCTATTGACCTCGTACTGGGGTGTAGTCGCTATTGGGCTCAAGGAGCCATTTATGCACCATGTTGTTCCTACATCTCCTTCATTCTCTGAGTCTGGAATGGAAGGAGAAATATTTTTCCTTTGAATGATTACTCCCACAAATCCCAACACCCACCCACTCTTCCAAGAGAATTAAACACTGACCTGATAAAGAGCCTTTTGCCTATTGAGTTGCCAGGGACTTCAATTAGAAAGTAGTCAGAAATTCATGATACTTCTGAAGCCAAAAATTCCTTTTTTCTCCCTCATTATAATCCTGCTTTCGTTCATAAAATATTTTGTGTATGTAAAGCAAAATTAAGTCATTCCTGGCAGATGTTTGATGAAGCAAAAAAAAGTTTAAGTACAGGATATAATAATAATAATAATAATAATAATAATAATAATAATAATAATAATAATAATAATAATAATAATAAATGGAATGAACTGTGAGAAAAAGAGCGATAAACTGCAAAATCTTAAGGAATATTTGAATTTTTCTTGTTTAAATATCTCAATTAGCAACACAATAAATTATTAGAAATGACTGATAAATGTTAAGGAGGACATTGTAAGAAATTTAAGGATTAAAAGCTGTGTCAGGCATCACATACTATATCGCCTTTTCTCAGGAAGCTTTAGTTCTTGCCTCCTCATTCATCTGTCAAATAAATAATACATCAAATAACAATACCAATAACAATAATAGCAGTTTTATTCCACATTTTCTAAAGCCAAAAAGTTGTGCATTCAAAAGACTAAAATGATCCATTGTTTTATTAAATCTTTAATAAAAACTGCTTGAAGGGGATTGGGACTTGTGACAAAAAATGTGTGTCTTGTGGGGGGTTCCTGCTGTGCAGTGGTTAGTACCTACAGTACTAAAAGTGGTCCAAGGAAGGAAAACTGGTGAACCACCACCAGGTGCCCAAGGCTCATTGATGTCTGTCTGGGCCAACCTCACAGAAGAGCTACTATAGAACATATTGCTGAATACCTTAATGCTAGCTATGATAGAAAGGTGTCAAAACACACAGTGCATTGCAGATTTGCTGCATATGGGGTTGTGTGGCTGCAGAACAGTCAGAGTAACCATGGTGACCCTGTCCACTGCTGAACAGGCCTACAATGGGCACGTGAGCATCAGAACTGGACCATGGAGCAATGGAAGATGGTGGCCTGGTCTGACAAATCACGTTTTTTTTAGATCATGTGGACAGCCGAGTGCGTGTGCATTGTTTACCTGGGGAAGAGATTGCAGCAGGATGCATTATGGGATGAAGGCAGTGTGATGCTCTGGGCAATATTCTGCTGAGAAACATTGGGTCCTGGCATTCATGCAGATGTTACTTTGTCTTGTACCACCCACCAAAGCATTGTAGCAGACCACATACCTGTACACCCCTTTATGGCAATGGTATTCCCTGATGGCAGTGGCCCTTTGTTCAGGAATGGTTTGAGGACAGTGACAAAGAGTTGAAGGTGTTATCCAGGCCTCCAAATTCCCCAGATCTCAGTCCGATGAAGCATCTGTGGGATGTGCTGGACAAACAAGTCCAATCCATGGAGGCCCCCCTTGCAACTTAGAGGACTTAAAAGATCTGCTGCTATCATCTTGGTGCCAGATACTACAGGACACCTTCAGAAGTCTTGTGGAGTCCATGCATCGATGGGTCAGCGCTGTTTTTTTTACATGAGGGGGACCTACGCAATATTAGGCAGGAGGTTTTAATGTTGTGGTTTTGGCTGTGTTGTTGGTGTATTTATTCATTCTCCCCCACTGTGTGTGTGTGTGTGTGTGTGTGTGTGTGTGTGTGTGTGTGTGTGTGTGTGTGTGTACTCTGTAAATCTGTATTTATTTACATTGCGTATGTACAAAGTTTAGATCTATCATCTATCTATCTATCTATCTATCTATCTATCTATCTATCTATCTATCTATCTATCTATCTATCTGTTGATCCAACTGAGCTTTATTTTGTTTTTGTTCTATTCTATCTCACCTTTGCCACTAGACTTTACCACTGCCTTCTGCTCAATAAGCAATGTCTGCCTTAATAACATGCACATCCCTGTATAGCAGAGGTGGCATCTGGCCTACAGAGGCTTGGCAACTGTCTCACCTTGATGACCCTGTTGCTGTCAGCTCTGTTCAGTGTCAAACCTCAAAATTTTGTGGGAGGAGGGCATCTATAGGCTCGCTCACATATACTGATACGATACGGCGAGATGAAGAGTCCTGACATGAATTCTGCGGTGAGCGGAGGCCTCTCAGTGGCTGGCGGGGAGTGTACATTAATCCCACGGACTGACATTATCGCCATACCGACTGGCCGCAGCAAGACAGCAGCTTAACAAGGCGACACGGGTGGTGTGGCTCTTACCCACGACTGCTTCCGCTGTGACTTCCCCTATGTGGGGGGAAGGGGGACACAGAGGTTTCCCAGATGACACCGATGCATGAAAAACAGTAACATTTGTGTTCCTTGACACGAATGAACAAGTCAATGGCAAATGTGTCTCAGCGAGGTGTATTAGTAACCCCTCTACCTCTCCTGTACCTTAGACCCTGTGACGTTCGCTGGGGGCTTCGGGACTGATATGTGGGTAGGAAGCATCAGAATGACAGAAATACAAATACTAATAATCGGCCCAAAATTCATTCAAAACAACAAGAGCTTCACAATGCTATGCTTGAGCACCGAGCTTCTTACAATCGTTTATCCATTTTTACAGTACGGTAATTTTAACCGCATTAGTTCTCTTTAAAGATCTTGGTCGAGGGTATTACGGCAGCAAATTAGAGTCGGGTCCCTTTGATTCCAAAATGATAGCTAAACTGCTAAATGGCAATGATCACGACGATCAAAATCATTAATGATAATAATAATAATAATAAGGGTCTTTCAGCCTCACAAATCGTATTATTTGAAGATATTACAGCGTGCATTGTGTGTGTGCGTGCACGCGCGTGTGTGAGAGCGGCGCAGCGAGCGTGCAGTTGTTGAGGCTGTCGGGCAGGGAAAGAGCAGCCCTCACGCCGAATGGATAATTGGCGTGGGTTCTGCGGCCCAAAAGCCCGGCTGTTACAGAGAGCCCAGCTGTCGGGCTGCCGGAGACGCCGAAAGGGGGGCTCGGCCCGCCGTCGGGGCCAGACGTGGCCGTACCGTCTCGTTGAACCTGAAGCGGCAGCCGGGCCGGCAGAAATAATTGAACCGGCTCGTAAGGAGCGGACACGGCTGCGCCGGCCTTTCTCCACATTTCCCAATTATTCCAGGCAGACTTGCACGGTGATCTCCAATTACCGGTGTGGAGGCCCGTGCCGGGCCGAGGAGGTGTCACTTTTGCACCGTGGCCGCAAAGCTCTGCTGAGCGTCACTGATAAGCAGGAGAACATCCTGACAAGCCGTCCAAAGACGAGCCTCTTTCATGTGGCGCGCAGGAGATGACTTTCACATGTACGGATTAAATTGGTATTAAGGGAAATTTCCAATTTTCTTCCCGATGTCTGTACTCACAGTCCAGTAATGAAATATAATGGACTATAATGGAATATATTCTTAATTGGTGACTTAATGCACCCATTTCTGCATTCAGACTATCATTAGATCTAAATCAGATTTCACCCAGTGTTCAGGAAGCGAATCGCTTATGTACTGTATTTATGTGAATGTAATTGTTACGAAAGTCGATAAAATCGCAGCAGCATCCAGGCCTCGCACTTAAAGTGTTCGCGCGAAAGGACTCACGAACAAGTTATGTTGTTCTTTGACAGAGTGCCTGAGCATTCCAAATGGCACCAAATTTATTTTGGGGCCATTGTGCTCCTGGATATTAGGTGGCATAGATATAGCAATGGTCTGCCAGAATCCATCAGAACAATGTGTGGCACTTTCTTACGCAGACAGAAACTGCTGTATGCATTTATTTATTTAAGTGGTGTTGTTCTCCAAATCCACTTACAATGCTATTCTTGCACTAAGCTACTTACTGCCATTTACCTTTTTACCATGTCCAGTCAGGGGAAGTGCAGATGAAGGAATAAAGGGGTGGGAATTAGAACCTGTGTCTTACGTCATGAGGCAAGGGCTCTAACCACTACGCCACCTGCTGACTTCAACAGGTTTCCATTATAGACATCTCTGCCTCTGGTCCTTTAACAACCACGTGTACTGCTTTTATTTCTAAGCAAAATCTTTTTTTTTTTCTTTTTTTTTGACAAAACTGTCTTCACAAACTAATCTGACATCTCAAGTCATGGTAAACAAAAAATAGTGCCATTTTTTTTCTTTTATTAAAGCAAATCTGCATTGACTAAAGAACACCAAAAAGGTAAAAAAAGATGAAAAAAGAAAATCATTTTCTTTTGGATCTACTTAATAGATTAAGCTCCATATTGCCCAGGCATGCAAAAGCAGGGCCTTAAAGCACATGAAATAGTTTATTGTACACGAGCGATCGCTTAACAAATTTGTCAATCAAAAATGACTGAGCGACAGCCTCATTCATACGCATTTATATAAAATACCACCTTCAGAGCACAGCTTCAGCTCTGGGAAAATGGGGAAGACATGTAAACAGTTTTCACGCCCATTTAACAGCAGTTTTCCATCTGGTGAGGACAGGCAAAAACACTCGCTGCCATGAAACTATTATGAAATAAAAATGTTATTATTGCATTTTTAGCCAAAAAAGACCGAGTTTGCTATGAAATCAGTGAGAAAACCCAAAGCTCCTGGAAGCCACGGAGGGTCAGAACAACCTGAGATTTGTGTGTGGTATGTTACTGTAGTGTGTTTTGTTTTTACCTTAAGTCAAATTCAGCCACCCTAACACTGATGGGAATGTGAATCTACCAAATATGACTAAAAAAATATGAAACCAGGCAGCAACTGTGCACCAAAAGCTATCACATCTTTCTAACCACAGTTTCAGTACCTTTTATTAAGAGGGCTGGGTTGTCCAGGCCAACCTTCTTCCAGGTGGTTAGCCTGGCTGCTGGCTTCTTCTTCTTGGTGGGTCTCTTGGCTTGTGGTGCTGGCTGGCCTTCGTCCTCATTGTTGTTGTTGTTTTCGTCCTGCCCATTTCACTGTTGTTGGCTTGAAAATTTCTATAAATGGGTTAAATTTCTCACTGGATTATTGTATAATGTTATAGAAACCTGTGGCAACATCCAATGCACTACTGAGTACTATTACAGTATCTTACATTATAATGCTTTATTTGTTTAAAAAAAAAAACCCAAAGTATGGCTTACTAGACACATCAGCCGTATGTCTAAAAATGGACTTACCGTCACTTGTGGAAGTCTGTGAATGGGGCATATGATCAAATATGGTCTCACCATTCTTCATGCCAAAAATGTACTAATTTCTAGAAATCCTACGCAAACAACACCTACCTCAACATTTAGCACAACTATTCAACCATATAATGTGTGACTTTCATCAGCTTACCATTGCTAGTTTCGATGTTAAGACCGTAGGGGCGGGAGTAGGTAGGTGCACGCAGCCATACTTTGCGCATTCCGGAAGAACACCGAAGTTCGAAATGCTGCGGGCCTCTCCTGATTTGTCAGATGCCACGACGTCACTCTCTGTGACGTAGCCTGATCTTCGCCGATTGGCTGGGAGAAATCCACGTGGTTCTACGACTTTACGGAGAGGCGTGGGGAGGGCATTTTGGATGTCCGTTGAAGTTACCAAATGTGGGTATTTGCCCGAAAAAGCTTGCGATCAGCTCTATTTTGCAAAAACAATAATTTTACAAGCAATAACCAAAATAAATCGTTTTTATCAACTTTCCTCGTACCAATGACTTAACGTAATGAACCCCTTTTCTTGTGTGCAGTTGAATTTCTCCATCATGAACCAATAAACTAATATTTGGTTTAATGGTACAACAGCAGATGCCTACAGATCTTACTAGGAGGAAGTATGAGAGCTACAGTTCTCCCTAAAGTCATGGAAAGATTTGTTACTGGTGGTGAGTTTGGTCCATCTGAGCATCGTGTTCAGGGTTTGTAGGTGTCAAGCGCTGCAGATTTATTTATTTGCTTCTTTACTTATTGAATTTTGCTCGCAGCAAACCAGGAAACATTACTTGTGTTTTTGAGCAGCAGCACTTCTGTGTGTCTTTGTTTTGGCCACTTTGTCCATTATGTCCTCTCTCCATTATGAGCCAATTCAAATGAAATACAGAACGCAATATAAATGTATGTACAAGTTTTTTGCGGGTATTAAAGTTGTGCAAAAACTCATCATTTTAAGGTTTTTTTCATTTGTACAATGCTTAGTGGAACTCATTAACTCCCAAGTCCTTGTTATTATTCCCATTCCAAAGACAGCAATATGTAAGGGCCGAATTATGGCAATATATAAATGAAAATTGGAATTTCCATCATTCGCTTGTGCAGGGAAAACGCATTTCAACGTTTCCAGAAAGTAATTTAGTAAACTATGCAATTTCTCACAGCAAACAGCTATGGACAGATGCATTTATTTGATTGTTTTTCCTCTGTGGTTAAGATGTTTTCAAGGGAACACTGAGAAAAGTCCAGAAAACAGTCCTTGCATTCCCATTCACTTTTCCATATTTTTATTTGTTTTTCATATATGTATCTTTTGTATTTTGAATAAACATGATGAAATACTGCACAGTAACACAATGCTAGTCAAGTCACGAAAATGAGGTGTGGAACCAGCACTCTGACCTTCAGCATCGTCTGCTTTTCTGTACTGCCTGTCTACCTGCACTCGGGGCTGCAGGTGTGGATGGAGCTCATATTTCTAAATAAATCTTACACTCCTTGCAACTGAGAGAAAAACGCCCTGTAAGGAAAACAGTGCATTCTTTCTAGCCTGTTGATTTATCTAACAGATACACACGGTTCGAAGAAAAGGGAAAACTTAAATTCACAGAAGTATGGACGAAACCCTTACAGTTAATTGCCCACAATACATTTACTGTACAATAAAGTTCTAACCAAACTGATCGAATGTTTCTTTTATTCACACACGCTGAACCATACAGCATTGCTCCTGTGTGACCTGTCTTCTGTTGAAGTTCTCAACGGCAGAAGCGATTTCTGGAGCTCATTTCATAATTTTAAAATTCAGAGAGGCGCCACAGAGGCATCTCTTGAATAAAATGAAGAGATGCCTCCCCAAAAGAACAGCGCCGCTCCCATGTGCAGCGTATTCAGGTCTAGAAAGTCAGCAGCGTCGAACGTAAGAAGGTGGTGGGTGGTGCTGCGCCAGAACCTCCCAGCAGAGGTAAAGCATCTCCATGTCATGCATTATTTAACTGAGTCAAAATGCATATTCAAATCATCCATTTAACAGGAGACACTAGATACCACCACACTGATGTACTGGGCTTGGTGTAAAAGCTGGCTTTTGAACATCAAATTCAAATCTTTCAAGTCTTCTTAGGCCCACTATAACATTTTTTGTTCATGTACTCTATTACTGAGTTTTAGCCATGAGGGTAAAACTGTAATAAAAAATACAGGGAGTAGCAGGCTGTGTAGCTACCGCCTCTGGATTCAATACCCTTGGAGAAGAGCATCAGCTAAATAAATAAATATACATATAACAAAAACAGTGCTGCGATTTCCTCTTGGGCATCACTCGATATAGGGAAAAACTAATGAAAACTTTCTGGTAGGAAATTTTTTAAAAGCATGAAATAAAAATTAAGTCCCACGTACAGGCAATGGAAATTATAGTAAAAAATGGTCCTGTCAAACAAATCAAACAAGCTTTTCCGCTCTGGTTTTGTATCAAACAATGAATGAAGGCCTTTAAGTGGGAGTGGGTGTGGGTACTACCTACCACCGGAAAAAGAAGACTGCTCTCTGTGCTCCAGCTCATTCTCCTCCAGAATATCCACTTTCTCATGCATAGCAGCTCTTGTTTTTGTCTCCGCGAGCGAAAAATAGCTTTGGTTGAAAGACATGAGCAAAAAAATGTTGCACTTTTACAAAGTCAGAGTTGAGCGTTTCTGTGGACAAAAGTGTCTGTTCAATGAGCAAATATAAAACTAAATCATTCATGTGCTGTACTGCTGACTGCGAGCTAGGAACCTTCCTGCTCTCGGATGCTACCAATTCACCTGTGTACAAAACGTGACTTAAAATTGAACCCATTTGCAGTTCAGCCACACTTTCCAAGCATTCGGCCCGCAGGCTTCAAATGTGAGTCTTCAACCTAGCGAGCTTCTCCCACGTATTTAATGCGGTCCTGGTTGTGCTCAAGCAAGAGCAAATGAAGGGAACCTTAAGTGTGTGCATGGGTCCCTCCCCAACCACTTGTCAATTGATATCTTCCTCGAAACTGATCACGATTTTGAGTGGAAATGCTCATGGCACATTAGCCCGGGTGCTAAGTATGCAGTCTTGGAGGCCTCTGTCCCTAATGGAGCGCGGGTCTTCCACACCGAAAAGCAATTTAACTGACATAACCGGAAGTGAAAGAACGGTAAACAAATGCGCTTGCATGGCAGAATGAGAAGGAGAGATACTTATTACATATTTCCCACACAGACTCCATAATCCTGCACCATTTAGTCACAAATGCGCCCGTGTGCACTAAGACTTATTTCTTACGTGTATTTTTCTTTTGCTTTTTCCCCCATGGGCAGAGCATTTAAAAATGAATGACTGGATGCATTAATGCGCTGTTTCATGAGTGAGACTGTAGTTTCCACACTTCGTTCAGGTTTCCTGGCAACACGTCTTCTTCCCAGGGACGTCTGCAGGACCCTTATGGACAGATTAGTCAGAAGCATCGACTTGTCTGTTTAACTAATTGGCCTGTGGATGAAATCCAATGTTTGGTGATTCGGGGTATAAAACTCGCAGTTGTTCTCTTTTTAAAAGGACGTCCGGGCAGCCTTCAAAGACCACGCGCACTCAGGGCTGCTGTAACAGTGTGAACATTTCGAACAGTTCCTCCTGTTGCAGAATGAGAAAACCGTGAGTACGCGGAGAAGGGCATCAGCATGTGGGGTTGCGTTACTTTCACATCTGCTCACCATTGTTACCCAGGTCCTCTTCATTTATTGTTTCAGCCTTCTTTATGGGAAAAAAAAAACTCTTTTATACATATTTTGTCGGGGAGTTTCCATATTCCATTGAATAATAACTGACCCGTTTTCACCAAAGCATTTTTTCACATAACAAGCTGGCCCATTATTATTATTATTATTATTATTATTATTATTATTATTATTATTATTATTATTATTATTATTATTTACTTGATGGATTTACCCAGAGGTGAATTGAATGGGGTTTGAACCATCATATTTAATGCTACAATGCAATAGTCCTTTGTTGTTTCTGCCCCCCCAAAAAAAGAAAGGTGAAACATAGCACAGCCTAGTTTTGCACATTTATGAGATTAAAGGAATGTCTGGCAGCAGTTGGATTCAAACCCACGTATTGTGGAGGGACTGGAGCCTAAATCCAGCCCCTGAGACCACTCGCTGCCTACATGAACAGAATTGCGTCCTGGTGTAATTGATATTTATTTTTATTTATTTTTTTTTTTTTTTTTTCATTTTGATAATATTTTGTCACTTTAGGGCATATATTTAGAAAACGGTGTCTATGCTGGCTGTTATTTTCATCTGATGCCTTCATACATCCCTGCGCAGCCAAGCTTGGTTAAGTAACATGCTGATGTTTCGACTTTCTTCCTTTCATATTGTTTAATGGCCCTTTTTCTCCGCTCCCATCTCTGCTCCCCCGAACCCCCGCCCCACCGCTCGCTGCCCACCCCCTCATCTTTGATGACTTCAGCTTAACTTAGCTGAATGTGATGGAGACAGAGCGTTGTCAAGATAACAGCCGAGGTCAGGTCACCTCTTTGAGCAGGAGCTGTCGCGGGAGGGCTCTGACAGTGGGGGTGGAGGTGACCAGGGGCTCAGATGGAGCGGAAGACGGAAAGGGCTTTGATCCAACGCCTCCTGCAATCAGCGGCGGATGCTTAGCCGTCGAAAGCGACTCCTCTGCGGCTGCATCGTGCATTTAATCCATGACTGTGTTTTCCTGCAGAACAACTGGAGCTTTTTTATTTGTCCCCATTCTGGCACTCCATTTGCAGGAACACATACCCAGGTGACATTTTTGGATGCAGCGCGTTTTGTAATGTTTCCCGAAGAAAGCTAGGCCAAAAAACCAAGGAACCCTAAGGATCTGCCATTAGGGAATTATTGGGCGGAGATCTTAAAAACTGTCCTTCAGAAACTATTAGTCTGTCCTAGATTCAACATCTATGGGACTCTAATGGGAAGACTCTTGAAGGCAGCATGTACCTGGTTGACTGGAAAAAGTAGAAATTGCAGTTGGCAGAAGGGCCAGAGAGAGAAGATATTTCTTTTCCAAGGATGATCCCTGAGAGAAAATTATTCTTTGGGTTTGAATATGAATTCTGGGATTGTAAGGCAAACGCTGCACATTTTCACTCCAAGCTAACTGAGTGATCGGTATTCCTGAGAAATAGCAGCAATAACAAGTAAATCAAAAGGAATTTATTCTCAATTTAATTTATTCTAAAGAAGGATGCAGGAATAAAACGTTTACTTTTTACTGAGTGAAGCTGAAAGCAGTGAATAAGAGGAAGCTGTCAGTTTTGTCTTAGAGATGTCTAGGCAATTTCTGTGTTTAGAACACTAAACTGAATTTTTAAATGAGCCCAGATATGAAATGGTCCTCCCGCAGCAGCTAAGGATGGACAGAAATCCCCTCATGGTGGGACAGTGCAGTGTTGAAAACAGGAGGGGTCATCAGGGGAGGGTGTCTTGGTGACACAAAATAGTGAATTTTTCACTGAGAGGTAGCAGTCGGTTGTAGTATAGAGAGCCACATCCATCCATACATACATCCATTCTCATCAACCACTTCATCCTTAGCAGGGTGGCGGTGGTCAGAGCCGATGGTGGACAGCAAAATATTTCTTAGCGCCCATGGACGCTTACCTGTGGCTAAATTCATAAAAAGGAGGGTCAAGCTATGGAAGGGACACAAATCCCGAGCAAACAAACAGAGAAGAACAAGGGCGTGAGACCCTGTCAGTGACACCAGGCCTTTGCAATTGTTTCTGACATTTAGTCACTACAAATAATATTTTTTTAAACACACTTCCAGTCTTTTCTCTGCCACAATCTATAAAAATGAAGGAGAGTAATTGCAGCAAATACCTGTCGCCGGCAAAATCTCACTCGTAAAAAATCTCTGAGGCATGGAGTCCTATAGATGGAGGTGGGTAAAACTGCTGGGTGGAGCATTTATCCCAGAAGAGCACCAGTAAACAAGGCCAGTAAAACAATTTAAGAGTGCAGTGAAACATGCAGCTGGTGGGCCACGGCTCCACACCATACTTCTGAAATACGTTTTACAGTCCACTCTCAACGTGCAGTATAAGATGCCACAAGTGTGTTTAGGCTGGAAATGAGATGTTTGATTCAGAAAAAGAGTGGGAGGAAAATGCGATTTGGCTGCAACAAACCACCGATTGTTTTTTTGATAAAAAAAAACGACAGTTTCGAGGCGTTAACTAAATAAAAACAGCCCCTGCACCTCTTTTTTAACAGAAGTCATTCACATTCTCAGTATTTCTACATCATGGCAACAGCATCCGTAAATTCCTGAACACGGTAACTGATAGGTCACAAAGACATCCTAATTTTAAGGACAAGAAAGTTAAGGTGTAAAGGCCATACAGGGTGCCCGAAAGTCCTTCCAAAACAGCTGGCACTGCATTTTTCCCAATTTTCCCAGCCCTTTTAAGCCCTCTTGCTTTTAATTTCCTGTGGATCAAGAGGGGAATAAGGTGCTCCTCACCCTTGCAAGCTGGCAGGGTGCTGTCACCAGCCAATCCTATTACCTCCCCCCGCTGGATTTCCTATCAGTCAGACAGTCTGTCAGTCACCCCTCGCCGGACACGGGTCTTTGTCGAGGCTTTGAGAGCGGTGAGCGGCACGAGGGCTGGTGGAGCTTTCGGTCTGTCAGTCTTGTGGCTCACCAGTGCCTGTGACAGCCATGCTTTTGCAGTGATGGCTCTGTCTCTGGGATCAAAAGGGACCACAGTGACCAGAAGCTGCAGCTGCTCTGTGTGTCTGGCTTTCCCTGTTTGTCTAATCTCTTCTGGAGACTCGTGTTCACCTCCTACACAATGCATACATCAACAACACGGCGTACTCAGAGCTTTTTCACTGACTTTCAAGGTGTATCACATATTCCCAGCCATCTTGAAGGAGGAGAACCCATATGAAACATTTTACCAGCAAGATCTGCACACTGAACACACTGAATATTCTGTTCCACAAATGTTATGTTATAGTCGCACTGTTTGTGCTTCCTTCACATTGCAGTAAGGATCAAAAACATTTCCAAAAGTTGAGGATTGCAGTTACCTGAAAATATTGTAGTTCACCATCTGTAAATGTCAAGGTGATCAATGCAGTCAGGGAGCATTTGTGCAGTAAATTTGGTTACTTCTCCACTGAGTGATGTCTTAGTTTGATGGCAACCCTGCAACAAATGGGTAAGAAGTGCCCAGCTGTACCACAGAAGCAGCCTCAGCCCACACATTTAGTCACTGTACGTCCTGCTAACAATTTAGCTGCATATTCATGAAGCAGAGATGTGGAAGCTCGGGGTGTTGTCAACAGCCTTACGTGCAGTCCACTCACTGTAAAAATGCCCAATCCAAAGGGTTCACACCTTTACCTGCAGCTGCGCTGTTGGAGGAATCCCTTCAAAGAACACAGTGATCCAGCGTGTTTGTTCATAAGATATATATATATATATATATATATATATATATAAAGATTAAGATTAGCTATACAGCATCTGCCCACAAGATAAAATGATACAGAAGACTGATGGGGATCATAACAGAAGCCGAAATGTTATTACATAATTATCCGCCCCTTCTCAGTGTGTTTTTCATGCTTCCAGAGGAGCTCATAACAACACTGGAAACATATTGATATGACGCATTTCCCATTCACTGTTTACCCCTAAAGCCATTGAGTGGCAATATTATTCTTTCATTTGTTCAAGAGAGTACTTTGCCATCTGGAAATATTGTCATATGTGAGCGTCTAGTAGGAAATGGCCGCTGTCTTGGTGGTCAGTGTAATGTAAGCTCTGTCCAAACTCATTACAGGAAACAAGTCAAAGACTTAAACCTTGATCCAACTTAATCAGGAAAGCGATGGTGAGAAGAACGGGCTGTGTGAATCAGGCCGCCACTTTTGGACTTTCTTCATTCCTTGTCAAGGCCTTTTAGTTACATTTTTCTAAAATAACGTAATGCTAACCTACAACGATCAGCCACAACATTAAAAGTTCTAACAGGTAAAGTGAATAACATTGATTATCTTGTTACAGTGTCACCTGTCAAGGGGTTGGGGGGTATATTGGGCAGCAAGTGAACCATCAGTTGTTGAAGTTGAAGCGTTGGAAGCAGGAAAAATGGCCAAGCGCAAGGATTTGAGCAACTTTGACAAGGGCTAAAAGTGTCATGGCTAGACGATTGGGTCAGAGCATCTCCAAAATGGCAGGTCTTGTGGGAGGTTCCCAGTATTCAGTGGTTAGTACCTACAGTACCAAAAGTGGTCCAAGGAAGGACAATGAGTGAACCAGCACCAGGGTCATGGGCGCCCAAGGCCTATTGATGCCTGTTTGCGCCGATCCCACAGAAGAGCTACTGTAGCCCAAGTTGCTAAAAACCTTCATGCTGGCCATGATAGAACGGTGTCAAAACACAGTGCATTGCAGCTTTGCTGCCTATGGGGCTCTGTGGCTGCAGATCAGTCAGAGTAACCATGCTGACCCTGTCTGCTACCGAAAACGCCTACAATGGACACGTGAGCAACAGAACTGGACCATGGAGCAATGGAAGAAGATAGCCTGGTCTTTCTTTTAGATCATGCAGACGGCCGGGTACGTGTGCATCGTTTACATGGGGAAGACATGGCAGCACGATGCATTATGGGAAGAATGAATGATGCTCTGGGCAATAATCTGCTGGGAAACCTTGGGTCCTGGCATTCATGTGGATTTTACTTTGACTCATACCACCTACCTAAACATTGTTGAGCGGCCATCACACAGATCATGTACGCTCATTCATAGCAACGGTATTCCCTAATGGCAGTGGCCCTGCCATACTGCAAAAATTGTTCAGGAATGGTTTGAGGAACAACAAAAAAAGTTCAAGGTGTTGTCTTGGCCTCCAAATTCCCCAGATCTCAGTCCAATCGGGCATATGTGGGATGGGCTGGAAAAACAAGATCCATGGAGGCCCCACCTCGCAACTGACAGGACTTCAAGGATCTGCTCTTAACGTCTTGGCGCCAGGTACCACAGGACTCCTTCACAGGTCTTGTGGGGTCCATGCCTTGGTGGCAAGAGGGGGACCTACACAATATTAGGCAGCTGGTGTAATGTTGTAGCTGATCAGTGTATAACTGTATTGTGTTTACAGGAAACATTTTCAGCTGAGCTGCTGAAGCTGAAGAGACTTGGAACCTGGAAGAAATAAAACTATAATAAAGCCCACTTGACATCATCCTCAATGCGATATTCTCAGGTCGTGTCTTGAGCATCGGAAATCGGAAAGTGATTGCATGCAGTTTCAGATCATGAATTCGCTGTATGTCTGCTTAGTCTCACATCTTTATACCCACCATAAGAAAGCTCAGTCTTTGTCTGTCTCTTTGTGTTTGCTTGTTCTTGCACAACTTTGTTCTTCAACTCAAAGACTTAAAATCTAGCACATAGATGCTTCCCACCCTTAGTGAGGTTTTGCATAATCAAAGGCGAAATAATACAAATAAAGATTATTACATGCAACCTGGTTATTGAACCTTTCTGAATTACCAGTGGATGCTCCGTCCAGTCCACCCCCGCAACAATAAGACTAGCATATCGATAACCACATTCACAAATACCTCTGGTGTTACTGGCCTTCTATTTGCTGATGATTATCATTTGAATTCAGTACAGCACTTTTAAAGCCCATTAGAGCTGCTTAAAAATAGCAAAAAAGTTGCACATCCATGTGCTTAAAAGCAGGTTTTTGCCAACGTGAATGTAGATTAGTTGACAAATTTACTTTGGAAGGCTTGTTGACTACAGGAAAAATGCCACATATTTTAACATTAGATATTAAGGGTTTTTTTTTTTTTTTATCCAAATGATAGGAAAATAAACTGTCAAATTAATCATTTATTGTTGCAGCGCCTGCCAGTGGCGCTGTCACAAGAAGGCTTCAGAGTCAGGAGTTGAGGAGACTGCTCTTTAATTTTATAGTTCATGCTGACCAAAGTGTCAGCACCAAACCATGATGCATGCGGCGCGGCCTGGGACGTGGAATCCCTGCAGGGTCACCCCATCACCTGTGAACACCCATCGCTCCATCTCCCAGAATCCCCTCTGGCAGCAATGTGCCCAATAACCCTGAACAACCAATCAACATCACAAATGTGCAAACACAGCTACTGTATACACAATAGACCTGCAAATAACAGTTTACCTTATTGGCAGCACCCTTACATTATTGTTACTCTATTAAGATTAAAAGCAGCAGAATGTAATGACAAAAGCCTTTTTCAATCTTTAATATTGAACTAAAGTCTATAGTTTTGTTAAATATTATATTCTCATGTCCTGATTGGATTCTGCTTTATTGGAACATGTGAGAGTGGGAGGAAAGGCAACCAGAAGTTTGGGCTGACACTCTCTTTCCCTTCCACACCAGAGAAGTACAGGTTAGAAGTACAGGCTGACCCCCGAGTCACAGTTGAACCATTTTCTTGAAAAAGAGACCAGTGTCTGTGCTCAGGGTAACCCCAGAAAGTAGAACCATTCAGGCAAAGCAAGTGTCATGCGAGGCATTGTTAATGGCCACATGATTTCTCTTTTGACAGAGCCAGGTAACCACCATTTTGCAAACTTTACAGTAGGCATTCTCGCTGTTCCCAATGTGTTCCCAGCACATTGCTGGCCTCCTCAAATGTCTTGAAAGCTGGGCTAAGCTAGGAAAAGCCATGGAATATACCAAAGAGTAGAAAGAAAACATGGCATTGATTTGCCGCCATGGAACCCAACCAAAACTAGCCCTTGGCCATGCTGAACCATGTGACCTGGCCAGAAAAGATGTTAACCTAGCAGCAAAATAGGAAACACTCAGAGCATCTGTCCAACCACAGATATGGCCATGCTCATAAACCTTGCTCCAGGTCACCATGGCCACATTACCATGTAACCTTAAGTTCTCTTGAAAAATGCTAGCACCCTAGAAGTTGCTTCAGGACTCATATGTTGCAATATTGTAGGAACATCAAGTTCAACCCTCTATACAGGGCTTCTAAACTACACAGAGAAAGAATTTATCCAAACTTCCATGCAAAGGAAGATGCTAAAGTCTCTGTCTGTCAGTGATACACTAACCCCATGCTCCAAAAGGAAACTTTTAATGAAACTTGATGGTACTTAAGCACCAGGGGAAGTGAAGTGAGTTCAAAGCTAACTTATATTTCCACCCTTCACTGGTACAGCGGTGGACAGCAAACATTCATTAAAGGCTTCTCTCTTTCTTGCAATTTTATTTTACATTTTATTAATCCATTTGAAGCTTCGGGTCATTCAGCAGAAGCAAAAGCAGCTCCTTGTTTCATCACCGTCCACATTTGCTGCTTTGCCAACCAACTCCTGGGACTTCAATGCATAGAATCTGACTCCAGTGACTGTCCAGTGCTTTCACTGCATGTACATACCTAATGCAGATAGAAGAAGATGCAGTTATTCCAAATCTCCCAAGGTTTTCTTTTAGGATCGTTTTAGAACTTTGGTAGATCAAGTGGATCCACTTTGAGTGAATTTGCCCTGACTGTGTTGGACCTGTTCTAAACAAAGAGAACCAGGACGTAGGCCAGGAGCACATGGAAATCAGTGACCTTGTTGCTGACATATCAGTCCGCATAAGCTTGGAGAAGGTTATCTTAAATCAACAAGCAACGTGCAATGGTGGACCTCTGACTGTAACTGCAGATATAATTTGGACTTCTTTACACCAGCTAAGGATGGCTGGTAAGAGGATTTTACCCAGCTCTGAGTAACAAAAATAGGTTATGGAAACGGAAGACACCTGGGAGCCACCGAGTTCCTCCATCTTAGGCCTCAGTGTGCTGTGTTCCATTCAGATAGCTGTACACTTCTAGTGTTAAGGTATGAAGGCATTTATTATGAAGCACTTTCTAATTTCAAAAAACCAGTTTCTTCTACTTTTTCATATTTAAGACATACTTGTTTGCTTTAATTGTGCCATTGGTGTCCTTTATCCATCATTTGAAATTTTTTCCTTGTGTTTTTTAAAAATACTCTCATCTAAGCATTAGTATGCCCACATGGCCAAGGCCTACAAGTACAATGATAATCGCATTCCATCTGCTCACTGCCCCACTGAGACTGGAAATTAGTTTTCTTATTCTTCTTTCGGCTTCTTCTTTCGGGTTGCCACACCGGATCAGTTGTTTCCACTTCTTCCTGTCCTCTGCATCTTTCTCCATCGCACCCACCACCTGCATGTCCTCCTTCACCACATCCTTAAATTTCCTCTTAGGCCTTCCTCTCTTCCTCTTCCCTGGCAGCTCCATCCCTAGCATCCTTCTCCAATATATCCCGAATCTCTCCTCTGCACATGTCCAAACCAATGCAGTCTCGCCTCTCTGACTTTGTCTCCAAACCGTCTAACCTGCGCTGCCCCTCTAATATACTCATTTCTAATCCTGTCCATCCTCGTCACACCCAGTGCAAAGTTTAACTCTGCCACCTCCAGCTCTGCCTCCTGTCTTTTGCTCAGTGCTACCGTCTCCAACCCGTAAAGCATAGCTGGTCTCACTACCATCTTGCAGACCTTCCCTTTCACTCTCACCGGTACCTTTCTATCACAAATCATTCCTGACATCCACCCACTCCATCCTGCCTGCACTCTCTTCTTCACCTCTCTGAGACTGGAAATTAGTAAAAAGCAAAATAAAGAAATAAATAATTCTTTTGTATATGATTTTACTAATTGTTTTCTCTGACTTTTTGTAGAATTACTGCTACTGTATGTAGACTAGGGTACAGAAACCCTTAAACATTCAGCTTTTAAAGAGGAAGGAAGCAAAATGGCTATTTTTTTGTCTTGGATATTTTGAATTTTGAGTTCACTTAGGGTTCTTTTGCTTTACAGAACATTGTTCCCTATTAACTGGAAAATAGGAGATCACAAACTGAAAATAAATTCAGGAAACACGCTAAATTATTTACGCTCACATCCTCTATGAACCACAGTCCCAATTTTTGTGCCAAAAAATTATTCTGCATTGTCTTTATGGAATGCTCATGAAAATGTATTTTTTTAACTTAAATTACAGTGCCAGTGAGTCTATGACTTTTTTATTCAATATTTTGTGCAGAAAATCAGCCAATATGTCTTTGTTGCTCAAACTTATTTATTCATTTATTTCAGATTTTTTTTTTTTTCTGCAATGCCATTTACAGTGATTTACCCATTTACACAGCTGGGTAATTTTATTTTATCAACTGAGGGTACGTACGCTGCTCAAGGGTGCTTCATCACACAGGGATTGAAACAGAAATTGAAACAGGGATAGGCAAATCCTAGCCACTACACCACCTGCTGGCCGAGCTCTTCTTGTGTTTTTTTCTCTTCTGCCAGTATCTTCCATGCAAAGATTGCCCAGGTGTAAGGGCCCCATGCTGTCTAAGTGGTGTGGATCCCAGACATTACCAGGGCATCTGCAAATGAACTGGCAGGACATGCTGTGTGTAGCAAACAAGTGCATGTGTTGTCCTGGCCCTGTGTTGGTTCTGTGTGGTTTTGTTTTTGTCCATGTGATCAGGAATGTAGACCCACACCTCTTTAAATAACCACCAATACGAAGAGGAAGAGGTGGTGTGTGGTGGCTTGTAGTTTGGTTACTTGCTGAGTTTTGTTTCTATCTCATGGTTTTGTGATTGACTTTTCCAGGCTTAAGGTAGTTAGTTGTTTTTTTTTTGTAAGCACACTGGAATAAGTAGTTGGGTTTTTGGGACATCTTCTGAACACACCTCATATATATATATATATGTATGCCCACATGGCCAAGGCCTACAAGTACAATGATATATATATATATTGCCCTTCCATATTCCCCTTTCCTTTTCCCCTAGACATTTCCCCTGAGGTCATAACAATGGGTAGCAATGATGGTGCAATATAAACACAAAGCCTGAAAGCAAGAATTAAAGAAAACAAAAAAAAATGTAACTAACCTGTTTATTTTACAGTTTTTCAGCCTGGAACACTGTATAGTGCTTTGCAACCTATAGTCTTCCTCCCTAGAGGGAGGAGTTGACATCACTGAGACAGAAGCAAGAATTTATCATTTAATTACATAGTCCATTGCACCGAACAGGTGAGACAGAGGAGACCCTCCCCGCCTTATCTAACAAGAATATGTATGCTGTGCTTTCCAAACTGCTGTAAACTACAACATTGTCATGACTTGGTTGTACGTCAGTCACACAGGAAAATCACAGAGGTCATCAGGTGGGCCCCCTTCTCTCAGATAGTGTTTTGCTGAATTTAAGGCCCACGACACCGGGAAGGTTTCAAAAGTCATCTTACATGCACCCCACTCGATTCCTGGTGACAGAGGCTCAGGCAACTCTAACCACTATTCCTACTAAAACCATTAATAAGACCCCACTTTATTCCCTATACGAGCCTACTCTGCCAACCTCAGAGGTAACCTCCTATCAAAGTCATGCAGAACAGACTCGTACTGCGAGCTTGTTTTGGAAACCTCTGAGCTAACCTCAGATCACGGTCACGCTAGACATGCCCATACGATCTTGTCTAAAACCGCTATCTAAAAACTACCCTAAAATATCATAAAACATACCGTTAAAAACCTAAAATTAATAAATAAACCATAAAACCATAAAAATCTAAAATATGCATATGAATTCCATAAGAAACAGAGTCTGGAGACTGAGAGTCAGAACCTCTGACTGGGAACATTTCAACACTGTGTTGATGTGACATTCAAGCGTTTTACGCTTCCGGTCTGGAAGATGAATTCAATAATCTGTATCGCTGAATTTGCTGTCAACAACGGACCAGAAATGGGAGCGGAAAAGCAAAAATGGGATCTGGTATTAAATCCAGCTTTTTTTTCTCCCGGTTTGAGCGTGCACGGCACGGCTTTGTCATCGTGACGGAGTGTCGTTTTGGTCCGTGTGGAAGACGGCATGGCTTCTAATAGCAGAACACGCCTTGGTCAAGCTCTCGCTGAACTGAGACAAACTGCAACATATTTCTTTTAGCGGCGGGAATATCCAGGAGCTCTTTGTTCAGTACTTTCAAAGGACCATTCACAGCATCTGTCCAAAAACCACATCTGTAGAACTTGAACCGAGAGACTTCTGGGCAGTTTCATGAGCATCAAACAAAGCAAAAGCACACCTTCGTCCCTGTCCTTTCCAGACTCGTAACAATGAGCAAAGCTTGGTTTTCAAACATTTCAAGGGCACCTTGCAACTGTGGATGATAAACACAAGAAATTGTGAGCTTTACAGAGAACTGATCCCATTCCCCATTAAGTGGGCATGAATTTTGACCCTTAGTTGGTTTCCGCTAGCATGCAGAGCCCAAATGTGTAACAGAATTTGACCAGCGCTTCAACGGCAGCAGTTATTTTGCAGGAAACCTATTTGCAGCATGTAAAACTGTAAACTAAAACTGATTATCAGGTTTAGTTTTAGGCAGTGGACCAAGAGTCAAAAATAATGCTGGGCAGGTGGAATTTCCTGGTTTGGCTGTCCCACTGTGTGACAGGCAGGACCTGTACGACACTAACCAGCCACATGAGGCTTCAAACCAGGCCAGAAGTGGTGCTGTAAGATCCGCTGATATGTTTTGTGGCACCCATGCCTGCAGAAAGGTTGCGACCATGTACTCGGTTTAATAGATGTTTGCGATACACGTGGGGATTGACAGTCTGATATGCAGAAGTTCTTCCACAGCCTGTAATGGGAGCAGGGATGAATGTGCTCATTAAAATCCCCTTATCCAAGAAATAACAGCCCCTATCGGCGGTTCCCCAACAACAGCTAAAAAACAAGGTGCTAGAGAAGCATCTGCTTTCTGAGCAGTAATAAGTTGCTTCTCCATTCGCAACCCAAGGGTGAAGACAGACCCAAAATGGACGCAACAGATGGACACACCAGGGGGAGGAAAACCAAGTTGTTCACTTGTTCCCATTCCTCACTGCTACTGCAAGTGATTAATCTACCTAGAATTGTCTGTCTATAGATAATGCTTTTTAGTTTTTACTGGAGCACCTCAGGGCGAGTACCTTAATCGGTACCACTGGCATGGGTGCGGGTCAAACCCAAATCCTTCAAGCACAGCTTTAACTGCTACACCCCCGACCAGGCCTACCGCATCGTATTGAGTCTGGCGAGCCAACGTGCCATCACACAGGTGCCAGCCCAGGGAGTCTGGAATATAGCGGAGCAGCAAGTGCGACTATGGCAACTTTCAAAAGCGCCCCACTGAGGATATAACCTGCTTTGCACTCTGAGTCCTCTGGCTGGAATGGGCTAGCGAGCAAGCAAGTTCACCGCAGTTAATATGCTTTCTAATACCGCCTGGATCCCCCTGTCTCTGCAGACAGCTTTTTGTAGAAATGGGAAAAAGAGTGGAAAAGCAGGCTTGGGTCTCTGAGGGCACGTTCAGGAGGACGAGGGTCAGTCTCTGGTGTCACAACCCAGTCCTTCCACTTTGAAATGAAGCCCTTAGAGAGCATGTAGCCCACAAGATAAATCCGGCTTCTGTGACAGTATCAAACCTCAGTGCGAAAAGGTGTCTATATTTTCAGAGAGACCACAATTTCTAGCTCACCTCCTTGAATCGTGACAGCTCAAGATCTTTGTGAAAACAACCTAAGGACCATGATGGGTGCCATCTGCGAAGAGGTTTAAGCTCTCGTGATGCTGCTTGATTTTCCGTTCATATTTTTGTTCTTTATTTTCTTTTTTAGCATCATCCAAGAACATAGTGCTTTTTACAGGAAATTCAGACAATGTAAACAAGTTGGCTTCATCTAATTTTCACACCGTTCAGAAGAGGTCTTACTGTTGTACTCTTGAGAACGATACTCTGTCTTAGCTGCTTTAGTAAAAATGCAGCTCTAAAAATAGTAAATTATTAAAAGGCATGTTTAGCTATAAATCCAAATTAAAATAAACCGGAATCCCAAAGGAATATTCAGACAGGCAAAAGAGATGGGAGTACGCAAACAGGCTTAAAGAAAAAATGAGCGCATTGTTACTGTACCTGTGTGGAGGTGTTTTGGCAAGGTTGTGACAGGTTGTGGCGTAAGGACAACAGCCACGAACAATCATGAAATTTGGGCTGTGAGCAAATAACATAACAACATCACTGCCTGACTGTACAAACAGAGAAAGTGTTAGACTGCAAGCCGTTTCTCAGGAAAATCTCTGTTCAGCAACAACATGTCAGTACAATGGGCATTCAATTGCATCTCTGACAACTTAACAAACCTCTTATTATTAAATTGGCATCAAGTTGTCTCTGACTCCTAGGGGACTGCCGGCAATGTTTTCAAGGCAGGAATGGACAGAAGTCGTTGTCATTGCCTTCTTCCAGAACTTTTTTTTTCATTAGAAGTGTGCAAATCAGAAGAGAACCTGCAAACTCCACACACACACACACACACACACCTGAGTTACACTTGAACCCTACATCAGGCAAGCAGCCCAGGAGCTGTGAGGCACCAGCTTACCCCATTGCACCACCAAATCCCTTTACTGTGGGGCTGTTGTGTAAATGTTTACTGGACAATCATGTACAGTATTTTCTTGGTTCTACTAGTACATTTCTCTGAGAATTTCTTGTTGTTTTTAGGCTTCTTTTATGTTATGAGGCTGCAGATATATCTCTTGCAATAAGCCACACAGAGCTGATAAATGGATGCAATTTTGATGTTTTAAACAAAGGGCCACTGAGTAAAATTTTGTAAATTCTACTGCTGTGCACTCTGAAAGCATCTAAAGGCAACTGCAGAATAGTTTCCATGTAACCATACTTTGCTCTCAGATGATCATTTTTCTTACTGGTTTAAGCCTGTTGTGCACAATGGTGCATGATGGCAGACAGTATTTAAAACTAATGCACTGGTTAATGTTATGTAAAAGTTAAAAAAATAGCTACAAAAAAGTGTGAATTCTATTTAACATTTATGAAAAAGAGTACCTCTGTCCTTATAGTAATAATGCATCCAAACTGAATTACTTTTACCTGAAATATTTGTGGATGCAATGTAAATATCTTATATGCACATTAAGGTCCAGTTATTTTGCACAGAATATAATCATTCCTGCAGCCATGTTCAAACCACAATGTTCGTCACATAACTTAGCTCAAACACTGTGCGCAACACAATTTTTTAACAACCTATTGTTTTCTCATTGATTTACAGCAAAAAAGTCGTGTACAGTATCTGAATCTAATTTGTCCCTGAAAATGCATTCCAGCTGATATCGAGATACTGTAGAGAAAACCCATGCAAGATAAAACATTCTAAATACAAGTTAACCAATTCGAAACACAGAATGTAGTCATTAATATACATGTTTATGATGTCTGGTGCTAGTAAATGCAGTCACACAGCATAAATGCGCGCGGACACAGCAAAACTAGCAGAAACAGCTGATAAGACACCAGGGTGGCCATGCCAACATGTGCATATTCCAGACTCCCGCTTTGGCTAAATTGTACACAGTATTCAAATTATTACAACAACAACAACTGTATTTCTGTTACAGTACATCATTGGGTATTTATTTGTAGATTTTTTTTGTTATTTTGATTTTAGATAAAAGTTTTTTCCAAAGTTTTGCAAAAGTTTCTGATTGCATAATAATGTTTAGGGATTCATTTTAAAAAGCCATTAAAGCAAAATTTTATATATAGAGAGATTTTGTATACCAACGGATCGCTGTTTACAGCTTAGTTATTGACACTAAGGACATTCACACTCCCAAGCAAGCACCAAGCTGTGGTTCAGCCAAATAGTTGTTATATGTCTTTACATTAAAAAAAGTGAAGAAACTGAACAATTTTACACTTTCTTTAATCTTCTCATATCTTTCACTGCTGTTTTTGTTTTGCCTCATTTTAGTAATCCTTTCTCTGTATGCGTGCACAAGAGACGTGGCTTTTGTCCACCATACGTTGAAAAACGAATGTCCTCCAAAAGGCTTAGACCAAGAATTTTTTTTTTGGCTTTCTTACAGCATTTTCTTTAACTGATGCTTAAACATTAAAACATGGCTTGTGTCAAGCATTAACATACTTTGCCAATTACAGTGACTATTACTGCCCACACAGGGGACATTTCAGCACGCGTGTGCTTCGACACACGCCATCCCAGCCAATGGCATTGTCACAGAGCTGTCAGAAGAAGATTGGATTTGCCACATCCCTGGCAGGCTTCCAAGTTGGAGCAGAGAAACACCAGCAGGGGAGAGAAAGCCCCAGCAAGTCCCTGTCCCCAAGCCTTGCAGCGGGTCAGTGTTGCCGCTATGCAGCCCGAGCACCCTTAGCGACCCAGCATCCCTACCTGTTCTCCAAGGAGGTCTGCTGATGAGCCACCCGGGCTGACTGTGACATCTTTGTCTCCCGCAGAAATGTCACGCAACATCCCGCTATGTTGGGGGTTGTGGTAATTGGCCCAGCCACAGTTGGTGGGGAAAAACCTACAGTGTGTGCGTGATGTCAAGTGTTTTTCTTGTGATGCCTAGCTGAGGATTAATGAAAATGTGAACCAAAGCAGCTTCATGTATTGCTACAAACCACTACTAACAGTGCACCGTCACTCTCCGAAAAAAGTAATAACACACTGGTGTCAGAGAAAGGAATTGTCGGATGTACTTTAACAAAATCATTAAGTAAATAAACTCATGACTCTGAATGAAAATGTATACAACTGTATTAAAAGGCAGTTTTTCAACAGTCATATGTACTGCAAAATGAACCTTGTGGATTCTGTTTGAATTGTTTGTTTCTTTTCAAAAGGGAGGATATAAATATGAACAAGCATGGCTTGTTCAAAATCAGAAAGTAATGTCATAAACCTTGTGGCGATTCCTGGCAGGACAAAAAATAGATGAATTTATTTTGCTTTCAGGAGGTAATAAAGTTAGTACAAGAAAATTATAAAAATAATAATAAAAAGACAATTCTGACAGGGAATTTCCTACAGGAAAATTAATACAGGAGAATGAACTGAAATCTATTATTTGTCTTCATTGTGAATTTTGCGCTAAATTAGAAAATATTTAAGTGCAAGGTTAATGCGAGCTGTCATGTTCATCCAGCTCCTCCTTTGGCAAAAATCCATTAAACATCAGACAGTTCGGAACAGTGCTGAAGTACCATGATCACAAAAACTGGTGTATTCGCAGATGTAAAGTGCTCAGACATTAACTTTGGTATAAACAAGCAAAAAATACTTTTTTATAGTCTGTGACTATATGTTTCTAGACCTCTCCTTTATACTTCAAGATTCTGAATGCATTTTTTTCCTACAAACATAAGTTCCAACTTATCAGTCCTAGTCCAGGTGTGTCTTGTTCCAGTAGCCTACTTTCCATCAGTATGTCTTGGTCCCTCAACAACTGACGCGGACCTTGTTAATCCGGGGATCATCCAAGCTGGTATGGCTTCATGTATAAGTCTCTCGCTCATTTCCAAGGCAGGCATATATATATATATGGGTTCAATCCCCATTTTTCTTTTCTTCCTACTCTGAACTTTCATCGTGTCACAAATTGAACAGAAGGTTGTTCAACCATGAGAGAGAAAAGGTTAGGGCACGCAATTTTTTAAAAGAATATGTATGCTTTTAAATGACTGTAAAAAGAATTTTTCCCCCACAAGCTTTCTTACATTTATTCCCAAAATATTATCACTTCTCTAAAGAAAATATGTAAAACCATACATTTGACACAAGTGAAGCATCTTGACCATTCTGACCTTCTCTTGCCTTTCTGATGTAATTCAAAAATACAAGTATGTCAAAAGAAAGCAAGGTCAAAACTGAAGCTCACATTGTTTTTATTCCTCTTCAGTCAAACAAAAAATTATTTAATGCAATTATATGTGTACAGTTTGAATTGTATTCATTTTTCTTATGTGTGCATTTCTTTACATTTTTGTCACACTTTTTCTCTGTGAAACTAAATGTTTTGTTTGTCACTGTCATGGTGCCCCCACACGTCTGCGTTGACCAGACCTTTTGACTATGTAAACTCTGTTGTTGAACCTGCCCTCCAATGAAACCTGTCGACCTGTCCTTTTGCATATTTTCGGGCAAGGTTACTTCAGTTTGTTATGGTCAGACTGTGTTCTTCCAGTTTATTACAGCACCCTTCCCCAGACCTGCCTGAACCTGCTTTTCTCTTTATTTCAGAATGCTGTTGCTATCTGTTCCCAAGGTACCCCCCGTGGCAACCCCGTTGATCTGTACTCTGGTAGCCCAGCTGACCAATAGAGCCATGCCTTCTGTCTGTTTCTAGGGCTGCTTCTGTTCTGTTTGAGTAACCCTTGGGTATTTAAGCCCTGTGTGTTGTGCCTGTGCTTTTCCAGATTGTCATCGTGTCTTTTTGTCACCTTGCTGCCTTGTTGTCTTGCCTGGTCACCTGGTTACCTTGCCTCCCTGCTGGTCCCATGTTTGCTTTATAAGTCCTGCCTTCTGGTGTGTGCCTTGTCATACTTGCGACCACATCGTCGAGCCTGTTTTTGATATTAGTTCAGTGAGCCATGGTTTATTACCGAGCTTGCCTCCTGAGCTGAGTTTATGATCCAGGTCCACGTGGTCCATTTGCCGGACCAGTTCTGTGTACTGGCTCCCGAGTTTGATTTCTGATCCAGTTCTGTGTATTTACCCTGGAGCCTGATTTCTGATTCAGTTCTGTTTAGTCTTGTTTTCTGGGTTGGTTCTGTCACCCTGTTGTCCTTGAGCTGTTTTGCCTGATGACTTGCACTTCCCTCTAATAAACTCCTCTAACTTCCTTGAGTCTGCAAATGGGCCCTGACTTAAAACCCTAACACCACGAGCTAACCCCGAGAACGTGACAATCGCTCTGTCTGATCATGTTTCTCCTTCATACACCAGGTCTGCAGTGTGATTTTTCTTAGGGTAGATTTCTCAAAATTGAATTCTTTGTCTTTTATAACGTAAGATATTCCACCCACACCATGGCCCTTTAAACGCAGCACCATGGCCGAGATCTGGGTGAGACAGTGGAGTACAGATTATAACTCATGGATCACGGATGTCTGCCGATCATTACGAAGCGTGTTGATGAGCCGAGCTGGAGGACGCCCAACTCTGCTTCAGGCCTTCAGCAATGATGTTTCTCTCAGGACTTCCTCCTGATTGTAGCTCTGGAAATAGTGCTGCTGAATATTCAGCTGTATGTTAATGCTGGCAGGATGCAGCATTCAGACTACATGATGTACAGTAACAACCAGGGAGCAAGAAATCAGAGGTAACTGTGCTTACTTACCTACCTGACACCACAAGCCCTCTGAGAAGAAATCTACAGCAAAAGTGAAAATACTGGAAAAAATACAGTTGAAATGAAAATGGGGAAAGGGCATTGCCTTCCCTTCAGTTCTCCTCAAAAATAATATAGTTTAAGTGTATAGGGCAATGGATCAACACTGCTGGTCATTTCTCTACTCATGAGTTATTAAACCAATGTGGATGTAAAACAGAATTCAATAAGAATAAAAAGTTACACAACAATCCCTAACTTGTTACTTGCTACTTGTTTGGAGTGCTGAACCAGTGAGGCCTATCATTTAGGCCTTTGTACCAAGTGTGCTGAAAGCCTGAAGGCGTACAGTACATCCCGAGCACCCAATTTCTGTTCATTCTCTTGAGTTTTGTGTCACCGTGCCAACAGCTTAACTGTGTCCACCATGAAATGTATTTCCACGAAGCGAACATGTTCCTCAGAGTCAGTGGATTCTTGACAAACTCATCAGCCGCCTCCCGGCAGGGAACGCGGTGCTCTGCTTTCCAACTGCCCCCGTCCACCACCACCCCCACCCCACAAGGAAGAGCTATGGGGCAGTGATTTCATCACAATGGACACAATCACATTGGTCCCTGACACTAATCCTCTCCTGAAGAAAGACCAGCCTCTCCTTTGTACAGACAAACTGGTTTAGTTGCACCCCAAATAGAGCCCACGCTGAACACATATTTTCCTTTCCCCTAGACTGTGCACCTTGAAGCGATATAAGCCAGCACGGAAAGGATGTTTCTGCACTACAGTGAAGAGCCTGAGGCACAGCAATCTGGATGGCCAATAGATAGATAGATAGATAGATAGATAGATAGATATCTTTATTATATCAAAATAGATAAGATTTTATGAAAAAACAGAAGTTTGTTTTCAATTAACATATGGTGGATGAAAAAAATTACCACAATAATTTGAAACATAAAAAACACAAATTCCATACAAGCAACCAAAACACAATGGAAACCACCAAGCAACATTATTAAATCTTTCAGTATTACTCCAGCTCTTCTGTGCAGTTGAAATCTCCACCCAACACAATGATCTCATTGTCACTGAATCCTCCCAAAACCCCTCTTAGTAAGTCAAAGAAACCCACTCTGTCAGTGCCACTATTAGGTGCATAAATATTAATAAAAACTAGCGAATGTGGGCCATCTTCTGCTTGTACCACTAAGAGTCTTCCCACCATTACTTCAATGACTTTCTTGACTTGTAACAACGTGTTTTAATTGACCATCACAGCCACCCCTGCACTCATAGTAGTGCCATGGCTAAAAAACCCCATCCCTTCCCAGTCCTGCACCCAGTCAGCCTTGCTCTCCAAATCCGAGTGGGTCTCCTGTAGAAAACCCACATCTATGTACTTTTGCTGTAGTAAATCAAAAGTCAAGCTTCTCTTGATGTCTCCCCGACACGTGTTGACATTTATTGTAGCCACGTGTAGGTTAGCCACGGTTACACAGCAAACAAACAAATAAAAGTAAACTTTTCTTTGCTCCCGTGGTGGGTTCCACTGCCTTTTTTCTTTTCCTAGTGACCCTGTGTGAGGCTTCCTTACAACCACTCAATCCCATACTCACATCCAACATATCTACCTCATTCGCTGCTGCTCTCTTTGCAGCTGTCCCTTCTTTTTTGCTGTCATTGAGGTTTTGGTTAAATTCCAACCCCAAACCCAAAGCACCTTTATTTGTATCTTTAATGGGCATGCTAGTGGGCAGTGCTGCGCCACTAGGAGACATGCCATCTACTGTTGCATCAATGCTGCACCCTTTACTTGGAACCAAAACAATACTGTTGTCAGTTTGATCGCCGCAGACATCTGCAGCCTTACTTGTGGATGTCTCCTCTGTCTCAGCTGGTTGTCCTTCCTCAAGGACAGAGGCTCCTTCACCTGGGACACTGGGCACAGGTGTGTTACCAGCCTCAGCCAGCACACCTTCATTATCGTCTTCATGGTCTTGCTTAGGTTCATCCGCAGCCATTATTGCCTCAGCAGGCTCCATTTGCTCCTCACTGTCCTTATCACACAACTCATTCTCACTCTCAACCAGCTCATCCTCATCCTTGGTCTCCACCTCACTTTCCCTACCTTCCACATCACTTAAATAAACGTTTTCCCTCTTACAGTCAGCAGCCTTGTGACCTGCTCTTCCACAATTGAAACACTTCATTGACTCCATAGTCACAAACACCACATACTCTGAACCCTCCACTCAGAACTTTAAGGCCACGTTAATCTCTTCATTCAGGTTATTCAAAATCATACAGAGCTGCCTTCTGAAAGAGACTACGTGCCTCTGTTCAGGGGACCAGCAGCCAAGCAGTATCATCATAATTTGAGACATTTCACCAAATCTGCATAGTTCATGTTGCAGGATTTCATTGCTGAAGAAAGGAGGGACATTCAAAATAATAACTTTGCACAGCGGCAACACCGAGACAAGCGCGCCATTGATCACCAAGCCCAGCTCAATAAGTCGGGGCACTAACGCTTCATTGTACAAAAAAAAAACACGACTGCTTTATTCATTCAGGATGCCGATCTCACGTTCTTGCAGCCCACCACCCTTCCAACTGCCATTACACAAGCCTCCACCAAGACCGCCGTTTCAACCACCAACTTCACACAGCGTGCCTTCTCGAAAGGTTCTGGAAGCTACGTGGCAACAAGCCATTCGGCACACTTTTAGACGCTGCCATAGCAGCATAGCTGCTATCACACCCTCTTTGCAACAGAAAAGTCTTTGAGCAACATTGACAACAACAAGTAAGCAAAAGAGATGGTAGTGAGACCAGCTATGCTTTATGGGTTGGAGACAGTGGCACTGACCAAAAGACAGGAGGCAGAGCTAGAGGTGGCAGAGTTAAAGATGTTAAGATTTGCATTGGGTGCGACAAGGATGGACAGGATTAGGACTGAGTATATTAGAGGGGCAGCACAGGTTGGACGGTTTGGAGACAAAGTCAGAGAGGCGAGATTGCGTCGGTTTGGACATTTGCAGAGGAGAGATTTGGGATATTTTGGGAGAAGGATGCTAGGGATGGAGCTGCCAGGCAAGAGGAAGAGAGGAAGGCCTAAGAGGAGATTTATGGATGTGGTGAAGGAGGACATGCAGGTGGTAGGTGCGACGGAGAAAGATGCAGAGGACAGGAAGACATGGAAATTGATCTGCTGTGGTGACCCCTAACGGGACTGGCCGAAAGAAGAAAAAGAAGAAGTAAGCAAAAGAGAAAGAGAGAGAAAGAAAGGAGCATCACTCACACACAGCACACATCCTGCCGACCACTGCCAAACATCACAGACACTCCCACTCCAGATAGATAGATAGATAGATAGATAGATAGATAGATAGATAGATAGATAGATAGATAGATAGATAGATAGATAGATTAAAAAAAGCATCATACAGTACATGCACATTTTACATGGCAAGTAATGCAGCCTGCCATTGTTTTTAGGGCATAGTAGTTACATCCATCTAACTAGATCCATCCCCTTGTAATAAGGTCACTCTTTCTAACCCCTACTTTTGTCCTTGTACCCTTGATGAAGATATTTACACTGAGTTCATGTGCTGAAAAATACCCTACAGTATGGATGGATAAATCATTTTAACTGTGTGCACCTAGCATAAGCTAGCACTTCCTGCTCAGTTCCACATGCTGTTATGCCAAGGAACACAGTGGCAGGCTACTGGTGAATAACCTGTGGATGACACCGAAGGAGCCGCTGGATGAATGGCACACCCTGAATGACACAGTTAATGATCTGCGGCGATAATGTTCTTCCTGAGCTCTATTCAGTTCTTCACATGTACAGAGCTTCTCCCTACTGAGCTCCAGCTGCTCCTCTTTTCCTAAAGAGATGTTATATGTGGCAGCTGTTGCCTCAGTGACTAAATTTTACAGTGTTTTAAAAAATATATACATTTTTGTGATTTTTTAAATCAGCCTCCTATCTTGATACACAGCAAATAAAAAAAAAACTTTTGCAGTAACTCCCCACCCTGCTGTTTTATCAGCTGTTTCCTCTAGTTTTGCGGTGTCTGAATGGATCTAAGTTGTGTGACTGCCTTTACAGCACATTTCATTATTTAATGAAATATATTTATTCAGCTGTTACCAGTTGTTGGATCAAAGAAAGACGTAGACGTGAAGGGTTATGTGACACGGCTTCCCTTTATACAAAATCTCATGACAATGATCTCCTGTTCCAAACCTACGCAACCGCCTCTCATCTCCCCTGCCCGCCGGTGGTGACACTAACACGCAAACTGTCCTGTACTGTACATACTGTACCATGCATCATAAACATGCAAATTAATGAAAGCATTAAGTCATTTCTTCTTAGGTAGCTGGTATTTACAGGGTTTTTATCAAGCTGAAGTCACGGGCTCAACAGTTCTGTACATTCAGATGTTTTCAGGAGCACTGGCAGTGCACTTATTTATTCGTTTATTTATTACAAATTTAAAATATTTATAAATAGGCACACAGAAGCCAAAACTTTAGCATCTGACCCATGTTCAGAGATGATTTATGTTCAGATACTGAGGGACTACTGTATTTCTAAACTTTTGACTTTCACCCCAATAATCTCATGTCTACCCTGTGTGAACAATGAACAGTTACTGCAGTCCCCGCCTTGGGCTGTAGGTACCGTACCAAGACTAAAAACACTAAATAGCTATTGTGTATACTGTTCGATGAAACATAGTACAGCAAAAAAATGTATTATGCTATAAATGAATATATTTTTATGCATAGGTCACATTTGCAAGTTCTTCTGAAAAAAGTTCCTGGAGAAAAGAAAGACCATGACCTGCCAGATAGTTTGTGCAGCTACAGATTAAACGTTGTGCATGGAGTCCCCTAGCTGGAGCGCTGCATTCCGAGCTTTTAACTAATCTGCCACCCCAGGGTTGCTCACCTGTTTTTAGCCTAAGGTCCTGCAGTATTAGCTGCTCACGTTTCCTCCGCTTGCTTGCCACCAGACCGCTGTTGTCATTTCGCACCATGGTGTCTTGACAAGCTACTGATTTTCTATAAGGGTTCTGTAAGAGCCGCGACCCAACAAAAACCTGCCCTAGCGATGAATGGCACGGAGATTCACCCCATAACGGTTCCTAAGTTCATAGCTAATGAGTTGCCGCCAGGGTGTGACAGATTGCCTGGGCATCAGTCTGACTAGCGGTAGATAAAGGTTTCGGTGGCAGCGTGGGTATCTGATTTGCTGCCAGCGCGAATATGAATGGACAGCCCATTTGCATAGCACGTGGCTGCTTTGGCACACCTGTGCTGTAGATGCACGGTCGAGTATGTATCGGCACTCATTTAAGAGTGTTACCTTTCTAAAGTGCCACTGGCACACTTGCCTGTATTTAGTTTAATGCTTTCTAAATACGCAATGGTCTGCACAAGTAGCACATTTGCAAGGTCACGAAAACCAGTAGCAGCCAGTAGGAGAATAAACGACCGTTTTACACAAATAGACGTACAGGTGCTTTGTCAGAAGGAAAAAGAGAAGGCATTCGCTCAGCAGGTAAAGCATCATGAGGTGTTAAAAGGGAATAAAAGGCTTTTGGGGCTCCCTTATTTGCTCTCTGTGGCCTACCTAACGGAAAAAAAAAGACAAGGGTGGGTTAGCAATGCTTGCGTCTGCAGAACCCGGGTTAAGTTGGGTTCCCGTCTGCCTTTGTGTCGGAGTCCTGCGAGCTGCTCGGTCGGTGCCATATAAATGGCAGTGAAGCGGATGATAAAGCCGTGGGAGCGGAGCAGCGGCGCGGGGTCTCCAGACACTCGCAGTCTGTCATTTTGCCTTCTATAGAGGATGATAATACAAGAAGTGCGCATTCAACGGGGCTGTGTTTCCTGGCTCTCACTTCATTAAAGCGGGAGCAGAACCTCGCTGAGTCTGTCAGCCGAGGATTTGCTGGCTTATAACAGTGTTTCGTCCCTGGCTTTGTGCACCTATTCATTGGCAGTTCCCACAGAACTTGGAAAAATAAGATAAGAGCAGTTGGGGTGGCTCAAAAAAACCTGGAAACAGCACAGCAAAAACAGATGTTTGTTATCCGTTTTGCTTTGTAATTATTGTTTGGAGCACAAAGGAGCGAAGCGACGTTGGAACGGCTTTGTTCTTCTTTTATAATGAATCAACTGTGCAGTCGGTTCCGTCACTTACACCGTAAAAAAGCGAATATTAAAAATGCATAGCACCGTTTTTACAGAGCTACAAAGTGCATCATGAGCACTAAGCGGTCAGATGACAAACTGAAAATGAAAACATACAAAGACGGACGAAAATGGACAAATACTGTACATGGTTGCGTGACCCTCTTTCCCTTTTCCCTGGGTGTCTTGTTCTTTAAATCTGCTCGCATGAAGCAGAGAAATTCAGCTGTTCCCTGTGCATTCTTTGACTTTCTTATTGTTTTGAAATTCGCTAAGGACGCCGCGATTCCGATTGTCAATGTAAATCTTCTGCCGGATTGGGAATTAAGCCTGCAAATCACCATGCCCCAAAATAAACACAGATCTCTGTGATTTGCGCTATGCCAGTGAGGATTAAAAGGAAATATTGTCTAGAGAGAAATAGCTAAAGATGTAATAATCTAAATCCTTTTTTCATGTTAGGCACAAGAAAAGTATATTTTAAAAATAAAATGTTAACAGTGCTTAAAAGAGGTTCGGGGATGAAAAATTAAAACCACGGCTCTTGGTTCTGGTATTTTAGGCATTAGCGATCTTTGACAAGCAGACGGCGTCGTGTGATCGGTGGAATCCAACATGCCGCAGCTTTGCTTGCGTCACCCTGAAACCCCTTTTTATCACATTAGCAACCCCCCACCCCCAACCACTTTGATCCCAGTCCTGAAAGATCTGTGACATGTGCAAGATATTTTTGGAGAGTGCCAGCGAGTCACGCCTCTGGGCCGCCATAGCGAGGGCACCAGGAGACTTCCGCTTACTCCGGACAACAAGGGTTACACACATGGAAAATAAAGGGGATGCTGGGCCTCCGCATGAGTGACACCACCTGCCGATGATGCCAGAGTTGCCCCTTTTCTAAATCACTGCCATGTAGCCACTCTGATGTGAGTGTGTAAATTGCTATACTAGGCCTCAATTCACTTTCACCAGAAACTATGTGGTGTGTGTGTGTGTGTGGAAAAGGTAGCAGCGGTGAAACTGCTGTGGGAAGATGTCCACAGGCCTGAGCTGGCAGTTGCAGGGTTCGTGCACTGGGGATGTCCGGATATGACATGTCTGACAGCCCCCCTACGTCCAGCTCTCTCCCAATCCCCTCAGCGGCTGCCTGTCAGTGACCTCACGAGATGGCATGACAACCCGCCAGTCAACATGTTCTGCAAAAGAGAAAAATACAAACAACATCAATCTCTCAGAGGTCGACGCCTTCCAGATCCTCTCCTCCTTGTTCTTGCCGCTTCAGGGCCATCTGACCCCCAGCTTGAGCGCTCCCACCAGTTTCAGCAGGCTTGTCAAGATAGACATTAATACATATAGACATTAATCGGTTAACGCCTAGTTATACGATCGCTGCACTTTTATGCATTTTTGATCGTACGATATTATTTATTATTTGCTTTTTCACAGAAGCTCCCAGTATTTCGTTTAAGCTGCTTAAACTTTTTTTACCAGTGGGTTATTTTTAGTGGCGTAACTCTGGTTAAATACCTTGATCAAGGGTCACTCAAGTAGAATTCTGGGTATTTTGATCGCAAGGCAGTGGTGTCAACCAACTACATCACATTCTTGTTTCTTTTGCTCCTTTCTCCATCCTACGGCTTGTGATTCCGCACGTGGCTACAGATCACGGGCCATTAAATGATAGCATGACTGGAAACGCCTCCACGGTCAAAGGGTTACTCAAACTCACTGGATGTTCTCGCCATCCGTTGGACCGCACGCCATTATTAGGAGCCGAAGGCAACACGTGTCATGGGCTTCGACTCGCCTTGCATTCCGACAGCTGATGCTGTGTAATAGATTACGTTTGTTTCTGTGCTCCAGGGGAAACCTATCTTACTACATGGAAATTGAGTCTTTAATACTTTACTGGATAAAGTCTGGCGCTTTAGGGCCTTAGTCCATGATGTGTGCACTGAAGTAGGGGTAGGTAGGTACTGTTGACAGGTAGCTTTTTTTATGAGTTTTATTTTATTTTGTATTAATTTTTGTGGTGTCCGACTATGGGATGCTTGATTACCTGAGTGTGCAAACCGCAGGAGAGAGAAGTAAAAATAAGAGAATCGGCACCATAAAAAGCATAAACATCAAATGAAACCAACCTCATTAAAACGATAGAGCCACAGCAGCAAGGGGTGATGGGATGGAGGTGGGGAAATGGGGGGGCAGCGAGTCTCCACAGCGGCTAAATATTCTTTGCCGGCGCTGCTGTGCTGCAACACGGAAACATCGAGGATACCTGTCTGGGTGGGGTTGAGCCGGAAAAGGGAACCCAGCGACAACACGTCAACTTACATCTGTGCACAGGTCACAGTCACTTTAAATTGGCCTGTTTCTTACAATTGGGTAGTGGTTACTTTTCACAAAAATGACAGCTTTATATCCAGTGTCTCATGGTCACATTTGGGTTAAAACTCTTTAGTAGATGTTGGCAAAAAGTTTTTTTTTTTTTTTTTTTTAAGGATATAAGGTATTTTGGAGCACTGGGGGATCTGCGGGATTGTGGACTAAACAAATGGAAGGTAGCTCCATATCCCCTGTTATTTAAACAATGCAAACCACAGAAGCTGAATCTATACAGAAAGATGCACTTAGTCTCTGTACAGCTCATTTCTAAATAAAACTGTTTTTTTTACTCAAAGGTTTTATATATTCCAGTGTGGATTTTAATTATTTCACATTTGGAACTGCAATGCTATTATCGTAATATTAAAAAAATAAAACAGGTACAATAATCAGCACAAAATTTTCACCTAAAAGGTCCTAAAACTTTGACTTGATTCTTCTTCTTCTTCTTCTTCTTCTTCTTCTTCTTCTTATTATTATTATTATTATTATTATTATTGGTAATTTTCATTTGTGAGAGGAGGGGTTTGTTCTCCTTACTTCGTGTGTTGACCGTGACAATGCTATTTCATACCACAGCTTTGTGGGTTGTTGTCAAGAACAGCTGTTTACATTTAAAATGGAAATTGATTTTTTTTTCTCTGAAATGAGAAAGTAGCACTGATGGAAAAATAATAATTTAAATATATTTTTTCAAATTTTTTGCAAAAATATTTCAGCCAACAGATGGGGAGCCATTGTTTGTAAAGATGGCACTTGGCAATTTGTGTTTCATTCCACTTTGCAGGTTGAAGAAGCCTTGGAAAGATACAAAATAATAACACTCTCATTTTACTCCTCAAACAAATATATGGGCACGGTTCTGTACATCCCCGCTCACTTCTTCACAGCTCTGCACCTTGTTCTTCATTTCTATAGGTCTATTCTATGTTCATCTTGAAGTTAAACACACAAAGGACACTCCATTGATCAAGCAGGTGAGCTTCTGTCTATTTTTGTTCTGCATGCACGCCGACTGTGTTGCACAGCGCTTTGGCCCTGTGCTTTCAACCCTTACCCACATCAACCGTGAATCTCATTTCCTCCTAATAAGGCACACAGCTGATATGTAAGGGGGCTCTCTTGCTCAGTTATGCATTTTTATTGCAGATGAGAGACGTATCCCCCACACTGTGTGCAAATTCCACTGTCAAAGTCGCTGGGACTGGTTTGGCCACAATGTGTAAATGAGCTTGTAAATGGCACAAAACATTGAATCACATTCGCTTAAACAGTCAGAGTATTTCTTCTTTTTGCAGTAAATGCTAAAAGATAATCTAAAAGTTGCACTTTGGAGAGTTCGTATATACCTTTTTGACATTGTTTTTGCTGACAATGACCTTTTGGATATAATGCTGCACCTGCAAAATTGTCATTAAACTGCCAAAACCTAAAATGTTTTTTTAAATTTTTAATGTAAATTTTTTTTTTTTTTAAAGAGGTTTTGAAGAAAATACTGTAATACATGAGTAGTACAATATTTATAGCAGGCAGAATTTCCACCCACAAAGTGAGAGAAAAAAAATCCCTTAAAGTGACAGTTCAACCTTAATGTCAAGTAAAATAAAAAGAATACAAGAACCCATAAAAATAGCCATAACTTCACTTGTAAAAACATTGTGGTGGCGTTACAAGTACACATCCTTCACAGTAAGCTAGAGTACAGTACTATGTATTCCACAACAGTGAGATGCATTGTTGCTACTTCTGTCAGTTCACTTTGTTTCTATTGTAAAAATAGTATAAAATTTACAGGTTAATCCACAAATGTTTAAAAACAAGTTTCCACTTTCTTTTAAACATTTAGCCCTTTTGAATACTGATGAAAATTGACTGCGCGGTTTTTACCAGTGTGAAAGCTGTCTGCATTATGTCTTTCCTAGTTTGAAAGTCCACAGCTACTGTGCGTGTTACCATCTCGGTGAAAATAGCAGGAGAAAATATAACTGTTTTGCAGCACAGTTGCAGCCTTAGCCGGGATCCGGCTGTTATTGTCTTGTGATGTGAACTGGCGCTGCTTTACTAAAAGCTTCTAGAAGCTATGCATCATCCGGCACGAGTATTCATGAGAGCAATTAAAAAGGAAGCTTGGTGCACGGCGAGAGCAGAGAACATCCCTTTCGACAAAGATCTGTCAAGTGGCATTTTAGCTTAATCGCGGCCCATAGTGCTTAGGGCTGCCAGCTCCGTATGGAGTCACGCTTTAACTACATCACACACATTGACTTCTGGTGATCGGCCCAGTAGCTGCGCTTCCTGAATTATGAATGCGATGCTGATCACTGATCACTGTCAGGTTTGGAAAGGGGGAAAAACTGCTCTGAATCAAAGAAATAGAAAAAAACAGTGGCATCCCACATTGCCCCGACGCGCTTATTCAGTGCAGCGTGGACACGTGTCATGCCCTGGCGCCACGTTTGCTCCCCGCTGTGTAACAGGGGACCTTTTCCCTCCTACAGTTATTCCTGTATGTCCATCTTGAGGATATTAAAAGAAGTTTAATATTTTTTTTGAGGAGTAAGCAAAACGTGATGCCCGAGTGGAGTCCACGTCCACTCCCCAGACAGACAGGATATTTACACCCCTCATTTTCTCCCTTAGACAGCAGCTTATTGCTTATTGCGTTCCATTGTTATTGCCTCCAACTGGGGGAAATTTATTTAGATTAAACCGCACTCTGTTGTTCCTTTAATGCGTTTCAGAAAATATTAAATTGTCTGAGGTTGGGTGGAAAAGAACATTAGCATAACGCAGCTTTTATGAAGTAGTTGGAGAGCGGTGTAATACGAGGCGATGCAAGTTGGACTTGGAGAGGAGGTCAATTAAAGGGGAGGTGCCCGTAGATGCTGTGGAAAGGAAAAGCCTGGATGGGCTCGGTTACAGGGTCGTCCACCGCTGCGTAACAGTTTGTTTCCTCCAGGTGCCAGGAAAACTGGAGAGTTTGCAAATGCAGAGGCATAAGTTTAATGGATGTGTCGGGGCTGAGGGAAGGCTTCGCTTTGTCAAGAAGCTTTTAACCTGGCGGGTATGGACCTCTGGTCACTCCCCATCAAGGACACAGAAATTGCTGTTTGGTGCTTTTTGAAATCTGCGAAACGCTTGTCTAATGGTCAGAGTCCAGCAATGACCCTCATACCTAAAATGCTCGAATGGTACATGGAGGGTTTAAGTGAGTAAATTATTGCTCCGAAATAAGGTGGCTCACTCTAATGGCAGCGAGTCCCCGTCACAGGTCAGACAGACTGCATCGCACGTCCTTCTGTGACACAGGCCGACGACTCGGTTCTTCTGACTCTACGTCTCGACCCAAAATTAAGCATCTGGGACGGGACTCTTTTGCGCTGGGCAAACACTAGTATTGTTCTTCACAGTTACTGTGCAGGATCATCTGTAGCTGCTGTTCCTTCACTAAATCAGCCACATTTCCCTCTGCGGCGAGTAAGTAAAGTTTATGGTGTGGGGTTGGAAGCATTTTGAGCACAGCTCAATTTCTTTGGAGTTTGCATGTTCTTTGTCTGTGACTGGGTTTACTTCCACAGTCATTTTTCATGCAGACCAGGGTCTCGAAATGGCCCTTAATGTGAGTGTGTGTGACAGGCCTACAATAGGATCAGGCCCCATCCAGGATGTACCCCGCCTTTTGCCTTACGTCCACGATAGACCCCAAGACACGGCAATCCTATGCTTGAAAAACTATTATTGATAATAAATAGATTGTTGTCATGTTTGCCTTTTTATTTTGTTCCTTTTGTGTCAGCCTGTTGTATTTTGTTGGCTAATAAAACCAAAATGGTACCAGACAGCATTAGAATGTGAACTACTTCTTCAGACAGCACATGAAAGGAGCCAAGCACAATAAAAAATGATAACAAAAACGCATCAAAGTTATTTCTGCTGGCTAACATAAAATGCTCCAGTTAGGATCAGACAGACTTAAGTGTGTTATTCATTTGATGAGTTTAAAGTTTTTTAGGAATATTTATCTGCTGAGACATGAATCTGTCACCCTCTGATCCTGTTTCTTATCCAGTTCCCCATCTGCTGTCTCTCTGCATTAAACTGTTTAATTTATGATGACTGCAACACTTCTGTTAAAATGCCAATGTGGTCCAGAAGACAGTGATTTCATAACTTTCACCATGTCAGATTAGGTGTTTTAGCACCACTTTTCTGCAGTTCCTGGGCCAGGGTTTTGGGCAGCACTGAAGCATTGTTAGTAGCTGGAATACCCAAAAAGGCACTCAATTTCTCAAAAATATAATGCAGGATGCACACAGACCATCGGTGGTTTGCTGCCGCTTCACTCACAGCAGGATGGCTGCCATTACTCCACATCTACTCACACGTTCACAAGGGTGGCCTCCTCTGTTACCCATATGTTGTTTACTTTTGGTTTTACCTTCACAGACTATTGCCTCAAATAAGCCATAAGGTGTGCGTTTACCATGAATGCCCAAAACTGACATCGGGACCCTGTCTGGGAGGCAAAGGGGGACCGAAAAGTGACATTTTGTATGGTGCACATTGGGGATAGAGGGAAATCAATCAGGTTCTGGCTGCTTTAGTGCTTGCATTCCCTTGTGCATGCACAATTACAGTCTGCAGTCCCAATTTATCATTTGAAAACATGCACTTTTTCTACATTTACAATACATTTATTCACCTAGGAGGTTTTTGCCAAAGCTGCTCAAGTCAATGCAGTTCATTCAACAGACAATTTGATTGAAAAGCCTGGGGAAGCGGATGGCATAGTGGCTAGAGATGCCATCTCGGATTCTAAAGCTCCTGAGTCCGAAACCCTGCTCCTGCTGTAGTAACCCTTGATCAAGGTGTTTAACCTCCACTGACACAGTTAAAAGATGGGCTATAACTTAAGGACAAAAGCAAAAGCCAAATGAAAACATAACATGATCACCAAAAAGCTGGTTGGGTCCCCATGTGCCATGCTAAGACAGGCCTGTTGCCTTGCACAATGTTTTGGATTCTCCTTTCCCAAGCAGTACGTCAGCATGCTTCCATTCCTTGGCAAACCCCTGCTACATACACACACACAAACACAATTACAAGTTACAACAGTTACAGTTACAATCCTGGAAAAAACACATTGTCACACCTCATAGACCAGGCCAGAAGCTTTCAAATAAACAAATAATAAAACAAGCATAGTGATAGATAGATAGATAGATAGATAGATAGATGATAGATAGATAGATAGATAGATAGATAGATAGATAGATAGATAGATAGATAGATAGATAGATAGATAGATAGATAGATAGATAGAACAATATTGTGAGAGACTCAGCCCCAGGCATGTAATACTAGTGCAGAATTTAGTTTCCTAGGCAACTGAGCATCCAGGATTGCCAAAGCGCTAGGCTGATAAGAGCTTAAATATATTTTTTATGAGATTATATAAACGAATAAGGTGGATGAGGAGAGTGGTGTCATGATAGTTATATAATCATTCTAGGGTAGATAGTGGGATGCAGTTACCTCTCTTGTGGACACCAATCAAGCCTCTTTTCCTCACATGCAGCTTTATTAAAGCCGCGGTCACTCTGAACCCAGGAGGGGGTGGGGGTGCATTGCCACTATAGGCTTCATCACAAACCAAACAGATAAAGGCAGCTAATAAACAAAAGCTCACAGATGCAGATAAGTGTTGATGAATTAGAAACAGCTTTGCATCTCGGAGCTCATTCATACCATCTCTGTTGTGATCCTGGTGACGTAAACTGGTGTCAGGAGTTTCCGACTCTTGATCCTGCAATTTTGGAAGAGGAGTGCATTTCAGGCGCAAGAACCCGTTCCAAGCGTGTCAGCAGCATTGTGGAAGGGAGAGAGATTTATAAAACTGGGGCTAGCAAATCATGCAGTGGTTACAGCTGTAGCCATGCACATCGGCAGCTAAGGTGTGAATACCACCTTCTGCTGTAGCAGCAGTGTTCGAGGTACTCACCCTAAGTGGGTGCAGTAAAAATTACTCAGGTATACAAGTGGGTAAATCATGGTGAGCAGCTTAATACTGTAAGCTGCTAATGAATCAGCAAGGTTTTTTCTTTAAAGCAAGAACATGTTGCCCTCCATGAGATGCAGAAAAGGTGGCATTAGCTGTGGAACTGTATGTGGTCCTGGTCCAGTGTTCCCTGATTTTTACTGCTTATCTGCTTCTTGCCTCCTGAACACTGCAGAACTTATGCCACTGGTCTGTGTGTTAGCAAATGTCCTCTCTGGTGCTGAACCGCATGTAAAAGGGGAACATCTCTACTAGAGACAACATGAGATCAAAAGATTACGACCCTGTGGGATGATGACAGTATCTGCATGAATGACGTCAAACAGTACTTTCATACCTGCACTGAATATTCTGTGTGGTAACTCTAGCTGAAAAGGAGAAGAAAAGTATCTGAACTTGAAAAAAGGGAGACTTGGACAGAAGGAAAGTGGATTCAGGGTCATCAGTCACAGGTAGTTTGAGCTGTTGGTTTGAAGTTCATTTACCTGTTGTTGAAGTGCAACTGTGGGTGTGTACAAGTGCAGGTGCAGGCACAGTATTGGTCATCCATGATGAGGCAATGTGATCAGCGTGAGATGAGCTGGCTGTTGAGCATCACCTCAGTTGGTGTTACTGTTATGGTTACGGTCGGAACCTTGGTTAGCTTTGGAATTGGGTTTGGGTTAGGCTTAGGTCAGGGTAATGTTCCCCCTATAACTTTGAAGAAAAAAAGTTGCACTGGGTTTCCAGTAGGAGCCCCCCAAGTTTCCTCTTTAAGTTAAGAGTTAGTGCTGGTGGAGCCCAAAAGGACATCTTGTGCTGGATCGTTTAATCCTCTCTTTTTTCTTCTTCCTTCTTGGTTCCAGTTTGCAGAGTGTGTTCTTGTGAGGTGGAAGGCCTTTACACCACAGTAAAGGGAACATCCTGCTGTGTCAGTGCTGTTCTTTGTACATGTGCTGGGCCACTGTGGTTCTGATTGGGTTGCCCATCTTCTGCTGCTTGCATGTCCTAGACACAGTCTGGGTGCCTTCATTTAAGTCTGCACACCATGTCGTGAACTCTGTTCTTCAGTGCTATCTCCAACCTTGGAGAATTTGTGGCAAGGTCTTACCTTGTCATCTAATGGGGGTACATTGCTCTTCACCAGGTAGTCTCTCAGGTTCTTGTTTTTCCTGTATGCTGATGTTGCTTGGTGTTTTTCCAGTATGTTGTTGGTTTGGACAGATCCTGCCAGATTCTCTTTTGACTTTGTTGCTAAAATTCGCCACACTGAGTTGTGAAAAGACTGTGATGAGCGGGATGATTTCTGTGTCTTCTTTCTCTACTCTGTTCAGGAAAGTTTTCTTGATGGCCCTGAGAAAGGCCCTGTATCCCCATTTTCTTCAGAGCTTTGAATAATATCCTGGTTGCTTCTTCAAAGTCTTCTTGTTCCATCCAGATTCTGCACAATCTTGAAATCTGCAGCTTTATTAAACCTTTGAATTTGTGTCTGTTTTTCTGTAGGGAAGTGTTGGTCCCTGTTTCCTTCAAGAGTACTTCAGTGTCAGAGTCAGTGTCAAGGTCAGAGTCAGTGTCAAGGTCAGGGTTAGAGTCAGGATTAGAGTTAGGGTCAGGATTAGAGTTAGGTCTAGGTCAGTATCAGGGTCAAGGTTAGAACTAGGGGGACAGTTAGTGTCAGTCTTGAGTTTAGACTGTAATTCTGCAGAATTGAAGACAGGAGAATGCAGCCCTGGAGCTTACGAATGGACATTTGTGGATGTTCAGTTCTTTTGCAAAGTACAGTTAACTATGTAACAGTCGCCAAGTTCTCTTTACTGCTCCAGCAACTTCTCACCATTGACCGACCTGGTGGTTCAGTGTGATGTTTTATAAGGGGTCAAATGCCACATCCTCATTTGAATACTGACAGTGCTGCACATTTGTATGAGTATAGTGCATTTTTCAGGTTTTTTTACTTTTTTTACTACATTCATTCCATCTTCACTACATTTTTTTTCTTTTTCTTTTTTTTTTAAAGCTGTAGGTCACGCATTCCATTGTTTATCAGTAGATTCATTGTTTTCAACAGCATTTTTCTCCAAAATGCATTAAGAATGTGATTCTTGTACTCTCATTGCTTGGAATTATTCACCTATTTGTACAGTTTGAATTTCGCTGTAAGCACTTTGTGGGATTTGAACCCAAGTCCTTGACCATTTTGACATTAGAGCCACAGAAACAGCCTTAAAATTGCCAACTTAATATTAATGTTAAATAAATGATGTGTGCTTGCCAGAAGCCCCATGGGGCCCAGCCAGTATTTAATATCAGCGGCGGTGATTCTGGCATCTCGTTTTGGTGTAATGATTTGCATTTGAAAATGAGCTGCATGTTTTATCTTTAGCTCAGCTTAGCTTAGCTTATCTTAGCATGCAGCAGGGAAGTGGGGCAGCAGCTAGGGCAAATCGTGAAATACGTGAAGTAAAACGTGTAACTCTAGCAGCGAGAAGTGCCACATGGTCCCATCCCAGGAAATTAAAGAGTGTGAGAACCGCCACAAGGAAGCCGATCGGCGCTAATTTCGCAAGCGGTTGGCGTCTCCTGCTTAGCAAGTGGCCCTGGGGCGGGTGCTGAGCGCGACTCTCGCCTATCCAAGCAGGAGGGGGTCCTTTTGCATATTTCATTTCATAAACGGCCCTCATTAACAGGTGGAATACATGAATAGTAATTAAACCTGTTGGGTTTTTTTAACTTTGTGTTTCGTGATACTGGCATCCCATCCAGAGTGCAGCATTAATAGCTGAGTTCCCCGTAAAAAAGTGACATCTGACAAACGGTTGCAGCTCTGTTTTCTGGGTGGTGAAACGTGTTGCTAGTTGGCAGCAGTTTGAAGCATTTCATTGTCAAATATGCTACCTTCATAAAATGATACAAGCTACTCTGTTGACAGCAAGTGACAAGACTTATTGACTTGATGTCGCTAAGTGCTGCTGAGCCATTGTCAGCTCTTACTGACCGTGCATAGAGTCCTTCTAAAATGTTCTTTTCTTGTCTTAGGGTGTCTGTTGTCACTGTGGTTGAGTCCATCTATCTGGTTGCTACTTGTCCTCTTCTTCTTTTTCTTCTTCTTCCAACTCTTACAAACATCTCCATAATTCTGATAAATGTCTTCCTTTTCATTATGCCCATAGTACAGTAACCTCAGTCTCACCATTTAAATTTCTAAAGAAAGTTCTGCTTTAATTCAATCTGCTTGTTTCTCTGTTGTCCATAGTGTCCTTAAATGTCTCCTTCAGCATAATAGTTTAAGTTTGTGTTTTCCTATCTTCCCTTCGTACCGGAAAAGGTTTAACACTCGTCTTTATCTATTAATTAATTTTGCAGTCAGATAAGGATGGGTGTTAAACCCTTTTACACCAATAAGGACGGCCGAATTCCCATCAAGGTCCCATTCTCAGTTGCTATGGCAATTTTCCAAAATGTCAGGTAATAATGTGACTTTGCCGGTATTCTCCTAGAACCTGTCGCAAAGCTCTGAAATAAGTATTTGCAAAGTGCATAATCCATTAGAAAATGAGTGAAATTTGACTTATTAATCACCGATTTTTTCCAGTTGTGCACAGAGGTTAGAATTTTAATATGACTTTGGTAATTACCGATCAATAATTATTATTACATTGTTATTATTAATTGCCGGCACCTTATTTTGATGCAGCTGTTAGAATTTTGCCCATTTGTACAGTAGCATATTTGCTAAATTATTTCAAAACACAGTACTTTCACTATATATATATATACACACCCCCATATATTATATTATATAAAACTTTGCAGACTTACATAATGTTCATATATACATATATATATATGTATATATGAACATTATGTAAGTCTGCAAATAAAATTAAACATCAAACTTGAAATATATACAATGATGTAAAAGTAAATAATCATGCAACTGAATAATGCATTTGCAAAGGGAATCACCAAAGTAGAAACTTAAATATTTCTTTATTCCCACTTTGTTGAACAGAGAGTTAATTAATTGTATCTTGCTGTATGAATATGGTATCGGCCCAGGTGGGGCTGCAGTCTCTCCCAAGAACTTCTTGCAACTCCTTCCCTGTTGAGACCACGTTTCCTTTGGCTGTATTGCCCTGTGAGAATTTGTTAGCCGTTCCCCACCACCACAATTCCCATGATGCATTGCAAAAAAGCCGCACCCGCATTGTTGGCAGCAGAAAATACTCAGCCAGACACTCCGGGGATGTGGTGTCAGCAAAAGGTTGAAATTTTACTCAACGTTCCCATTCTAACAGTCAGTTTTTCGTGACTGTCCTTTCTCAGTCTGTAGAGGTCATTATCTAAAATAATATTTCTGGCCTGATCCATCCATCCATCCATCCATTATCCTTAACCACTGCATCCCTCTTAGGGTTGTGGCAGTCTGGAGTCTCCAGTCTGCAGGAGAAAAAAGAAGCATTTGGAGGAAACCCATGCAGATGTGGAGAGAACATGCAAGCTCCACACAGACTGAGGTGGATTCAAACCCATACCCAGGTAGCCCAGATGCTGTGAAGCAGCAGTGCAACTCACTGTGACTTCTGGCCTGATGCGCAAATGAAATTCTTTTTCATCTTATAACTGCACTTCCTTACCAGCCTCAAGATATGGAGATTTTACCAGGTAAACATCTACCTTTCAGGCATGCCACCTGCAGTTTTGGTTCAGACAGTTTGATCCTGAGCTGTTATTCCACCTGCTGCTTTGGTGATGAACTTCTGCATGGGTTCCGCCCAAAAGCTCAAAGGATTAAAATGACATCTATCACGTGGCTAATTCAGGCTAATTCAAAGTGCTAAACTTGTTGTTTACTGAAGCAACTGAGGTCAGATACCTGCCCGAGGAACATGACACCGTGACTCTGCTTCAGGGATCCGAATCAGTGACCTTTCTGACAAGACACAGTGTCCAAAGTTATTTGACCATCTGCTGTGCTGTATGAACTGTATGGTTGTCTGGCAAGCAATGTAAAATAGATATATGAATAAATTAATGAATAACTAAACCAATAATACAAAATATATGATGCCCGTGTGTTATAAAATAATTTTCTCAATAAAAACGTTTCTCCTTGATCATCGTAAGAGGATTGTGTAACTCACCGAATGATCACCTTATGTGTTTATTTCTCTTCAGTAGCTACAAAGCAGATTTTCTCTGAGTCATGGGAAGAGGCAGAGGGGTGCAGCAGGTAAGGATATTTTCACCTGGACATTGTTGGTTTCAGTCCCACTTCCTAAAAATCCTTAGTGAAAGTACTGTGTTTTGAAATAATTTAGCAAATATGCTACTGTACAAATGGGCAAAATTCTAACAGCTGCATCAAAATAAGGTGCCGGCAATTAATAATAACAATGTAATAATAATTATTGATCGGTAATTTTAATAAGGATCTAAAGGAGCAAGGAAAAGCAATATGAACGACTAAAGGTCTTTTTAAATATTACTTAAGTGCAGATGCTGTTACTAAACCTTAATGCAAAATGTCCATCAAAAGCAACAGTAACTGTCAGAGTTTGAATATTGTAAAAATAAACCTAAAACATTTTTTTTTTGCATGAGGATGTACAGCAGCCAGTATGAGAGAGGGCAGAACAGCAGGCAAGACATTAAGTTAATCGTGCCAGTTATTGGTGTTCAGTAGATTTTACATTGAATCTCAGAACAAATGAAGGCCCATTTACGCCACCCATTCGTCCAATGACATCTTTTATTGCACCAAAATTTATTCTACGCATCGATTTCAGCCAAAATCTAGACGTGAGGAATTGGTCCACACTTTGATCCCGGTGAAGTCTGTTCACTTTTTTATTCCTTAACTTCATTGCCATTGTTACTTACAAATTATTTATTCTTATTTACCTGTTATGTGTTCCTGTGGATGGCAGGGTGGTGCAGTGAGTGGCGCTTCTGCCTCACACCGCCTGGGCCTTTTTTGCACGGGACTGAATCCAGTTCAGTCTCTGTAGAGCTTCCATGCTCTCCCTGTGTCTGCATGGCTTTCCTCCCACAATCCAAAGATATGTGTTTCAGGTCAATTGGTCACTGAAAATTCCTCACGGCATGTGAAGATATGTGTGGCCACCCTGTGATGGACTGGCCGCTCATCCAGGGTGCAGCCCTCTTAGCCCACTGCTTAATGATGCCAGAATAGGCTCCAGGCGGCCGTGACCCTGACCAGGACCGGGCCTAAGCCTCAGAACATTAACAGACACAGAGAGTTGATGGGCAATAGGGGCACAGGCACCTAGCATGGGTGGCAGAGCCTGAGGTCAGAGAAGCATCCAAACATAGAAGATGCTGGAAGCAGGTGTGGATCATTAGCAGTCATGAGCAGTGGAACACATACAATGTGGTGCCTTTAACAGGAGAACAGAAGGCACACTAGTGGGAGGGACATTGCTAACACACACACACACACGCACATGTGTTCACACATAGGCACACAATGTTGAACAAACCACATAGTCTCCCTGGAGTTTCTCGAATGTCACAGATGATATGATGTTGTTGACTCCATTCTGTTAGTTCACTTTATGTCCTCGTGCAATGGAATTGGCCTCAGCTTATCGGCCCCTTGAAAGGTGTCAGACGCAATCCCGCTCACCGTCCATCCAGCTCTTCTGTACCGTTTTGAGTGTCCGTAGCTCCAGTAATAATAACTGATCGGAATTTTTTTTTTAATCCCCCCACCTCTCCATCCCCAGTGCCATAAAATTTGGAAGACAAGGAAGTCGGTGTTGAGATCTGAACTGCAGTTGAAAAATCCCATTTCACAGCTCTGGAAATATCATTAGGTTGTTTTTAACTTTAAATTCATTCTTGCCAGCAAGGCTGAGAAGACAGCCAGCCTGGGGACACGTCAGCGACACCAAGTAACAAAATTCACTAAGTTACAGTGGTCATGGAAGGGATGGAGTTGTAGTGAAGATCACATTAACCACAGTTTAAAATGAAAAATTTTAAAACATTGAGCACAGTGTGACAGGAATTATGGGCTATGGTCATGCATTGTTTCACATTAAGGCCTAACACCCTCGTTGCTGAATATTTAGTACTACCATTATGTATACACACAAAAACAGGAATATATTATGGCTGAATGCATTTGTCTGAAAACTAGATTTATTTTCTGTATTGTGCTTTTCATTTATTCTCAGTATTTATTTAAAAAATGTAAAAATGAAAACTATTCATACATTTATTTTGACACTATATATATATATATATATATATATATCCAGTCATTTTGACAATGGGTAACTGGATAGTACAGTGGTAACAACATTGCCTGGACTAGGACTGATAACTTGCAACTGATGGAATGCTACTATAACTATGGATGAAGCAGCTCTTGGCCCAGTGTTCTAACATCAGTAGAAGGAAGTTGAAAGACTCCAACCAGCTGATGGAACCAATGAGCATCCCCCAGCACCTGCAAGTACATAGAAACCACCTGCTACTCCAACACCAGTCATGACAGCAGCATCCAGTGAGCTGAGGATGAAGATTGAGGCCCAACTACTACACCCAGTCAACCCTTGGCTACTCCCTTGGCTAACTGCTAAAATGAGATGCTTACGGAAGTTATGCTCTGCTCAATATCCCCACCATCACTGCAATAATGCCACTGCAACAGGGAACACCAGCAGCAAAAGATTAGATCCACCCAGAGCTGAGACTGAGAAGTACTGGAAGGATATATGAGAGAAAGAGGCATCACCTAAGATCTCCCAGAACAGATTTTCCTGCAGATTTTCCTGCAGCTCATACTGGTCCAAAATGAGAGAAACAGATCTCCCAGAACAAGAACCAGTATCCAACAATGTGTCTCAGGCATGAAGAACTGGACAGCACCTGGACCTGACATGGTACACACCTACTGGCTGAAGAAGCTAACAGCACTCCATGACCGCCTGGCAGCACAAATGAATGAGCTTCTAACAACAGGCTCACACCTCCAGGACAATCCTGATCATGAAAGACCCTCAGAAGGGCCCACTGCCCTCCAACTACAGGCCAATAATCTGCCTCTCCATGAAAGCTCCTCTCAGGCATCATAGCACACAAGCTAGGTAGCCACATGAGCCAGTACATGAGCAAAGCTCTCACTGCGTTACACACAGAGACAAGAAGTGCATGGGGGGTTGGAGCGGGAGGTAAGCATTCTGAGATGTTGAATAAAGGGCAGATGTGTCAGATTAACTCACCACATCCGCATCTTTGTTTGACAACCAATCCCTGAAATGTAATTTAAAAATATTTAAAAATGAAATTCACATCAAATGTACAAATGCATCCAGACACAACGGATTCCACAGAAAAGATTGATAAGGGGCCAACGCAGGGGGTGCGCCTCCCTTCATATAAATTCGTAACAGTTTATTACAGCACACACAGTATTTCAGCACTCTCTACAGTACTGTACACTATTTATTAGTTGATTTTTTTTTTTACGTTTATTTTGAGTTTTCTTGCAGGAGCTTGGCTCAGACCACAAACCGTACCGAGACGTGTGAGTCAGCCAGTCATTTTCAGGGGGAGGACGTGGCCGCCATGAGTAGATCTAGGCCTGTCAGCCAGTGACCAAGTCATCTGCTCCGGACAGATTTTCCTGCAGCTCAAACTAGTCCAAAAAATGCAGTCTGTAATCTTATATACATACAGTACATGTGTTGTCCAATAAGCTTTGTAAATAATGGTCAGTTTCTTAGATTGTATATTTACAAACTCATTTCCTGTGGATTTCTCTCCAGTACGCAACCTACTAGAAAACACAAAATAAAATCCATCTTGACTGCCTAAGAGGTTAAAAAGGCCATTCATAGTACAGGAATCGGAGCTTCGCTTCTAGTTTGTTTTGTTTGCGACTTAGTATTCACAATAAGTACAATATTATTTACATAGACATTCTTAATTTTTACAGTTTTTTTTCTGCAAAAAATGTTGACTTGTATAATATGTTACGTGAAAATTGTTATAGTATTTGTATGAGATTGTTTATTTATTTGGTTTGAGCTATATTAAATTATCTTTAGCTTCAAAACAGCAAACAAAATTCACTGTCTCCTAAACCTTGTTACCGAGCAGCAGTTATTCACATAAACCTGTGCAATGCTTCATCACTCACATACATCAGACTCAACTATAAACACCGTGGAAGCGAGCGGAATCGTGGCAGTTCCATCGATTCAACTCTTTACTGCCACCTATCAGCTGGTTGTGTAAATACAACATTCTTGATCTCTAGTTAAAAAAAAAAAAAAAACTCAATAAATGAAGGATGAAATGTCTGGGTCAAAAATTTGCTAGTTGGCCATTCTTAAAACAAAGGGCCACTGTGACAATGAAGAGCGGAGCAGCTCATGCATAGTTTATAAGGTGTTAGTAAGCACTTTACAAGCCTTATAAGAAAGTCATGAATTAACGTGTCGTGTACGTCAGCTATGGGGAACAGTAGACGGACCCGGAACGTGGAACAGAGTGGAACCCCAGTGTTCAGTGAAGGAGCGCGGCATTCATAATGCATGACTGCGCGACGTCGGCTGTGTCATGTATGATTTAATAGCTGCTCCATTAATGCAATAATGTACAGGAGATGTAGGATCGGGCGGTTCGACCTCCCCTGCACTGCCGTGCATCGACTGCACATCACCCACTGCCACTTTCCAGACACTTCTGTTCCTGGGCAGGCCTGACAGGGGTCCCGCACCCCACCCCCACCTCCGTTGCTTTTTCCCCAGCGATGAACACGGAGATGTCGTGGAGCCCTCAAGTCTCACTGTCAGAAATGATGATATCTTCTTCCCTCCGCCTGCTCTTCCTGAAAGGGAAGCCTGTTGATATCTGCAGATGCAGCCCGCCACCCTGCCAGTTTCTACCCCGCACCATCTCCGGCATTGTCCGGCTTCAGGTCTGCGGCGTCAGCGGCCACGATTTCTCTGCTTTTACCTTTCCTTCCTTTTTTTTTTATCTGTGTGTATATGTAATATCTTTTTTGCATAAACAACAGATGTGGAAGTCACAAATGTCAGAGATGGCCTCTCGCCAGGCGACAGGGGTTCTCTTGTATCCGCTGCTGTTTGAGAGGTGCTGGCAGTTGCAGCTTGGGCCATAGCACAGTTTGGCCAAACAAAAAGTCATTTGTATATTTATGAAAGGAAACAAACATCAATAAAAACAAGTGTCACATTCAGGTCTTTGTAGGGGCTAAATAATATTGCCCTGGTAGCATTTTAATGCTACTTTGCAGATGTCTTACATTCAACTCTGGGGGAAATTTAAGCTAAAAAAACACCAAAAAGTGGGCAGCACTGAGATCGGACACCGCTTTTAGTCCAGCTCGGTGCACAGGTTGCTGTCCCCTCATTTAAGTTGGTTTCCTTTAATTAGTAATATTTTAAAAATGCTTGAAGAATTATTTTATTTTATTTTATTTGTGATTCCTTATTTTATTTTACCTTTTATTTAATGTTAAAGCTAATTTAATGTTTGTGATCTTGTCAACACTTTCAGCTTCATCATCTTCTTTTTTATTCGCTTAATGGAGGCACACATTTTACTTTTGCCTTTACAATCCTGAGCATTCTGGAAGACCAGACCGGAGTTGTAACCACAGTGGAAATGAGTTAAACTGAGGGGGTTCAGCACTCCTGCTTCATGGGTTAACACAGGGATTAGGGCTGGGACCAGTGTTAGGGTCTGACACAAACTGTAAAGTGGATAACCTTGACTAAAAAAAAAATCAGCTTTAAAACGAATACACTGGTGCAGGAGTGTATCTATGAAACTGTTTAACTCCGATGTTCTTGGGTAAGCGGTGGATTTTTTTGAAAGGTCTCTTAGACATGTGATGATGAGATGATGCAGAATGAAATGCTGTGTCAGGCTTTAACTTGCAGTTGAAACCACATTTCTTCTGCTGTAGAGCGTGAAAGTGTTCATCCTCCAAAAGCATGCTCCAAATGTGACTGGTCATGCTGACATCCCACAGGAGATTTTGAAGTTCCTAAACTCAAGCTGTTAGGCATTCTTTGGGAGAGGTGAAGGCGTGGACAGTTGTGCCTTCTTTGTCCAAACAATCAATAATAATAATAATAATAATAATAATAATAATAATAATAATAATAATAATACAAATACGAGTCAATGATTGCCAGGTGCGGCCAGTAAAGCCCATGTGGTCTTGAGTTTGGAGTGCGGAATTGCTATTTATTTGCACTTTTTTTAAGCTTACTATTTTGACTCTTTAGCCTCCTTAAAAATGTTCCGATAAAAAAGGCGCATGGTCTGAACGACACTTCTGTAAATTTGGGAGGTAAAATATGTCAGCTTTACTCAGCTTCAGTCAGTGCCACAAATACTCATTTCATTCACATTAATTCAAATTAAGAAAAGACACACAAGACAGCTTAAGCAAGAATCTGAGACTTCATAGATGGCAAAATTTAACGGAACCTAACTGTAAAAAAAATGTATAATGGCAGTGCGACAGTTATTCGCTGAATGGATCTGCTTCAGGAAATAAAGCGCAGCTGACTGACTGATCGGATCCAATGTAAATTTTGCAGCAGATGACAGTTCGGCTACAACTGGAAGTACAACCGTAGAAGCGTGTGCAGTTCCGGTTTATGTGGCTCGACCGCAACGTCTCTTCCACTTTTTTCTCGCCAACATCCCTTTTCCCAAGTGCATTGTATAGCCAGTAGACTCAGAAGTTCCTGCAGCCCCCAGCTGCATTTCCTCAGGAAAAACAACAGTTTACCGGGCTGTATTTCTTGAAAGCTAAGGAAAAAATTTATCCCAAAAAAAGTCATTAAGCAACTCCGTTCCGTGGGTTTGCGACATTTGGCGCTGGTTTTTATCCTTGCAATTTTTCCCTTTACTGTGAGCAGGGGACCACTGTGGAGGCACAGCAGATCTCCCTCTCTGACATCTCCCGGGAGTCAGACACGTCTGTCTTCATTCACTTCTAATGAATCTAAAGCATTAATAAATCCGCTCAGGCTCCCTCGCCGTCGCACAATTCAGCACGACGTACACTCATAAATAACAGTGGACAGAGATCAATGGAGGAAATTTTGCTATAAGAGATAAGTAAAAAAGAACGGTCAGCCCGCTTCTCTGAGAGCCACGACTGAAATGGTTTCCAGTTCCAATGAAATAAATAGGAGAGAGAAAAAAACGGAAAAATCATGTAACAGGACATGGAAAGGTGATTAAATTGTATCTGTCCAAGTGATTCATAGTAATATTTATTTCTAATATGTGTCAGGTGTAAAAGAGATGTTCGGCTTTAGTCGGATGAGCTCCCTGACACTTCGGTTCAAACAGCAGCAGGATCTGAAGCATTAGCGACGCTCGAAAGTGCAGCTGTAAGCGGTGTGGCAGTTTGGTCTTGAACTTTGGGCATCCGGAGTTCAAACCCCAGCTCCTTCTGCTGTACCCTTAATCACTGAATCTGCCATCAGTCAATAGAGTAAGAATACTTTGGTATAAATTAATGTGAAATTGGTTGTGTAATGATGTAACTTGTCTTGGGCAAAAGTGTCAGCCCAAGAATGTTGACACGAGAGTTAAGGCCTTGGTGCACAAATAGCAGGTGAAATAAAATGCAATAATTATTTATTGTGATGAAAAGCAGTCATGACAGCCAACGGTAAGATAAAGCGAGGCCAAAGTTGGGTGAGGAGAGGAGCAGAGGTCACACATTTGGGCTCAATGAAAAAGAGAACAGCGCCACTGAAGAGGACAGAGTCAAAACTCTACAAAATCATTTTTAATATCACCAAAGAACAAAATAAACACTTCTGTCGCTGTGGCTTAATGAAAAATCTATTTGAATTGAACAACAGTTCCCGTGGATGCTAGTGCTGGTGTTCAGAATCCACTTGGGTCCAAGACCGCCAGGGTGTCAGAACATATAGCCCAGAAAAACAAGCACAAACCATAGACCCACCAGCTGGAGGAAAGAAACAATACAGCTTGGTTGTGTGTGTGTTTTACTCTTATGTCCTACATCTGCTTGGGTGCGTTTGTGGTAAAAAGACAGGAGTTGTTATAGCGAGTGACTTAATATGGAGGTGCATGGGAAATGAAATGTATAGCTGGCTTGCGAGAGTCCTGGGCCACCCGTTGGGGTCAGGTGAGTGCCATTCTGGAGCTCCCGTGTCCTCTGCTGCAAACTTCGATAACTCCTAAATTTGAACTCATTTTCCGGCGGTATGGCCCCTTTTGTCCATATTCAGCCAACTGGAAAAGCTGTCGTGAGCAGCTTCACCTCTTCCTTTAAATTCAGACTCACCCTCCTCAGTGCTGCTTTTTCTTCTGCACATGCTTACCCAATTTCAAGAGCTTCCATTAATCCCATTACCTTCACTTCACCTGCATCAAACTAGCTGGTCGCTAGGTTGTCTGTCTACCAAATAAGCAGCTGGACCCGTGGGACCACATTCAGTGTAGTGGTTAGGGCTCTTAACTTAAATCAAAGAACTTTGGCTTTAATCCACCTCCTGCTGTTTTCCCCTTGAGGAAGAAACTTACCCTGAACTGATGCAGTAAAGTTGCCCCGCTGTATAACCTGTTTAAATTGCTAAAAGTATAAACATAGGACTGTAGGTCACCTTGGAAATGGGATTTGGATTAAAAAAGTATTATTATTATTATTATTATTATTATTATTATTATTATTATTATTATTATAAAAGAGAAAAAGTCTTACCTTTATGAAGAACAGGTAGATATGCCTCTACACAGTTTAAGAATTTGCAACTTTATTAGTTACTTGACAGTCGAAGGTGCTTTAATTATTCCATGCAAATGAAGTACAATAGAATATTTAAAAAGAAACAAGAAAAAATAATCACAAACCACAAAAAAGTTTCTAAATATGCGGTGCAGGCTGTTCAGACATTTATGCAAAAATATTACAACAAATTCTCTTTTTTTTACAGTGCACCATCTGTTTTTTTTTCTATTTCTTTTTTATAGTTCATTATTTCTGCCATTACAGCTGACCTGGTTTACACCGCGTTGGTAATGCATGAGCTCAGTGACAGCCGTGCTGTTGCTGGACTTGGTCACATTCACGGTTGTTCCAGTTTGCATGCTTCAACCTGTATGATGGATGATTATTTATATGCATAATAGTAAAAATAATACATGACACATTGTCCAGTGATGAAAAGAAAATGCTTTACTTTGTTTTACCCGCTTTCTCCCACTTGTGTAAAGCCAATGTGCTCAGGAGGAACAAACAGCTCGATGACCTTTGAGCTTTTATCCTTATCCCACTTTTAGAGGTTTTGATTCCTTTCCTCCATTTTCTTCTGCCTTTCTCTCACTTTTTTCAGCTTATACCATTGTTTTTGTTCATTCATCCCTGTGTGCATTTTTATCCTTTCTTCATCTGCTATATTTTCTCAGTGACTGCCTTGCAGGGGACAGCGTGACATGAACATTAGCTGAAAACACGTAGAGACAGAGCAATATAATGACACAACATGACGCTGAATTTAATACAGTGGGTGACCCATCATTTATCCCGTGAGTAGCTGTGATATGAAATATGAATACATGCATGAATGTGTGTATAGTTAAATTCCGTGCATATCGGTCTCCTTTCAGTTACATTTGTCCGGAAAGAAACGTAAAAAATAGATATATGCAGGAAAAAAACATTTTGGTTCCTTGGCCATTTTATTACCTTTTGCCATCAGCAGGGAAGTTCTGTTTCCAAGGGTAAGCAAGAGGTCCGTGGAGATGCTGAGATCAATGGGCCTCAAGTGGCAGCGGTCCCCTTTAAAACAGCAACCACAGGCTTGGGAGACCCTTTGGGGTTCAATCAGTAGGTTAAACAAAAACACAGGAGGTTACTTATTCTCGCTCTTGGTTGGACTCCTCCATATAAACGTATGTTTATGCTTTATCGTAAAGGAGGGTGCGGAATATAGAGGATAAAAGTAGCAAACATTGTTGCAAAGGGAGGCTGGGAGAAGCTGATTTGAGAAAATACTTCTTCATAACTATTACCTTAGCCCCTTCAGCGGGTTCTTTTATATGTAATAATGTTATTCGGCATGCAAATTTTATTGTGCGCTGACGTGAACTTGCAAAATGTGCATCCACAATTTATTTTTTCAAAATTTCGGTAGTCTGTTTAGACATAAGCCAACCCCTTAACCCTCCACATCCTCGTCCATTCTATTCAGTAGCAACCTTAACACTTAACAACTGTTCACGTTTCATCGAGTCACACAGTAACATTAATAGCGTTGATACTCTACAAGGGCATGGCCTTCGTCCAAATTTTACATTCAGCCCAAATAACCAGAATGGTACACATTGTCTGATTTCCATGGCTCCTTTTTGTTGCCGTGGACACCATGGTGCAGGGTTATAAACCGAGTGGTTCACTTCTGTCATCTTTTTTACCATGGCTTTGTCCTCTATCCTTTTAGCAATGTGCTTGTTAACACAAGTGAAGGCATTAAAGATGTATATTTTCAATTTTCACACAGCCGTTTGCACACGTGTGTGTGTGTGTGTGTGTGTGTGTGTGTGTGTTTTTTTATACTGAAACATTTCAAATTAAGTAGATCTTCTCACACCACGAAGGTTATGGTCATGAGTCATGTTGTAAACAGTTTACCTTCTCACTGCCGGGTCACTGTTTCCAATTGTCTTTTACGGTCTGTGGATTTTGGCGTTTCATTTTCATAGCCAGCTGTGCTTGCTGTGACAGAACATATTGTGTGAGATATGAAGGGAGGCATTGCTGTGTGTGACACATACGAGAACATCTACAAAGAGGAAACCTGTATTCCAAAACTGAGGCGAAGCTGGATATGAGCAGCTTTTAGCTTGGTTTCTAGATTGTTCATATTTCCTTGCTATATGTGTTTTAAATATGCAAAACATACAAAGCATTGCCTCACATACAAAAAATTGCTATAAATGCATAGGACAACTGTAAAGACTTATAGAACAAATTAGGCATAACACTTTTAATAGTTAATCTTTATCTGAGACACTTGTCTAAAAACACAGACAAAGTGACCCTTGTAAAACAAGCTGCTCACCATTACTTACCCATTCATACATCACGTTTATTTTTATTGGAGTAATTCAAGGTAAGCACCTTGCCTAAGGGTACCATAGCAAGAGGTGTGTAGAACCTGGGCACCTTCAGACTGGCACAGGGTGATACCTGTAGCTCCAGTTTTATCTGATAGTAAACATTTAATGAGGATTAGCCAAGGCTCTCGGATTCAGCACTGTTCACATCAAACATTTACGTGTATATTTTCCAAAACAAGTTTTGCTACCCACAAATATTTACTCAGAAAATATCAAAGTGAGGATAAAGACTTGCTTTGACCAACCTGCTCCACAGAGGCAGGCATTTAGCGATCGCTGATAAATCGGCGAAGCCCAGAGGCCAGCGTGTCGGTTCATACAATTCATTCTATCGCTGCACATTCCTCACTTTGTTTCATTCGCAGATGTATGAGGAGAAAAAGAAAAAAGTTTCATCCGTGCATAGCTCAGTATTAATCCTTTTCTGAAGTTAATGTACAAGTTTGTGAACACTTTGCCCTTTGCCACTTCTGTCGCCATGTAAACGTCACCCTGCCCATTACGTGCTTTGAAGTTTGCGGTATGGATCGTCCGCAGTTGGACCTCAGACACGGCACACCGTTCGGTCTCATACGCTACACGTACACATGCCTTTGGACTGGGGCGGGAACCAGAGCACAAGGGTAAACCCTTGGGAACACCATACGAACTAAGCGGGATTCAAAGCCATGTCCAAACGCACCGCTCGGGAACTGTGACAGAGCGATGCCGCGCCTGGAACTCTGCTTTAAAGTCACGGTTTAATTTTCCTGAAATGCAGCAGTAAGACGCTGCATCCTGGTAAGGATTTACACACGAGCACTTCTAATGTAGGAGTATCGACGTGCTGTTGAAACGAACATCACAGAATTCATAGCTGAAATATTGCCGCTCTTAAGCAGTGTGCGGAAGCGGGCCCGCTTCTCCTGGCTCTTCCAGGCCAGCACAGTGTCTGCATGCCTCCGAGGGGGCCGGTGGTCCCCGTCCCTCATTCGGCCTCTCGTCGGCAGCACAATAATGAGGGCCCAGTTAGTTCTGATGATGTGGGGCAAAGTGTGTCTGATATCTGTTTTGTCTGGACCTCTGCCTGCCTGACTCACAGCTCCTGCCCCTTCTTACCCATTAACATCAAAGCCTCTTTTGTTTCGGAGTCTGTGTTGTCCATGTCTGTGATCTCTCACTTGGTAGGTGGCGGGGCCGGAGGGAAGTTTGGGAACAAACCTCCTTGTGTGTCTGTGACACACATCTTCTCTTTCCAGCAGCACCGCAGCAGCCATGGAGCAAACAATGCAACACCTGCTGCATTCATGTCGAGGAAAGATACTCTGTGCAGCCTGAACGTAATTCGCGCACCTCCAGGGTGGAGTAAGCAAAAGGTTCCCGGCTCAGATGCCCTGCTATTGCATTCTTAACTCAGGGAACCCAAATGTCTGTCCTGCTGTGCAAACGACTGAAACAAAAAATTATAAGCAGTTATTGTAAGCAGCTTATATCAGCTTATTCATTATATTAGGAAATGAAATAGGAGTGCAGAATATCCTGCTTATGGTACATTTTATATTTTAAATAAAATAAATACTGTATATGAAACATATTAAAATATGTAACCGGATTTATAGATGAAAGATTGCATTTTGTGAATCCCATCTGCCAGCGTGAGCCGTCTCACAGCCGGATTCCTCGGTTCAAATCCTCACGCTGCCTGGCCAGGTCAGTCACCCACTTATTAATCCATTAATGTGTTATCCAGGCACTCCCGATGCTATGCAAACCTCGCTCCTTCCCGGTTACTTTGTGAAACCTCGGTGCTGCATCTGTGCTTCATACTAAGGGTTTTTGTGATTAGCATTAGCCTACGAGCTAACTTGCATTTTCCTTTGCTACTCAAGACCAAACTATCTTTTGTCTTTCTCACTTTTGACACTTTGTCTTTCGGCTGTGCAACCAGGCCTGTTTTATTTTGTCCTTTCTATTTTTTTGGCTGACCTGGAAGCAGTCACCAGCCATCCCTGATGCTCAGGTGTCACTCCATAGTGGAGCTCCACAGCGTCAGGTCCCAGCAGGTGCCAGGCGTTTCGGGTCCACCCCTTCGTATACCTGTTTCCACCTGTTGAATCGCGTGTTATTGATAAACCATCTGGGCGTGCACTTGGTGCCACCTCTCTGCGTCTCCTTCGCGCAATTCAAACTCCCATTTTGGCTGTACGGCAATGGCTGCAGCAGCTACATAACCTTGACATTTTAGTTGAGCACACAAATGTTTATTTCACACCAAGCGCAAACCAATGCATACCAAGAAGTTCAAGATCGCTAGAGAGGCAAAGTTTTTTTTGTTTTTTTTTTTGCACTGCCGCATTCGATCTGACTCAGGACAGAACCCATCCACCAGAATGCACTTCGCAGGCGTCATCTTCCTCTGGGTCACGGACGTCACCAAATGCACAGGAAATCCTAATTTGGAGATCGGTTCCTGCATTGCTTCATCGGCGCTCCCCTGGGCTCTTCCACTAAATAGAAAAGCGACCATAAAATTGCCTGTTTCCTTGATTGATTACTGTTATAAAAGTTGACTTTTCCTTTGTTTATTTCCCTAATGGTGCGATTCATCATTTTAAGAGTTGTATTTTGGAGCGAGATACATCCATAATAAATTTGCAGGGTCCAGATCAATCTCTGCTTGATCTCAGCAAAGAGAGATTCCAATTAGCCGCAGTATGTTCACATCACACCCATCAAATGGAAGCAGAGTTGCATGGACAGAATGATGCTTTTTTGGAGTTAGGAAAAAGCAAACCTTGATTTTTTTTTTTTTTTGGCAGCAAGCAGATACTCTTTCCTACAGCTGCTTTCCGGAGGAAAATCGAGTCTCGCAGTGCTTTCATCAGGTGAAGGTTGTATTTTGTTGTGTAGTCTGAGTGGAGATCAGATGCAAGTTCTTCTCAGTCATAGGGCTTGGATTTAGATGAGAAACTCTGAGGTTTTACACTGGTACCTTTATTGTAAGACAGCAGCCTGTCCCGCAGATGCAGCTGCAGAGGATGCTGGCATGGGACAGGATGCTGTTATCTCTGGGTGGGGTAGCTAATCTGCCAAAGACCCTCAGTAGAAGTGGCTTCTAGTGCATCAGTTGGGCAATACGTCCAGTGAGAGTCTTTCTCTTCAGGCCTTCGAGAAAGTATTTGTCTGCTATGCCTCCGGTAAAAATGCAACGGCGGGAGGGATTTACACTGTCGCACTGTTACACGCATTTTAGGTACCTAAACCATAAAGTAGTATTCCTGCACCACAGGTTTGTTGCTTCGAAATGCTGCCGTATTCTCAGTGAAGCATGTAAGGTCTGGAGAAGAACCTGCAGCTGTAAATAAGGCCAAAGCAAAAAATAATGACGGATCCTAGTGCAAACGAAGGCCAAACCGAACAGTTTCAAGCTCGCGCAAACCGCCGACAAGAACTGTCACCCGAGGAGCCGCGAAGAGTTAAACCTCTGTCGATGTCCCGTTTGATGATTATGGTATCTGTATTGAGAGCAGTAAGTCATGAGGCGAGAGAGGAGCACGAATCTTTTTCCTGCGGATCAGCCATCGTCGAGCTGCCATGTAATTGGGCGCCGCTTGCTCCTCGCTTTGCTTTGCCTCCTCCAGAGCTGCGTGCTTGGAGCCCATGTGGGCGGCTGCTCCACCCCAAGCGAGGCCGTCCTTGTGCTTTGATCACCCAGGTGAAGCGGAAGGTGGGCCGGTGCGCCCCCTCGCACCAGACAGACCCCCCCGCGCCAGCCCCGCAGAACATGTCTTCCCTGCTGCAGACATCTTGTGCACTCCTTTTATCCTAAACCTGGCCCTGGAAGCCCTACTTTGAGGCAAGCTAAGTGCTGAGCTCCCCATGAAGGCTCTGTATTTTTGTCCTGGGATGATGATAAAGTGAGATTTAAAGGATATGTATGCTGCCTGCTTAGTTTTATGTGACAATTTCGTTCGTAGGTTAAAGTGAGGAATGAATCGTTTTTTAAATCATAAATAGAATTGTTCAAATTAAGGACATCTATTTATAGTTTACAGTACAGGACTTTTTATTCATGCATTTTGCTTTAAATGAAACATTTAGGACTGCAAAAGTTGACGGTACGGAGCCTATTGTCCTTTTTTTCATTTGACAGCTGTCATAGAACCAATGGAAAATAACATGAAAATCATAGCAAACCCACCAAAGTGGACAGTTTGGTACATCTTCACCAGCCTACCGAGCAACGAGTAACTTTCCTGGGACTAATCTCAGAGACTAAAAAGAAACTGAACAGCATACGGGGCGGCGGCTGAAGTGGATCACCCAGCTGTATTTGAAGAGTGGATCAGCTGTGCATCTTCTGGTCTTTAGTTGGAGTCGTAAAGGTGATGTTTCCCCTGCCATTTTTCGAGCGACGAATATCATGGCCTACTGTGAGCTGTGGCAGTAGCAGGGTGGGGCCCGAGGCCATCTCGCTGAATCTTAGAACGAGCCAGTATGAAAATTTTAGTGCGGAAAATGCGATCGTGACAACAATTGCCGATACTTTGGTAACCGTTCCTTCCTCTCGGTGCATATTATCTTGACCGTGCATAATGCTGAGCGTTTGGCTCTTTCTACGGTGAAGCAAATATTTTTTAGAGGGCAGTTTTTAAATTGAGGCCTCGTTCTGCGGTGACCCAACCGGCACAGCCGCTCTCTGTAACCAGAGACGCTAGACAGACAATAGAAAAATTTGGATCAGCTCACAGATTTTTGAGCTATGAAAAAGCAAGCCAATAAAGAACAGATGTGGGTGTTTTTGTGCTCATTTTTAAGAATGTTCCTTATTCCTTCCCACTCGCTCTCCATGCGAAAGGGAGTGTGCAGATAGAGGAGGCAGGCGCCTTCTACATTTGATTAAAGCAAATGCTTTGACCTTTCTTTGACTTATGTGTCATGAATACAACCTTTTGCTAAGAATAAAAACTCCCGTTTTATTGCTTTGTACCTGTGTTTCATATGCACGCAGTATTTTTGTTCTTTCTAAAAATCGGGCCCTGCTTTCATTGTATTCAGCCGTAGTTTCATAAGCACACTGAATATTCTCTTTCATATGAGGTCCAACTGCGAGAATTCTGAATTCACTGTGACTCTGTCCTCATTCTTCAAATGATTACGCCTTCTTCTTGCACCGGGCAGGCCAACAAGAGATCGCATTTTTCAAAGGTAAAAAATAAAATGTTTAGATTTATGGAAATTGTTTTCCCCCGATATTTCTGTGCGTCCACATAATTTGAGCAATGGCGAATGATTCTTCGCTGTACGATGTTCAGGCGTTGTGAATTGACTGATGGATGCATTTGATCAGCCAATTTATTTGGAGTGCACCATTCATTCTTGCTAATACTTGAGACCAGATGAAGTTATCCACTCTCGTGTTCATCTCTTGAAAAAGTCGCTGATTTCTTAACAACCATACGGGCCCAACTGGCAGGTTGTTGTTTCTGCAACCCTAGAGAAAATGCACTGATGAGGTCTCACAATGTTCTCAGTGTGGAGCCACAAATGAGATCTTTGTTAGGCTTTCACGTCCTACAGCTGGAGCTCTTATTACCTGCAAACGTCTCTCTTGGTCCATGATGCTGAATGCACCCTTAGGTTAATGAACCCATATAGGGTTGTCTGAGCAACATCTCGATTGCCTGCTTAGGACAGCTTGAGGTGGTTTGGAACTCCTCATACCTCACACTTCCTGTGCTGTCGGTTTACACTTGGCCTCGGATGAACTTGTTCTTCGTGCATTTGCCTGGGATGTCTGCAGACACACTGGTTTCCTCCCACAGTCAGAACATACTGGTGAGTAAAAGTTGCCCTTACCAATTATGTGCACGCGTGTGGTTGCCTCGTGGCTTTTTGACACCCATTTGGTGCGTTCCTTGTCCGCATGCTTTTCCTGGCTCTTGACCCCATCGAAGCCAAATCGCAAAAGTGGTTCCTGAAAACGGATGGGCGGTTGCATTGGTTATTCACTGCACGTGCAGGCAAAGCAGGGTCACTTAAAAAATATTCATGTAATGATTATACAAATGAGAAAAATACATTTATTAAAAATATTTTAAGATTTCTCCAATGGAAAATCAGAACTGAAAAATTCTCAAAAGCTTCCAAGCATGAATAATGAAATAAAGGTTAAGATATTTGACACGAGTGCCCACACCGTGTGACCCTGCAAGTTCAAATTGAGACACCCAGCATCCAGGTAGAAGGCCGCCAATTTTGGGCTGACGCAACTTTCCATAAAAAAGCAGGCCTCCCCGAACCTGTCACATCACCCTCTTCCTCACGAAAGCGCCCAGTTTCAGCTGGATAAATACATAAATCCACCTCTTTGCCGAGGACATTTAAGGTGTGCATTCGGTAGCTAAGTCTTTTAAACATATCTAGCAATGAAATATTTAAGAGTTGCGCTACAGCTAATAGACACTCAGTTTAGTATTTGCCCATTTTCCAGTACATAGTTTTAGCAACAAAAATGTGTGCATATGTGCATGAAGTAAAAAAAAAAAAAGTTCTGGGAAACCAACCTGTTAAATGAAAGGCAGCATTAAAGGCAGTTTATTGGGGTGTGAAACATTTCCATGACACATACAAGCGCCTCGCTTTTTTTTCTTTGCCAAGTGAAGCTCTTGATTTTTCCCTGCAATTCGTGCTTCATGTGTTCATTCCTTGGAGTTCATGTTAAGCAAAATAAGAGGAAGGTCTGAATAGCTCCACACAGACGCTTCACACGTATCACACACGCTGTTTGCTGGATTTTGATCTGACAGCCAGATTTCATTTAGCACAAGAGATTTATGTCCCAGCATTGTGCTCTACGGCACGCTGTTTGCCATGACTCATTACTTAAGTGCTTTTCTAATGATTCTGAAACAAGATTTTTTCGGTACGTAGGAAATAATCCCCTTTTCGTGTTCAAACGTTTGAATCAAGATCTGGTAAAATCTGTGTAAATATTACACAGATGTCAGTCATAATCTTCAGCTTCTATACATTTACGTTTGAAATTTATGCAGTTGTTTTTCCTGCTCTGTCCCATTTTAGAAGAGTGGTTGCTATAGTAACGTGAAGGAAAAAGGTCTGACTGTTGGGTTTTTTCCCTGCATATTTTATGTCATTTTTTTCATCCTCATGAAAAATAAAAGTCAAAGCTCTCTGGCTGGTTTTGAACATTGTACAATTTCTGCCACACTTTTTTTTTTTTTTTAATGTCTTGATATCTCTGAATGTTTACCAGAAGTTTATGACTCTAATTTTGTTGCTATCTATGATGTGAAATGAAAACACTTCACCTGACCCTACCCTACACCCTGGCTCACCCATAAGGCTGATCAAGGTAATGGTCAGTACCCTGACCCTGGCCTGGTACCATAATAATACTCTGCTGGACAAATAAGCAAGCCATCGCCAAGCTGGCTGTCCAGCATCCCAAGTCTCCTTAGACTAAGGGATCAGATGGAAAATAATGGAAATACTTGAAAATAATGCTTTCAGATAAAGGATTTGTCACCACAAGATGTTGGGTTTTGAACAAGAGTAAAAAGTGTAGTTGCTTTCAGAAGTAGACATGCATGGAAACACTCTGGCAGGTGAAACAAAACTTTGCATGGTGTTTGATACTGGACTGTTGGAGTTAGCATAAGTGACCACACATGGGTTCAAGGTTCCAAGGTTCATTTGTTATGCGTGCAATAACAACAGCATAGCAGTGTTATGACTATGAAATGTGTTGCTTCCAGACATCCTAGGCACATAAAAAATATATAAATAAGATATAAGAAAAATAAATAAGAAAATAATAAATAAAAAAGAAGTAATAAATGTACATAAAAGTTAAATTAGATAGATAGATAATACACTACATGGACAAAAGTATTTGGATGCCTGACCATTACACTAACATGGACTTTAATGACATTGCATTCAAATACATAGACTTTAATATGGAGTTGATCTGCCCTTTGCAACTATAACAGCTTTCACTCTTCTTGGATGGCTTTCCACAAGATTTTGGAGTGTTTCTGTGGGAATTTGTGCCCATTCATTCTGTAGAGCATTTATGAGGTCAGGCACTGATGTTGCACGAGAAGGCCTGGCTCGCAATCTCCGTTCCGGTTCATCCCAAAGGTGTTCCATGGGGTTGAGGTCAGGGCCAGTCAAGTTCTTCCAAACTGAACTCATCCAACTATGTCTTTATGGACCTTGCTTTGTGCACTGGGGCACAGTCATGCTGGAATAGAAAAGGGCCTTCCCCAAACTGTTTCTACAAAATTGGAAGCATAGTGTTGTCCAAAATGTCCTGGTGTGCTGATGCATTAAGACTGCCCAAGAGCTAAGCTTAAAAGAAGTGGGGAGGTGGCTTTTTGCTGTTATGCGCCTAAACTACGGAATAATCTACCGATTGAGATCCGTCAGGCTAGTACTGTGGCACGCTTTAAGAAATTGTTAAAGGCCCATTTTTTTAATATGGCCTTCTTGCAACCACATTTATAATGCTTGCCTAAATAGATCGCATGGACCGGTTACTGTCAGATTTGTTCAGGGACCCATGCTAATTTTTATTACTCTCTGCTGTCTCTTCTTCTGCGGTGCTGTTCTATGCCACCACCACCCAATCTAAGCAACAAGAAGCCCCCTCAATCGATGGTATGAAGGCAGATGTCCCAGCTCTCCATGGCACCATCTTCATTGTGTGTGGCAGAACAACCACAAAAGACTGTTTTAGAAATCTCTGTTAGATAGAATGCCCAGTGGGGGCTGGGCGGTCCTTTGGCCTTGGAATCCATGCAGATTTTTTTTTTTTTTTCTCCAGTCTACCTGGAGTTTTTTTTGTTTGTTTGTTTTTTCTGTCCTCCCAGCCATTCGACCCTACTTTTCATCTGTAAACACACCTTTATTGTCTGACTTTCCATTCATTATTCTTGTCTCGTTTCTTTATTCTTGTCTCTTCCACCTTGCAAAGCACTTTGAGCTACGGCATTCTGTAGGACAATGTGCAATACAAATAAATGTTGTTGTTGTTTTCGTTGCCCTTCACTGGAAGTAAGGGGCCTAGCCCAAACCCTGAAAAACAGCCTCACACCATTATCCCTCCTCCACCAAACTTCAGAGTTGGCACAATGCAGTCAGGCAGGTAACATTCTCCCGGCATCCACTAAACCCAGACTTGCTCATCTCGCTGCCAAACAGAGAAGCGTGATTCTTCATTTCATAGAACACGTTTCCACTGCTCCACAGTCCAGTGGCAGTGTGCTTTACACCACTCCATCCAACGCTTGGCATCGGACTTGGTGATGTGTGGCTTGCATGCAGCTGCTCGACCATGGAAACCCATTCCATGAAGCTCCCGCCGCACACTTTTTGTGCTTACTTTAATACCAGCGGAAGTTTGGAACTCTTCGGCTATGGAATCAGCAGAGCATTAGCGACTTTTACGCACCATGCACCTTAGCAGTCGTTGACCTCCTCTCTGTGGCTTTACGTGGTCTTCCGCTCTGTGGCTGAGTTGCTGTTGTTCCGAAACACTTCCACTTTCCAATAACAGCACTTACAGTTGACCGTGGAATATCCATCAGGGATGAAATTTCACGGACCGTCTTATTGCAAAGGTGGCATCCTATCACAGTACCACGCTTGAGGTCACTGAACTCTTCAGAACAACCCATTTTGTTTCTCAAATGTTTGTAAATGGAGACTGCATGGCTAGGTGCTTGATCTTATGCACCTGTGGCAATGGGTCTGACTGAAACACCTGAACTCAATAATTAAGAGGTGTGTCCCAATACATTTGTCCATACAGTGCACATACATACTCTGAGAAGGGCATATGGGGCATACAGACAGACTTTGATTGATAATGTCTCACTGTCCAAGGGATGGGTCATCCATCAGTCTTGGATGGATGACACAGTCGAGTCTCTTACCCCATGAGGGAGATTCTGGTGGTAAGGATTGGCGCAATGGAAGCATGCATGAACCAGGAGAAGTTTACTATGATGTACAGTGCATGGAGAGTTACTTGGGTGGACCCACCACAGCATAAGGACAGGCTACAGTCTGGATGAGTTAGACAAGTTGGGGAAAAGGTTATATTACAAGTTTTGTAATGGACCAGAACACCACACAGTGCCAAATATTAGGAAGATATTTCCATGATTTCTTTTGAGGAAAATGATAATTTTTTTATAAACTTTCTTCTCTTTTTTAAGAACTTTCTTCTGTTTCATGATGACGAACTCAAGTAATATTGACAAATTTTGTGGTGTGTATTTCTGGAGCCTTTGCCCACCATCTGTTAACTGCAGTGAGCACATGTATGGAATAGACACATACCTCATGTACAAAAAGCAACCAGTTTATGATTCCTGGTGCCCAAAATATCCACAGTGCACACCCAACTGGAAAAGATTAACATCATTAACTGTTTGTGTGAGCATCTGCAAACCAAACATAACATATACATCGAACTGCTTTTCATGTTTTGTGCTGTTCTAGAGGAAAGACTCAAACTGGTGGTAGGGAGGGGTGACAAGGAGGGGGTGTGCTATGGGAAGGGCCTGCACTAGCAACTGCAAACAGAACCAGTAGAAGCAGAATCCAGAGGAAAGTCCATGATGGAATGTCTGGCAGAGTGAGAGTCAAACACTTTGCACGGCTCAACTACAGACATAAGGCAGAAGATCATAGCTAATCTAACTACTATCGACTACTGCATTAGGCTTCCTAGGGTTAGAGACAAGCTACCATCAAACAGCAAGCTAGCAAACATAATGTCACAGTATCCACAATCCCAACCACCACCATAACTGAAACTGAAAAAATATGTTGCTGCAGCAGAAGTGTAGCTATAAACACTGGGGTACAACGCAGGCAGGACGGAGAGGTTTTATTATCCCAACAATCGTGCCCCTTCGACTGGTTAACCCGAAGGAGGGTAGTACTCCACTACACAATGTCCGCTCGGTGTTAAAAACCTTCATCAAGAACTCAGTGGAATTTCTTCAGTGGGTATCATGGGCCCTCATGTCTGTCAGGAAAACATTCCCCATGCCATCATATTGCTGCCACCAGCTTGGACTGTTGACACCAAACATGATGTCTCCATGGACTTGTGTCACTTTCACCAAATTCTAATCCTTCAACCAGAATGATGTAAAAGGATCCTGTATTCATCTTTTTTTTCCCCACCTCCACGGTCCAGCTTCGATATTCCAGTGTCAGCTGGAGACATGCTTTCTTTTTCTTCACTGAACATGGTTTTGAGAGATGTTGGAACTGGTATGCCTAGCATTAACTATCACTGAGGTCACTTGTTTGCACATTTGAGTCTCAATTCAACATTGACTCGTGCTAGAAATGCTGATATGCCTGATTTCCCCATGAGTTGTTGGAATGCGTATTTTGTTTTCAAGGTGGGGGCTGTACCTAACTAACTGGCAACTCAGTGTATATGCTGATTATTACAAAAATATTGCACAAAAAATGTGCGCAATGTTCTCAGATTGAGTCACTGTTTTTTTCTTTTTATCTGCCAACCAGAAAGCATTTGCTTTTTTCAGCAGAGGTTCAGATGCTGCCATCTTTCTTCAAGCGTTGGCCTCCAGTGTAGAACAATTTGGATGGTAGTCCAAGCGCAGTTGTTTAGTTTCGACAGAAGACTGGAGGTCACGTGACACGCCATGCGATGATCTTAGGTGAGGTGGCTGCTCCTTTTCCATGCCCCAAATCCTGCATTTCTATATGCAAATGATATACAGTACATAGACTGATAAAGCTGTCGTCCTATCGAACCAATATAAGCATCTGTGTAGCACAGTTCATCATTTTTTGGAATTATTTTGCATTAATGGTGATACAATCCATTACAAGCCAACCTTCTTGAGCAGGTCCTTGTTTGGGTTCTGCTGTACTCAGTTCCAGGATGCTTCACTTGTACAAATCGAAGGTAAACTGCACAAGTTGTTAATGGGTTTGATTTCTCTCAAGTGCCTCCAGGCCAAAATGCAATTGAAGCAGTCAGATGGAAACATATAATGATTGCATATCTATCGATTTCCCTAACACTGACATGAAGCACTGGCACATGCGGCCAGTAGCGCCACCCTGTGCTGCACACCCCCAGCTGCAGGTGCTGAGGGTGTCAGGTAGGAGTTGACACGCGAGGCCTGCGATTGGTTATTTCATTGCAAAATGTGCAGCAGGTGTTGCCCCATACTGCTGTCATTAACAGACGGTGGGAAAAGGCTCCTGAAATATACACAGCAGACTCACCCGGGTGAACAGCGACACGGCTGGCAGTGGGGGGGAGACAGATGACTTGGCCCCGTGGCTCTCTCCAATGTGTCATTAGCTCAGCTAATTGGATAATAATGACTCAGATTTCCACAAGGGGAGGTGGGGAAGATGGTGGGGTTGTTATGGGAAATGCCGGAGGACGTTCATATCCCCGAATGGATCGTTTCCAAACAGTTGTACCCTTACGCCGGGAAAATTCCGTTGACGCATGAAGTGTTTTCTGTGTAAGTGTGGGGGCAGTAGCATTAAAGCTTTCCTTTGCCCTCCCACCCCAGTGCCCCAAAGCTCATGCAGTGACTGTAATGTCCACAGAGGGTGCCAGAGGTCCCTCCAGGCACACTTGGAGCAACCTGTTTTGTTTTGAAGACAAAGAGCAAGCATTTCAAATCCACCTAAGATGCCCAGAGGTTTCTGTCCTCCACGGTTAAGCATGAGTGAAGCTGTTTCTCTTGCGTTCTCATTTTTCCTTCAACAGTTCTTTCCGCGCTGTTCGCTGCTGCGGAGTCACTGTTCCTCCTGATTTATAGCTTGACTTGGATTTGACCGCTGATGACATGGACTTAGATGTGTGTTTTGGAACCCAGATGTGGATTTTCGCTGGAAAAATATACATTTTTATTACTGAAGTGGGCTTTTTCAGTGTATATGCAATTAGTCAGATAAGTAAAATTTTCATTTACTAATTTTTTACACATTTTTGATGGGTAAAGGCCATTCTAGACAACAGGATTTTCTTCTTTCTTTCTAATAACCTTTTCATTCAGCTGAGTTTTTTTTTTTTTTTAAAGTGTGGCTTCTTGGTAAAATGTTGATTCACTTGTAATGCTTTGACAACTTTACTCATTCAGTTAAACAAGTGATCCCCACTGCATGTGGTGCACTAAGCATTAATGTAACGTTTGTTGATAAAATTTAATTTAATTTAGCCAAAGATCTATACAAATGTGACAATGACTTTACATCACTCCTCTTATCAAGTCAAAATTAATTTTTTTACCGAAAACATGTTTCTTTCTATTCCAGACATCTATACGCATAATGAAGTGCACTGTTTTACATATGAAATAGAACACCTTGGATTTATACCTCATATCCATTCACACAGCTGCATCACAAATCTTAATGATCATTAACATCTTCAAAACAAAAAGCAATAGAAAAGTTCTTTTTGCAGTAGAAAACGGTACAAATGTAGCACTAACAAATGAGTTTGGCTTCATGCGTTTATGCCACTGTAGGGGCTGAGCGATGTCACAGCCTGGAAAAAATAATGGCTTATATCTTAAAAACAAAAGCGGGATTTAATTTTTGAGGCATGAACCTGTGGAAATGGAGCACTAATGAAACGTTAGGTTTCTTTCTTTGTACAGGCGGGCCAGCGTCATGCACCCCGTTCACCCGTGTGTCACTCCAGGAAAGCACCTGGGCACTGCCTATTCAGCTGGGTGGGAGGACACTACTGCACAACATCTGTCCTACCTGTTACATTCTTCCCCCTTCCATTCAATACATACTTGCCGGCTGTTTACATCACTAAAAGCAAAATATCCTGTATCCCTTTTCCTCTTTTTTATGCCCTTTGCTGACCTTTCAGTAAATTATTTCTTTCAGGTAAGCCTCTGGTTGCTTTTCATGTTCATGCAAATTTTCCAAGTCCAGTTAAAAGTTTAACCAGTTGGGTAGGGTTATAACGCCACTGAATTTTACTTTGTGAAGTGTGAAGGGGAGGGAGGACTTTGAGCCTACAGTACCTTTGAGAAGTGCAGCATAGCTACGTGATCGGAAAATGTCACGTTTAATCATAAAATGTCATCTTCATTAACGTATGTGTGAGCCAGGCACATACAGTGGAATTCCTGTTAATTAAGAAGATATCACTCGGCCTGTATCTGACCTCTGGTCACATCTTCATCATTGCAAATCACTGAATAAACATCTCCATCCATTCATTATCCATAACATCTTCTCCTGATCAGGGTCATGGTGGTCCTCAGCTTATTTCAGAATCACCGGGTGCTAGGCTGGGAAATCTTCAGCTGGATGAGACACCATTTCATTGCAGTGTCCCCACAAATGCTGTTTGCAGTTTAGAGCAAGCAGTTAACCTGAAACACATGCCTTTGGGTTGTGGGAGGAAACTACACAGACTGACTGAACTGGATTTAAACCCACATGCAAACATCCCAGGTACTGTGAGACAGTGGTACTCACTGATGCCACCTTTAATAAAATATTAATAAACAGAATGAATAAAAACCTGCCTTTTGTGCATACGCATGTGTGTATGTGCATATACACGTGTATGTCCTTCTATAGATGTTAGCTTCAAAATGCTGGCTTTTGGGGTGGATCCCTCATCCCTGAAGCTTTCGGATGAAAGTTCACAGCCCACAGTTTGCTCTTTTCAGTACAGCTGCTGCTCCACTATCCCGCTTTAAATTCTCTACTCCTTTATTTACATGTACTTCCTGTATTGCCCTTTGATAAGGATGTCATGGCAGCATCTGCATCACAATGGCTCCTCAAAATGTGCTAGCAAACACTTTAGTGTTCAGACTGACTTTGATTCAGAACTCTGCAGCGGTGCTGGCTAAATACAACACTTTGTGATCGCTCTGTGTATATGCAATTATTTAATCTGCCATCCATTGAAGAAGAAGCGGCGTCGTGCTCGTACCCACGTCATAAAATGCATCTCATTACAGACGGCGACATGCAGTTTGCCGCAAGTACAACTGGGCATGCTTTGCTTTACGCAGCTCCTATTGGCAAGAAAACACTGCTGAACATCAGCCATGTTAATATTCTGCACAACCTGTGAAAGGGTTCTTTTAAACAGACCTTCATTAATGTGTGACTGATAATTAAAGCAATTTTTCTTGCTATAACTGAATCAAAATCAAATTAGTTTCTTCCTTTGTTTTATACTGCAAAATTTCTTGCGCTATTCATACGGCGCATGTAACTGATGAGGTTGCAAAGTCACCTCACCTGAAATCCGCCAGGCCCATCATGAACATTGTTTGCATTTTAATTTGCCAGCTGACACAAATCTTGAATCCAGGGCAGGGGTGTTCAAGGGGGTGGATGCTTTCGGCCTTCTTTACCAGGGCCATCACCGCTCGAAATGAAAAGTAAGCAATCTCAGCTGACAGGCTGAATAAAATGGATTTCATAGCCGATGACATCGGCACAAGTCTGTCTCCTTCTATCGTTCGACCCTTGAGCTTGTGAAGCGGCCACAACGCGGGTGAGGGGGTAAAGGGTTCTAATCAGCTGATGCCAGACCTGCAGCATGGCAGTAATTCTGAATGGGTTCGCACAGCTGGATACCATAGCAGTAAGGGGCAAAACTCTGAGATGCTGTCCAAAGACTTGAATCTTATGGTCCAGTGATTTTGTCCATTTTGTCCCATTTGCAATGTAGTAGCACCAACAGACTCCAACTGCAGAGGCCTACATGGCATCAGATGGCAGATCGTGTGGCTCATCACATGATCCTTTCCAAATTCGGATCAAGTTCTTCTTGGACCGAAGGATGTGTATCACACCTGCCCGTGCATCTGAAGAGGGCCTAGATAAATGCTACGTTTATGTCACGCAAACAGTGGAGATTTGTCATCAAATCCATCGACTTGAACAGCAAACCAGATGATGCTGGTTTTGTTTGCGTTGAACAGCGTGAGCCGCAGGGTATTTCTGGAGCGGTACATGAGAAGGGCCGCCGACACGCTGAAGCAGCGAGCGCTGATTTATTTGGGCTGGCACATTGTACCCCAGCGTGCGAGCAGCATGGTTGCAGTAAGTGCTCTCATAAACAGTGTGGCTTTTTGTTTGCTTTTCATGACAATGGTGATCAAGTTCCAGGTGTCCCCTTTGGTAAGAACCTACAGGAGGGCTGCACATGTACATAATGCAGGTGACAAAAGTTATTAGCGGAAAAGCCTCTTGACAACATCTAGATGTCAGCTGTTGCAAACTCAAAGTGTTTGGAGAAGTGTAAATGAGAACATCAATCTTCAGCTGACAGGTATCGGTGTCTCGCTGAAGGTTGTTAACATCACTTTCTATTTATATAAATCAATTGCATATCAGCAGTGGCCACAGCTGAAGTAAACTCGGTTGGGTTGATTTGAAGTGGTTTTCCTCATAAAGTCTTTGCAGAGCATCGGGTAATAAAATGAAGATGCTCATCAATTTGATGAAGATAAAACAGCACCTTTTTTGCTGACACTTTCTTCCAAGGTCACCTTCCCTGACTGAGCCAAGTTTATAGCTGGGTCATTTTTTTTTTTTTTTACTGCAGGTTGAGGGTAAACGCTTTGCTCAAGGGTGCTACAGCAAGTGGTTGGTCACCTCTCTCATTCGACCACCTGCGATGAACATTTCAACTCCATCTCTCATTTTACTGTGCTGTTGCACGGCAAAATCTGGCACTTTGTCTCATGCCTGGTTTACAGTGCGAGGAAATGAAGCAAAAGGGAATCGGCTTTTAAACGCAATTTCAGTAAGTATACGTCTTCCCACCCATTACTAGAGGGAAGGAGTAACAAGCTGTAACTCCCCCTATCAAACCATACTAGAGTTGAATTCAAGTCCTGCATTTAGATAAATTATAGAGGTTTATTTGTCCCAGCACAAAACTTATCTAAAATGGTCATCAAAACCATCATTTAAATTCACTGAATGCAGTATTTCCTAAAGTTTTGCGTGGAACGGGCGGGGAAAAAGTGTCTCGGCCAGCGTTCCTCTGAGAAACTTCCCACGACAAGGTGCACGTCATTAACCCTTATTTATCTGACACTTATGTCAGCTAGACAGTTCATTTTTTCAATCATTTCCCTGTTTATACAGCAGATTTTTTAGTTCAACTTAAGTATGTTGACCCGAAATCTTCAGGTCTTTTTTTACTCCTACTCCTATATCCTCTGTTCACCTATTACCCAAGAATTAAAACCACATTTTTGTTTTATTTTTTTCATTTATTTTGACTTTCATTTCCCTTCTAGTATGAGGCATCCATCTGCCTGTTGCACCCTTAGAGCCTTTGGATAAATATGTTCATGTAAGATCCAATATACAGGCACAAATAAAGCAGTCTAAGCTGGCATCTGATTCACCACATTCATCTTGTCTGCATCACCGTTGCTCTGCTCTTTAAACCAGCCTTACATTTCACTGCCACCGGGTCAAAGTTCGGACTCACCCCGTGCCAGTTTTTAAGCCCAGCGTTATAATTCTTGGTCTCGAGAGCCCTACGACCCCAAGGTACTTTTTACCCTTTCAGCTGTAGGGGGTAAAATACAGTAGATGCCAAATAGTTGTGGGCTGGAGATGTGCGCTTTAAACCATCCCAGCACATTAAGTCACTGTCAGAGCTCTGATAAACAAATTCCCGAAAACTGACGTGATCATCTCGAGAGACCAATGAGAACTCTCAAGTGCAAGGCAAAAAAAATACACATTAAGCACTTTTCAAAAGCTTAATTGTTTTTTTTTACTGAAAGTTTTTTGGAAGACAAAATTGAAACGTCATCTGGCTGACATGGAGAGCTCTGAGGAGGTAAACTGAGGCTCGGTGTCTCACAACACTTGAACGGAAGTTTGATTCATACAAGGTTTGCTCTTTGTCTGAACTCTCTGAGGCTCAGTGGCTGAAGATTCACACACCTTTGATGCTCCTGCAGTACATGTGGTGTTGAGCAATGTGTACAAGAAACATCAGAGGGAGGAAGCTCATTGACTTGGACTTGAAAACTATTTAGTCATAAATACCTTCCCTTTGTGTATCTGAAATAGAAAGGTGTGATTTATTTATTTTTATTTTGTGCTCCGAGGATGGTACAAGAGGACGTCGCTACGCTTGTGGCCTTCTCGGGGAATTTTAGAAATGAGCAATCGTGGTGACTTTTGCTGCGCAACACCAAGAAGATTCCGGCCCAAAAAGCAGATTGCCGTAGTTTCGAAAACAGAAAGACTTCTTTTGGGTTACAAATCGGTTAAATTAATTGACATAAACCACATGCGTCCGGTTCAGATGTTGCACGAGTCAACGCTGTTATTGCGGTGTCATGGCAACAAACACGATTGATTTACAAATTTTTAAGCAGATGAGCGATGAGACGAACAACAAGGGTAGATCTGAGAGCTTCATTAATCCGTGCAGTGTTTTGCATGACTGAGAAGGAAATCATTCAAAAATAAATCGGCAATCTGGCCCCCGGAAGCTGCACTGGGATCTCCATCCAGAGCGACGAGTTTGTGAATGGGGTGCTTCTTATCGGAAAAGCCTGATTCTGTCGTGGTGAAGGCCAGATGTTCCGTTGGTGTTTCTGCACTGATGTCAGCGCAACAGGACCTGAGGCTGACCACAACATGAGCGTCGCAAAATGACGCCTGTCCGAGACTGGCATCCGCAGGGCTTTATTCAGCTTCGTCGAGTCTCTGAATGTCCTACGCGGCTCATTATACAAGTAAGACAGCAACCTTGCAGGAAGCAAGACATGAAATCTGCCATAGGTGCTTGTATAATTCCTTCGCTTGTCCCAATGCTCATACCCTTTATTTTTGGTTTCTGCAGAGTATTCATTATTGTTATGAACATTATAATTTCCTGACACAGCACAAAGCTTCCTTGAAATCTGTGGCTTTTATTTGTTTATCTGAGGCCAAACAGGGGTATTTGAAAAAAGAAAGATGCCACAGTGATGACAAGCCAGTTTCGGCAATGAAAAAGTGGAAGCTTTTGGTTGTGCTTGACCTCGCTGTCCTTTTCTCGAGGCATCTAAGAAAGTCTGGGCTTTCTGCGCCCCGTTTGGGTAGAGGGTAGCAGCTATAGAAAAGTAAGTCATTTCGCATTGGGTTTCTCCAGGAAAACGCATATGACTTTTTGAGCCTCGGGAAAAAAAGAGCGCGATCGGTTGCCTCGAGGCATGTTCTGCAGGCTTCTGATCTGACCATCACGTGTACTGGTCACCGAAAACTAGAAAGGTTCACTTAGGTCTTGTAAATGGATTAATCGCGGCGCTCCAAAACTGGCCATTTTTTCTCACTGGCCTCTCCTAATGGATCCAGAATGGACAAGGACTGAAGTGTTTCATTCAGCAAAAAACAATGCCTTCGGTGTGGTTCAGTGTTGCACTTCATGCACGGAACGCGTTAGCCATTAGTGAAGGTAAAGTACACTGTGAAGTATTCTTTCCTTTCACACTGGTTGCTACCACTTGCCCTGCTATTTTTTTAGGATGCTGAATGCTGCATATTATATTGCACATTAGACTGTGTTAAATGTTGTGGTTTGAGGTTGTGTCTTTGCAGTCCCCTGTGTCTCACATTAAACAGAAACAAAATTATTGTTTAAAACTGCTTATTTGCGATGTTGAGGCATTTAAATTTGAATGGATGTAAGTGCTGGGCTATAAACAAGAAAAGGACTCATTTAAATTGTAAAATGCAAAAACCGAGCAAAAATGATCTTGCCTTCATTTCATTTAAATGTATCTGAGCATTTGGACTGTAGTTCAGTTGTTTTTTTACTCGGAATTTGTCCTCAGGTATGAAAAGCAAATAGGATTAAATAAATGTTGTCATCTCCTTATATTTTTCTAGAATGTTCACAAAACATCTATCTGTACACATGCACTCTAACCTTTCCAAGCTCCTATCAGAATATAAGTTCTTGTAGTTCTTGAAAACTCAATTTCAGCAAAGTTTTTGTGTTGTCTGAAAATAAAAGGGGACATAAAGCTGAGGTCAGGAGCAGAACTGCGCGCAAACAGGTCCACAGCAACCAACACGTTCAGTCGCACTGGTGCTGCCTTTTTCAAGCAGAACAGGCCTCAGCCAGCCTGCTTTCTGTGGCCACGCTAACGTCTTTTACTGGTGTCATTCTAAGCTGAAAAGTTTTGTTTGTTTTAACCTTTGTTGGATTAATAAAACAAATGTTTTGCTTTGCGTTTGTGTTTCGACAGATTCTCCAGGGAGCTTTCCCTTGCGACTGGAGAATCCTTTTTTTAATCTCAGTACATGAAATTGGTGCCACAGCGAAGGTCTGCAGAGGGGCAGCAACACAATAACAGAATGACCAGGAGCTCCAGGGACATCTAATTTCACACCGAAAAGGATTAATGTTGTAGCAGCATTGCTGATAGGACCTCTGTGGTGATGGTTCGCACATCCACCAGCCAGCTGAGGGGCGTCGCGCTCTTCTTGTTTTCATTATGATTTCTTCTTAATGTTTGTTGAGGGGAAAATGACTGATGTTCCCACTGGAAGAGGGGAGGTCCCCGCTTGCCTCCCTCAGCCTCTTTCGCGTGTATGAAACTGGCCCTGCATGGAAAAAGCGCGCTTGCAATAATTCCAAGTTTGCTTCTTCTTAGGAGTTGGTACTGACAGTTTGCAACTCATCGGTCTTTGCATGTGAAGCACGGTTTGCTTACGCTCGTAATGTATCGCCTTCTTGATAAAATGCAGCCACGCCAAAGTTATTTCTTTGTGCTCTGATGATAGCTTACTTTACCGAATGCCATTTTGCATCACCCTCGCTTGGGAGATGCATGCAAGTTGTTTTGCACCAAAAAAAAAATCACTGTGCATTCATTTGTTTTAATTTTTGGCTGGGAGCATGAAGCAAGTATAATTTAGCACATTATTATAATGGTTGTTGGCTACAATAGGACTGTTTTTTAAGTAGGATCTCAAAGACAGTTTGTTAAAATGTAAAACTTGGACTTTTTAAAGGCACGCTACTGCTGATAAATTCAGTGCTCTATAAACAAGTCCAAAAGGAGGACACTTTTTCTGAACAAAATCTCATAGTTTCTTTGAACTTTATATGATGTTTACTATATAGTCTTATTCTATTTCTCCTCGGTGGAACTGTGGTGAGGATGACAGTGGAGAACATGGCTTTCCTCAGTTTCTGCAAGAAATGGAAACACTGCCAGGTTATTGTGGTGATGATGGTGGTGTGGAGTGACCACATGAGGTCCGTTGTTATGTGCACTCCAAGAAACCTCACACTGCTGACTGTTTACACAGAAGAGCCATCTATGTTCCATGGAGTGTGGGAAGCAGGGCTCTTCCTGAAGTCAAAAACCATCTCCTCTGTTTTCTCAACATTTAGAGATACCAGACCACCAAGCCCTTTGACCTCTGTTCTGTATGCAGACTCATTGCTGCAGCTGATGAGCCCCACACCACTGTCGTGTTGTCTGCAAACTTGACAATATGGTCAGACCTTTGCTGAGCGGCAGTCATGTACCAGCAAAGTGAACAACAGTGGGCTAAGCACACAGCCCTGGGGGCAACTGGTGCTCACTTTGATGGCCTTGGAGTCGTTGTTTCCTACACTGACAGAATGAGTCCTGTCAGTCAGAAAGTGAAGGATCCAGGTATAGAGGGACGTTCACCTTCCCTACCGGTCTCTGTGGAATTATTGTATTGAATGCTGAGCTAAAGCCTCTGAATAGCATCCTAACACAACTGTACTTCCTGCCCATGTGGAAAAGACTCACGTGAAGGGCAGTGGAGATGGCATCGTCACTGCTTTGGTAGGCGCGGAAGGCAAACTGTAGTCCATCATGGTATAAACAGGCAAATTAATGGCAACATGAAGTGTTCCCTAGTTGGGCTGACATCAAGGGCTGATGGTTACATAGAGGTTTTGGATGGGTTGGCAGCAAATGTTTTAACTGTTTATTTTCCACTTTTACAGTAATGGGGGAAAAATCTGCAATTTTGCTATCCCATACATTTTCAGGGGCAAATTAGATTTAGAAACAGAGCGATAACTGCAACTGAGGGCACATAGCTTGATGACAGGTATTACAGCAGGAGGTGGATCTTAAACCCAGAACCTGATAATTGCAAAGTGACACCTATAACTGCTACTCTAACCAAAACTCACTTACTGTACAATGCAACTTTAAGTTATATAACTCTCAAGACTCGGGCCTGGAGCTGCTGGCCATTCTGTGTATTGCAAAGCCATGTGCTTCTGTTTGCCCCCGTGTGCTTCTTGTCCTGCCTTCTCCACCTGATCACCATCATTACCTTCATTATTACTCACATTATTAGCTCTTGTGTCCCTCCAATAGGCTCTGGGTCTCTGTTGCTTATTGTGTTAGGTACATAAATCTTTTATTTGTGCCAATTCCTTGCCAGATTGTGATTTCCTGTGTCTGTTCTGTAAAAATGGTTTCTGTTTTAACTGACAAATGTGATTGTTTGCTGAATGCATCTCCAATTTTTTGACCCTGTTTTTTTTTTTTTTTTTTTTTACCCATTTTTGCCCATCATTTTGGATTCTTTGCTATTTGTTTCTCTGGTTTTTGTGTCCAACGAATTGGATGCCCCTGAAATAAACTTTCTTTGCTCGCTTGAATCTGCGATTGGGTCCTGACCTGAAACCCTGACAATAATACTATAAAAATTTAAATGGTAAAGACAAAGTATTTCTTAACTGAATCTAATGTATGCACCTATGTAAACTATTCTTCATTGTGCTTTACAAAATGGTGTGATGAAATTAACTCAACACACAATGTTAAGTTCAGTATCAGCTTCATTCTCTGGCAAGAGTTGCGTGCATGCAGCACAGGGAGTTTTAGCTGTTATGCATGTTGAGGACAGAGTGGTAGTCCAGTTTATCATTCATACATCTACCAAGAACAATAAGGGCTCAGCATGGATTTGACTCGAGATGTGCAGACAGAATCTTGCTTTGCAACAGCACAGACACCACAGTAAGAAACACCCAGGGCTGCAGGCCATAAACACATTCTGGGGACGTCTTGTAGCAGCGCTAGAGATACAACATACTTTATGTGAAGGACAGGGAATAAGAAAAGGCTAAATAATACATCAGTTATCATTATTTGTGTCAATTCCATCACATTGGCAATAATAACGTGCCATTAACAATTTAAAACTGAGCCACTGAGCTGTGCTATTTTGTGCCATTTTGTGCCATTTTGCAGGTTTACAGCAAACTCACCTTTCAAACCATCCATGAGTAAAACTGTCAGTGTGAGTGGAGCTGTGATTTAGTCATGCTGAACTGTTGGGTGAGTGACCTCCTTTGCAAGCTTTAATGACTTGTAAGAGCTCATCGAAATGGGCTGAATGTTGGCATGCATGACGCAAAGCCTGTTTAACAGATCTGTTTTTTGTTTTCTTCATTATATTTACATTTACTATATATATATATATATATACATAAAATTATAGCAGGGTGTTCCAAAACAACTTAGTATATAAAGCTACTAAAAATAGTTTGCATATTTATGCAGTTAAGCAGGTTTTAGTATTTCAGATTGGGGTAGGCATCTTTCTTCATATTATTTTAGATATTTTTTTTGTCATTCCTAAAGTGCAGAAGAAGAATCAGTTTCACCGTTCCCATATGGACAAATAGGTATGCTGGTCCACTGGGCCGCCCGAGTTCCTGTTAAACCAGAAGGGGATTAAAATACATCTGTTTAAATTTTCTGTAGAGGAAGTGTTGTTTCAGATGGGATTTATACTTTAGGGACACTGAACTGAAGGGGCTTTATCTGTACTGAATTCAAAAGATTCTGGGGTTCTATGTCCAAATGTATGTTTGTTGTATTTTTGTTGCAAATAAGGCTCTTACAAAATTGTCCATTTACACAGCTTGATTTTTAACACTAAAAAGGTCCTTCATGATGTAAATTTGTGTCATTAACAATTTCCGATGCAGCTGAAGCGCGAGTTTCTTTTGGGATGTGGGTACAAGTTGTCTATGATGAATGTAGAAGGTTTAGAGGTGCAAGCTGAACAAAAGTTGCACAATGAAGAGACCTGCATGTTGCTCATAAGACACAGATCCCGTGTGCATTACAAAGCATTTTGTAAAATTGTTTAAACATTACATTTTTAATTTTTAACTAAATTTACCCTTTAAGTATATACATTTCAACTTCCAGAAATGCTACTGAAATTACCTAACCCTTACTATTTATTATTTAAATAACTGACACTCTATTGGTTTTAAGACAGAAAACAATGCATTGCTTTGATTTTTTTTTCCAGTTTTCAGTTTCTTTCCTTAAATTGAAACTCCCAGCAGGTTGCCACAGAGTGCTTCATAAATGTTGGTGCAAAAGGGAGAAACAGTGTTAGTGTTAAAAACAATGAGCCACTTTCAAAGCCATATGTGTTTAAAAAAGGCAGAAGGTAAAAAACAAGAGGAAAAAAGCTCCAGGGGTCCCTACAGGAGAAGTGAGAAGAAAACCCCTGAAGTTGAGGGCCAGCAAGCTGCCCACTTGTCTTGGACTTGCTGGCATTATGCAAGTTAGGAAAGGGCTATTTATACAGCATGGGTAATTTTTACTCCGTTCAGGGTAAGTACCTTGAGCAAAAGGAGGCAATTCAAATGCAGGTCCTTTGAGGCCAAGGCTGCAGGTCTAACTGCTATGCTACATGCTGTTTAGTCACGCAGAAATCCTCCATGGGTCAGAATGAAAGAATTTCCCAAAAAAAATCTGTTACAGACAATGGGCAAATGTCACATTTTGCTCAGCTTCTTGTGAATAGTGTGGCCTACACAGATACGCTAAGAGACTGACTGCAGCACAAACACATGTGGGGCTAGGGTCACCTTCTGCAGCAAACCAATCATATCTCCACTAGTGCAAAGCTGCTTGTGGTCCTCAGAGGAATGTGCATGATGGACCTGGTCATGCATATGAGCCCCCTCACCAAGAAGAGACATCACAGAGATGTCACTGTTCCATTCCATCCTGAAAACGTCAATTAGACTCTCAGCATTCAGCAGTCCTATGCCTGTCTGTGCCGAATATTAATTGTGTTTCCTTTCTGGGGCACCCTGTTATAAAGTTTACACAAAAATTATTTAAAAGTTCTCATTAACAGTTATTTAAGAGTCACATTTAAACATTTCTGAGCTCTTTTTGGCAAGGAATTTATGTTCATGGAATAAGGGTGACCAATGGAAGTAGAAACTGAATCTTGAAATTGTGAGAGGGGCAGCTTTTCCTGTAAACCCCTGATGCTCTTTTCTGACCTTCCAGAAAACCAAATTCTATGTCTAAGCTCTTCTTCCACCAAAAGATTGCAGCAGCTTCACAACTACATTTCATTACCCAGGGTGCAACTGGCAACTTGGCTTGTGCATTGTTTTCCTACATTTGTTTGAAATTTGTGCCCCCTATTTAAATAAAATAGCATAACCCAGCACTGCCCAGGTCAGAAAGGTGTTGTAGTGGAAAGGGAATTAAGTATTATTAGTGGTATCAGACAGGCAGATGCCCCAGAGTGACATGCATGCCAATTGTAGTCAAAAGTAAAGGGAAAAAAACAATATTGTCAAAGTCTAACTTTACATCACTAATGTGTGTAGCATTGTGTGTGTGAGATGCATAATCTCATATCTTTTGTTACAGTTTCATTTGCTCACATATCATAGCTAGAGGTCCCTGTGATCGACACATGGATGGCACTGCCAGCAACGTGCAAACCGGCTATAGTGACGTGCACATAATAATAAATTATATACCAGCAAGCTTTGCTATCTTCCATTTTGTGTGTTTCAGTGCAACAGTACAGCAAATGTGTGAGTAGATTATGTGAGGCAGTCATGCTCCTATGTGTGTGAGAAGTGCGTCTGCATCACATATGTCAGCGTATGTGTAGAGCATATTCTGTGTGTGTGTGTGTGTGTGTGTGTGTGTGTGTGTGTGTGTGTGTGTGTGTGTGTGTGTGCGTGACTGTGCAGGTAGAGTGAGGAAACCTTTCAGCATCTTTCCGTACGCTTTGCAAGCAAAACCACTACTTCCACTTCTCCAAGTCTTGTAAGAGACTGAATTCTAAAATTTCAAACAGGTAAGTACCCTCTTTGGAGTTAAACAAACTTGACTACAAAGGAATCTCACTTATGGTGAAAAGTAGCTGTGTGCCAAATGTCAAATTTGTGACTTAAAAAAGAAAGCCATGCAGAAAAAATAAATCAACAAAAAAGACAGACAAGCAGATAATGAGCCGAATACAATACATATAGTAAATGTATGTATATGTTAACTCAATTCAACATTTTCAGCAGTTTAGTATGCATGCCAACCGGATGTCAGGAAGGGCATCCGGTGCAAAAATCTGCCAAACCAAATACGCGGACGAGCCGATCCGCTGTGGCGACCCCTGATGGGAGCAGCCGAAAGTCGGTTTGTTTGTAGTATGCATGCCAACAATACAATGAGGGGACTACTGACACTCATTTTTTCCAATTTGGTCACTGAAGACAGTGATTTTGAAAAGACTTATAAGGACAAAGGAATTAAAGATTATTTACACTGTATCACCCTGTACAAATCTGTATAAATCCCCCAAAGTGCTTCCAGTGAGTCTTCTTGGGCAGCATACAGTAGGTTATATACAGTGTTGTGGCAGGCTAGGCTGTCCCAGCTGGGCGACTTGCAAACACCCTTGGCAACACACAGCTCTACTGTCAATATTGCAACGTTTAGGAACATCACGGCACTATTTGTCGGTGTACATACAAACACTGTGTTAGATCATGCCACCACTGAGGATAAGTACAATCGTTCAGTCTTGCTAAAAATGCACTCCTACTTTCTGTTTTGTTGTACTGCAGTGCTAACCAGCTGCTTCTACCACACAATTTTGAATTTCATTTTCCTTTTGTTGTTGTAAACTTCATCGAAGAGAAATTACTTCCTGTTTCTGTGCTGGAAAACAGAGGAAATGCTTTTGAATGGGCTTTAATGTTGTTCATAGGAGCCCCCCCCCATGATTCTTTTAGGAAGGTACAGTTTTCTCATGAGGGGTCAATAAATGTTTGTCAGCAAATGGGGTGTGAAGGACTGTTCATTACATCAATGTACCAGACACATCTGAAGTAAAAGCAGAGGTTCAAAAACTGTCAATTTAGCACATTTACCAATTTTTGCTTTCCTTCTCTGTTTAGGTTTGGCCATGATCATCATTTTTGAGGCCCTGATAAGGGAGCACGGGATAAGGGAGACCTGCATTAGATAGACTGCAAAAGGATTAAAGTCCAAGGTCTACAGTTGTACAGCCTTTATACATTTTGGTTTATGTTAAGTATCTGACTGTGTGGATTTGCACTTACTGTGGAGCATTTTGGCAGAAATCTGTGCACCCAATACTCTCTCTCCAGCAGTGCTACCTTCACCTAGGAACACTGGTGTGATGTACATAGTATATCTATAGTGCTTATGTCTACATCTATATGACTTACTCTATGTAGCTGATGCCTGTGTCAAAGCCGGCTTAACGTCTGAGGTAGCGGAAGGTTCTTAACTGGCTGGCATTAGGTGGTGTGACTATTTCCCTGGACGTTACAAGTAAGACGTTGGGGTACACCTGGGCTTACCCTTGGGACCTGACAGCGTGCCTTTCCTCCCTGGGTGAATCCATCAGGTGCCATCCATATTCAATAAGGCAGATCACTGCTCGCTCTCCACCGTGATGGTGGCAAATCAAGTCAGAACAGTGATGCCCTTTAACTCTGCCTCAAGGGAGAGGCAAGTAAAAACATTTTGTACCACCATAACAATATTTTAAAGCTCTGCTGGTGATCTGTTGACCCACAGTTGCAACTGGGGATGCCAGTTCCTCATTATCCTGGAATTCAGAGGCTTTGGTGGGACAGGAGTGCCTAGGTGCAGAGTTTATGGATTTCTACTCCTTTTTTTCTCTTTTGCTGGCTTTCAGTCTGAACAGCCACAGCAGGAGAGGATAGGGTGACAGGTGGCTACATATTGTCTGCCTGTTTGCTTGAGAGATGCAATTAGTCTGTTTTTCTGAGGTTGCCGTTGGAGACGAGACGCCCACAGAGTTGCTCGTGTTGCTAACTTTTTATTTTATTTTATTTATTTTTATTTTTTTTTTGTTTTCAATCTTCTCCTGGATTCTCTGGAGATGTAATTACCGTGCAGGCAACTTCTCAGGCTGAGCATCCCTCCGAATGCACTTCCTTTGGGTTCGACCATTCATTGCAAGCATCTCACTTTTTTCTCCGCAAGCTGAATATTTCACTCATGCTTTTTTCATGTTCCGGCCAGACCACTCTTTGCATAGCAGGAAAGTCTGAAAAATTCCTTTCCCAGTTTGCTTACATTTCCTGTAAATTCTAATTTCCTTTAATTACTTTATGCTTTGTAAGGACCTTATGATGGTAGCTCAGCAGGTTGTATTAGCACCCCAGGTTTGTTTCCAGAACCAGTTCTTTGTATAAGTGTTTGAATATCACATGTTGGAGGCAGCATCCTCTGGGTGCCCTCCATATTCCAGAATTCGGTGATGAGGTGGACTGGAGACGCAGAATCCTCCTTTGAGTGTGTGTTTGTTTGTGCATTGCATCCTGCATTATGCTCTACTGTGGCTTTGAAATACTGAATCGAACTGAATGAGCAGTTATTACAAATGAATGGAGTTGCTCTTTTTTTAAACCGTTAATCTTAACCTTGCTGGGCCATCACACAGCTGGGCTACATGATGTCATATTAAGAGCTGTGAAACTGCAAGTCTGCTTCTGTTACATGTTTCTGCTCTTTTACATTTACATATAATTTTCCAGTGTCACTATACTTAAAGATTCATAATCTGTTTGTACTAGGCGGATGTAGGTGGAAAAAAAAAATAAAAATCTCAAAATTTTCCCCACTAGCAAGTTTAATATGTTGAGAAGTGCTTGGACAGGTTGGTAACTTGTCCTGTTGAGGAAGGTACCTACACTGAGCAGCCAGTTTATTACACACACCTACCTAGCAGTGTATGGTTCTTCTTTTTGCCTTCAGAACAGCATAGTTTGATATGATCCGAATGTGATGATAAGAAAGCCAGTAAGTTTTTCTGAGCATTGATTCTACAGGATGCTGGATTCATTGTTCAAGAATGCGAAAATGATTATGTTGCATAGCTGCTGCAAATTTAATAGCTTCACGGTCTTGCTGTGAACAGCCCTGTCCATCCCAGTCCAAAAGATGCTCGACAGGGTTGAGATCTGGAGAATGTGCAGCTTACTGAAACAATGAAAAGCCGCTGCCATGTTTCCGGAACCGTTCATGGAACATAGGCACCTTGTGACATGGTGCAGCATCAGGCTGAAGGTGTCCATCTGACTCTGGATAAACTGTAGCCATGAAGAGGTGAGCTTGGTCACCAGTGATGTTCCGCTACAACATGCCATTCAGAGAAGCTTCAGGTGGGTATCACTGGCTCTAAACCATGTCAGCAAAACATTCCCACATCATCACACTGTCACCACCGACACAAAATGGGATGGCTCCATGGACTCGCTCAGATGCTCTTTATGAAGGAGGAATGGGTACAAATGGTTAAATTGCTGTAGGTAGCTCAGTTTACAAATGTAGCATTAAGCGCTGTTTTGGACAAAGGCATCAGATAAGTAAGGGTTAATTATTAGTGTAACTATAATAAACAGGAGAGCAATGCCTCAAGAACTATAAGTATGCTCCTCTGAATCAGACCAAACTTATGATCTTTCCTGAACAAAAATAATTTTTATTGTTCTCTACCGCCTGCATACATTTGTTCTGCTTTTTTAAATGTTCTTTCTCAACTGACTTTCCGCACTGTTTGCTGGGCGTCTTTGCCCGATCCCCATCTGCCAGTGCACATGATTCCAGCAATTTAAACAAAACATCTCATCGCTCATCCTCAGCTTTTCAGAGGTCTGACATCAGGTCCTCCTTCACTCTCGCAAAAATGAGGATTTGCCCGCTGGCAAAATCAACACTATTGTAGCCTAAGTGCCAGGATGCTGAGGTGTGTGGATCAATGGGGGTGTCTTACACAGCTGTGCTGTGCTGTGCAGTGAAGTTTTTGTTATAGACGAAAACATCATCTTGAGAGTCACTTGACCAAACAAGTGATGTAACCTTGAAGCTATCTGTCTGAGAAGGATCTGGGTCCGAGTCCCTGCACCTGCTGCGGTACTCAGTACCCGGAATTCCTCCGCTAAAAATGACCCTGCTGCAAAAATAAGTAAATTAGTGTAAGTGATATGGTGAGCAAACCTCATCTTGTAAGCCACCTTGGAGAATGGGCTCAGCTGCACAAATGTAATGTGACTGTGAATGATCACTCAGGCATTGCTGTGAAACAGGGCTGGGAACCTCAAGAGTTGCCGCACGCCATATGGGGGCTGCACGTTTTTGTCTCTGTACAGCTCCTAATTGCTCAGCCTGGATAGGGATTTTGACTGCAACTGCTGAATGATTCTAACCACACAAAACTGAACGTGCTTTCACGTTTTCAAAAACATTAATAGGCAGTGAGTGTAGCAAAACCATTATATGTGGATGTGCCCTCGTGAAATATATAGATCAGTACAAATATGTATTTTGTCTAGGTTTTACCAGACCGTGGATGCTGCCCCTGCGTAGGGCCAAAGGCGATTTTGCAGTCATCGATTAACTTGGATGATCATTATTAGCCATTTTGTGGGGTAAAAATGAAAATACTGAATGTTTATCCGTTTAATGTGACTGGAAGACGTTGCGGGCTTCTCGAACATCTCGTTCACTTCAGCGCGTTTGTTCCCAATCCCAGCTTCTGCAGCGGAATTATGAAGCAGGCTGGCTCAGAGACCAGCGCCCCCTGCTGTGAATCACGGTGTCTGCTCTTTTGCACCCCCATCCTCAGTGGTTGCTACTCCTTCAGTCAGCATTGTTAGCTGCCGGTGAGATATATTCTTCATACTTCCTTGAGATAAGCATCGTAGCTGGAGTCTGAAGTCAGAATGCATGAAATCGATTGGACCGCTGTCAAGGTAAAGGACATTAAGATCATTTCACAGCCTATTACCCACAATCCTCCCTGATTAAAGGCTCCCCCTGGAGCACTTTTAATGAGCGCCTGTATTGTTGGCCACCTCTGCTGCGGAATATAAGGCAAAGTGTAGGTTCAATGGCCTCTTCCCACAGCCGCTGAACTGCCCGTCCCCGGGGTCTGTTGGTAGACTAGCCGGGCAAAACACCTTCGCTGCCAGCAAACAGTCTCGGCCCCTCTGTCTGGCTCCTTTAAGGAAGTTAAAAATCATTAAAAATGCTGCAAGAAGCAATAGATGGCATGATAATGATACTAAAAAACTCAACAGGTTCCACGGAATCTCAAGTTACTGTGCGTTACATTGCAATTTAACAAATCCAAACATTGCTTTTTTCACTCTGTTTGTTTAAAATCCCACCGCATTGTCCCATAGAGGCTTAAGGATGTGCATTCAGCAGAATGCGGAGGATTAAAGAAGAGTTTAATATCACCAAGCCGAGCAATACTTTGCAGGCAGAATCCTCCTGCGCATCAAATTAAAACCCTGACACAGTGAGAGGACAAAGTGAATAAGAGCAGACGTATTACCCCATCCAAAGAGGACCAGAGTCCACATCCTTACACAGTCAGACCTCAGTCGACATTCCAGGCGTGCACTGTTCGCCATCAACATCCGTCTGGCTTTGTCTCATAGATCAGCATTTACATAAATTTATTTAGCTAATGCTTTTCTCCAAAGGGAAATAAAGTGTTAAGCTACCTACCCTAATTTACTACTTAATACAGCGGATTTTTACCATATTAATTCAGGGTAAGTACCTCAATGGACTGTGATGTGGCAGAAGTGGGATACGAACCTGGCTTTCAAAGCTAAGTCAAGTGGCTCTACCAGCAACAACAAGGCATTCTTGAGCATAGGACAGCTGAGCTACCTGTCAGGGACCTTGCTGCCTAATTCAATTCAAATAATTCAAAGCCTTATTGACCATTTTGCTAAAAGCAGCCTGATGTTTGCCATTGGCCTCTGATGGATTCAGTGTTGCCGTACACATAAAACATTTTAAACATGAAAAGTACACGTACTGGGTTGTCTGACAGTGTTGCCCCCGTTCCTCCTTCCTCAAATCCATCAGGCTAGAGGAACTGCTGTTGGCCGGTTGGCGTGGATCCAAGGCCTTGCGCAAAACCACTTTGTCGTAGTGAGGCTGTGGGCTCACGAGAAGGGAGTTTTCCATGTTGTTCATTTTCGCATACTTCTGGCCTCGAGAGAAACCAGAAGCCTGGCTGCCTCTCGTCCACTAAGGTGAAGAGCTTCATCCTGTATGGGACAGCATTGAGCTGGAATCTGTCCCAGGAGGTTAGGACCACGCTCTAACCATACACTGTCGCACAGCATTCAGTCTCACCAGAGGATAATTTAGAAATGTCAGTCAAACTATAAAGCATGATTTTCTCCCATGAGGCCTCTGAGCACCCAGGGAAAAAGTGCCACTCAGATCCATTGCTGTAAGCGGAACATCATTGCGCGATCATTGTGCCATGAGCATACCTTCATTTTGCTGCCACTGTACCTCTGCCATTCCTCTGCCAAATCTATAATTATATTCATAGAGTACTTTGTATATTTCTGTGGTTAAGGTAACATTTGACCGTCCTCCCCTGTTTTGGGTGTCTGCTGAATTAAAAACCCCCCGTCCTGATGTTGCTCCTCAGAAACATCTACAGCTGATGGTTCCAAATCTCTGGCAACAAAGACAGTCTGAGCGAACGGTCGTCCGCACAGACGGACATGTTAAATGGAGTCATAGTGTCGCAGTGTGCAAAGCAAGGAAGGTGGCGGCTTGCTTTCCTGGTAATGGGTGTCAAAGGCATAGATGATGCATTCATCTCTGATAGTCCTCCGGCAGAGGAGTGCACTTGGTGCCGATGCCTGCTAGCCCCCGAGGATATGTGAGGGCCTGGTCGGCAGATATACTCCCCAACCCCACCTCTGCTTGATGATGATCTCAAGAGTTGGGAGGATCCTTGAAAAAGGAACAGCATTTCAGTGTACTGTGTAAAGACAGTTCTTACGTAACACTAAGCTGTTTAAGTGGGGAAATATTGACGCACGCTGAAATAGGGCAGATTCGACGGTGGGGGGCTTCCATCGCAGTTCTTGCACGCAATGAACGTCTGAAGTAAACGGCTTTGGACTTTGAGTCATTCCAGCATTAAGAATCGGTTAGTTTCAGCCTTGTGTGTACCTGGGCGGAGATCCACCATGCCTAGGCCCTAAACAGCTAATATTTTTAAAATTCATTTATTTGGCTTAGGTCTTTGTGCAAGGCAACTTAAAATGTAAAGCTGCTTACATTTATTTACCCTTTTGTACAGTAAGGTAACCATTATACCAATTCATAGTAAGTACTCCGATGAAGGATAATGCAGCAGAAGAAGGATTCGATCTTGGGGGCCTTCGCATTATAAGACGACGGCTCTGAAAGCTACAGCATGTGCTGGCCCTAGAATTCACTGGAATTAGCTCACAGGTACTGTTTAGCATATAAAACTGTCAGAACTGCCAGCTTTTAAAGCGCATTGTCATATGGTCAGAATATTTATCTGATCCGCATCTAGACAAATCTCCAGAAAGGCACGGTTCATTCACACGTCGCCAAATGTTGTAAAGTCCAAACAAAGCAAATGAAGTCTTAAACTGAGCCCGGAGGACTGCTTCCCATTTTGACGGATGGGATTTTGCCGTTTAATTAGACTACCTGTGTGATTTATATGTAACACCGAAGAATGCGGAGGAGATTTTATTCATTTATTTTATTTTGCATGCAGCTCACTTGCCCATTGTTCACCTGTACTTTCTTTAAAGGCACCAATGATAATTTGTCTGTTCACAGAATGAGGAGCTAACAGCACTAACAAGCACCAGGCCTTGCAGCAGCCAAACATACAGGGATGTTCGATAATGGGAGCACTGGGATGATGCCGTCTGAAGGATAAGCACAGCACCTCTTCTGTTCAGAGTAAAATGAGAATACGGTGGTAAGCGGCCATTTCTGAAGCCATTCACATTTACCCGATTAACTGAAATGCTGACATTACCGAGGGATGCCTTTGGTACCTTGCAAAAGATTCTCCCATGCCCTGAAATTACAAACAGCTTGACACAGAGCAGCACATCTGACAGCAAAAGATGGCAATTAAATTCTCCACATAGAAATCTGTCACATTCTGGATGTCTTGTTTCACCACCTAGAGTAACGTGTGGGGGTCGGGAGAGGGACAGGGCCAAGCCAGCAATATCCTCCACGTGCCCAGAGGGGTAAAGATAACGTGTTTTGTACCACGAATGAGTGGGAGGCAACGCCATGCACTGCAAAAAAATGCTGCCCCAGTCTCATGTTTGCTCATGCCCCATGCTGTAAGAGGATTTATGCTACTTTCTAGCTATAAAGTGGGGTGCTAGTGAGTCTGCACAAATGTGTACCTTTAATTTCGGCAAAGTCAAGGTGTTGTATAGAATGTTGAGAAACAATGTCAGCAGAATTTGACGCAATGGTTAAAAGATGGAACGCGGGTGAGTGCTTTCAAGATCAAGACTCCGCTTGCGGTCTGCAAGGTGGTCAAAGGATCCGCACCCTGGAGCTGATCATTCTGTGCGCCCAGGCAACAGTGAGCGTTTGTCACTTCTGGCTCCTTAGTGGTCTGACTCCCATGGAGTCCAAAATCAAAAGGTTTTGCCCCAATGTGATGTCACAAACTCCCTCTGTACCTCAGAGCTGCTGAATCTTTTCAAATGCGTTTCTTTCTTTTTTGGTTTCCTGACAGTTAGATAAATATGAGTCTCTACACATATCTCACCTCTACAAGCAGACATGCGAGGGACAAAAACCAGCAACAAGGTGGTATCAGACAAAAAAGCTTTCCCTAGATTAGTCTGTCTTTATGTACTTTGTTTAAAGCACTTTCATATACGTTGCTTGTGAGAAGAACATCTGCCACATGCAGTTTTTTTTTATTTTTTTATTTTTATGGCGAGTCCTTCTGTTGTGCTGCCAATAACAATGCTTAACCAGAATTGCTCGGGAAAAAATACACAGCTTAAACGTCATGGCATCGGCAGGTAACAGCTGTAAGCATCAGGAAGAAGCGTCAGCTCAATAACAGTCAAGTACGCACGTCTGATCGTGCAACCTTATGTGCTCGAGGACACGGTTTTTGGGCTGCAAATCAGGAAATGCAAACAGGTGGGTAGAGAAAAAGGATCCAGTCCACCTTCATTAAACCAATGTTCCCTCAGTAGGGAAGAGAACACTTGGATATGCTTCACCGAAACAGACATTTCAATTACGCTTGTAATCTTGCAGCTTTTCAGCTTCTTATCTCCTAACTTTCTTTATCTTTGACTCCCTCAATTGCCAGGTATGAGTCTTTGAAATGAGATTTCGACTGTCTTAAAACCCCACTGCCACCAGCCATTAACGCCAGGTGTTCTCGCTCGATGTGAAAACCAGGCTCCTTCGGCTAACTCCTCACCGGTCCCTGGTTTTGGCAGTCATAGTGTTTACATTTACTGTTAATTTTAGTAGGCATTCATAATGTTTTCCTTTTGGTTTTTTCTTTATGTCTTGGCTTGGCAAATGTGCTCAGAATGTGTGGCTAAGTCATTCTATGAACTGGTGTTTTGTTGGGCATCTGGTTTGGATCAGTGTGGCAGGTACAGGATGTTAGACGTCAGTGTAAATCAATGTAAATGCAGTACTTGGCATAATACAGTTAAATCTTTCATAGTTATCTTCCCTGGAGGCATTCAGAGGGCTTTTTCAGGTTACAGAAGAAACAAGTAACACGCCGAAACCATGTAACGTACTGATATGGCACATACAGTGTGTGCGCGATAATGATTTAGAAAAACAGGTAATACATCACAGATGCTTTATGATGGCAGATGGTGAAGACGAAGACGATTACATTTTGGCAGCAAAACGTAAAAACTTCACAGCTGACATCAACTTGGAAGAAAATGAACACCTGGGGGGCCATGGTCGGTCGATGCTTAACCTGGACTTACCTAGGACTGGCCGATGCAGATTTATCACAGATTTTTTAGATTTGAGCAACCGTGAGCACAGCACCTGTAGTTGACACCCAACTCTGCAAAGGGTTTCAGCTGAGTTAAACTAAGTTAAAGAAACACGTCTTCAACAGTCACTGTGCCTGTTAACATGGCAGCGGGGTCACAAAGAGATCGCACTAAATAATTCAAGATGGTCTACACCACCAAAGTTTTGCCTTCGCAATGCTTTTACAATTTCCTTGACCGCTATCTGCTCGGTGTCATCCCTAACCAGGCGGTTCTCCTGCCTCTATCTCAGAGCTGGACGTCTCATAATAACTGCGAGAATAAGCGACTGCTTCTGACCAACACTTGGTGTCTTCAGAGCAGATACTCATCGCAGAAGGTACTTGATGTTCAGGCGACCGTAGACTCGCAGCACAGATGGCTCGGCTGTGTGCCTGACAGGGTGGGCCTCCCGATCGCTCTGCAAATATGAAGCCGCTACGGAGCGCTGAATCAAAGGTCTTGGGCGTCTGAAGGGCACGCCGAAAGCATGCAGGGGTGAGAATGGCTGCCACCCTGTTTAGATTACTTGACACGAATCCCAATGTTGCCCGCACTTGCCAGCTTTTCAGCCTTTTTCTTGATTTTTACAGAACTTCTCCACCTGCAGCTTGTAGCTGACAACCATAAATCAGACACAAAATTGTGAATGACCTTCTGTATTTTGGTGTTACGTGGTTATGGTTGTTGCCCTGCAGTCCGAGCGTCCCCGATTGTAATCCTCCCTCTTGCTGTCATATCTTTGGTTAAGTTGGAACGGGAATGAAAAGTGCCATCGCGTCATCGCTGACTCCTGGGTGAACGTTGGCATGGTTTTCAAGGCAAGGTGGAAGGGAAGTGGCTTGCCGTTGCCTTCTTCCAGGATATTTTTCCTTCAGAGGGGTGCAAACTCAGAGGAGAACCTGCAAACTCCACACACACCCCTGAGCTGTACTTGAACACCACCTCAGGCAAGCAGCCCAGGAGCTGTGAGGCACCTCTACGTCTTCCTTGGTTAAATTCCTTATCCGAAATTGGTAGAATCAAAGCTACCGTCCTATATATGAGTGAGTAATCAGCTAAAAACACACAGAGGAGTTTTGCTAAGAAGCAGGCATTCGGTTTCGGTCAGATAGCCAGGCTGAAAAATACCTCGAGGTCTGCCGGTTATGCGAGCGTGGGACACAAGTTGGAAAATCGCACTCGACGCCACAGCCCAAGTCAGCCACAGCCACACAAACCCTGCGTTTTGTGAGTCAGTCACACTGTGTACAGGTAGATATGTTCGGTGAAGGCTGAAGGTGTTTTGACTGTGATCCTGTAGTGCAAGTCATATTCTTGTTAGATCCTTCCAAAATGCACCTTTTGGCCTTTCCCATTACTGTGTCTTTGACTCGGCATCAGTGTTTCTTTGAATTATTTCAGCAAACAGTCAGTCCATTTAAAAGCCTCAATTCCTTCCTCTCGCTTTCCTCTTTTTGTGTCATTCTGCCTGCTGTCTGAGTAATGGAACAGTAATGGAAACAGCCCGGCATCTTTATTTACTTTATTTATACACCTCCGTGTGGGTGTATGTGCGTTCCACAGATGTCAGGGGTTTAAGAGGTAATCCTACAAGTTAGCCATCTCATGACTGCACTTTTGAACGAATTAATTTTCAGTGTTAGACCTATTTGTCATGGGGAATTTAATATCAAACATGCACCGTGGGGGCGCTCGGCATATCAGGAGCTTAGTCCTTTATCCTTCCCTGCGATGAGATCTGCAGGCCTGGGACTCCGCAAACCCGAACGAAACCGCGTGCCGAGCAGCCGGCACCTACGTTTCTATGGAAAAGCCCGCAAGGGTGGAGACGCGCTAGCGCACATCACGTCGGTCTAGCTGAAGAGGTACTTTTTCATCCTTGCGATGGCCACTTGTAAAAGAGAACCGCACTTTAAATTTTCAAGTAATGGACCCTGTGAGAAGGTATTAGCTCTGAAGTCATTGTGTCTGTTCTCTTTTATATGCTATTATTTTGTTACTCGGCAGAAGCTTTTATCCAAAGCTTACAGTTTTACTCCTTTGTACAGCTAGATATTACATTTCATTTCAATTAAGTAATTCAGGCTTAGTATCTTGCTGGACAGTGCAGTAGCAGAGACCCTTCCGGGATGTGGACTTTTGACCTTCAGCCTTGACTAAATATGGCAAACACATTTGCGCTTGCACTATAATTTTGTCAGGGCCGCTTGCAGCCACCTCAAGTCATGTTTGCTTTGGTCTCTCAGCACTTGACCTGAAGGTTGTTGGTTCAAGTCAGTGTTTGCTACTGCTCCAGAAGCAATGCACGAAGACTTCCAGGTTGGACCAAAGATGCTCAATAAATTTAAATAATACTAAATATGATGTTCTAAGCTCGTAGACTATTGTGATTTTTCTGAAGATACATTTTTCAGCATCTGTGTACAAATGCCTTTGAAGCAAATGCGATTGCTAACTGTCCAATAAAAATGTCGTAGGCGGGAAAAAAACTATGTTATATTATGCCACGTTTCTTTTATCTGAGGTTGAAGGTTACTTTTTAAATTCTTCACCGATACCCATTTCCCGATAGCTTTTTAGTCAGACAAATTTTCAGAAGAACAGAAAAAAATGGACACATTGTTCTCGGGCAAAAAATTGCTGTATTTCCACTCAAGCATTTTCATTCTTATCTGGTCTACTGCTCTTGTTTAGCTGACTTTTTTTTCTGAGATGCAATCCACCTTCTTAAAGGCCTTAGGACAGTGTTATATGCAGTTTCGTGAATTTGGACGAAGAAACGGTCTTTATTGGGCTTTTGTGGACTTGGGAGTGACATGTTCATTAATTGCGTGTAAAAGTTAAATGATCAAATTTTTGATCCAAGAAAGAGCTGCCAGCCATGGCGGTAGCAGGCTGGGGAGAGCCAATTCCCACCGCCGCTGGAAGATCTCGCTGACGCCTGCCACGGCTCGACGTAAATGTGACAGCCCATTTCTGCGCTGATTTTGGGAACGAAACAGGAAGCTGAAGTCACAGGCAGAGCAGAAAATCTTTTCTTGCCGTGCAGATATGGCAGCTGCGTGACAGACAGATTTCATTAATCTCACACACATACACACACACACACACACACGCTTGCATGGTGCACACGACTCAGCCAAACTTCTTTTCGCATAGACGAATGGATGTTAAATGGATCAAAACATATGGATCAGGGACTTTCCCTTCAGTTTTGTGCATCTGTATAAAAAGGGGGAAAGACTGTAGTGGAGACTTTCTGACTGCTTATGAAAAGTTGAGCAACGCTGTATGTGTGAGTGAATGGCAGGTAGTTACTAAGGACAGACAGATACAAATGCATGACGTAAAACAGGAAAATGTGAAGAATTTTTCATCAAAAAAGGGTCAGCTGACTTGGAATCGCCTTAACTTTTCTACACACAACCAAGAAAATGATATAAAAAACAATTCTTGTGTAATTTTTTTTCTCTCTCAAGATCTTTTTATGTATTCATAGAACTGACAAAATAATCCGATCAAGTTAAATGTCAAAAAGCTGCAAAAAAGAGAAGTGAAAAAGGGGACAAATACTTTTTTAAGTTACTGCGTTTGGCAAAAGTTTGTGTATTATTGCTACGGCTGAGAGAAGTTTGCTCTAATAAATATGGGGCTGTATCTAAGCATTTTCCTTTTGGACTGTACAGTATGATCATTTTTGGAATATGGATCATAATGCACCACAATCAGAACCACTAAACCAACTGTCCTGTACTGCAGTACCTTGCACTGCACCGACTGGCATTTCCTCTGAACACTGCTTCTGTGTTTTGTGGCCCAGCTTTTTTCAGAATCAAAATGTACAAAACTGCATGATCAAAGTTCTGCAAAGCATTGTGGGAATTGTGAACATTCGGTACATTTGCCATAAAAGGGCGGTCAAGTTGAACATCATCAGTGCTGCCCTAGGGGCTAGGACTGCAAGAAAGGAACGTGTTGAAAAGAAATGAACCCGGAAGACTGAGACGTGACACACTTCCCTCTTTTGTATTTATATTTATTAGTTCAGTAGACAGTTTTCTCCAAAGCCGCATACTGTTCAACGTGACAGGTGAATGGACCTGCAGGGAGGTGAAGGATCTCTGTCTTGAGAAGTTGAGTAGTAGATGATGATTTAAGCAGAGATGTCTGAGAGGCGAGCTGTAATACGAGAGGAAATTTCTGTAGCTGCATAGCTGCAGGGAAAGGGGAGACAAGCTGGGTTTTCTCAGCGTAGCACGAATGGGAGAACCAGTGAGAGGCAATGGCAGAACTGAAGGAAGAAGTGCAGCTGGAGGATAGTTGCGGGTTCTGAGACCTGAGGAACACCACCTGAGAAAGACTGGGGGGACAGCAGAGATCCACACCAGACCACCTGGTAAGACTCAAACCACTTTGGTGCTGTTTCTTTGATGCCAAGCTGTTACAGAGAAGAAAGCAAGGTCCAGTGGTGATCTGAGTCAAATGGTGCATGCTGGTCCAGGAGAATGAGGAGTGGTAAAAAAAAGTCCAGTCTAACTGACCGCGTGGGTTTTGCCACTGCAAGGAGGGCAGTTCGGCGGGAAAGCCGACCTCGATTCCGGACCGATAACTGGGCAAGGAATGCCAAGGCCAATTGGGCTTCTGATTCTGAACCGAGTTTGCTTCAGCTTTGCGGTTTTTCTGACTCTGTCTCCTTTAATAGGTCAGTATTGTAAAAGGTGTGTGGTTTATCTTTTCTTTTCTTTGTTTGGTTTATGTTTTTTCCTGAATCCTTTTCTGTTTAAAATGCAAACTTTTTTAAATAAAAACGAACATGTGAAGTGAAAAATGTGACTCCTTTTATCTCCCTCGCTTTGATATTTCATTCAATGATATTCCTCTGCGTTTTTTATTTTATTTATTTTTTTACTGAAAATGATGAAAGCAAACACTGCTGATGATGACTGAGCAAAAACAGTCATTTTTAATTCCAAGCAAATGCAATTTTTTGTGCCCATGCTGCTGTGGACTTAATAAAGGCATCGGCGACGAGTCCAAAGAATCTGTTAGATACGGCTTGGAGCTTCTGAAGAGTGAATATTTTTGAAAGAGCACAGTGGTTCCTTACCTTAAAAGGAAAAGGAGTCACATCGCATTTCCAAAAATGATAGTGAGAAGCAAATGCACTGAATAGCCGTAATAAGCAAAAGCTGCCTGTCAAACATCAAGCCGTTCATGTCCGGGGTGTCATGTCCAGACGTCACATTCATGCAGGCATGTGCACAGTTAAACACGTTCTGTGCAACTACAGTAAATATTTCTCACGCTTGGTGTCAGCGGTCGCACCAGCCCCTGACTGCAGGTATTTGTAGCTGTAACTGATGTTTGTACATCTGAAGCGGCTCTGTTTTTGCACACTTGCAGTATCAAAACAGAGAGCTGTTTCTTTTTGTAACTGAAACTTGTGAATATACTCGAGTGAGAGGATATCTTAAGGAAACACAGTGCATTCCTCAGGAGTTGCAGCACACTTTCCAGTTGTGTCCTCGATGCTATTGTACAACTTATTAAAATATGTATTTTACTCACTGGTAAGAAATGCAGTTCCCTGCTGTGCACCCGGCATGTAAAAAGCAGCCATTTCCACGGCGACGCGCTAAACAGCGCTGCCGGTGCGGCTTTCGCTGCGCAGTGGGGTAATGCCGACTGCATTACGTGAAGCATTACACTGTGCATTAAAGCCGTAAATATGGCCTAATGTTGTGGTTTACGTCGTGAAAATGTTGTGGCAAATTGCATTGTTACTGTAACATCGCAGTACAATTACAGGGCCTATAAGGAGGTAAAGCTTTGTTACTGGGTTGGTTAGCATTAAAGTGCATGGAGTGCATGGAATCATAAAAAAAGAACATTCATGCTGTTGCACAGAACAGGTTGCTACTATTTAATGACAATGCACAAAAATAAATAAATCAAACAAAAAATGATCAAAAACTACTGCAACTTTGCCACCATGACCTCACCCAGGTAGCCATGTATGAAATGACCTGTGATAGTCACTTGCTTCCAGGGCAAAAAGACCATTACGTTGTTAAATAGGCATTTTGCAATTTTTTTTTCATTTATGGTTTAAAAAACTGTTGCCATGCGTTGAAAGGCTCATTTTATGTCCCATTCTATTCCAATCCCGCTCTTCTGGCCACTACAATTTTTCTTCCTTTGCAAGTCATGATGGTGAGTCGCAAAGTCAATTTGCTGAAAGACCAACTGAGGCTCCGAAAGGGCTATTTCACAGAGACTAAACCTATGTAACTCGGGGTGAACTCAAATTTTCCATCAAACCGTTCATTCTTGTGTTTAGAAAATAATTTAGTTATACAAAGAAAACTATGCAGACAGTTATTAATTGAAATATCGAAGGCAAACTTTTCTAAAGAAAATCTGAGGTTTTAAGCTGTTTACTTATCCGGAAAGAAGGGTTAAATCTAATTTGATGTTTAGTACTGCTTTTAAAATGAAAGGAGCCCAACATTAAAAATAAGTTAGTTAACCCAATATCGCTTTAAATCACAGCATTTATAATCAGTTTAGTTCTGAGCGCATGTTTTCCTTCAAGATGTCCCGCAGTGTTTACTATGCTGCCTTGGTACAGCCCTTGAACTGTTTGTATGTTTAACTGGGGTAACTGGTGTAGCAGCCACAGCTTTGACACAGTAAGTTATTTAAAAATAAGAAGTTGTTCATACTTTAAACGCACCATTGAAAGCAAACAGTTGGCCAGTTCAACTGCCTGCAAGAGACTTTTTTTCCTTTCACTAGATGCCAGGTAACGGAAACTTGAACGATGCCCGAATGTGAAGCACAACAGGAACGTATCAGCTTCTGCAAATGGTTAATTTAACACGGAGGAATTAAAATAATGATGAGCCGAGGCCCAGAATTTGCCCAGAAGCCGCCTTGATTTATGGCGGCCTGCCTCGGAGTTGCCGCTATCTCGGGTTGAATTGTTTGCCGACAGAACCATCAGTCACCGGCCAGGCCTGAACGGCGGGCACATAATTAACGTCCCGCAGCGGGTCATGCATTCGTCTGCCCGCTTTAAGCCCCTGACAGACTCATTCTTCATTCATGAAAATAGCTGCTACCTCCCGAGTCATATGGCTCCTGTCTAAAAATACCTCAGAGGTCATTTGCCACGCTTATCACAATCAATATTAGCTCACCAACCCGCCACTTTTCCCACAATTCCTCCTTGACTTTGTCCCGCCAATGACCACAAAGTCGGCAGCCAAAGGAGCCTTTAGCAGGGACTTCGGCAGTCCGGAACGCGCTGGTAAATGGTGGCGCCAACGGTGAGCCGTCATGTGGCCATGAGCCACGGAGGATTCATACCACAGAAGAAGCCACGGGTCCTTCCAAAATGCCGCCGCTGACCCAGCGGTCACCTTCGGCACCTTCGGCGCATGGGAACATTAATTCACATCATACTGCATAAATATTGTGCTTCGCGAGATGAACGAACCTTCTCTTCGATTGTAGCTATGCATCACTGTTACTGTACTGTCCTGACTGTAAGCGTATTTTTTTACAGGAATTTTTTTCCACGTGACTTTTGCACCGAAGCGAAAAGAAAGGCCATAAACAACTTCTTCATCTTCTTCTTCTCCTCATTATTATTATTATTATTATTATTATTATTATTGTTGTTGCTTTTAATTCACATTCATGTTATTTGATTTGTGCTGTTTGATAAACATTCTCCCTGCATCCATGTGGGTTTTTTCTAGGTGCTCTGGTTTCCTCCTACAGTGCAAAGACATGAGTTTCAGACTCACTGTAGTGTGTGTGTGTACATGTGTGACTCTGTATGTGTGTAGACATCATGCAATGGTCTGAGATCCCATCCATGGTGGAGTTTTATAGCCTAGCACCCAGTTATTAGGAATTGGGATCTAGACCAGGATGGATGTAACATGGGTGCTGAGTGTACACTTAAATGCGTTAAATACATTTATCTTTTATAGAAATTACATACTGAAAAGAAATTATTTAGGAAAAGTGCTGCTTTAACTGGGTACAAATTTACTAGCCACATCAAATGAAGTGCTTTTATCATCCTTATTTTGCAAGCTGGAGGATGTTGTGTTTTGGTCCATATTGTTGGACTATGTTTGCTGCCGTTGTGTTTTTGTCACCTCTGTCACTGCAGTTTTGAGGCTTTGTCATCAAACAGATGCTTTAGAAACGCTTTTATGGAGTCGTTGCTTCACTCAGTATGATGTTATGCTGCGTAAACTGATCATATTCACATGAATCTTATGTGTTAGGGACTTGATCATTTTAAGGGGCCACTGTTCTTCGACAGACTTCTATGTTTTAAGATATGGACACATGTTCCATTTTTAATTTTATTGGCAAATCATTTGCATTGCAAAAATATGCCTAATAAATGTGGGTCTTTATAGTAGTGATTTAAAGTTCAGTGACACTTTACAGCAAACCCTTTTTTACTGGGTGCTTAAGCTACAAATGTGATATGGTGTCTTTCAATTTCTGCTTTTTTATCATTTATAATATATGTTTTGAAGGTTTTTGGTGCAGTTTTTACAGCAGCAACACACACTATAAAGACACTTTTTTGCCACTTCTTATGTTCCAGAACCCACCCCTTGCACATTTTAAGTCTTTTAACAAGTTGCTAAAAGTTATCAGCAAACCAGCTAACCATGTACAGAAATTTTTTGCATCAAAGTGAATTTTAAATCCAGTACAATATTGACATTCAGTGGCAAGATTCATTTTCAGAAAAAGAGCACAAAGTTACAATTCATATAGTAATTAATCACAATCCACCTATTTATTACCTTAACCACCCGCACGTGAACAACTTACTCATCACAGAGATTTGCTTCAGGTTCTTTGCCTCTGTCCTGTATTCTACGGCACTTTTCCACCGAGTTTAAGTTTGCTTCTAGTCTTTGCGAACCACAGCACCAGCCCATTCAGCACTGTCCTTTTTAGTGCTGTTTCAGCATTGCACACCTCATTTCTTTGTTATTAATAATTCTCATTCTCATGCCTTTACCACTTGCTTCTGTATGCTGCTGCATGCAACTTGTGGGTAGATGCTCTCACACGTTTCTCTCTCATGCACAACCAGGATCATCTTCTGGTACCTTTCTTTTCACCAGGAGAAAAACTTTGCAATCAGCTGAGAAGGAGTAGAATGTCCACCTTACCCTCTTTTCACTGTATTTTTACTGCCTTTTCAGTATGTTGAGTATCTCCCTACATAATGTTCCTTGATATTTAGAAAACAATTACAAAATGACAAAATATAATACAATTACCAATTATATGATTTTTGTGACAAAATCTGTTAACTACCATTCCACTGTATTTGCACCTATCTAATAAGACATGACCCCTGCTTAGCGCTATTTAAGTTAGTGCTCCACTTAATAGCCATGCATCCTGAGTCCTAACCAGGGTATTACTGTACCATAGAGCGATAAGCATACTTCCTTTATTTCAACTTGTCAGAAATTTTCCTGTAGGTGAAGGGCAATTTTAATAGCAAATTTTAACAGTAATGTTCAAAAGGGAAAAAAAAATATGTTATGTGCAAAAGGAATTCCGTGAAACAGCTGCAGAAAGGCCATTGACAAGTATAAGGAAATTGTTTGACAATATAATGTATTGCTGTGATAAACCCAATTCAAATGCGGCATAAGACTAGGAGGGCAATTCTAGCTCGGAATATCATTATTCATCTGGTTTTATTCTAACTTACTCAAAACTTTCTGTGCCATCATTTATAATAACAGCTCTTGGGAGATGCTGACTAAGGAATGGTGATGACGGGAAATCCGTGTCACCGACTGTGGCGGAGCAGAGGCTTCAAGTAAATTCAAACTGAGATCTTACACTGGTTGATATTAAAATGTACTGAACCCATTAAGTAAAAGCATTAATAAAAATAAGTGAAGGATGGACAGGAGAACAGTAATAATTTATTGGACAGCTGTTCTGAAAGAAGAGGCTGTAATAACTAGGACAACAGCAGGCAGTAGAGTGGTCAGAGCTGTGCCTTGGAAAGTGAAGGCTTCAGGTTACAACCGCACTCCCCTGTTCCGTTGGTCAAGGTTCTCACCCGAACTGATAAAACCAGCAAATCGGCAAAACAAAACTGCTTGACGACAGTGCCAGCAAAGTAAAGGTTAATAATATTTTATCAAGAAGAGAAGAAGCTGTACGTAGGCAATGTCTGGCTGAAAACCCTAACCAGCACCTTAGCATCGCTGCATGCAGCACACAGATACGCAGACACCATGTCAACCGCCTGCAGCAGTAGAGGGATTAACGCACTTTTCAAACTTACATGCTTGTACACTGAGACAGTTTAAGGAGTATTTTGGCCAGGAAGATGGGTTTCATTTGAAACAACTCAAGACATTAGTTTTCAGCGCTCTCTGAATGAGCCAGCCTCTGTAACTGTTATTTTGTCCACAACTCAGTGCATAACTATCATAACTGTGTAATAATCGCAGCTACATTATTGATTTTAGCAAAGAAAAATGATAAATTGTTCAGTGATTTTCGTTTGTTTTTTTTTGTACACTGCAGCTATTCCTCACGTCTCACTTAAGCACAACAATGTAATAAAACTAAATATGTTCACTGCACAAATGTAACCAAGGAACCACTGCACATGCAGGCACCTTTTCACATCTGTTTATATACAGTAACTGCTGCTTTTCTCCAAACCCATTTACAGTGCTAAGTTGTTCATCTGCTAGATACCACTGAACCTTTTACTGCAACCAAATGGGGGACTCAAACCTGCAGCCTCCAAGTCCAAAGTTGTCAGCTCTAACCATTATGCTCCTTCCTACTTCTTCTAGCACTTGCTAGCTGTGTCAGTGACAATAATTCAAAATATAGCATCCAGTGCCAAAGCCGGGCTTTTTTGTTACTATTTCTATTAAGAAATCCTTATTTATTTGTGCGGTGAAACTGGCTGCACTTGGTGAAATGTGTACAAAGAAAATGTATAGAAATTCCAGAGTCTTATCAAGGAATGTTAGGGTGAACTCACATCCATGTAGATTTCCAGCTGTGTATATTCTTCACTATTTGACGAAAAACACGAAATTATGTCAGCGTATTGGTGAATGTTATTTGCATAAGTACTGTTGTGTATATATGCACCTTTTTAAAAGTAAAATAGTAGCTAACTGACAGAAGTTGCCTGCTGTATGAAACAACCTGGGAGGATGAAAATCGGCTGTCACTGAAAGAATTATATTTATTGAGTCGTTGTGCAAAAATTGACCGAGTTGTGAAAGAAACATTAAGGTTTTGCTAGAATTTATTGCACGGTCCTGGTGCAGATCACATTTACGTCAGCAAATAGCCCGGCACAAAAGAGGGCTGCCCGTGTATTGCCTGTTATTTGGACAAATTAGGGTGCGAGTTCACAGGGTTTGCAGAAAAGAGCATCGCTTACAAGTCAGGAAGGGGCTTTTCTCAACTAAGCAGGTCATCATTTATTTTTTAAACAGCTGTAAAGCAGGAGTGCCGAGTTAGTGGCAACGTGAACTACAGAATCGCACCGATGGTGGCTTCTGTAACCCAGACTTCAGTCGGAATTTCTATTATCACAAAATTATTAATGAATTAAATGGCTGGTAAGGCTTCTCGGCACAACAGCCAGCAAATTCTACTTTTTTACTGAAACAATACATGGAATGATCTGAAATTGGGTACGAACAAATTTTGCAGCCTTTTGTGTGTATTACAAATGTACAACTGCGGTCTGAAAATGGATTTGGGGCAGCCAAAAAATTGGTCACTGCCTTGTTTATTCAGGCAACGTATACTGGCCTCTTGCCACAGAATCGCCCACGCGTGCCACACGGCGGTGCCTTCGCTCGGCATCTGCCAGGGACCCCGCGCTCCCGACGCTTCTCGCCGAGAAGCCAGGGACGACCGCTGGCCTTGTGCTCCCCGTCCAGACCGCGTCGGTGAACGCAGTGGCCCATTAACGGTCATGAGGCACAGAAAGGGGCGTGAACGTCCCAGAGCAAAATGAATATTTGATGCCCCTCTTTGATTAAAGACGGATCCTGAATTATTGAGAAGACAAGCATCCGTGGAGCTCTAGCCAGGGCCAGATCGTGTAAAGTTAATGACTTGCTTTGCACTCGCCTCCTAATCCTGTCTCAGCCTCTTCTGCCGAGCGTTGTGCTCATTGCACTGACAGGGTGCAGTTTTTAACCCATGCACATATAAATATGTGCACATTACGTAGAGCAAAACAAATGACTGCGGCGCAACAAATTTATTTCAGTTTCATGTGGTGAAATGAGGCATTAGCTCAGCTGTCACCAGCCGGGCCTTTCAGGAACATTATGTCTGCTTCCGCATTCTCGGATGTGAAGGTTATTCCTGGCGGAGGGACCGTCTCGGACGTTTGCCGAAGCTCTTCCCCTGCTCGGTCACCCGCCATGTTGGACTCGTAGTATAAATTTACTGATGGGAAGCAGCTTGAAAGACATGCAGGCTTACTGAAGACACGTTGCAAAATTCTTTGCTATTCGTGTATACAGTATCTGTGCAATAATCACATAATAACAGAACCAGATTATTCCTTTATTTCGACACCTTTCTCCCAGGCACCTGATAATCTGAGGATTGCACACTAAGCTACTTACAATGATTTGCACGCATTTATTCAGCAAAGTCACTCCTGTTGTACCATTTGAGGGTACTGTTTGTAGGTTGACAAAGGAATTCAAACCACAAGTTGGTGGTGCTGCTACCCACTTGCAACCTTGATTTCCAGTACGGTAAGTCACTGTGAAAGCCGCTTTGGAGAAAAGTCTCAAATAAATAAGGAAAAATTTAAGACAGAGTAAGTGTCTTAAATTGGTGTACACCTTTTAACAGCAAAAACCTGTTTTACAGATCAGGGAGCTAAGATGAAAAGACAGAACTGACTACAGTACGGGGTAACAAAAACAAATATTGTGGTAGAAATAATATGTAAAAATGTCAAAAAAGATTATTTCTACAGAAGAGTGAGTTCAGCCAGTAATTTTGAAAAACATTGGAAGGAAACGAGATGCTTCTGTTTGTAAAAATAAGTAAAGTACAACATAGCGGGAGAAAATATGTGTTCTATTATTGCATATGACAATGTAATATTGGTGCAGTGTGGAGAGGAATGCTGGGAATCAGACTCAGTGAATGTTAACTGAAATATATTTGTATGTCGGTGTTATATCGTGCTTTACGCTGCGTTACAGACATTAGCGATAACACTTTGAGACAGAGTAAGTCAAGAACGTCCGACTTACGGGACAGGCTGCCATGAAGCCCTTTATATTAAAAATTCGAGTTACATACAATGTGTGGGAATAATGAACACACGCACTAATTCGTGGCGCTCGTGAAAATATCGGGGGCTTCAGTGGTTCATTGACTCGAAGAAGGAGAACGCCGTCTGCCAATGCGAGTCGGATCACGTTGCCGTTAACACGGCATCGAGCGTGTAACTTTGTATTTGGCTTCAATTTTTCTCTTATTTTCCCATGTAACTGTTTCTCTAAAGCGTTGATCCGATGCAAGTTCCGGCGACGCATCGAAGAAAACGAAAATGATCGCGACAGAAAATAGAGTGGAAATAATAAAGCGATCGGAGGTGAAACACCATCGGTCATTGGAAAAGTGTTAGGCTACAGTCGGTCAAGGATCGGAGCAATTTTAAAGGATGAAGTGAGAATAATGGAGCATGTGAAAGGCCCTGCCCCGATGAAAGCTACGGTTATTACTAAGCAACACGCTGGTTTAATTATTGAAATGGAAAGGCTATCGATCATTTGGTTATATGATCAAAGTCAGTGCAATACGCCCATTAGCCTTCCTTTAGTTTCGATATTTTGCAAGCTGCACACGCAGCAAGTGAAGCTGATTGAGATGAAGAATTTGTTGTGAGTAGGGGTTGTTTCAACTGTTTCAGAGTGAGGGCAAATTTATATAATATTAATGTGCAAGGTGAAGCAGCAAGTGCTGCGAATGATTTTCCTGAAATGTTGAAAAAAATACTGAGGAGGGAGGTTATTTGCCAGACCAAATATTTAATGTAGACAAGACTGGCTTATTTTGGATAAAAATACCTGAAAGGACCTACATTTACAAAGAGAAAAAGTGCACCAGGGCATAAGGCAACAAAGGATAGGCTTAGGTTATTGCTCGGGAGTAATGCATCCGGGGATTTCGAGCTCAAGCCTTTGCTTGTATGTCGCTCCCTAGATCCAAGGACACTTTGCCATATCATCGCTTCCCATTATTTGGAAGGCAAATGCAAAGGCTTGGGTTACAATTGTCATCTTTGCAGATTGGTTCTTGAACCATTTTTTCCCTGCAGTTGCTTGGCCAAGAAAATTCCTTTCAAGATTTTCCTTGTGCTTCACAATGCACCCGGACAGCCAAGGACTTTAGATGACTTTCACCCCAATCTAAAGGTCGTATTTTTCCCCCCAACACCACATTGCTGCTTCAGCCCATGGATCAGGGAACCACAGCCTCCTTTAAGGACTATTATTTACATGCTCTTCTGGGCTGAGACCGATGTTGTTATTCCTGGGATCTGATGGAATCACTTCTGCAGCTTAGGGCTTTATCTTGTTTTTCACCTTCCACATTTTCTCCAGTTCCTCTCTCAATCCCTGGTATTTCTTCAGCTTCTCATATTCCTTCTTCCTGGTGTTTCTGCAGCTTGGAATCACCACATCTGTCACCGCCTCCTTATTTATGACCACTGTTTCTGGGTTATTATGATTATTATGACCACTATTACCTGTGAATCTGTCTGGATGTGGAAGTCCAATAGGATCTTGGCTCTCTTGTTTTACCCTTCAATGTTATAGTTATTGTTCTGTGGTGGACTGGCTCCCATCACCATTTGATGTTGATATTCCTTTAACCGAATATTATTCCTTGTCAATATCACAAGTTTTACACTGACTTTTAAAATTTCCAACAGACCCACTGCAGTAAAATTTTGTGAAACTGCTGATAATTAATTTTATATGTCCAGACACCTAACATGGAAGTGGCCAAAGTGTCTTCAGATGAAGTCCTTGTGTATCTGTGATGGACTGAAGTCTCTTGTCCAAGGTGTGTTTTCATAGCTGAGCAACCAGTGATTCCTTGATAGTCTCTAAACCACCGTGACCCTCACCAGGATCCAACAATTAATCACAATGGGTAGACAGATGGATGGCTTGGTGGATGGAAACCTTGTCCAGCATATAGAAAACACTTGACCAGAATATGACTCAGGAGTGAATGACCGCTCTGACGGTTCAGAAGCTGCTGATGTGTGGAGACATTGCTTCAGGAAAAAGGAACCTCTAGTGTTCTCACGGGGTGCTCCTTTTGTGCCTCAGGACACATACAAGGTCTGTAGTGATAAAGCGGGATTATTTAGCCTATCGCACACCCTTTTCAAACATCATGTCACCCTGCTGTTTTCCAGTCGTTGAAGCCAATCTCCACTTTTTAATTTACTGATATTGCAGTCATTTTGCAGACATTCATAAAGCTGAGGCAAGCCTGGAGGGTTTGTCTTTCTTCTATTGCCACACAATCACAAGTTCAGGGGCGCTGACATCAGTTGGCTGTTGCCTGCAGTCTTTCATGTCGACATGGACTAATTTATGTATCTCTCGGAGAACTGAGACATAAATAATAATAGAGCGGTTTGACGGTTTTCACACTGCTTTTCTGACTGCAAAATACGCATGGGCTTAAAATTGGAGGATGGTGAGCCTGGCAGTACAACAGGCCATGAAATTAATTTAACTAAGTTCTTAACTTCTTCGAAATGAATTAAAAACACATTCTTATGCCATCTACTGGTTTCTGGATCTTCTTCTCACCAAGGAGATTCGCCTTCTAACAGGCAGCAGCTGGGCTGTGATGCAGCTTTAAAGGTTGGAAGGTAAAGCTGCAACCTTTTTTCTTTCCTAAGTAATGGGTCCAGGCCTGGGAGGCCTCCCTGCTTGCACTGTCTGACCTGCTGAAGACCACCTGCCAACCAGATGGGGAGTCTCTGCAGGATCACCTGACTGCTCCAGGCAATGATTACAGTTTCACAGAAATCTTCCCTCATTGTGTAATACTGGAATGCCCAGGGGTTTGTTTCCTCTTCTCTCCTACATTTTGTCTTTCCCCCATTTGTTTCTAGTTATTTACTTTACTTGTTGCATGCAGCTCTATACCTTTTGAGTTACTTCTGAGCTGTTCCAGCCACACCCACACAGCACACAAACAGTTTCTAGACTTCCAGCTTTGTGGCTGCAGTTTTAGAAAGAAGCTCCTTTCCTGAGCCCTGACCTCAACTCCACTGAAGACCTTTAGAATGAACTAACACACTGATCACAAACCAGACATTCTGGACTGACATCAGTGCCCAACCTCACTGATGCTATTGTGGCCAAATGGGCACAAATTCCCAAAATGTAGCGGAAAGCCTTCCCAAAAGAGTGGGGGCTGCAGCAAAAGGGGAACAGCGCTATGTGAATGCCAATGGGTTTGGAATGGGAAGTTCAACAAGCACATATGGGGGTGATCCTCAGTTATCCACATACATTTGCCCATATATTGTAGTCAGTAAATCAATAATCATTGCAAATGGTGCTGGACTCTAATATGTAGCTTTCAGGAAAGAAATGGCTGTGAAAAAAGTGGGTTTGAGACCCTTTCTTGCTGCAAAGGATTCGGTAGCTATGTGACACGGAGGAACTTCATTTCTCCAAACAGGAGTCAAAAGTTAAAATTTGTGGATAATGAATTTTGGACTCAATATGTATGGGACCATCAAGAAATCAGAGGTGGATGACCATATTAGCCTGTTTTGGCCATAAGAAGTGATCAGGTCTGGCATGTATTAGGATGCAGATCCAATGATGCATTTGTAGGCCGTAAACTAGAGTCTTAAAAACTTTTTCAGACAGCTACAGGCAGCCAGTGGAGAGACAAGGGGACAGGAGAGTCATAGAAATGCTGTGGCAGGTCAAACACAACTTGCTGCAACACTCAGGATCAGCAGGTGAGGCTTGACTATGGAATCTGGAAGGTCAGACAGCAGGGTGATACAGAACTCCAGAAGGGGTGGCACCATGAAACTGGCTGGAGTATGGTGCTAGGCACAAAGGCACAGAAATATTTGGAGAAATGTGTGCACCAAATAATAATAAAAATAATAATAAAAATAATAAAAGTAATAAGTAGGTGGTGAGGGGCTTCTTCCTTTGAGTCGGCGGGTAGAAAGAGCGGTGAGGGTGAGGACGCTAAGGTAGGTGTTGTAAGAAGCGGCGGGGTGGCATAGTGGTGCGTGCGGTAATGGAGGGGAGCAGCTCCGGGACGCCTGAGCCGCGGTTGAGCCTTCTGGAGGTGTCGTGGGCATAATTCGACGAAACGCCAACGAAAGAAGGTGCCCACTTGATAACCCCGATGAGATGACGCGCCATTGCTGCGCCACACCATGGTTGGCATTATGGTTGGTGGACGCTAGTTAGCTGGTGAGTAGCGGATGGTAAGCGTGCGGGGGGTTAGGACGGGTTAGATAGGTGTCAGGATCCCCTTTATAAATCAAGCTCCTGGTATTTAGCACTGTGTGTGTTATATGAACCATATTTATTTATTTTTTTGACAATGCTAATGTAATGCGGTATTTGATTACCTCCTTCCTTAACAACAGTAAAACTAACAGATCATCCTATTTTTTAAACATTAAAACTTCAAATCCAAATTACCACAGAAGTACAGTGCAGACCATAATGGACTTTAAAAGCAACGGTATGATAGCAATAATAATGAAACACTGCAAGCCATTGGTTTTACTAGCAATTCTTCTCTAGAATTTGGTGAGAAAAACTCGTGTCTTTCGCACACACAGGCACACACGCTTGCTCTCGCTCTGGTCTCATGGAAATAAGGCTGCCTTTTTCTCCTTTCTGGTATAATTAATCAGACCGAACAGCCCGAGGTGAAACTAACCATCAATAAGACTCTACGCCCGACACAAATGAACAGGAAGGGTTCAATAGTAATCCCTGACCTCACCGACAGTGACAGACTTCGACATGGTCATCTTTCTTCACGCTAAAAAGCAAACTTTTTCGTCCTCCACACCATTACGCAAGCAGCTTATGAAACAAGTTGGAAAATAATTGGACCAAATCGCTTTGTATGTGAATGGATGCAGGATGATTTTTTTTTTAAATGAAACCGTTCTGTAAAACCTGAATTTTAATAAAACGTCCATTGCACTTGTTGCACTGCTGGGTTGAGATGATCTGTAAGCCATTTTTATCATCAAAAGATATGTGGTGAGATTTCATTTAACCCTCACAGGCCCCACAAATAAACCACATCCTAGTTACCATGGGGGTAACATTTCATCTCACTAAGGTTTTACAAATCCAGATATGCAATCAGTTTTACCCAACAAATAACAAAAAGCCTGAAGGCGCAATGCTTAGGCTCCAATTTTCTCAGCTTTGGATCATGCCAGTATCAACGGTCAGCAACATGAGTTATGCAGACTAAAGCATTCTTGGGTGTAACATAACATGAGTTAAATTTCATGCACCGCAAACTTTTAAATGAAGCCACAATTTGAGTATTATTTTTTTGAAAAACATGCAAACACAAAATCAGTATTATTTTCCATAAATTTGGAAAGTTTTACAGCATCTGTTGCAATAACAGCAGTAACAAAATGGCCAACAGGAAGGGAGTCCTTATATCACCCACATGACCACGTACAAAAAATAAATATATGCAAAAGACCATTAGAGGCAAAAAACCTAAAAATATGCAGTTTGGTTAAAGAGAGCTTATGGGTAAGGTAGGTCTCCCGTGTCAGCCTGAGAGAGTTGTTCCCAAAATAGGTAGCTGATAACAATGGGACGGTTTTTGGATGGGACTTGGTAGGGTCTTCACACCGCAGTAAAAGGATGCGGCCACCCCGGTAGCCGATACCGATGCGCAACACGCACAGCGCTCTGGGTTGGGGTTCGCAGACAGCCAGAACTCAATGTGTGCGGTGCGGTTACACTCTGACAGGACAGTGGAAAATGTTTTCAGCTGCGCTTTGTCTCCAAGTAAGGATGGGAATTAAGCTTGGGGTGGGCAGAGGAAAAATGGAAACACTGAGTATTCCCCTTTGTGTACAGCATCTGTCGCAAATAATCTGTGTCTCCGGCACGAAAGAGCTCCCTTAAAATGCTCCACACGACCATCCTGCTGCTTTCATTGCACTTAAAAATTATTTTGATGCTGCTCATCGACTTTTCTTTAATCTTCTGGCTTCTTATGGAGCAAAATATATAACAAGCAAGGGTTTAGGCTCGGAACGCCTCTTCCAGGGCACCTGCACTTCATTTCATTTTCAGTCCAGCCAATTTTTCACACAAAAAGGTACCAAAATACGAGCTCCGTTCTCAGTGACAGGCTCATTAGTTGAATCCAAATAAGAACACAACCAAATGACGCCGAGACCTGGCAGTCGATCCCTTTCGCGATCGCCGCATCAATTATTTGCACAGCAAATCTCTGCTGATGAAGTGTAAGCCTAAACAAGAAGATGCGCGTTTTGGTTCATTACAGGTATGAATGGACCTTGAGGTTAAGGAATGGATCATAAAAATAGATTCTACAGCTACAGAACTGCATGCAGCTCAGGCCTTTGGTGTGAAACGTGCCCTCATAAACCCTGTTCAGGCCCTGTGCAGGAGTGCAGCAGCTGTGAATTTAGTATGTGTGATCAAGAAGCATTGGCAGCAGGCTGGTGAGGAAGAAGGTTTTGGGAAGTGTAATACGTTTTTTAATTTTCACAATGAAAAAAATTACTTACTTAGCAGACGATTGCCATCCAAAAAACTGCACAAATTTCCATGGTACATTGTCGTATAGGCAGATGTAGTTCACGGACGAAAATCTAGTTATGAGGATTACTCAAGAGTTCAAGGGATGGTCCCCACCTAATATGTGCACCAGCTCCTTTTCCGCAAGAAGTATGTTCCTCGGCCCCTGTGCCAGCTGCAAGCGTGACACCCACTAGCTTGTCATGGTTATTCCACTGACAGCCATGGGATGTTCCAAAGGAGACCATGTCCACATTAGGGTCACAAGCTTTAGTGACCTGCCAGGTCCAGACCCTGCAGGTCAAAAGTGATGCAAGAAGTGACTGCTTCGGTAGAACCAGGACACCAGGAAGTGTACTGATTCGAGATGCTGTCACAGAGGTCTTTGTTTCAAATCTCCATTCCCATTTCAGTTCCCTTAGTCAATGCAGTCACGCTGAATTTCTCCACGGTGACTAACCTAACACTGTGAGATTGTTCGGACAAAGGCATTGGCTAAATGAAAAGTAATAATTATTGAAGTCTTCTACAAACAAACTTTTTCAACATTTGGCCCTTCCTACAGTGGCATTCCTATGGGAACTCCTAAAAAAAGGAACTTGCATTGATTTGTCCATCCTGGGTTTGAAGGCATCTCCTCGGAAGTTTATCTCACCTGGTGGCAATGGGTTGGGCACTCCTGTATACACATTGGTCGGCGGCAGTTTCTGGACCCGCAGACGTTGTTCCACCATATTTGCCACACCTGCTGTATCACCAGGTGAGGAGGAGTCGAGAGATTTGGTTTCGAAATGGGTTTTGACACACCTTCTCCCTGAGGGTGAGTTTGTTGGTCTTGTCAAAATCTCAAAGTTACTTTCTGCACTTCAGTTTCAGTATTGTTTTACCTCTTGCCTGCCAGATTTAGACTTCATCACCCTGTACCTGGAGCGGCCGCATCCCACTTGGTGAGAATAACAAACTAAAAGTCGGAATCACTGTTTCCAGGGAAGCATACAAATATTTGTTTTTCGTTGCCATAGCGGTTACAAAACATTAACTTTGTGCCATTTCCATTGTACGCTTTGATTTGACGCATTCCCACAATGCTCTTCATGAACTGGCAAATCGCAGTCCTGTCTTGTCAGTTAAAACCCCCGACTGCAGACCGTGAGCTCAGATTATGCGATTTTGAATAATCGGGTTGGATTATGTGCTGAACGGGTCAGTTGGCTGCGGGAGCACCGTGTGATCTTTACCCGGTCACTCGTCTTTGTGTCAACCACAGCTCGTGCGTTTGGCGACTGAGGAATTGGTTGAGTGTCGGCACTTCCTTCGATTCGCACAGAATGATGCGATCGCCGATTCGCATCACGATGATGAGTTTCTTTAGCTTGCAGAGCAGCATCTTGGCCGGATTGAATTGCTGGCTACTGACAGAAGAGGAGGAACGGCCGCTTTCCTTGAGAAGCTCGTTCCACTGTTAGACTAAGGAGGGGAGGACCAGATAGCAGCTCTACACACCGCTGCGCGAGGCTCACGTCTAAACGTTTCATGCCGAAGCTTCCTGGAGAAAGCAGGCCGAAAGTTTCACGGACACATTTTTTCTGGCCCAAATTCCCCATTCCGTTTGCCAGGAGGCAAGACAGAACTCGGGATCAGGACGATGCCGATTCAGTTGGGTCAATAAGAGTCCCTGCAAATGCAAATGACCCATCCCAGGGTTAATTGAGGGCAGTCCTTGCATACAAGTACGAACTATTGTGCCGTTTACCCTGAGGTTATGTTTATCTCCAGCCCGTTCTCCTTGTCTGGCAGGAGACGTACAACAAATCTTGTTTGTCTCAAACGTATTCTGTAGCTTCACCAACGCTGGTCTCATGCATGCAGGACTCACTTGTTAGTTTTGATGGCGTGAGCAGGCCCTGGAGGCAAAAGCAGCTCAGGGCAATATTAGAATCACAGTTTTTTGAATTCTAGGAGGTTGTGGGTGGCATGGCACCAGAGCAGGCAGCTCTTTGGAAAGCACCGATGCCCCGTATCCATATCCAGGCCCGTGCAATCGGAGGACGGTCTACAGTCTAAAGGTATGTGTTCCATGTGAATTGGGGACTCGAAATTGCCTGGACAATGCCTACTTGTGTGCCTATTCTGTGAACCACAGGCGTTCCATCTGAATGATGTCATTGTTGTAGGGTGCCCCCCCTGCTTTCTCTTTAGGACCCGTCACGGTCCGGTGGAATAAAAATGAATTTTAGGCGTGCTTTAATCCTCTGGCTCGTGTTCCTACCTGCCTGTCTGCCGCATTACTCGCTTCGACACTAACAGCATCACCCAGTGGCAAGCCGTCGTTTTCAGCAGCCACAGTATTGTAACCGGGGAGGACAGTTATATAAGAGCCGTCAAGTTCATTTATATTCACATTAAGTTGGCAGTCAGGTTTCAGACGTGTGCTGTTTTGTATCTTCTGTAACAGTCATTCCAAATGCAGTTACTTCAGTTGTAATTGGGAGAAAACTATCACCGTACACAATGCACGATGATATGTTTCTGCCATTTCCAATGATTCATCTGCCCTCTCCGTTTCTTCACTCGGGCTCGCTTCCAATTTCCTACAGCAGATGGTCAGAAGTACAGAATACTTTTGACCCAGTTATTTATGGCTTCAAAGCGTGACTTAGCAGGGAAACAATCGTCAACAAGTCGCCAGCCAGACCACGGCCGGTTGTCACAGTTGGCAAGGCAGTTGCAGACCAGGTTTATATGAGCAAGTGAAGGGTTTGCTCCCCTTAAGGTTATGCTGAACAAAGTCCGAATGGTGGCGCAGCAGCTGCCACTGCTCACTCGCAATGCATGGGTGGTGTGGGAGGGTGTGGGATCTGATTCCTGCTCAGCCTGTGTGTAGTTTGAATGCTTTCCATGCTGGTTTTGTCCAGGCGCTCCAAGTTCTTCTCACAGTCCAAAGACATGTGTTTCAAAGGGGATTTCATGGCTCTAAATCGCTTACAGTCTGTGCGAGTGTGTCACTTTGTTCTAGGTGTAACGTAGCACAAGCACTTTGGAGAAAAGCATCGGTTAAACGAATAAATGTGAATTTGAATAGGGGTGTGCGTGTCGATCCGGTTTCAAGGCTGCCTCTTTGCATAGCGGCCTTCTTTCATGAGGCAGACAGAAAGACAAGCAAACACCATGAAGACAGACGCTAATTTTTTTGTCTTTTTCCCAACGCAAGCACAAGGCACCATTGCAGCTGTTGCACTACAGAGAACGGGGATCTTCACTCACCGCATTGTTTCTGCTCCTGCTAAATTTTGAATTCTGGGCACATTTATTAAAATAAATGAGCTACTTTATCTACTCGCACTAAACAAATGCACATGGAGTAAAACTGAACAAGATGTATGAATACCTGTTCAGGGCAGATAAACACTGTCCCCTGCATCTGCAGGCCTGTGAAAGCAAAATCCCCCTCATCGCTGCACCGCTTCCTTGCTTAGTAGTGGCTGTATTTTTTTAGAGGAAAAACCCAATAAGATTCACTTCTGTTGTTTAATAAGTGAATCATTTATCCATATAAGCTCCAGCTTTGGAGAGCAAAACTTTTGCAAACTTATTTTCAAAGAGTGGCGATTTTATGTCATTTTAATTAAACGTTTCTGTTCTTCTAAGGAGTTTCCCATCAAAGTCTGGCTTTTAAACGATTTTACTTCCTCGAGGGTTTGCGAAGCTGGGCAAGTCTAATGGCCACTGGTTGTGTATGAATGACTTATAACCCACGTGTGTGTGTTAAAATAATCACGATAACAGATTCTGTTTGATCTCAAGTGACCTTCAGTCCATCAGAATACATCACACTGCTTTTTGATGTCTTGGAACTACAAACCCCTCAGTTCCCTTTATCAATAGTGCTAACCTCGGATTTTTTATATAATATCTCAAAAATCTGAATGTGAGACACTGCACAGTGTCAGAGAGGCCCTCGGAATGTCAGGACCTGCTCTCCAATCTGCCGTGACCAAAATGGCAGCTGGCAACCTGAACCATTTCTCCTAATTCGACTTACAACTGTTTACCTATTTACGCTACCATTCTGTTGGCACAAATAAAGGTCATTTATTTGTTAAAGCTTGTTGTTGCAGCAGGAGGTTGGACCAGAACGTGCATCCTGTGAGTCCAAAGGAAACAGTAGTAACCTCCACGCTACCTGCTTCACCCTTCATTACCTTCTAGAAAATTAAATTTTGGGTGCATCTCCCTTCTTCCTTCACCTCTGCCACCACACGATTCGTAGACAAAGCACCCACACCGTTCATGAGTAAAGTTAAAACTTTACAAAGCTAATTCGACACCAATTCAGCGACCTTATACACAGGCAGCTAAAACAAGAAGTAATTTGGGGCGGCGTGAGGAGTTATCTTTGAGGTTCTGCGTGGGTGAAGCCGAAACCGATAGCCGAGGCACAGACTACAAACCATTTTTCGACGGCGCTGTTGTCTTCGAAATGTCCCAGTGCCGAGCGGCCTTTCGCAGGGGTCCGGGCAACCCGATTAACTTTGTTATTTTCCCTAATTCGGAGATTTTGTAAAGAGGCTAAAAGGCCTTTTAAACTGGTGACCACCCGAAGGACGTTTGTGAATGGCGTTGTCAGTAAGGGCGGCGATGCTGTGCTTCGCAGACATGGTGGATCCATATCTTCAGGTGTGCGCAGGTTTGTAGTCAGTGAGGTCAACATGTATAGGAATTTACGTTTTTAAATCCAGCCTCAGCTTTATTTAAATTCACCTTAGCTTTGATTCCCCCATCTAGGTGCTTGACCCCTGTACCGTCTTGGAAATTATAGGAGCTTCTTCTGAAGAATATTTGATGGCTCGGATGTTTACTTGCAGAAGAGACCGCTCTTGTTCCTCCCTTCTTTACCCTTCTGCCGGGGAAAAGTTTGTTTAATTTTTGAATAATTCCTTTGAAACTTCTCAAGAAAGCAGGTTTCTTAATTAACCTCATTGCACAGTCAAGGCGAGAGCGAACAATCTGCTGTATGTAAACAAGTGCTGATAAATATATAAATAACAAGGAACGTTGCGGTCTGTAAAATTAGCTCGAGATGGAAATGGTACATTAATTCCATAATCAAGTAATTTCTTTTCAAATTTGTTCAAGTTTCCCAGTTGCTAAATTTCCAATTTCCCTTTTAAACATTCAGTAACCAACGGCTGTCCAAAAAAATTAGAGAAAGGGACGCCAGCGATGCTTTGTGGAAAATAAGGAATAAGAATAATGAATCAGAGCTCTTTTACTGTGTGGACACAATACATGAGCAGAGCATTGTATGGGGGTCTTCAGTAGGTTAGCTTCCCATTTGCAGTCTCTCTGCAACAGTTGAAAATTCAAGCACTGTCATTCTTTACCCTTTTTTTTTTTTTTTGTAAATATCTGTTTGTCCAAAGAAAACCTCATCCGAGTAAACTGCCCGGATCAAACTCTGAATACATGGACAAGGAACCTCTTTGTCACTTTTAAAAACCATTTTCTCCTTCTTTACTTTTTGCAGTGTTTAGGAAACAACTTTTCCATAATATTTTCAAGCTCATAATGTGACTAATGACCAAATCTGCCTTACACAAGAATGGAAAGATGCTATAAAATATTTATATCAAGTAAATAATGTGTATGGCAACTATTTGCCTTCAGAATGGGTTTGCTTTTCATCTAAATTCACATTGTAGACTGTGTTTCGCTCCCTGCTGGTCATTGTTCATAAAATAACCTTGCTGTTCTCTGAGGAATGAAAATGGAGAATGTGAAAATCAACCCAGTGCTTTGTGCAGCTAAACCTCCCATGAACAACTGAAGCATTTAAGACTTGGTTGTTGTGCAGATCCTGGCTTGTGTTGGACACTATGCTGTTGTTTATGAAACCACCCCTGCTTCAGTTTATAGCTCACGACATGTAATTGTCTCGAGGCGGTGGCGTCAGTGTCATAGGATGAACCTGACCGCCTCAAGTGGATTCAGATTCCCAGGCTGCTGTAGAACTGTGTAGAGCAGTCGAGGTATCCGGTGACTCCCATGATGGCTGCTTATACCGCTGAAGGTCTATCCCCATGCTTAGCAGTTGGTCTCTGAGCATAAACTTGTCTGGACACTGGGAACCTATTGAAGCACAAGGGATCTCCGGGTTCATTTCCTCCACTACATGGGGATCGAGACTGTGTTCCTCTAGGCATCTAGCTTGTGTGGTTCTGCACCACGGCTTTCATTACAACCTGCCTCTTAGCTGCAGCCCTGCTGTCTGGATGCTCATGTTAATAAGGAATAAGGCCACAATGGTTTATAATGCATTTAATGAAACATTTTCTCCGCTCTGACTATTGTTGCAAATTGCACGGCAAATGTGCATTTAATATTTAACTGAGGTATTGTGTACGCTGCAATAATTCACGAAAAGGTGCACAGCGAACACATTCGGTATATCACGCAATGCGGAGCGCTATCGTACGGTATCGAATAATGAATGAGTCTTTCAAAATGATACATTACGGTGATACTGTGTCTAATTCATTGTCGTATGTGTTACGTTCACCGTCCCGGTAACTCCTGAATGAGCACATTTCATCGTCTTTGCAGCATTCATTTTGTTTGAATTTTTCTTGAACCAGTATCATAACATTTAGCATACTCTATAATACATAACAATGTGTAATATTTTGAATAAAAACACAGCAAATATTATTGTCTGACAAATCCAGACAAAATAATATTCTTTTCCTAAGCATATTTTTACCTAAAATTGTCTCATTTTTACTGCCCGTTGTATAAATAACTGGTGATTTCAAAAGGTTTTTTTTGATACACAAATTATTTGGGGAAATTAAACATTACTCTAATATTTTTAAGGCACTTTATATTCAAATGAAAGTAAGGCTTCAGTCTGGTGCACACTTTTTAAAGGTTCGTAGTTCATAAATCGGCTGGTGCAGACTTCTCTCGACATTTAAACTGCATCACAGAGAGGAACCTTTGAAAGGCTGAGAAAATGAAGATGTTTTTTAAGCTCTTCTTATAAATAACTGTGAACAAGGCCCACACTTGGGGTCCTTTTCCCAAAACACCACAAGGAAATTTCACTATTAGCAGGACAAACCGATTAAGAATAATGGATGGACAGACGGACGGATGGATGGACTACAGCCATTTTAATGCCAGAATGTCTTCCAGAAAAGTTTGGTCCCTTACCATCGTGGACTCACAGTCACAAGCCCACCTAATTCTTCAGCCATTTGCCATGAAGACACAACTTCTTCAAACCCCAAGGCACAGACCACACCACAAACACTGCCACCCCAATGGTGTTGTGAAGCCAGCATATCCGATGTTTAATTTCATAACTCATAGATGTTTTGTGCTGCTGATGAAAAACAAGTTTCTCTGCTGTGAACCTAGAAGCCCCATATATTCATTTCACATTACATCTCAGACTGCGTAACACAGGCAGGCACTGAACAGAATAGGTAAATAGTGAGGTCTAGGAAAAGAGCAAGACCCAAACACCACCGACAAAGATCGAGTTCAAACAGATCCCCCTTTGTAAGAGACGGATAAAAAGAACATTTGACTTCTGTGAATGAAAGCTAAGGAAAAAAATCAGCTAATAAAAAGGACAGCTTCTGTTGCCTAGCCAATCCGGCCTTCCTTTTGGACCTGGAATCTATCCATCTGGTGCTAATGGTTGGAAGGCCCGAGAGCACCATTTCACTGAAACTAAAAGCTTTCCACTGTTTAACATGTAGCGTTCATCAACATACTCGTGATTCCTGCAATACACTGCTGTATTTCATTTTACATTAGAAACAGTAGTGCAACAGCACTGTGGGGCTAGAACTCAAAAGCTTATTCCATAATTTATTAAGTAAACGTTCATTTTTATTATCTGCGGTCAAAATGTCAATGCTTCTTTCAGTTCTTGCTAAATAATTAAAAATTTTATGAGACAAATGCAGTGGCCAGTTAACTTCAAGCACATGGAAGGAAGGGAAACTGGCACACCTAAAGAAAATGCACACAAACACAGGAAGGACAGGAAAACGGAGCAGGATTTGAACCCACACCCAGTAATGCACCATTACAACACCGTGCTACCCAGCAAACCACCAAACTGTCTTACATCAACAAGCCCACACAGGAGCACTGCAAGGCTCCTTCCTCAGACCTGCCTATATTTTAATGTTTAGGATATTACACTGGGTTTAAACCCTTACTGCACGGCATGAAGCTTGTTTGCTGAACTCTCACATCTGTTGTTATTCCTTTGAGCGGGTTTTGTTTTAATAAAAGATCAGGCTGTAATCATAGGTCAAATTTTATATCAGAAATCCACTCTGCACTTTTATTTAATGATTTGGAACAGCTGGATGCTGTAAAAATCGCCTGCTTACGTGTTGAATGCAGTCAAAATGACACATTCCTTTGATGGTTTTATTTATCGTGAGTCCAAGTCAACAATGATTTGCTGAAGATCTAACCTTGGATTACTATAATTCCCTTAAATATCTTTCATGTTGCATCTAGTGTGTCCGAAGTCAGTGTACGGTAGCAATCTGATATAAAGCGGCTAGCGTGAGCACAAATGACCGTCTCAAAAGGCTGCTGCAGGAATTCCCTTCAGATGCTTAAACCGCGGGGAATAAAAGTCTTAGCATCTGAAATCAAACTGCTATAGAAAAACACACATATACGGTGCTGTAGGAGATGTTGTTGTATAAATGTCCTTTGTATGTCATTTGTTTATTTGTTTAAAATTTGAAAATCTGAAACCAAGAGGAAAATCACAGCAGACTTGTAATGAGCATGGCTTTTACCCCTCGGAATACTAACCTACTCCGAAGGCCCGGTGATGCAGGAATGGTAGCCCCACCCAACGTGGTTGTGCTCTAGCACCTGCAGTGAGAGACAAAGACACCGTATTTGTGTTGGTTTTGATTATTATGGGATGCCACGGTGTCAGACTCACTCCCTCCCTCCAGCAAGTGAAGTGTAAGCAAAGTTGGGCAGTCGGTTTATGCATTCGGAACAGGTGAGCACCTTTGACTCTGCCATCCCCACATAAAGGAACACATATTGTACAGCGCATGGTCAAAGGAATGTGAACCCCCCCCCCCCCATCTAATAACTGAGCTGTTTCAGCCGCACCCATACAGCATACAAACACCCCACTGAACACCTCTGGGATGAAATGGAATCCCGACTTCTTGCCTGACCTCACCGATGCCCTTGTGGCTGAATAGGCACAGCTTCCCAAAATCTGGTGGAAAGCCTTCCCAGAAGAGTGGGGGCTGTTAAACACCGTACGAACGCCCATGGGTCTGGAATGGGACGATCACTAAGTGCATAAGGTTGTGGTGCTCAGAGGTCCACATACTTTTGGCCATTTAGTGCACATGGTTAAAATAAGACATCTCTTAAATGAGGGGACACAAACTTGTCTTTTGTCATAGAAAAGCAGCTTTATTAGTTGATAGCATTTGAAGCCAGATATTAAAAAGAGGTTAATTCCTCGAACTGCCGAGTGTAAAATGTTATTCGGTCTCACTAAGAGCTGTTTTAAGCTTTTTTCTGCAGCGGGGCAACAGAGACCTCAGCCTCCTGCAGGAATTGAGCACGAAAACCAGTTTTGCACGACGCTCTTCCGCATCCCAGTAATGAAACCCATTAAAAACGCTGCAGTCGCAATTAACTTGTCAAAGGCTGCAGCATATTGTAAGTGGCCGACTGGAAACATTTTAATCCTATTCTTATTCAATTCAAAGACAATGGAGGAGGCAGTTTGGGAAATAGAGCGCTAATTATTTTGATCCTGCCCAGAAGGGCTGTCGGAATATGAGATCCCTTGTGATATATTGTGCAAAATTAATTGTACTGCTCTCGTCTCGAGCTAAATGCTAGTGTGTGCTGCACGAGTGACATAAGCTTGCGCGAGATATTCTTTGCGCGCGTTGTCGCCGTGATGAGTTCTTCTGTGCAGTTTGCCATGCTGAATAAAAGTGCTGCAACTCTGAGCTCCCACAGCCACTGCCCTCCTGGCTTCTTCAACTCCGCAGAGCCGTGGGTCCATCAGTAGTGTGCATGGTTCATATAACACACACAGTGCTAAATACCAGGAGCTTGATTTATAAAGGGGATCCTGACACCTATCTAACCCGTCCTAACCCCCCGCTGTTTTCACTGCTATAACTCTAGGGGTCTCCCCATCTCATGGGGACAGAGTCAAATATCCAGGTTTGAACCTCTGCCGTAGTGCCATTGATGAAGGTACGTACCCTCAGGTGATACAGTAAAAAAGACCCTGCTGTATAGAGAATCCTTTTGAGAAAGGCAGTAACTAAATGTATTATTATTATTATTATTATTATTATTATTATTATTATTATTATTATTATTATTATTGCTGTTGTTACTGTTGAACAGTCTGTATGAAGGTCATAGTGTAATGGTTCGCTGGCAGTTCGATGATCATCGATTAGTAAAATTTGTGAAATTACTGACACTGTGCAGTAACTCTGAGCTCTACTTTGTCCTTGGTTCAATGAAGGTTTACTTCATCCCTCGGTATAAAAATCCTGCCTAGTGCACAACACAAACCTCTGCAGCTAAATTGCTTCAAACAGTTCTTGACCAGCCGCTGAAATATAACCATTCAACCTTAAAGCGCACTGCACAAGACAGAATAAGGTCATACAATTTCCAAAATGTTTTTCCCCAAAACATCTCGACTCAGGGAGAGAGAAGAGCTGAGAAAAGAGTCTAATAAGGCTTGCACTTGAGTTTCATCGAATGTCATTTACCAGCAGGCATTAAAGAGGCTGCATGCAAGTCTGAATGAAAAAGGCTGTCTGTGGAACTGGCCAGCAAATAACAGTCTAATAAGGAGAACGCTGAGACAAAAAGGAGAGACGGGCAGAGTCCATCAGCAGCAGCAGATCACAAAGAATGGCCAAGGGTGCTGGGGTCATCCCTGTGGCTTCTAACTATCTATCTATCTATCTATCTATCTATCTATCTATCTATCTATCTATCTATCTATCTATCTATCTATCTGTCAGTCAGTCAGTCATTCAGTCATTCAGTCTTCCTGTCAGGCTATATATCCTTTATTTCTGTTTGTTTGCTGTTGCACATTTGTGTGTTTGTTGTGATTCATTTCATTTTATTTCATTCTTGTCACTGACTGTCTGAAAAGTGCATGAGACTGGCAAAGTCAGAGAGGATACAACTGGCAGTGTGTAGGCAGTGCGTGGGGAGCGCAGCAAACCAGGAGGCCTCTGGCCCACGCGGGCACATCAGTGCAGAGAAATGCCGTCGATGCGGGAGCGCCTGAGGGACGAGAGCAACGCATATAGCCTGGAGAGCACTGCTGAACCAACCGTTCGTCCACAGGACACAAATGCTACAACATGCACTGAACTTCTCGAATGCATTTTGAACAAAACACAGATTTTTATCAATTGTTTTTGATAATACCTCACAACTTACAGGTTCATTTTTGTGGGTGGTTTCTTACTCAGCCTATATAAGTGAACACATAAACACGCAGCAGGTAGAACCACACTGACGGACTGATGTATCGATGGTACATTAAGATTATGTGGGGCTCACACTGCTGTCAATGTAGGTACTCCATCAAGTCTAATGACCAGGCCAGAAAACAACACAAGTGGATTCTCCAGCAAAGGAGGGCATCTTGACTTTCTACACTTTTAAAAGGTTATGGCTGTTCCAACAATTTAGGCCATTTTCATCTTCCATACTTGCTCATCAAAAGCAAATCCAAAAGTTTAACCCTTCAGTTGTGTTACAGACACTTTTTTATTGTTGGTAATAAAGTGAGGTATTGTGTACACTGAGTGGATTCAGATTCCCAGGCCCGTCCAAAACTGGGTAGGGCTTTTGAGGAACAGTAATTTTTATTTACAAAGAATTGTTTAACTTTTTTTTTCAGTTGAATGCCTTGTTGGTGTGTGTAAAAGGTGGCCTTTTCTCTCTCATTCTTTGGTTAAAGTTCTTTCCCTTATATGGTGTGGTCCAGTCTGTTTAAACCTAAATCCTACTGGTCGCTAATAACTTACGTAGCTTCAACTTTCTTCTTTGTCCAAGTGTTCCTACCTGAGTGTGGGTGGGATTCCCTTTTCATAACCTGTTTTGGTTGGTCAGTCTAAAGAGTACTTAATGTTCATTGGTCTGATCTGCTAAACCAGTGTGCATGATGCATTTGAACAAAGATTCTAAGAAACACCGTCTCCTTGAGAAACTGGCCAAGCATGCTGCTCTGTAACTTACTGTAAACAGGTAGAAAGACACAGTGTTCCCCCAGAACAGAAAACCAAGGATGTTATCCATCAAACTGTTTAATGTACTTACACATGAGGAGAACAGCAGTTAGGTAACCAAATGAAGGACAAGAAGAACTGCCTGTTTCTTGGCTATGCAGCAAAACGGCCATAATCATGAGGTACATTTTGAAGCAGGAACCTGTGCATCCAGGCTGTAGCTGGAAGGTCCACAAAGAATTGTAAAACAAGTGCTTTGCTCATTTAACTACATGCATTTGTGTCTATAAATGTATAACTTCTACTGGATCAGTCAGTTGCCAGTACAGTACATTCACCCACAGTGCATTTTGTAGAAGGCATAACAGGTGCCGGCTCCCCCAATGTTCAAGCACGTCTAAAGGCGCACCTTCGGAAAAACTGTACATAACTCCATTGAGTACGAGCCGGCTACACTGTGCCACGCATACTGAAGTCTCTGTTAGTAAACATAACAGTTCCCTTCCACAGCATTTGTGTGTTACAGCAGTACGGTACAGCTCTAGCACTTTGCTAAACAGCTTGATAAGCTGTGAGGATCACAGTGGTCCGGAGCTGGATGGTTCCGATGACCACGGGCCCGGGCTTTGCGTCTGTCCCGGATGGAAAGCCAGTGGGTGCGTATTATTTTTAAACAGTGTGAAAAAGATGACGCCACAATGCAAACAAATCTCTGCTCCCAGGCGCAGCTTTCGCACTTTGTTCATCGCCCCATTCCGGAGGGGCAGTGGGGTGTGGGGAGTGGCGATGCCGCTCGCCGGGGTGTCTCCGGCATAGGTTCCGGCCAACCCCTGGTTTCCACTTGGTGATCCAGTAGGGGGCGTCACGAGGGCCCCGCGCCACGTCACTGACATGTGGTTTTATCGTGGCCTGCTGTGCCCCCGTCCTACAGGACAGCGGAGTGCCAAGGGCCCTAATATGACAAACGATTACAGAGGTACGGTTTCAATGCCAAACTGAGCTGCCTTTAAGAACTGCCAAAAGTTGGATGACTTAAATATGTTTAAATATTTTCAACTGAAATGGAGCACCTGTGTGGTGAGAGGTGCATTAAAACTTTCAAGGGGCTGAGTTAGCTTCCCTTCTTCTAGCCTTAATGATTCAGTAGAGGCGTTTTTTGCAATGATCTACTGTACATCTGCAGTTTCCTCAATAAAACAGCATTTGGTGACCTCATTTGCTCAGTACTCACATGAACTCTGGACATTTTTCTTGGACAATACTATACATGTTAAAAGTTTTTTTTGTTTTTTTTTTACCTAACTTTGCACTGTGGAGCAATGTTTTTACATAAAATATCTGAGTGATGGATTTATTTTTTTTCTGAAAGGTCAAGCCAAACAGCACCTGGCACTTACAGGCCAGCATCAACCACTAGATGTGTATTTACCAGGCCAGTACCACACATTCACAAACCCCAGGCAAATGTACTTCAGCATTCAAGTTTGCCTACAAGAAAAGCATGAGATGTTATGAAATTTCACTTTATTTTATTGATTTCATGCAGAAGACGGTCTCTCTGTTCTGAATTGAGCAGAACTTCATATTCTTGGAATAGAAGGGCAAATAATGAGACCGCAATTCATGATGTTCATCACTTCAAACACAATTCTGCTCCAAAATCTCAAGCATTCATATTCGAACAAATTTCCCCATTTTATCTCAGCGAGATTTATAGCATTTAAAATTTTATCTCTAAAAAAGTGAATATTTTAAGAACAGTTTTTATTTCTCCTGCATCGTGTTCGGTCGACCTCAGTTGCGACTACTAGCATTACAGGAGGAACACGTTTTTCCTCTCTATTTGTGTGTGTGTGTGTGTGTGTGTGTGTGTGTGTGCACGCCAACATTTCAGTTTAACAGAACGCTCGCTTAATTTCTGGCAAACACAGGCAATGCCCACAGTCATAAATTACAGTGTGCAGTTGGAGCAGAAATCGATGAGCTACATCTCATACAATTTATATGAAGCCTTAAAACAAAGCCAGTGGCGTTCACTCGTGAACTGTGCTTTGCTTTAAGATGACAGATGCTCCAGCGGTACATCGATCGATGCGCGCGCAGCGCATGCACAGAATAAGGCTTGGGATCCGTTGGGCCCCATGGGACCACACGGGGGTAAACAAACGTGTTTGTCAGTTGGGACAGAGGAGGTCAAACGACCGTGCATCTAATCCGAGACGGTTATTAAATAAAGAGATGCGCTAAGGCAGGCTACAAAGCCAGCTGCATCCTTTCCTGGGTAAGACCTGGGGCATCATGGGAATTTCATTTTAAATGTAAGACTTGTTAAATTTCTTGTTACACAGATGAAAATGCATGCGTGAAATACAATCATAGTTGTGGTTAAACACCACCGAGTTTATTCTGAACCGCTCTTGCCAACCGCAAAGTTATGGTCAAGTGCCACCAAGTTCATACTGAACTACTCATATTGACCGTATGAGTTATAGAGCACCTCGAAAGTTCTGCTTTCCATTTATATGCTTTGTGAAAAGCGGTGTTTCCATTGCCACTACAGATAAGCCTACCTATCTGCTTGCTGGTATCTTTTTACTCAAACCTTACCAGGGATAAAATCGTGAATATGCATCATTAAAAAAGCAAACATATTTGGATGCCATGAGCCATAAATGTGATGCACTGGAAGGCAAGTAAGAGAATAAAAGTGGTGTTGACTTCACCATTGCTTTTTAATATCAAGTATACTGATTTACTGTGAATAATTAATGAGTAAATATTACTTTATGAATAAATCTCTCATTTAATAAAAAAAAATCAGCTTTTTTGCTTTTTAATAAATTAATAGGATTCTATATGACATTTACGTTCAGAATTAATGTGAGAAGGTATCAAAAAAGAAAATAAACTAAAACAGTTTAAGTTGTGAGTCCCATAGTCTCAAAGATCAAAGGAAGTAAATGGATGAATTGTTATACAGTTTTAGAGTTATATATGTTTGTTTATGTATGCTATGCTTGTGTGTGTGTGTGTGTGTGTGTGTGTGTGTGTGTGTGTGTGTGTGTGTGTTATATTTTACTGACTGAATGCAAAATAGATGATGTCTGAGCCATCTATTATGCTTTAAGTTAAATGGCTTTTATCAGGAGTTCAGTATTTTCATCTCAGGGTATAAAACTGTGTGCTTTGCCCTCATCAAAAGTAAAACATCACCATGTGGCATTTGGGATGTTTTTAGCAGAGTTACGTGGCTTAGTTAACATCAACACAACATTGAACTGGCAGTTGTGTAAATTTTTATTTCAGTATAAACACAGTAGCCATAAAGTTAGGGTGAATTTTTTTTATAACTTTTTATCCAATGCAAGTGTAGTTTGTAAATAATGTATGCAATTTTTTGTACGTGTTAAGCACAGAGTTAAATTTTAAAATGAAACTATAAAAATCCAAAATATGGTATTACAAGTGGAAATAAGATCAGAATTTTGTCCCACGTTGATAAATTTCACGCAGGAGGATGAGGGGGTGTTTTATCGCCAGGGATAAGGCGATCAATCGCCACCCGCTGTGCACAGCTACGTCTAACAGCTCCGACTATCTGGGCTAAGGCGCCGTCGAAGAAAACATCAATATTTCATAGAGAGAAGCCTTCCTTGTTGTCATGTGAAGGAGCCTGCTGTCACGAGCTGTGCAAAATAACACGATCAAACCGGCCCGCCAGGACCTGCCACAACGCGTCCACTTCGTTTGGTCGCCTTTTATTTGGTATTGAATGACTAAATTTTGCTGCAGCTGCTGCTGATGCCCTTCCCATCCGATTAAAACCCAATGACTGATCTTCCTCTGAGATGCACGGTGTTTCTGCCCACATCATGAGTTGATTTAGTCGAAGCATCTCAGTCTCTTTGGACAATTAGTTTGTTGTCTGTAGAATTCCTTCAGCAGCAGTAAGACTGGCCAAGTTACCCAGGATCCAACTAAACGGTCCAGCACCAGCGCTCCTCTTGATAAGTTCAACTCCTTAACCACTACTGCCTTCCCAGTAAACAAAATGCCCGCCTGGTTACCACCACCTTGTTTAACAAAACAAAGTGTCTCCACATGTCACAGCCATCGTCTCATAAACAGAGAATGTTCCTGAATTATAAAATTATGACCATACTAAGTAGTATTTTTGGTCCCTCCAGTGCCTGCCAAGCTATTTTCAGCTTTGGTGCTATAAAGCCTGGAAGTTTTATAGTGTGAACATGTCAAGGTGTAGAAAATGGAGTCGAAAATATACTGGCTGTACAGAGAGTCTTGGAGTCTGAAAGTCAGGATGGCGTTCAGGCCTCACATAAACCTAGCCCTAATCCTAACCCACAACCTCAGCCCAGAGGCTTTGAAGTTCAAGGTGCATTTGAAGACTGTTCTGAGTTTTGAACAGAACGGCTAGTCAGTCAGGGTCCATTTTCAGGAAATGAGAAACATTCAGTTATACTTATTAGGAAAATGCCACAGGTGCAGGGTGTAGACGCTCAGTACTCAGCAAGTCTCAAGAATAATGGAGGGAGGGATGGATGGACTGACACACAGATGGATAAACTACCGATTAATTGTATTGCCATGTGCTGGGAAGCATGGACAGAATACAACATAACATTACAGCATTTCTCTTAGTATTGCTGTGGACTTTGGCAGGAAACACTGACTTTCTGCATTTTTATTTCCACCCTATTCCTCCTGTAGGCTGGCGGTGGGGCAGAGAACCTCCATTTATAACGGCAACTGGGAACTGACTGAAGGGTTTCCACAGCAGGGGGTTCAGGCCAGCGAACTCTGCTCACGCTCGTTCTCGTGTTGATGTACCGGGGCACCAACCTCTTGTCTTTGGGGATGTGTTTTCTGTAGCTTTTCCAGCTCTCTTTGACAGGTAACCTCTATACATACTGTACAACAGGAAGTGCCTATACCTAACAACGAACTTTACACATCTCAGGTCCAAGCCATGCTGATATTTTTTTTGAAATTCAGCAACACGCATCAGTCTCAATCAGTCTCTTCAGTTAATACTGAACATCAGTGGATGTGCTCTGTCTGATCTTCCAGAGCATCTTCAGATATCTCCCTAGCTCCCCTTTTCTCCTCACTGGTTTTACATGGCGCTCAAAGGATCTATACAAAGATACCTACAGGGCCTGTTGGCTCTCCAGACCCCAGCAAGAGCACTATGTTCTTCCACCACTGACCCCTTGAAATGTCTAAAATCAGAAGCCTCTAGGTTCCAGATTTTAGATCCACTGTTGCACAAGGAACTCCATCTCTCCCTTAGAATTGCTGAATCAATTTCAGCATCCCAAAACAGTGTCAAAATGTATCATTTTCAGACCCAGTCTCCCAACTGCCCCATAAATATGCATTGCATCACCTGTCACAATCATCATTGCATTTCCTATCAGACTCAATTCAATATGGAGCTGCTCGTGCGGTGTCCTTGATGCTCCTCTCAGCACCCAGGGCCACAATACACAGTCAGTTAAAGGTTTATGGTATCATATGGTTTGAATATTCTGTGGAAACTTGTTAGAAGGTGGAGAAGGTTGTATGTCACCTTCATTGTAAGATCCTTCTTATTTGGTTGTATTTACTTGTACTCTTTTCTCCTTACCAGGGGTCAAGGGTTAGTCTTGCAATGAGGTGGCCTGAGAGCATCAAAATAAGAAAGCTCTTTTTTTTTTTGCTGAGACACCAAGAACAATATTGCCTGAATCCTAATATGGGTTAGAAAGCTTTGGTTTTGGCATTTCTTTGTTTTCTGTTGGATTTCTCAAGGGCTACCTGCATGGACTGCATACGTTGTCTGATGCCTAGTTTGAATGTCAGTATAGGTTGCCTGGACACCTTTTTGGCACTGAATGTAAACCTTCTGAAAAAATATGTTAAAAAAAAACAAACTTGTGAATGAGACAGCTTATTGCACGAATATTTGAACTACTGTACATTTGTGAAAGTATTTTTCATACATTTTGGTGTGGATCTTTTCAGTATCCTTCAAGAGCAATCTAACATTTATTTATTTCATCATATACTGTAGTTATCACAATAAGAAAGAAACAGCTGAGGATAGGGGAACGAATCAGAAAAATACTAATGTAATTTTAATATCTGAAATGAAATTGGTCAGGGATTAGCATCTGAAAAATTGACTGGCTGATATTAATGTTCATAATTTATCGATTTACTTTGTGATGAGGATCCTTGTTGTGGATTAGAACCTTGGCTGTTGGCGCTCGCAATAGAGAAAAAGTGGTTTGCAAGGAGCCTACAGGGTGCTGTTCCTCGCATTTCTCAGTCAAAGGGTTTTCGTCTCCAACCACGCAGAGCCCAGGAAGGGAAAGGCACCCACAGAGCACACGTGCTCATCACAGGCTGACGCAACGCTCAAACACGGCTCTCAGCGTGGGTGCATCTCGTGGAACCGCATTCTCTCATCCGCCTTCCCGAACGCAGCCTCGCTGTCTCCTGGCTGTCTTTTCCCTCATTAAAATATTAAAACCTTCACCTGAGCCCAAGAATTGCAGCAGTTTTTTGTATGTCTCAAAACATCTGGAGAAAATAAGCCATGTTAATCGGATATTTCTTCCCGCGATGATATTGTCTTCCAGGTAACATTGCACATCTGAAGGCTTGGAAAGTCATTATCAGAAGGTGTCAGAAAACAGCAGAAGCAGAAGCAGATGTATGCCCAAAAATGCAGCAACTTAGCAAGGAAAAGAGTAAGGTTTCACACATCTTGACTGTTGATTGCTCCTTTTCAGTGGTGGGTGTGACAAGTTCACATCCACCCTGCACCTTCAAATGTGGAGAAGCTCAACACCAAGGCTGTTTTAAGCAGGGTCCTTTCATGAAGAGCGGGACTGCAGGAAGAGATCACCCCTCAGGTATAAATGTAGACAGAGATTGTGGGAAGAAGCCGGTGAGCAGGTAGGATCATGTCAAAAGGTCATCCATTAGGTACAACTGTGGGAAGAGGTCCCTGTGTGGGAAGTACTGATGAGAAAAAGCCAGTGTAAATGCAGGATTATGGCAAGAAGTCATCCATTTGGTGACACTTTGGGAAGAAGTCACAACTTAGCCAGTACTCTGGGAAAAGGTCACCCCATTGGTCAGATTGTTGTACACTCTTAGTCAACTAGATAGAAAGTGGGATTTTGAGAAGAAGTTAGGGTGTAAGCAGTTCTGTGGGATGAGGCCATTGTATGGGCAGGACTGTACAAAGAGGTCATCCCTTAGGAAGGAATGTGAGAAAAGGCGAAAATGTGGCCGACCATTCGGTGGGATTGTCCCATAAGGTGCTTTGTAGGCAGCTTTGGTAGGAAACATTCGCCAGACTGACAAAACTGTGTGAATAAGTCATCTCTTAGTTAGGCTAAGGTGTGAGGAAAGATTATAAGAAGAGGCCATCCATTAGGTGGGACTGTGGGAAAAAGTTATTGCATAGGAATTATGAGTGAGAAACGCTTACCACACAAGATTACTGGAAGAGGTAGGAGAGAGATACAAAGAGACATCTTTGTTTTCCTTTGCATACAAAAAACACAAATCAGGGACTGGGGAACCTACAACCAATACCTTGAACTAAGTACAACAGTATCTGCACCAAACAGTGTTCACCTGTACTCCCAGGATTCTCTTGTAGCAGAGTTAGCAGAGTGGCATGAACTGAGAGCCTTTCGCACAAAGCAGCCCACATGCAGTTGAGCCTCCTCCCACCAGGCTGCAATATGCTTTATAAGTTGTCCCCTGCCTTTGCTGTGGATTCAATGGCCACAATCATTCTTCTGCTTTATACCCCCCACAGGATGGGACCCCCCACAGGATGGGACCCCCCACTAAGTGGCTGAAGTTAGAATCTGTCTTTGGTGCCATTGGCATGCTGCTCGCTGGGTCTGGTGAATCCCTTTCACATATATTTATTTATTCATTCAGCTGATGCTTTTTCTCCAAAATAACTTAAAAATGTTGAATGACTTTCAATGGTTTGCCTTGTACACAGGGTAATTTGTACTGGAGCAGTTCAGAGTAAGTACCCTACTGAAGGGTACTAGAGCAGGAGGTGGGATAAACCCGGGTTTTTCAATTGTAAGCCAACAGCTCTCACCACAACACCACTGCCAACCTTTTTCAACATGTAGATAAAGTACATATAACATTTTATCCTTACCTCAGGACGGGTTACAGTTTCACTGTGAGGACCTTGGTATTTCAACCAATTTTTCTTCATACATGTGCTGTTTTGGATGACAAAGTTTTGCACTAGTCCAGAACAAATGATCTTCACACTACAACTCTAAAACATTTTGCATTGAACCAAGCAAGAATAGCAAGGATATTTTCACCATAATGACTAATGGAAAACATCTTCAGTGGAGCCTGATGTGATATAAACACATGACAGAAAAGCATGCTTGCCAGTTCATCTTTGGTTTTGGGGGGCTTAGATTCTTCTCAGTCTTTTCTTTAAGTTTTCTGTGTGTGTGTGTGTGTTCTGTCTCCCAACAACAAGTGGTAAATTGGGAGCAGAATGCCAATAGCCAGTCAATTGGGTCTAAAGCATTTAAGGAATGAGGACACCTGAATAAGAAGTTGAGCAAGAGGAAGGCGATCATCAGCAATAGTTGGTGAATTGTCTACTAATGTTCTTGTATTCAGTCACCAATAGTGTAAGTGGATGTGAATCTTTTGTAAATGCCTGCAAATATTAAGCAGCTGCTGGAAAGGGCTGTCATTTTCTTTTAACAGTATTTCTCCTGGTTTTTACTGTGGTAAGGGAACCAGGGTACAACAGCTATCCACCATGAGCCCATACTCATGCAATCCTCGAGTCATTCAGAGACTTCTTGTTTGATTCTAATGGATGCATCCCGTTTCGAACAGTAAGCCTTTGATTTTATCCACCACATCCACTGTTTTTCACTCATACTCACACACACACAGTATGTGGACTTTCATTCTGAGGTCCTGAAAATCGAACCCTTTGTGCCACAGACTTTCATAACTGTGATTTGCATCTCGGCATATATCACAGGGTTTCACTTGCAGATGCATCGCCTTCAAATTCAGGCAACTGCTGAGCTGCCGGTGGTCACCGGTTCTGCAGTTAAAGGCTTCTCCACATTTACATTCAGCACATTCAGAGTGTGCTGCTTGGCTTCTGACAACCACAAAAGGCTTTGCAAAGCAACACATCCAAGGGATCTGCTGTATCTTTAAGTGAAACCCTAAATATCAGGAGCACCACTACTGCTACAAAGCAGGAGAATTATGTCTGGTCATTTGGATGTCAACGGAGACCACACACAAAGTACACACATCCAGCAGTCTACTGTACTGTTTTTTATGGGTGGAGAAGATGTTAACATTTTTTAAGCAGTATTCTCGTATCCCTTTTCAAAAATTTCTATTTGCTGAGGAGAAAACACAACACCTTTTCACCTGCCAAGCCAATACAAGCTGATGGCAGTAAAGAGCACTTAACTAGGAATTAAGTGTGTGGCCACCTTAAACATGTTCCCCAGTCCTGTCTGGAGTTCCTGAGTGCTGGATATCGGTGATAAGGTGAGGCATTCACGAGTAAAAAATTCACCCATGGCCATTTTTCACATTTCTGCTTATCTAACGCTCAACCAAAGCACCGTTTAGACCTGCAATATTAAGGCTACACGGCCTTTTGTGCATCCACTGTGCTGTTTCCTGAATCCTTGGTTGCTATGGCTATGGCTTTGCTACAATACACCGTGCTTAAATATCAAGGGACACTGGGAAGCAGGCGGCATGAATTTCATAGAAGATTCCAGTTTTGGTTACTTAATGCTTATGAGAATTGATTATTGCATTGTTCAGTGTTGGTTGGAGACAGATGTTGGCTGTTTAGGCTCCAGGAAGAAGGTTTCCTGCCCCACTACAGTGACTTGTTTGTCTACCATTTGCCTTTCCCCTCTGTGCTCTGAACCTCAGCACCAGTGTGCCACTTGCATGTGTTTCCTGGTTGTGCTTTTGCTTGTTTGCAACAGCTCCTGGAGCTTCTTAGGTCTCCTCTTGCCTTGTAGCTTATCAGTCCCCAGGCCATGATTCACTTCGACGTTCAGTGCTGGCCTCCACGCCCGCTGCGGCTACTTGCCCCATTCCTTGTACCTCGGTCACAATTCTTCTGCTCCCGCTCCAATGTTCATGATGCTTTGCTCTGCTGCCAGAGTCTGGCTGTGGTCTAGAGCCTTCCTTTATGTCTTGGTCTGTTTGACCTCCTGCTCCACAGGGGCTGATACACTTTGTCAACACAGGTCAGGAAGGTTTCGCCTGCTTGGATTTGAATGAGATGAGGCCAAACTGAAAGGGAGAGAAGAGATCCGTCTGCCCAGGAACATCTTCACTAGTATGGTGTCTCCTCGTCTTAAAAACACAGCTGTGGCCAGATCACATTGATTTATGATCAAATTATGTAAAAACAATGAAGTAGCTAAATATGAAATTGAAAAAATAAATTTAATATTAACCATGACATATATTAAAAGCAACCTTTTTTTAACTGAAAATAAGATAATGAAATGATTCATAAGTCACTTGTACAAAACTCCTGTTTAATGCTGTTTACTGACCACTTCATCCCCAAACGTTTAATTTTGATATTGGCTCTTTACCACCATCTATTGGCTGGGTGTGTAAACAGTGGTCACATTTACCCACCACAGATGAAAGTTAAGCAGGAGACAAGTAAAGGAAACTCAAAAAAAATAAACGGATAAATACTTTGCCTATGAAGTTTGCAACCTAAATTCTTTGTAAAGTAAGGGGGCTGTATAGTGAGCACCGGGACACAGCAGACAGCGTTCTCCCCAACGCGGGCCTCAATACCAAGGGTTCGAAGTAGGACGAGAGGAGGGCGATTGTTCATCCACAGCAGTTACAGTCAGGCCATCATTTCTAGTAGCTAGGATAGTTTTTTTCTTGTATTTGGTCAGACATTCCTGCACTGCCACTGAACTCTGTCTGACTCTCACCTGTCACCCCCGCACTGTACATCACAAGCTGTCATACGATTTTCTATTTTTAGGCATTTTCACATCATTCCTGACTGCAGCACTGTCATCGTTTCATTATTTATGCATTTCCGCATTTACAGAAGTGCAGTTTGTGTTCCTCAACTGTGGCTGAGCGCTAAGAGCTACAAATCTGGAGACCGGGGGAAGCGATGGTCTCTGTATGTCCGGTGCAAATAAGCTATGAATTTTTGACGAATGGTGTGGTGACAAAAAGGCGAAAAACTACCTTCTCTCAGGGTTTTCAAGCTGCACATTTTGCATGCATCGACAAACGTACGTTTATGTTTCCTCTTAACCCCGCAGATGCTTACACAGATTGCGTTCGTGTGGAAAACTTACATCACATTTAAATTTTTTTATCTTATGTGTTTCTGCGCCACATGATGCTATTGAATGATACATTTATATGTTTTAAAATTGTTTGTTTCAATATTTGCAGTAGTTCCACATCACACTTTGTTTTTATGGGCATTTCCAATCCCGGATAAGCCGTCATTCAACTCCTGCTGGACAAGACGAAAATTCATTAGAAAAGTAGAAACTCGAACCTCTCGCTTGGCACTTTTTTCCCAGACCAGCCTCACTGTGTTTGTGTTTCCTTTTTTGAGTGATTGGAAACGTCTGGAACAATACTTAAAGAAAATAAGCAAACAGCTTAAACTTTTCTCTTGTCTGTCACATGAAAAATTTCAGTGTTTTAAAGGTTGAAAAATTAAAGTTCTTGTATATTCCCTTCACATGTTGGCTGACATAAACACGCCCTGACACTGGCAGGCAGACAAGCACGTGAAACAGTACTTCAGGTTTTTAAGTTAAACCCAAAGTGTTCAGCGGTGGTTCAGCAGTTCTGGGCCTGGGTTGCAATACGCTGTTAGTCTGCTGCAATGCACTGGGCTTATTGCATGCCAACCTTTGGCCTTTTTCGGTTCAGCTGGAAGAAAATATCTATTAGGCAATTCATCACGTACATTGCAGGAATAAACCAGCCTTCTTTCTCCTAACAGCACAGGAGTTCAGCAGAAATTCAGGAAATTAATGGATATAAACAGTATTGTCATACTTTGGATAATGGCAAATAAACCCTAAAATTTATAAGAGATCTTCTTCTGCTTCTCATAATAATAATAATAATAATAATAATAATAATAATCTATCCATCATCATTAACCTCTGTATCCTGGTCATGGGTTGTGGAAGTCTGGAACCTATCCCAAAATCATAGGAAACCAGGTTATGAAACTTCACCCTGAAAGGGACACCAGTCCATCACAGGGTGGCCACACAGTCACTCCTTATGGAGGATTTAGAGCAGGAAACCCACAAAAGCACATGTAAACTCCTCAGAGATTGTGCTACATGTGAACCCACACTGAAACAGGCCAAGGCTGCTTATTATTACTGTCTCGCTTTTGGGTAAATCCCAGATCAATAGTATATAGCAGGAGTCGGGATGCGTGTATCCCAGGGCCTCCAGACTGCCGCAGCATCGTAGCATTTTAGCGCTGTTAAAAATTCTGCCCTTGATCCCCGAATGGGTTGGATCTGTCTCATCACCTCGGTGGCTCCGCTACAGCGGAGGGGTGCATTCAGCACTGAGGGTGATGGCTCATGGCACGCGCGTTCTCCCGCTCTTTCCACCTGACCGACTTGTGCAGGAGTCGTCTGCGCCACAAAGCACGAATTTGAAGCCTAATTTAGCGATTACACCCTTTAGTTATGCCACCTAGTTGGAGGTCTGTATGAAGGAGGTCACTGGCTCTCGGTCAAGATGCTCACACAAACTGCAGCATCGCTCCACTGAGCTTCATTACGCTTAGTTGCTCCATCGTGACTCTCAACTTCCATTGTGTGGAAGCAAGAAAACAGAGAAAGTGGGTCAGAAACGGCCTTTTTAATTTTGACTGTTATGCTTAATAATCCCAATATTTACTGTATATCACGGAAAAACAGGATACTTAATCGCTGAAAGTGGCACAACCAGGTGTGTATGAATGGAGTTCCATTAGGTTGGTCTGATATGTTGTTTTGGTCTCAAACTCATCTCTTTCAGAGCCACTTCTCTCCGGATCTGCTGACAGCTACGTAAATGAGTCCAACGCCATCTGCTGCGATTATCTGTGTGTTTGTTGTTTCACCGTCAGTCCTATAGGCAGCTACTTGAGGGATGTAAACCAGCAACATAGTGGTGTCAGACACACAAGCAGCACTCCGATCATCCTGTGTCTAAAGCTCTTCATCTGCTTGAAATGCACTTTTGCTTTCTCTCAATTTCATGTAATTTTGACGAAAAGCTAGTGTTTGTTCTGTACTGTTGTTTACATAAAGACGATTCTCCCCATAGTCTAGGAAATGAGTGTGTTGACCAAGTGTCAACGGCGTTGTTAATTTTGTCTGTTCAGCTGTTGTGAAGTTATTGTAATATTGCAAAAACTTTAAGCCTGTGATTTGTCTCTCAGACAGGTTTCATTAAATCAGCCAAAAACGATGATGGCTGGCATGAGCGCACAGGGCAGGTTCATGCGTCATATTGGATTCCTTGTCTTGTGGGTGTGAACTGCAATAAAGATAATGAGAAGCATCACAACCAAATTTCAACGCTGAGTCGTAAGGCTACGGCAATACAGGGGGTACCGTGTGTGCGTGTGTGTGAGATTTGGAGTGTGCGTTTGCTTTTTATTACTCAGTTCTATATTATTTCTTACAATGGACTGAAGACACGTCCAGGGTATAGCATCTTAGCTCGGTGCTCACTGATTCTAAGAAAGGGCCCAGACTACTACAACCCAGAATGAAGCATTCATAGCTGATGGACAAATGGAGAGGTGGACAGATAGACAGATGAAGAGATGGATGGATGGATATCCAAGCTAGAGGCTAATTGTGGGTGAGGGCAAAGCTTCTTATTCCTTACTGAGTTGCCAGGTTGGCCTTCAGGTCTACTCTTCCATACTGTTTAATGTACCCTGAGCTGAAAGTGATATTGCAGATGTCCAGTGGAACAGAGGAAGTTTTGCGTTAGCCATTAGCTCATAATGCCATATGAAGGTGACACTTCTCCACATGGTTCTTCACCCTTAGCTAACGTAATGGCTATAGGACTTTAACATATTTCCTAATTGAGATATTTTTCAGCTTAACCCCTGTACTCCAGTTTCTTGATCTTCTGTCATCCTTTCCTGCAAGCACGATCATTCTTAATTCTAGCTTGTCTGCTTCGAAGTACATTGGTGTCATTAGTTTCCTTTTGTCCTAAGCAGAAAGCAGCCGTGGAGAACAAGACATGCATTAGTAAAGAAGACCACTGGTCGTCTTTCTTTTTGCTGCTCTAATGAACCATTTTAGTCTGTGAAACAGTTGTACGGTTCCTTGTTGTTATTATTTTCAATGGATTATTTGGACGATGCCTTGACCCATGGCAACTTACTAAGCCATTTGCACAGCCGTAACTAACCATTAACACTCAGACTAGTTCAGAGGGTCACGGTTATTACTACTAACCGGGAGTCGTATTTTATTCATAAATTGCATATCATCTTTCTAAACAAATGTCTTAGGTTTTCGCAGCATTTCTGCTAATGTTCACAAACCATATGGTTCTATTCTGAGGTCTGTAAGTGCATTACATATCACGTCCTCATTAGAGCGTGTGTGGACCATGGGGGGTAGTCTTATTATTTAAAATCATGCTAAACATGGTCATTTAAACAATCCTTACTCTCTGCTTGTTCATTTTGCTGTAACTGTGAGTGTTTTATCTCTGGGAGGCACGGTGGCGCAGCACGTAGCACCGGTGCCTTGGACATGAGTTTGAACGAGTTCGGTCTGTGCGGTGACCCTGTGTTTGCGTGAGCTCCCTCCAGGTGGTATGGCTTCCTCCCACAGTCCAAAGACATGCATGTCAGGGGAATTTGCCTGTAGCGTGTGTGTCCCTGGCCTGCGGCAGACTGCCATCCCACCCACGATCTGTCCTGTGTTACACCCTATGCCTCCAGGAGAGGCTCTGGACCACCACAACCATGCTTTAGGCAGGCCATTACAGATACCAAACAAATGTTGTTAAGCCGTTTCAGTGTTGTTTTTTTTTCTTTCAGATTTCATTTGGATGATTTTTGTCTACTTCTAATACTATACATAATGTTTTTTTTCAGTCTGACTGTCATGATCAACGCTATGACTCTTCTTAATCTACTCTTTAGTCAGAGGTGAGCCATGTTCCAGCTGGGCTGAATGCAGCCACACCTTTTTTGTCCCCAAACCAGGGTAACATGTCGACACACAAGAGCGCCATTAAATCCCATTAAGCTGAAGTGTCGCTGCCCTGGTCTACAAAAGCATTTTTATTGCCTTCCAGATACGTCGGGAATTTGCCAGGTGAGCGAAGGATGTGAGTTGTTTTCTCGTCCGCAAGGACGGCCTCACTCGCAGCTGCGGTTCCATGACGGAAATACAAGGTGTGAACAAACACAGCAGCAAAGGCAGCGGCGGCGAACCCTCTGCGTCCTGGGCAAATGAAAGCCAGGAGTTGTTCCCTCTGCGTCCCAGCAGCTCCCGATAAATCATCCCTCCTGCTGAGGATCCATATGGTGCGGCACTTGGGCCCGACTGCATAGATCAACAGAAAGAGTCATTTAGTTGTGTTGCTCTAATTGCAAAGATTATCTTGGCCGTCCCTACGAGGGCAAAGCAGTGCCTCCCATACAATGGCCTCCCAGCATTATACCAGCAACCCCACTGTTACCACTATGTGCTGTAGATTTTTCCCATCTGGGTTTAAAGGTATGCTGGAGTCTGAATTATGATTGATAACATTTTGTCACCTAAAAGATACTTTCATCCACACTTTATATCATAAGTTGTGTTTTTTTCCCAACTATAAACTATACGCTACAGCTGAGTGCATAACCAAAGCTCCTGATGTTAAGAGCCTTGCTTGAAGGTGTAGGAAAAAACAGGTTTTCTCCTAAGGTTTAAAGACTTTTGGATCACCTCAAGGTCATAGTTATGCCCAAGTGACTGTTTCAGCATCATTTTTATATGAACTTTTAACTGTCAGTTATCAGTTTGGTGTCCTTGTTTTAGGTTTTCGCCACATGTGTTTACCTGACAACCTAAAAGGAAACTCTGACAGAATAAGGGCGTGGGAGTAGAATAGTCCACTAACTTCCACTGTGTTTAAGGCTCCTGTGTTTGAGTCTTAATGGCTATCATTTTATCTGAAGAAGTGATAATAAAGGAGGCTGAAAGTTGCAAAAAGATTGAAAATTTTGCACATGATTATTAGCTGGTACCAAACAGGACTTTGTGAAGATGATGTTTTAGCTTTTAGCCATTTTAAATAAGTTAATAAAATACTGAATAAATAATAACATGTTTCTTTTTTGTTTATTATAGCCATATCTGAAATTTTTACAAAATCTAACCTGTAAATAAATGAAAGCATAGCCCTATTATTGCATTTGAATTAATAATGACTTGGAAGGTGAAAGTGATGTTGAAGATACAAACGCAATTGCAAACTATGTTTTGATTCTGATTTTGTTCATAAGTTGAGGTGCCAGGTTGCTGTAGAATACGTGGGTTCCATTACAGTATTACAGCATTTTAGGTTTCAATATGAAGGAAGAAAATTCAGGAAACTGGTATGTAGCCACGCCACGCACACTCCATATGATGGATAGCTGCACCAGCAAGTGTTTGATTAATAGGCCACAGGTGCAGCTCATCGATCAGTAAAAGACAAAATAAAAAGTCTAGACTGAATAATAAAAATAATAACAATTATTATTATTATTATTATTATTATTATTGTTGTTGTTGTTATTGGACACTACAATGGCATTTTGGGATTTAGTGTTTGGGACAGTGTGCTTTGGTTTGTTATATTTTGTTTTTGAATATGGAAAATTGGAATAAAAGAGAAGCTATGCCCTACCTGATCGCTCCCTGAACCAAACGACACTCCCCAATGAGCTGCAGTACAGTACTGGTCCCTCTGTCACATTACTACATTTATGCCCAGCTTTATGGAAAAGTTTGGACTTCTCTGAATCATAAAACTGTCAAATTTAGTGTTGTATTAATTCCCCAATGTGTCTTTTTTTAAGTTGTTTTCCCAAACACCACCCGTCCATGTAATAATCTTTTAGTAATACATTGCCCGGCAGAAAAAAAAAGTCATGACCTGGATTTGACTTAGTGTTATGATGTGGGGTTGCTTCAGCTGGTCAAATCTAGGTTCAGCAACGTTATGTGCCCAAAAAATGATGTGAGCTGACTACCTGAACATATTGAATGTTTTACCGGGTTTTTCCATCAATGGATTTTTTCTTCCAAGATGACAATGCCAGGAGCCATGGGGCTCCAATCGTGAAAGAGTGCTTCAGGGAGCATGAGAGAGACATCATTTTCACACATGGATCGGCCACCACAGAGTCCAGACCTTAACCCCACTGAGAATCTTTGGGATTTTGTGCCGGAGAAGACTTTACGCAGCGTTCCGACTCTCCCATCATCGATACGAGATGTTGGCGAAAAATGAATGCGACTCTAGACGGAAATAAATGTCGTGACGTTGCTTAAGCTTATCGAAATGATGCCACGGCGAATGCGTGCCGTAATCGAAGCCAAAGACGGTCCAACGAAATATAAGAGTGCGTCACGTTTTTTCGGCCGGGCAGTGTATTAATTGTCTGAAGTCGGCAGAGGTCCATTTAACTGTGAGCGTTCGCGTTTCCACTCTGGATATGAAGGACCCACTAATGGTACCCAGAGGAGCCTGTGACTGAGTCCTTCAGAACTTCAATCAGTCTCCAGGATGGGGCTTTAGTAAGCTGAACAAAGCCGAGCTGAGAAAACGGTTCTGTGGGACGAGCGCTATGAATAACCAAACGATATGGAGGGATAAACACTGGCTTCCACAGAGAAGGTTAACAACCGCAAGGAATGGAACCCCAAGGCTGGGGGCCTCAACCAGCGGCAGCTGCAGCCAATTAGGGCACCCATTCTGTCATTGACATTTTGTTTTGTAATTCAAATCTGGATTTTGGTGTTTTCTATTTTTGGCCCGAGGTTAATGGTTTCTCATAGATGTGTTGTTTTGTCATTTTGGACCCATTAACTGAATTTGGGCTAATCTTTCAGTATTCGTGTCCATTATGGCACTAGCAAGACTCTAATTAGCTGGCTTGTTCCTCCAGAGGCCTTGTAAATGGGGCGGGGGGGGCACGAGTCTAGACAGCTCTTTGAGGATGGTCAGAAGAAGGCAAACCCCAGTGAGGAGTGACCTTCGCAAGGTAGGGCCCAGAAGATGCAACTCCATGGAACAGACATCCTCTCTTGTCAAAAACACCATCATCCAGAGACCAAACAAGTGCAGATACATCGACATGCATCACCATCCATCAGCCTATCCATTTTCAGTTATCGCTGGTTTTGGTGAGGGTTGTGGCAGTTCGAGGCATTTCCCAGAATCCCTGGGTGGCGGTTGAAGACGAGGAATGCCCTGGATGGAATGACATCACGCCCACACACAAAACTGTACGTTTGCAACTTTATGAAGACAAAATTTATTATTACTTATAATTTGTAGTTTTGGTATTGCAGACCATAATAATAATTTGTCATACATGACAGGTATCAACAAAAGACAATACAGTTAGGCAGTGCCCCACTCTTTATCTATCTATCTATCTATCTATCTATCTATCTATCCCTCTGTGTCAGAAAAAGCATTTACTGAGAAGGTGCTCTTGACAAGTGTGCTGAACCGTGATGATATGTATCCTGTAGCATTAAAATCAGCCCGCTAGATTCAGCCAATGCTTTCAAGTGCCTGACCTGAGCAGCAGGGAGGTGGGCGTAGAGGAAGCTATACCAGCAGGCTGCGAGTTCACATCCCTTTTTAGCCTTGGGACAGAGTATTTAACCTGCAGTTCTCCAGTAATACTCATTTGTATGACTTGTAACGGTGAAGCATTTTAAACAGCTTTGAATGAAAGTGAAAATGCAGTGTATGAATGCGTAACCAGAGCTCGGGGGATCAAACTTTTTTTTTCTCCAAGGAACTCTGTTTCCTTGGGCAAACACAGCATGTGCTTTTCCGTCAACAGCTGTAGCGCTTCCTGTTAGTGCTCTGTTGTAATGTCACTGCTTTATGTTGCTTTTATGTACAATTGTTTTGCTTCATGTCAAACTGCCTTGTTGAAAACACCAATGCACAACATTGGCTGAAGACATGAATTCACCCCTAAAAGTTTTAGGTGCTCAGCTACTTAATACCCAGGCTCAGCCCTATTCTGTTACTTGTGCCCTTGGGAGTTTTTTCCAGGCCTCAGCATTTAAAGTGGTTAAGCACCTGGACTCTAAGCTGAAGAAAGGCCTTGCTGTTGTACCCTTGAGTGTGATCCATTTCAGAATCTGAATTCCATCCATCCATAAACCCTCAGTCAATATCAAGCAACCATTTCTCCAGCACAGGGCCCAGAGCCTAACCTGGAAATGTAAGGCATGAGGTGAACCCTGGATGGGATGTCAGTTCATCACAGAGCAACACACCAAAATGTTATATTGGCACAACATCAAAAGAGTTTTAAAGCTAAAATTGTTGTCATACTGCCGGGGTGCTGACCAATTTCCCATCTCTTAATGACCTCCTAGTGACCGTATCTGTTATACCTTCAGCCACCGCTCATCACATCAGCTTCTCTTGTGTAGAAAACATAGTTACCTATTTTATTCATTCAATCACTTGGTATGTATGTGTATTTTTATGCAATGTCTATATATGCAGTATAATTTACTGTGTCTATACTTCCCTCTGGTGCAACTGAATGAACCTGGGATCAATAAAGTTGCACACATTCATTTATTCATTCATTCAAATGACCATCCATCCTTCCATCCACTGTCAATAAATCTTGAGTCACATCTGGTCTGGAGTCTATCTTACAAGAGGTAGTCAGTCTCTCTCTCGCTCACACACACACACACACTCATGAGGCAATGTAGAGATGCAAATTCATCTGAAACACAAGTCTTTGGACTGTGGGAGGAATCCAGAACACATGGGGGAACCCACACAGCCACAAGGAAGCATGCAAGGTCCACAAAAACTGAATCAGGTTTCTATACATAGAATGGGACCTGTGAGGTGTTAGTATTACCGCGGCCATGACAAGAACTTGCTATGAAGTATATAATTCTATTTTTATATATGAAAAAGTAGTTGTAACAAGACCATCAGTGGTGCTTTCAGGGGCTTGATACACAAATTATTCCAATGCGTTGTTCAAACTTTTTTGGCACCAAAGTGTTACGTAAAATAAAGTTAGATAAGTGGTGTCTGAAACAATACAGCAGATAAGCAGATCTGCTTAATACGGGACTTGACTAGAGTAAATGTACCAGTGAATTTCACACTGGAACGCCATCTTTTTCAGGCTCTTTTCCATGTGAATCGCAAGTTCGACTGTTATCCTGCGGTTAAGTTAAGCTTCCGGCAGCAGCGCTGAAATGCAGATTTCACGTACAGCCTCATTTCACTTCAGTGTGCACTGTGTCGCAGTTAAAGCTGTCCTATTCAGAGCATTAAATCTGTTTGTTTGTATTGTTACTGCAGAGGATTTATAACAAAATAACTTTCAGTGTCAAATTTTCCTGTCTGTTAAGGTGATTAAATGTATGGTGGACCAGGTAGACAATGACAGACAAAAATTGCTTTTCCGTGTAGGTGTTTCATGCAGTCTCTCTAACAGCCATGCTTAGTCTGTTTATCTGTGTCCAATGTGACCCTCAACAGCTGAGGTTTACGCTGACACTGTGCAGCCAGATGGGCTCTGACAGGTTATGCTGCTCTAGTTTATCACTGGCTTTTTCATTATTATAGGTAGACTGGTATTTATAAAGACTTTCATACTTTCTTTCTTGCCTAAAAAACATCTGGGTTTGCCACTGAAGGAAGTGTGTCCCTGTTCAGTAGAATTGTGGACTGCTTTTTGTTTATTCATCTATTTGACACTTTTCACTAAAGCAATGAAAGGATTAAACACTAAGCCGTTTGCAGTTATTCAGCTTTTTTACAGCTCGACTGAGTAATTTTTAGCGTATCGGTTCAAAGTGAGTACAGCGGTACAGTAGCAGGAGATGTGATTTAAACCCAGGGGGGCAAAGAGCAGTCCCTCCCACACAGGCAACAACTCTCACCACTATGTCACCCACTGCATTATTGTCAACCCTCTTTCAAGCCTAAATAAATATTTTTTAAATATAAACATTCTCTCTACGGAACACTATTAGAATAATTCTAATAATTACATCTTCATGAAAACAGGACTGAATTTCTGCTCACTGTCATTCTGTGAAGCCCTGTTATGGGGGGGCCTTCTAAGTGTTAGTAAATGGCAGGTTTGGTTAATCCCCATCATTAGAATGAAGGTATCTGTAGCTCGGTGCCTGTGTTTTGAGCTGTTCAACATTTTTCCCCTGTTCCTGCTCCCACTCCGAATCAGGTTAAACCAATTCTTCTCACTTAGGAAAATTTTTTACCACAGCATGCCATGCTTCTATTTATCATGTCTATGTTCATTCAAAATACAGTTTTGATTCTTCAGCGTCTATACCAACAGTTCTGGGCCATAATATTAAAAATTTAAGGCAGCCTTATACCAGTTTTACTCTATCGGTAGAACTAATCTGTGAAAATATAGTACAAAAATAAAGAATAACAACATGAAATATAAATTAAAAGAAGGAGCAATAAAGTGCCAGCGATTCCTTCAACCAAAATAGGTGGGGTTTAACATGAGTGATACTAGGCTGGTGTGAGGAGAAAAGGGGCTGTGGCCACAGGGCATCATGGGCCACGGGACACAAGCACACCACGCGCCACCCGTCTCCCTCTGGGTGCTGAAGCAAGACGCAGGTCAGTTGGTCAGGCTGACTGCGGTCAGGGATGAAGAGCGAATTATTTTGTTCCACTTATTTTAATTTGCATTTTATTTGAATTTGTTTGGCGTATAACCACACAGCATTGTTTAAACATATCAGCCATTATGGCATTACCTACCCCACGCCAACCAGGATGAAGCAATTGATGACACTGGATGGATGGATGGATGGATGGATGGATTGTGGCAACGTTATTTAACTGCATATAGCATCTTAATGTTGTGTACATACTTGTATATAACAGTGCTTCTGCAGCATATTCTGAGAGCTGGGGGCCATGAAGTCCCTCAAACTAGGCTACAGAGGGTTGGGGGTAATACTATTTCTAGCGAGAAGTCCAAAAAGCAAAATTATATAGAAACACAGGTATAGCTTTTTTGAACTTTCATTCAGATGATTCAGAGTAGACGCATCACCTCAGGTCACTTGGGTTGGGGTGAGCCCTAAGGGAACGTTAGGGCCACTTGAACAACATGTCCTCAGCGCAGCAGTACCCCCACCACTAACCCTGCACCCACACCGTACACCTAACCCTGACTCTGTCCCACACCCTGTTCTCCGGCCTTTGACTGTACCCCTAACAAGGGGTTGCATGACTAAAGAGAGAAAATCCAGCTTTCTACATCTCAGCTCAGTGTCACCACTGAGGCAGGTTTCAGGCACGGAATGAATCCTTGAATCCAACCAGCCAGAAGCATGAAGTGCTGGCTGATGTTACCGAAGGAGGTCAGTGAGCACAAGGTCAAGTGTTTCAATCTAACTCGATGCCTCTGCTCAGTAGGATGACCAGGAGGGATCTGTCCCAGTCCGGCTCGACACAGCATCGGAGGGCAGATCACCCACCGCAGGGTCAGATCTCGTTCCTCTGCTGCAGATGTTATTTCCACTTGGTGTGTGTTTTTAACACACCCCTCATCCCCCAGCCATCCCCCGGGGCACTGATGCTGTGAGTCACTCTGGGTGACATGCGTCAGTGGCTGTATATTAGCAGGGTGAACAACACCCGTTTTGTGTCGCTAATGGTTCCTGTCTGAGTGGGAGTGATGCTGGGGATGAAGCAAACTGGTGTGACGTTTATATGACAGGGGCATGCAAACGTGGAGGCGGGAAGGGAAAATCGCAGGATCTGTTTGTGGGGGTGAAATTCCTGCACACTGTACACAGCAGGTGAGTAACATTTGCCGGCCTCCCTCTTACCTTTTGCACTAAATCCTTACCATCCAAGTTTCTTATTGCACAGCCTAATGTCTTGTAAAGATGTGTTTGTAGGTGCCATGGAAATGTCACATTGTGACCATTTATTACCTGTGATAGGGACGGCCAGTAGATAAACCAGCTGCCTAACTTGCCCAACTAGCCAACACTTCTGTTTGCTGTCGGCCCAAACATGAGTCACCTGGGAGCTAAGCGCTCCGCCAGTCCGGAGCAGCAGGAGACGGAGAAGGACGATGACGTTAGCAAGTTACATCAGAGCAACGGAATCTGGAGAAACGTCCTTGCCTGAAATGTCATCATTCACATGAGTGCAAGGCCAGCTCAGCCGGTAGCAGCAGAGCGGTGAAGGACACTGCACACAAAGGACACTAATGTTGTACCTTTGAGAAAAGAGCTTTACTACACCAATAATGCTTGAATTATTAATGTACAGCGGTGGAAATCGTGCACACCTAAGCAATTTGTTACAACATGGATGGATTTTTTTTGCATTTTAAGTGCATTAAATTGGAATTAAAACATGTTAACTATTAAGCTAAAACTTTCCAATGTGACATATAATGTTTTATTTGCACAAAGGACTTAACTTTGGGTTTCCCTTTATAAATAACACTAGGCAATTATTACTGTATTAGCTCAAGGTTAGGGCCTTGATCAAGGCCGGACAGCAGGAGACTCACTGCGAGCTGAGAGCGCTAACCACAATGCCACCTGCTGCCCGTTGGTAAGCTAATACCAGCTCCAAAGTCACAGTGCCAAAATGTAAAAAAAAACAAAACACCCCTCATTGAAACTGCATAGAACAATTTTCCTATTTTCCAGTCATTCTGCAACCTTCTAATATGTTTCAACTTGTTTGTATTTATTAAATGTTATTATTTTAGTTTACATAAGGGCTGAGAACCGATGTATCACTTTAGAATGTACTTAGGAGGTGCTTTTCTCCGAATGAAATATAGTTCACTCGAAACAACAGATGAGGAGCTTTAGACGCAGGATGAAGCACAGCTTGTTTGAGTGATGCCACCATGTTGCTGGTTCACGTCCCCCAGACAGCTGCCTATAGAAGTGACACTCAAACAGCAAACACACCATAGCAAATACTGCTGGTCTCATTTATGTGGCTGCCAGAAAAACAGGAGAAATGGCTGGATGGTGAGGTGGGTCTGAAGTTCTGCTTGGAGGAATTCAGCAGTTCTGAGTGACAGAATGCAGACAACAAGAAGACTTTCTGTTTTGGATGCTCTGTGAGTGGGACCACCACCGAACGGGCAGAAGTGGAGAATTACAGCCAGGGCCGGACCTATAATCGGACCCTAAGGCTATGAGGGCCCCGAAATTTACCTAAATAAGTAAATAAATTTCACTTTTACTATTTATTCTTTTTTAAGTCATTCCTCGATGTTTATACGAGCATTATTAATATACAGCAACGGACACTGAGTATTGCACACTCCCTCAGGAAACGTCAGTAACAGCGTCCAGTTTCCCAAAGCAGCTCCGAGCGAACAGATGGCCGGCCAGAAGCACGTCCATCTCAGATGGCACGTCAGATAATGTTCTGTTAAGCACACCTTATGGGTTATACATGCATTGTGGGATACTGCTTTGCTGCACCAGTGGCCATAAAGCAAACTTCTGTACACATTTGTTTTCATATGCGCTTTATAACTCCATTTCAGGAAGGATGATCTTTAATCGGCACCAATGAACGGGGGGGTGGAAGCAAATTCGTGTGGACAGACGGTTGGAAGGGGCGCTGTTTTTACGGCCTGTGGAGACCATTGCGGACGCCTTCCGTATAACCATTAGGGAGTGCTGGACAGGGTCAGAAAAAAGTCACACATCCATAAAAAGACGGTTTTAAACATCTGACATCACGAGACCCTGTTTAAATGGTTATAATAAAGCGTCCCGCTTATCGTGTGGCAATTTCAGCCTAAGATACCCGAGTGCTTATCAGTAATGGCACTGTTATTTCTATATACTGTATTTCCCCAAGATGATAAATGTTCTTCATTCCACGTTTTTGAAGATCGAATTAAAATAAAAGAAAAGATTAAGCTCGGGGTCTGCCGGTGCGTATCATCAAAAAACACACACACGATCATGAGCTCAGATTATCTTCATGTGAAGTTTACGGGAGCGAAGTTTGCCGCAGCCATTATTGTCACACGTGGATTAGTCACGCCGAAGATGGCGCTATTAGCATCTCTGGCTACATCTCGGTGCGGATTATCCTTAGTTTAACACAAGATGGCTGCCTCACGATAGTGTTGCTGCGGGCAAAAATAAGAGACATCTCCGAGCTCCTTTTAAATTAAATCTGTGAGTTAAAGACGTATCACCGCTTCTCAGAACATCTGCATCTCTGTTATCCCCCGATGCAACTAACTGTTACCGTATTAGCGCAGTACGGTTATTCTTAATATTCTTTTTATCCAGCGCACGGAAGACGGCTGACTTCAGGCCATTAATTATGTGAACCACTAAATCCCGCCGAGCCCTCATCGTGCTGTACCTTGGTATACAGTATTATCCAAGCCAGCTTTAACCTTTACCCACTCCGAAAGCTGGATGCTTTGCTGAGTAAGTTAGCAAAGAACCTTCTCAAGGGTACAACAGCGGCACACCTGCTTGGGTGACAATCGGGAAAGTTGGGGCAGAAAGCCAAGTTCCATAATCGGTATTGAGCTTTGACTTTCGGCCGGCAGGTACACCCTAGTTACTAATCGTAGGAAATGTGCCGGGATGCTGCTGCCTCAGACATCCGCTTGCATCTGACAGTCTCTGTACTTGCAGAACAGGTTTATCACTCCAACTTAAAATCAATGATGGAGCACGCCTTTGTTCAGTTAGACAGTAAGATTCAATACGAATGAAGTCTTACTTAATTTAAAAATACATAAAACATTTTAGTGTGACAGATGCACTTTTAACTGCTTTTCCTTGGCTCAGGTAAATTCGGAATCATGCAGATCCATAGTTGAATTGCAGTGAACGAATTAAAAGCTGCTCTACAATGGAATCAGGGCTCACGCAGGGGGTCTCTGAGAGCAGGGCTGAAGTCCTCTACCTTGGAAATATTACATTCTAGGCCGCGGTGACAGTTAGTTAGCCGACACACTTCACTCAGCGCCTGTGGGGCACTGCAGAACATCTGCTACTGAGAAGGTAGAAACTCCACGGCAAACAGACATTTGAGCTCCGGGATCTGGGGGTTTGTTAGGTTTCAGCTCTTGGCAAAGGCTCTCTTGTTAAAAATTCACAAACAAAGGGAAAGAGACATGAATCATTGTATGCCGCCCTTTATTATCCTGCCTTTTCCCCCACTGCGGGCTACAAACAGTGCCCGAACTTGAAGAAGCAGCTCCTTTTGCTTGAAGGGCAAATGCCATTTTATTGTGGACTTGAAGCAGTTGACATAGCCTTAATGGCTTTAAAACATGCATGGAGGTGGAAGAAGACATTGTTTCTTCAAGCCTATTTGACTACAGTCCTGTAGGGTGAAACCCAGAAGGTGTCTAGTTCTTCTCATGCCTCTGCAACCTCGGGAGCGGCATCTGGCGGCTTCAGTCAGGTGTCCTGCTGCAACGGTGACCCCTCGGAACCGCGACCGAACATCAAGGCAACAAACGCCCTCGCCCTGAGCAGAGGTCGCAGAGCTGCACCCCTGGGAGGCTGCGTGAGCCTGGATTCGAGGCCTGTTTTTTCACTCTACTTCCAATTCATTGCCGAGCCCCAAGTACCCTGGATGGGTGAACATCATTTCCAGACACATTTAATCAGATGCCATTAACCTTGCTGCTCTTCGCTATTCACCCGCAATCGACATTTAACTACAAGAATCCGCATCGCAGCACAGCGCTGTGTTTTTTGCTTCCAGTGTGCTTTTCGTTTTTACGTCATTTGTTTCGAGGGATGCTTTTCCCTCTTTGTAAGTCTCTCTCAGTGGTGGACAAAAACGGTCGTGGTTACACCTGTTCCCTTCAGAGGCTCGAATCCCGCCGCCTGTTGCACTACTCTGGTCAAGGCGCTTGCCCTAAACTGGTAGAGGAAAACATGCTCTACTTTGTAAAAGGACAAGTACAGTAATACCTTGACTGGTTAGCCTCCCATAGCACCGTTTCATGACGTTGCTCTTTTATTTTAGCCCAGTGAGTAGTTTATTACAACAATCTTAAAAAGTTATAACGTTTCAAAAGAATCTCTTGAAATTGTGTGCTTCTTGTTCATAAAATAGACCGCTTCCAGCTTTTCCTCCCTATTAATAAGGTATAACTAATCCAATTCCTATTATGTAGTGCGTGTGCAGTTTTCAAGGTCCATTTATACAAAATTTAGTGCATTAATGACCTTTTGTACCGACGCTTCATGTCTAAAGAACGCATCTAGGGCATAAATCAAGGTATTACTGTGTGTAACTACGCAGACATGACAGTGCAAGGTGTTAAGTCAGTTGTTTTCACAGCAGTGAATGGAGGGGTTCTGGCTCGAAGATGCCCTTGTCACACGTAGGCTCGAGTACTCCCATTGCCAGTACTTTTGTCCTTATTTCTCATGAATAATAACTATAGGCCGATGTCACATAACAAAGCAGAATCTAAGTTAATGTCTTATAGGCGCAAGGAGGCTCTTCATCCACGTCAGAAGGGCATCGCAACTTGTCAACGCTCAAGCATGTGGTCAGCGGTGTTGTTTACGTTGCACTAAAATGCACAATTTGGAAAGCTTTTAGAAATGGGAACGCTGACCGCGAATGACCACACAAACAGAATGACACTCCGAGCAAATGAGGAGTGATGAGTCTTTCTAATGGGCATACGACGCGTCTGCTGGGACTGGGCCTTCGTAGGGTCCTCGCATGGAGTTGGAGGAACAGCCGTATGGGCAATTGCAGCAAATAAGGAGGCCAGCTGAGCTCAACTGAATAATATTTCCTATGGCTTCCATCATCGGAGGCTGTGGCTTCCAGAAAGGAAAAAAAAAAATCGTTTTACTGTCGTGTGTGGCGGAAAAATAAAACCAGTATGGAGCTCTTCTCTCTGCATAGCTTCTCCCTCTCACTCCCTAGCAGTTATAAAGTTATACCAATGCAACACAATGAAACGTTTAGGAGATGCAATTACGTCCATCACAGTCGACACAGAAACGGCTCGATGCACGAAGGCGTTTGTTATTTGATTTACAAAATGCAGCGAATACAAATTCTCTGGAGAAATTGCATTTGACAGGCAGACAATAACATGGTACTGCATTGTCTAACAGCTATAACCACGTATGCTGTTTGTTTTCTCCTTCCTCGGTCACAAGACTGCGAAAACAGTTCCAGCAGGGTGCGTTGCCGTTTCCGCTCACGTCTTGGAAATACAGCAGGAACGGCCAAGGAAATGTTGTTTAATTTAGTCATTATGTAAACTGTACCTCCAGTTTCAATATTTATTGAGTATTGAATATTGAAAACTTCTTAAATTAATTTTTTCTTGCTTTCCACTATTTATACAAGCTGCCATACAATGAGTTTCTCTCCTGTCTCGGCTTTTATAGGCGTGTGTGCCTTATTTACTTTTCATTGCTGAGCTTAAAATAAGGTTTAAATTTGCTGCCTTTGTCCAAGAGTCCCGACAGGAAAAATAAAGAAGGGTGCGGAATGGAAAAAGTATAAATTTTCATTGTCGCTGTAATTGTGCTGTCGAGCGACAAAAGATTAAGTGCAGTCAAAACAAGGGCCATTCTAGAGCAGCTATGCCCTATTTATGAGGTTTGCGTGAAAGTGTTTTGATTTGCGTCGGTGGCACAAAACGGTGGCCCGGAGAGACGTTTGGCGCCTGCGGACGTGGCGGAGACCGAAACCGGCCTGGCCGCCCAACCCGCTCTCCGCCGCCTCCGTCTTTGCTCCCCGCCAGCATGAACGGTGTCCCGACCTTGTGACTAGCGCATTCCCAAATTGCTGTGGCAGCCTTATTCTCCTTGCCCGTGCGGGTTTATCCAAATGCCATCCGCTTTCTAACATAGGCTCGCGTTTCTCGCTTCTTGATTCCGGCAAGCCTTTCGCTCGACAGCCAAGCCAAGTCAAGCCGTGTTTATAATAAGTTGCTCCAACTCCACCCCCATCTGAATGTCCTTCGCGAGGCCTTTTAGGTAGACAAACAATGAACGGCTGCGTGTCAGAAGGATGAAGCTCCAGTTCACGAAGTACGCGCAGCGCTCATCTGCAGTTTAACAAGGAGTTTAGCATGGATCGACTCGGTCGCCGCATGAAGGGACAATGAAAACGTCAGCGACGCCATAACATCGTATGGACGCGGCTCCGCGGCGCCGTGAATGAATCCTCTGGAAACAATCCGCGCCTTTCGACATTCGATCGACTCCGAAGCACAAATTAAGGGGAGGTTCTTGTCTGAACCGAGCGGGCAGATTTAGCTTTAAAAATAGATCACAACAGAGTTGCTCCTCTCTGCATTTGAGAACGCGAAGGAGAAGGAAAGCTCCGGAAATGGCTGCTTTGGCTAAACGAATGGCAGCCGGAATAAAAATTGCCTACAGTTGGGATCTGTTTCTGAAACCCAGGTCCGGGCACACTGTAGAGCGTCTGAAATAGGGCAACTGCCTGCTGTGCTTTGTATCCCAAAGTCATTTTTCTGCCGTTTTCATGCTATAAAGCACGCTCAGTCCAGGGTCACCAGCAGGCCATGTCCTGCATTAACCATCAACACTTACAATTTTGTACTCATACTTAACACCCACAAAGTCAGTAGCTCACAACTCAAAATCCGCATGGCAGGGTCTTCATAAGCGGTTGCTTAAAAAACAGTTAAAAAAATAAAAAGCCCGTTCTTGAGAAATGCGTCCCCATCTATGTTAATTCATCTTGAGCTGCTTTTCTCCCTCTTTTTAGCAGGACCCAGCAGAGGGTGTGAAGAGCAGAGAAAGGGATTTGCTTCTCCCAAATGACCTTGGGCACAAATGCAAACATTGTGTGGAGGATCCGTGCACTGCGAAGCCCATTTGAGCAACTAGGATGGCCTGTTCTGCAGTCGGTTAACAGACAAGACGACTGAAGAGGTCAAGGCGTCCAGCTGCCTCTCCTCATCCACAGGCCTGGAGATTCAATGCTTACCAGTTGTTTATCCTATTCTCATACCACAGCAGAGGACCAGGAATTATTCACCCGCAAGGATTTATGGGTTTTTTGCTTTACAAAACTCAGTCACAGTGGATTTAATTTCGCTTTTCTGACGTTGATCAACAGAGAAAACAACGTTTTAATGTCAAGCTGAAAGCATGCCTTTTTCAGCCAGCTTGTAACTATTTGCAGACATAAAATATGAAATAAGCTAACACACAAGAACTTACCCCCTTTGCTAAGGCACACCTAAAACTTGAATGCAACTAGGATGTGGCACTGTGACAGGTGGCTCATAGGACATCGATTAAGCAACTCACGTTTTGTTTGGCTTTATGATGGACCTCGAAGATTGTTGTCAGAGAAAAGTGTGGATCGTGACACAACTGTGCTGCCCAGTCTCATTCCAGGGGGCATCCGCTTACTGTGGACAGAAGGGGCTTAAACAGGGCATCGCAGCCGCCAGGTGTTTGCCGACAGTATAAGCAGGCGGATGTGTTACGGCCAGCACGGTGCCAGGTCCGGGTGTGTGGAACGTCCCGTGTGTGGTGGGAAGAGTCATGCGTGATACAACGTGATGCGATGCGAAACTAAACGAAACGATACGATATGATGTGCGTGTCTGTTCTGTGTGCCCCGTGTTCCACGGACACAAAGGCAAATTCAGGATGCGGTGTAACAAAAGAAAACGGTTGCCAAATCCTGTAAAGCCCCGATAAGTTGTTGCTACGTTCGGTGAAAGACAGTCGGGTAGCACTCACTTACCTTTCCATTGCGCAGAAAGAGGGTTGCAAATTGTCGTTTTCTACATTTTTCACAACATTTTGCTCGACTTATCAAACACAACTAAGCCCGATTTCACGTGCGTACAAGATGGACCCAAAGGTGGCTACAGACGAGTGAAGTAAGCTCACGGCGGAGGACGGGCGACGTCATAAATGATATTCCGTGTTTGTAGGGTTCCTCGGGAGACCATGAGACCTCCTTTCTAACCAATCAGGCCTGGTCTTTGAGAGAATAACCAGTTTTGTAAGTGACTTCCCTTCTTTATGCATCATCTGCCATGTGCCGCTACCTCCTGGGCTTCCACATATCATCATTAATAGGTTTATTTTCAGAATGCCCACCCTGTGGAACCTTCATTGGGTGACAACTTACCGTAAACAAAGTCTGAATCGGTAAAACAGACCCCGAGCATTACTTCAGCCTCCCACTTGGGAATTAACATGACAAAAAAATGCTGCACAAAAGTTCTTATCCATTTCAGGAAGTTCTTTTAACTTTGCTTTAAACTGTTGTCATTAGTTTCTACATGTCTTTCGGATAAAAGAGCCCAAACATACAGTACATACAAGAGGTCACCTGTTTTTTTATATACAGAGGGCCTCTCTGGGGTAAAAAGTGGTTCGGGTCAGCTCAGATGTGCTCTATCATTAGTTACTGTTTATAATGCTTTACATTTAAATGTTATTCTTTTTAGTTTTTAACCGGTGCCAGTAGTTAGCAAGTAATGTAGTTGTTCACAGATAAGAAGAGGTTAGCAAGTAACTGGTTAACAGGTAGCAAAATTAGCTGATCGTGTAGTGGTTAGCAGGTGAGAAGGTGGCACCATGGTGGTGGGCAAGGACCACGTGTAGGCCTTAGAGCCGCTAGCTAGCAAAAGTAGCTTGTGGCACAGTGGCCTCTAGTCATACGGGGTTAGCAAGTAACAAAGTTTACATGTAATATAAAGGTCTGGTGAGAAAGTGGTTTTTAGGCACTCTACGTGTTAAAAAGTAATTTTGGATTTGCAGGTGGCATGCTGGTGGCGTTTCTACTTGAAGATGCAGGAGGGGCCCTGCTGTTTGCACTCCTCACCCAAAGTCCCAAAAAAACATGCACTTTGCACAAACTGCTAAAGGAATACATGGCAGCGGGACACCGTGCCTATATGCTCCTTCACCGTTAAAACCACACGGATGTTCGCCACGGGTCCAATTCACCTTGACTATGTAAGCTCAGCCCTACCTATAAACTGGCAGAACCAGATGTTGTGAAAATTGAAGCTGTCGCAAAAAAGCCTCGGAAACAATCACGACCTGAGCGAAGAGCGAAGAGGCCGTGCACATTAAATCGCTCTCCCCGCGTGACCCGGCTGAATGTCGGCATCCTAAGAGTCACCGGCTGTCCCCGAAGCCCCTGACCTGCCACTGCTCTGTATAATTCTATCCTGCTAACAGTCCCTTTCAATGAACAACAAAAACAAAGGAAATGTATAATTTTAATTTAAATTTCGCAGCATTGTCTTCTTTTTTCCTGACTTCTTCTTGGAAGGGGATTAAACACATGTCTTGAAGGAGCAGATCAATGGCAATCTGGCGTACGCTGGTTAATTATTTTGTTCGGTTGACAGACTGCCGTGCTGTTTTTTTCATGCCGTCTCATGGCTCGGGGGACGCGGCGCAGAAATAAGCTGCTTACGGAGCGTCAGCAGCGCACAGAGAAAGGCCACGGGACTGCACTTTTTCACGGGAGACGTCAAGGACGCTACGGCCATCTTCAGCCGACGTGGCTACACCTACCCTTCCGTCGCAGGGCCCCTGTCATTCATTGCTCATCTCCATTCCATTTACTCTGCTTTTAATGACTTAACAGAAAAAACACTGTTGCATTTTAGGGCCGGGATAACGCAAACCTTAAATGGCAGTCCGGATGGAAATTTCTAGAGAAAAGTGAATTTAGATTCAGGCTTATAGCAGCATCAAGGCCCAGCGGGAGGCGCTGTCTCTCGATTAAGCACAAATCAGATTAGCGCTGTCCCGAACTGGCTGCACTGTAGATGCTTCTGTGCGAAGATGCAGGCCTAACATTTAGTTTTACGGGTTATTTTTCCCGTATGTTTGCGCAGCAATGTTTTTGAGGCCATGGCTGGGTCAGGCACAGGAACCTGTGGCTTAAAGCAATGGCCACGAGCTTATTACAGCTTCGTGGTTTGTCACTGTTTGTCAGCCTCTTATCTCGCAAGCAGGTCGGAAATTGGACGGAACGTGGGGATTAGAGGATAAAGAGACAGGGGTTCTGAAAGCCATCCCGCGAGTGGCAGGTTGTAGAGCCCAATAAGCTGAACCTGGGAGGACGTTTCAACCCGGGGGAGGTGCATGTTCTTTAGAGATGAGTCGACGCAAACGGGACCCACGGGCAAAGCGGAGGCTCAGGTCTCATCATCAGATGGAAAATCACCTTACCTGCATATTAATGCAGTTTTTTGTCTTCCAAAATTTTAAATGCTATGAAAAAGATTCAGATCCTCTACAAAATGTCGGAACGGATATGCATATCTACCCCTCATGGGACAATGGTACTGTTATTCCTGACGGGAAAGTTTTCATTTCTCGCACGCATTTGGCATGTTTGGGAATTCAAATTAATCCACACATATACTGTAATCTTTAATGTATGAGTTTGGTGGTGGACCTCCAGTTGAAAGCCTCTGTTCAAGTTCGCTGCCACAGAGTGATCTGAGCTTAAGATGTTTTATTAATCCAGCGTTGTCAAGTTCAAACAAACCGGTGTCTTTTGCATGGCTGTTAGATGGGGGATGCGCTGAAGCTGATTTTGTGCGACGGCACAATTTAATTTTCTTCTGATGTTGCTGAAACAGAGGCAAGGATGATGAAAGCAGCAGTTAGAGCAGACGGACAAGACATTACTGCCTTTAAATAAAGCCTAATTCGCTATCCACCAGCTACAACGCTCAGTATAAGGCAGCGCTAGTGCTTCCGAGACTTTAGGTCTGGAAAATGTCCATTTCCGAAGTCTGGAAGCCAAGGCCCTTCGACTAAAGTGTTTCCGCGTGAGGCCGCGTGAAAATAGAAATGGAAACCTTTTAAATAATTACTTTAATTCATTGAAATAGTTGCATTTTGCTGTGAGCTGCAGGCGTGAGCCACTGCGGGACTTTGAGAGAGAATCGATACGCACTGTTAACGGAACATAAACTCTTCCCTCGAAAGGTTTGTGGACTCAAACAGAAATGTCAAAATCTACAATTCAGCTTTCATTTAAGATAAAGCACACGGGGAGAACTGTAAACAAAAGGACACGGGTAAGGGGCTGCAACATACACGAAGGATCGGGCCTCCGCAGTCACCTGCCAGAGCCAATAGGTGCTGCCTGCAGCTTTTCTACATGTAAGTGGGCAGCCCTTTATTAAACATTAGAAGACCAAAAGGCACCAGTAGGAGACCTCGCACAAACTGTAATGGTTTTTGGTGTGTGTTTGGTAAGCCCTTCATGGGTAGGAGGCCCAGTTCGCTAGGGGCTATCTTAAAAGTGACAGCGGCGTGCGGCAAAGAAAGGCAGAAATCCCCCAGTTAAGTGTGCAAGTGGCTCAATAAAAAGCAGCACATGACTGCCTCTCAAAAAGCAAAATTACTGCACATTAGCAGGGTATATTCTCATGTAGGCACTGAGTTTATTTAACTACATATATATATATATATATATATATATACTGTATATACATATGTATATTCACATAACTGCTGCTGCTGTCCTCCTGACTGAGGTATTTACCTCAAACTGATGCAGTAGAAATCTCCCTGCTCTATAAATGGCGGATAGGTGTAAGTAGCTTAGTGTGCAAATATAACACGGTAAATCACCTTCGGCAAAAGTGTCAGATATATTTAAAAAAAAAAAAATGCAGGTTTTCTTACTTAACGTCATATTTGATTAATCTTATTCTCCCAAAGACAGCATTTAACAGTAAGAATACCGTGGTGGAACAGGAGAGGTAAGGTCACAAGCAGTCACCCAGCATGTAATATTTTTGTGCCTCAAAATACACTGCGATGTCCAGAAATACAAAGAGGATGGCTAAGGAGGAAATTAATTTGTACAGCTTCAGGATGCAAGGCTCAAATGAACCTTTCCCAGCTCGGAACACGCCGTTTTCCCGACGCCGTTTTCGGAGACCCGGTTCCCTTCCGTACGCCGAGAGATGAGCTGCGGCCATCGGTATTTTGGAGCCGCTCGACCGAGCCTGGTTAATTATGAGCTCAGCTGGAGCGAAAGCCAGAGAGCAGCATCCCCGGGGTTCGATGGGAAAACTCCCCGTTGGAGGGCACTTCCGATGTGACTCCTGGTGGTTTAACCCTTCTGCATCCGCTCTGCATGGGAGTCACACGATTCGGGCATGGGCACGCGTGTTGTGGAACGATGTATTTATTCCAGAGTTTCGTTTTTAATGTGCAAGTGCTGCCTTCCGAAAATGCACTGCATTTACTGCAACGCTACCCTCTTTTGTCACATGAGGGTAATGGTATTCACAAGTTCTGATTTTCCCAAAGCCAAACATTTCCGCAAAAAAGAGATTTGTTTGCGTGTCCATTAAACCGTGGCTGAATGCAAGTTTGGAGACACAAAGCACACCCGCAGAAACAGACTTTACCGCAGCTCTTCAGATGGATCCATTCGCAAATGCACCCTTGAATGAAATTCGATTCCTCGATGAATGAATAAAACAGCAGCATCGATTTCGTCTCATTTCCCCGCTAAGAAGAGCCGAGAGACAAAGGGGGGCTGCTGGTAATGATGATGAAACAGCCGTGACCAACCATGAGCTGCTAAATACGGGCCGCGTGAGAAGATGGAGGGTTTAATTACTGAGCTCGGCAAGACGTGCGCGGTCACGGCGGCCCGGTGGTCACGGCGGCCCGGCGGTCACGTCACGGCGGCCTGCGCCGAACGCGCAAAGCAAGACGGCACCCGACTTCCTCATTCCGCACCCAAGGTCAGCTCTTCTGCTTGGGCCTGTGGCCGGATTTTCACTCGCCCTCTTTTTTCACTGGTCTTGGGTAAAATGGTGGACGGACGGACGGACGGACAGGTGGACGGATCCTCACTTTTCAGTTACAGCACCGACCCTCTGAATATACGCCAGTCAACAGGTAAGCAGCCAGATAGATAGATAGATTAGACATTTATTGTAAATAATTGTCATCCCTGAACATTTACGCTATGATGGCACTGCCGATGCACTCGGTGGGTGTCACCGTGGTCATTGATGCCGATCCGGGCTCACTACACACATAGTGACAGGACATATTATATCCTTCTTTTTAACTTTGTCATGAGTTCCTGCTTCCGTATTTCAGAACTACAAATTATTGTGCGGGAACGTTGGACTCGTAGACGGAAATCGGTGCTTTAATTGTAGCTCCACAAGTCCAACACTGGTTAAAAAACCATGTGCAAATAAAAATGTTAAAAAAGTGTAGTAAATCTGTAATCTCGAGTATTATTTATCGTTTTCTTGCCAAGTTCCTCGGCGATCAGCTTCCAGCAGAGAGTGGCTACCGCTCCGCAGCACCGGTTCAGGTTAGCTAATCCGTTCCATGATGCGGTGGCCTTTTCTTGTCTTACTAATGAATTTATTTGTGAGCGAGGAGCTTGAAAGCACAGCCCACAACAGGCCAGGCCCTGCCTCCCCGCCTCACTGCCTCTCTTATGAGATGGGTTCAGAATGAGGATAAATCACTTAATTCCCTTAATCTCACTTAATCACCTGACTTTGGATTAATTTCAAGCAAAGAATTCAGCTCAGATCTGTCAGACACAGCCAACTAGAATGCTGTGATTTGCTAAGCAGCTTTGTTTGTTTCTCTATATTAATCTCAGTTGTTTAATAAAAATATTTGACATATATATATTTGCCAAGCAACTGAATCGATGTCTTATTCATCGTGAACCTATAGCCTCCTGGCCACAAGCTGCCTGCCCGATACCTTCGCTTCGTTCTCCTTTTTGCTGATTCTTCGGCTTTTCAATAAACAGGGCACAAAATAAGATTTATAAGGTACGATCATTAAAAATTACTATCGCTCCATTCAATCCTGCTAAATCATTTAGTTGTAGCATTGATTTATGGCAAGAACCATTTAAATAAAATAAATGTCCTCAAACGGTATTGCTGCATGGTTAAATGTTTGTTTAGTGAGATCAAATGAAGGAAAGGAAGGTTGGCTGTGAAAAAACAAAACTAAAGTGCGTGTGTTAATGAGACAGAGGCAAATTTGCAGAGAACTACTTTGTCGAGCGGCTGCAGAAAGTACTGAGGTGGTGAGTAAGCGAAGGCTTCACTCAGTGCCCGTTCACATTTACCTTCCGGGGTGCCGGGGTCATGCTTCTGTCGCTTGACATTCAACACAAAGACATCTCAGTGCACAAGAAAGGTGGAGCTGCTCCATAGCTGACTTGCAAAACCCAGGAGGATTATTATTAACTCATTTATCTGACGCTCTTCCCCCAACATTACAGCATTTTACCCAGTTACACAACTGTGCAATAATTTGGTACATTATTTCAGGCTACGTACCTTGACCAAACAGGATGTGAGACTTGACCTTAGGACCTTCAAGTGCAAGAAAGCATCTCAAGCCACTAGACTACCTGCTACCCAACACAACAGCCTTAATTCTCATAGTAGTGTGTGTGTGTGTGTGTGTGTGTTCTTTATACTTGCACAGCTGTACTGCATATGGCTGCTACTTAGTATATGAACCACACAGACAAGGTTTAGCGGTCCATTTACCGAAAGAACATCAAACTAAAACAGATGTGTGGTCAAAGCAACACCAAACATGAGTTGGTCTCTGGTGCCAGTTGCACAGGTTCTAGCATTTCTGAAACAGCTAACATTTTGGGGTTTTTGCATACTACAGCATCCTTATTTACTTCAATAGCACTTAACATGGATTAAAAAAAGTAAATATTGCCATGTTATTCAAATGGGTAAATCGCTGTTAAGTTGTCTCGGACAAAGATGTTCATTTTTAACCATTAATTTTCACGGGTCCAATGGGGACGGGGCAAGGGACCCGAGTGCGGACACGACACGAGAGCTAGGGTTCACGGGGACAGAGACGTTTATTGAATAACACCAGGAATCGCAGGGATAACATTCTGTGAGCATGGGTAGCTACGGTTGAGATCCCGTGCTGGAGCTGTCTGGCTCCATGCCTTTTATCTCTGCGCTGAGGGGTTGATCCGGTGCAGCTGTTACAGGTAGGCGGGACCTGCCGGGCCGGTTCCTGACATTAATAAGGTTAATGTAAAAGTGTTGGATGAATAAATCATTTTTCACAAAAAATACAGTATTGTTGAGAACAAATATTGTTAAAAGTAATACAGGCAGGACTCACGGACAATCAAACATCCACCAGACTTGTTTGGGTCTGGCAATGAGTGTGATGGTAGCCAAAACCCCAGAGATCCCCGCCGCCATTCGGACGGCCTGTCAGGTTCAAACCGCTGCAATGAGAGTCGCTCACAGCTGGATTTTAATAACAACATAGTGAGATGAGGAGGGGGGCAGAGGGTGGGTAATGGGCACGGTTGAGTCGCTCATCCATCACAGCGAGCGCTGTGATCGATGCGAGGAGGCAATATTTCTTATGTTGCTGCTCACCCTCGCTTGAAAGGCCATCATAAAGTGTGTGAAGTTCGCAAACGGTCACCGTTCCTTCGCAGCGCAAACACACTTGTTTCCTGTGCCTGGTTGACCGGCCCTCAGAGAGACCTTCATGGCTGAAGACCTGCACCCCATGGGCTTCTGGGAAATTTACACTAATATGGTATTCATGTGGCATTTATATTCATGTAATGAATGGCTAATGTTATATATTTAAAAAGATTTCGTAGTAAATTTTTTAAGGAGAAAAAGTGAAACAGTCACATTCGACAGACGTCGGATCCAGATGAAATGTCCCACTGTGGAAGGACATACTCAGCAGCAGGTGGCATTGTGGTTAGGTTAAGTTCGAATCCCTCCTCCTGCTGTAGTACTCTTGAACAAGGTACTGTACTTACCCTGAATTATTACAGTAAAAATGACCTTGGTGTATAAATGGATAAACTAGTAGAAAGTTGATATCGATCCATACAATTTGGCTTGGACAAGGAAGTCAACTAAGTAAAGGTTAATAATCTAAATCATTAGGTTTCAGATTCCCATACATATTCAGATGAAAGTGCTTATAGCTGCAAATTTCCATGCTGTATAGTTCAGCTCTGCATAGCTATTCTGTCACAAGTTGTTCATCGGCCACTCTGCCCCCTCCGTCCACCCTGCATCTCATGAAGTTCCTGTGAAGCTGCAGGTGCATAGGTCCCATTTAAGTGGATTTTGTCTTTAGCATAATGAAAATACAGAAAAATGGCACCCCAGTTTCCTGGCCTCATACTGCTTATACATCAGCACTGAATATTTAGTGACTTGGTCATTTGTACATACAAGTTTATTAAAGAAGGCATTTTCTGGCCAACATGCCAACTAGAAGTCCTGATAAATTCATTGCAGAGCAAATCTCCCACATGTTGATCCCCCAGTCCGCTTTCACCGACTCGTAGGCAAATCTGACAAACATGCTTTTTAAAAGCATGAACATGAAGACAATATTGCATAGGAACAATTTTCCCAGCTTAACTGTAAATATTCTGTCAGGATGCAAATACTGGAGGCACCACAATTGCACTTTAATGCCAGATTAGATGAAAATGATCATTTGTGTTTCAACGATCAGTTTGCGTGCTCAGGGCTGTCAGATCACAATTTTTCCATACAGGAGCATTACTTGTTGCTCATAAAGACCCACATATCCAGTTTTGGGTGGAACATCTAGGCTTTAATGTTATAGGAGGAAACATCAGCTTGTAAATTTTTGCAAAAGACAAACTTCTATTAGAAAATTTTTACAAGAACACAAAAACAGAAGCTAAAGGAGATTTTTTTTTTGTTAAATTAGTTGAGGCAAAGGCTCTGATGATGACAGCCGATCACATAGGAAATATAAGCACATCCCCTTTTCTGGCTGCAGATGAGGTTAATTCGTCTCCTCAGAACTCACCACTTGTTGCACTGTGTCTTGAATGGGTTAAAACAACTGAAGACCATGTCAGGTGCCAATGTTGTTGGCAAAGAACAAGACATCTCCACTGGGAGATACATTAAAACCAGACCATTGAGGAGTAGAAAAAAGTTGCCTGGTTGGAAAATCCAGGTTTGCTTTGGATTATGCTGATGGAAGGATCAGAACTGGGCGCAAGCAACATGAGTCTATGGGACTGACCTGATTGGTGTCAATAGTACAGGCCGGTGGTGGCAGTGTGATGGTGTGGAGAATGTCTTCCTGGTACACATTAGAGCCCCTGATATCCACTGAACAACTTCTGAATGGCACTGTGTACCTGGACATTGTTTCTAAGTTCATTTCTTCATGGCAGTGGTTTATCCACAGTCAAATGGACACCTCCAGCACCTCCAGCCTGATACTGCACTGTGTCACAAGGCGCCTGTCATCCCCAACGGGTTTTTATTGCTTCAGTGCCCTGCGCAGTCCCTGAATCTCAGCCCTACCAACTACCTTTGGGATGAGGTGGAAAGGACTGTTCACAGCCAAACAGTGCAGCTGTCCGGATTGCAGCGACTGCGTGCGGTACAGCCCTGTAAAACATTCTGCATCTTGTGGAGTCTGTGCCCACACAAATTCATTCTGGTCTGAAGGCCAAAGGAAGCGCAAAAGGCTACTGAACAGGTGTACCTAATAAACTGTCAACTCAGTGTAGATGCTATTTTGACCAAGACCATTGGCCACTTAATTAGGTGCATATGGCTGTTGAGATACATCTGTCATCAGATGCATATGGTTGTGACATCAGATGCATATGAAGCACACAGAGAAGGCCTGGAGATCCACAAGTTGTGTGGCTTTGTTCACAGCCTGATCACTGACACCAGTTGCGCAGGGTCAAGTACATCAGAAGCAGCCAATCTGGTGGGATTTCCACCCATTACAGTTCCACTAACATGACAGCACCCTTATTTTACCACAGTATTGGCCTGTACTGGCCCACTTGCCCAACCAAAAGAGTATCTTTGTGATGAAGAGGAATGTGATGTTAAGAAAATGAATGGGCCACCAAAAAATTTGCAGACAGCAAAGCTAACAAGTCACTATGGAAAGAACCATGTAGAAGGAAGATTTTTCTTTCTTATTGCTGAATCCATGCTACTCTGAAATCAAAAGAGAATCCTACTCTGTATGTAATACAATGACAGGAAAGCGTAATTTAAGCTCATTGTGTCTATGTTTTTGTTCCCCTGGCTTTTACGCCGCAAAGGAGAGTGAAATTCAGTTTTGCTGGGGATCTGAGAGAGGCCCTGATCACAGATAACTGTTCACACATTATTTCCTTGTAGAACAGCATGTGTGGTGCTGAGCAATAACTGTCATCTTCCATTAGGCTATTAGCATCACCTCCTTATTACCTATCATCCAGTTATTCCTGCTGCTGTAAATAGAGCGACGGAGAAGAGCGAGAACAGAAGTTTTCTCAGCACATCTTTGGGCCGCGGAGATGGTGAGAGAGGGAGATGAGCTGAAAGGGCCAGGTCCTGTGTACCTTGCTTTCTACCTGTCCTGCCTGTTCCTCACTTAGCTGATGCTTCTCCCCAGAGCAGCATACACTGATTTACCCATTTATGCAGCTGGGCAGTTTTACTGTATCAACAGAGGGAAACTCCTATCCCAAGGGTAATGGACAAGGGGACTGGCAAAGCACCACATAGTGCCTCTTCTTCCATGCTCAGGGCACTGCAGCTGCTCTAACAAACAAAGGCCTACAAGGTGGCAACAGCCAACAGAGTAGAGCCACATTTTCATGTACATTTACTCATTTAGCAGATTCTTTCCACTCCTGCAGCTTTTAACTCAGAGTAAACAAAAAGGCAACACCAGCAGATGAGAGGTTTTAGATACAGGCATGTGACTTCTGAAAGTCAAATACCCCAATACCACGCTTTCATTCGAGCACATTACACGAGTATCCATTTATAACGGTGATATGAAATACAGAGGTGATCGTGACAGATGGTGTGATGTAAGTTTATGTAGGACATCAGGAGGGAAGTAGTTCTAAAACTGAATCATTTTGAGATTCTTCTTGGATGTTCAAAGGGGTTCAGCTGCTCTGAGGGACAGAGAGAACTCATTCTACCACATCAGAGATGAAACAGAACCTCCGGACCTTTAATTTTGTCCCCTTTGCATGAACGACCAACAGGGACCATCTAGAGGTGGAGAAGTGAGCGGCCTTGCTCAAGGGTAGGGACTGATCAGATCCATTGACTGACATGCAGGCTGCTACAGTAACCATAATGTTGAACCAGTACAGAAAGCTCTGCAAGGAGACAGTGGTGAAAGACAAGGAGGGGCGATACATGGGAAGCTGTGGGAGGTCAAACACAAGTACACCCCAGTCACAGCCCTGTCACAGCCCATCTCCAGGCTGGACCACAAGTCAGGGTGAGCACTATGCCCTGGAGTGGCTTTATACAGGCACCTGTGTAGGGCAGATGGAGCAAAACACAGTTGAGATAATGAGGTCTCATCCAAGGTGGATTTGCCTTGTTGTGTTAGAATGTTGCTTCATCAATGGACTACTGTGTCAAGGTTTCTACTGCCTCACGTGCAGTAACTGAGCTCCATCACTGGATGTTCAAGGTCAGTTCCAGTGAAATGCCTTCTTTAACCCTTACTCTCTCAGTGGCTGAACAATCTCTACTGCCCAGATCTTTAAACACTCCAACAGCTGTATCCTCATATTACACAGAGGAATCCCATGAGCACCTCGGGCCAACAGAGCAACCAGTGAGCCTTGGGCTAAGATGCATTGTTTCGACATCTTCAATGTCATCTACAAACCAATGGTAAAAATGTGGCCAAAGACGATGATGGGTAATGGGGGTATTTTGTCAAAAGAATTTTTCATAAGTCAACAGAGACCAAGTTGGTGTCCACGGTAATGAGCAGAAGAAGCCCAGCGCGCTTTTTGTCAGTTTGCAAGTTTTATCTGTTCATAAAAAAGACAAAAGACAAACAATGAGGTCCATACACTGTAGACAAAAAGTCATGTTGCAGGCATAGTAGCATTATTCTGCTTTGTACACAGTCTTATACTGGATTGTGTTCCTTTACAGTCCACTAGAGTATTTTTTCTTGTAAATATTTACAGGACACATATCTAGCTATTTTGGCTAATGTCTGCATAATACGCAAAACATGAACAGATTATATTATAATACACTTGATGTAGCTACAATTGTATTCTTATGTTCAGAACGGCAAAAACTATTTATGGGGCAGCAAGGAGCCATCAAAATGAAACTGTAGGTCCTGGGATCAAATCCCACAGCCTGTTGCAGTTCCCTTGTCCAAAGTATTATCCTGAGCTGATGCAAGAAGTATTATCCTGCAGTGCAGATGAGTTACTAAGTTCTGCAAGTAGCATGGTGTACAAACCTAACATTCAAAGTCCCTTTGAAATATAGCGCCTACTGGACATGTCTTCACAGATGCCATGTCACCTCAATGAAATCCCCAGGAGGGAGGGCACCCAATGGTGCTTGGATCCCCAAAAGTTTATTTTACTCCCCTTCTTGCTATATTATTATTATTATTATTATTATTATTATTATTATTATTATTATTATTATTATTATTATAACACTGTAAGTTGTCTAGGGCCAAGATGAATATGAATATGAAGTGGTAAAAGGTGGTACTCCCTGTTCATGGGTCTCCTTGGTTGAACACCAGGAACCATTGTGCTACAGTCTCAAGAATTAAATTCTGCATTCAGTCCCCCCCACATAGACACAACCTACTACATGAAATATAAGGACCTCCAGTGCCCATTTTGCACAAGTTTATGATTAAATGGGACCCAAGTACAGAAAAGGCTGCCATCTCGGACTTCTAATCTGCACTGGGAAAACAGTTAAGCAATTCAAAGCCCTTTTGCTGTTTGAATGTTTAATATATAAAACAGATTGAATAATTTCCCCTGAACTGCCGAATTTCCATTTAATTTAGAGTCACTCAAGTCAAGAATGTTCTATTACCACATTCCCACCGAGATACCGGCTGTCCTGTTTAAAATAACCGCTTTTAAAGCCAAATACAATTCTGTACAAGGTGGCACTGCTCAGTGTACATAGGAAATACAGCAGAGTCTCAGCGGCATTTGTCTCCAAACACTTTTTTTCCTTCTTATTAGAGCAAGAGGGTCTCGTTTTTGGCCTCAGTTGGAGGAAAATTACATAAAAGATTTAGCCGTATTGGCTGTGTGTGAGTGTCTCCATTTGCATGTTTCTTTATACTGTAATTTCTATTGAAGCTCCAGTATCCATGCAACCCAGAAGATCTCACAAATGGCCACTGTGTGTATAACTGCATTAACTAGTACTGCTAATAGATTTGCCCCCTGTATCTGTCAAACTCCCTCACTTCTGGCTCTAACCGGTACTGCTCTACTGTAGTAGGACAGGAATACAGTACTTAGTTTAATATAACAACAAAGCAGAACACGATAGATAGATAGATAGATAGATAGATAGATAGATAGATAGATAGATAGATAGATAGATAAAATTCTACCAAATTACCATGTTCACTACATGGATTACCCTGGTCTGCTCTGGAGTGGCTGCACAGAGCTCTGACCTCAGCTCTACTGAACACTGGGATGAACTGGAACACTGAGCCAACCCTTCTCGCCTCACATCGGTGCACAACCTTGCTAATGCCCTTGTGGCCAAATGGGCACCGCTTCCCAAAATCTGGTGGAAAGCCTTCCCAGAAGAGTGGGGGCTATTATAGTGGCAAAAGGGGGAACAACACCATATGAATGCCTGTAGGTTTGGAATGGGATGGTCAATAAGCACATATGGGGGTCATGCTCAGGTGTTCACACACTTTTGGTCATATAGTGTATGTATTAATGGTCATCATATATTTCACAATTCTGTCAAAAACAGGATTTGGGTTGTGACTGAGGAAGTGTATAGAAAGGGTTGGGTGCCCACTGCCCACAACGATGGAACAAAAAGCTTTGATTTGTCAAATATTTGGTCCAGATGATGGCTTTCCTTTTACAGCCCCCCTAACCCCCACTACATCTCCAGGACAGGTTTATAGGCCCACAGGAACAGTATTAAACACCATTTCTATTGCTCCTGTGTGTGCGCCACAGGAGTTGTACCAAAGCACCAAGTAAAGATTTACAAGGCCCTTGGTTAATTTCTCTTATTGTTTTGGAAATTTGCCAGCGCTTCTGAGCAGCAGAGGAGGGCGCATCCTCCCGGCATCTTGCTGTGAATGTGGGAAACTCCCCTCATTGTCTGCACCAGCAGCTTCAGCAAAAGCTGCCACTCCACACGCTCACATTCTAGCCTGCAGTGGTTAAGGAACCTGAGTTGCCACCAGGGCTGGAGATGTAAGTGCCATGAGTAAAGAACTTCCACCCCAGCCCCCAACCCAACTCAAGAAAACTCGCCAATCTCCTCCAATGAAGCCTCCTTTGTTGGTCTAACCGATGTCGTGTCAGCACACCTTAGGGCAACACACTTCCCCAAAATTACTGCAAAAAAAGGCTCACCTGAAGGATTGTAAGGCATATGAGCTGCATTAAGCAAAACTGCATTGATCTGCTAAGTCACTTGTGACTGGGTGGGGGGGGGGGGGGTCATCCTCTGCCCTAAGCCAACACAGCGCCAATTAGCCAAACATGTGGATCTATCATTTGTCATCTGTCACTCATTTATGGCCCGGGACCCTCTTTTAGCGGCAAAAAACCTCTTATCTTTTCAAAAACTGTCCATTCCAGTGCAAATTTCTGCACATTTCAACCACATACAGTTTACTGCTGAGACCCAGGCCTTCTATGTGGTCCCCTGCAGAGGACATGCGCTATTTCAGCTGTACATTCGGCAATATTAAACCTTAAAGCCCCTGAAAAACGACCTTTTGTGCCTGTGGAGGAGAAGCCCAGGCAACTTGCAGGAAATACATCCAAAATCCCTTTTTGCTGAATCTCAGGAGGATCCTTCGGTGCACGGAAGCCTTCATATAACAAACGCCCAGAGCACAACTGTGCTGGGCTGCAGTTATGTGTAAGATGTTCATGAGTAAGACAGCAGAGTATGAATTATGGGTTAAGATCACATTCTGCCGAGTTTTTCTGCTTTTCTGCAGGTGTCTTCAACAGACTGACATGAATCTTATTTAAAACCCGACACAGCCTCAAGAAACTGATACTCAGCTGGGACACTGGAGCATCATCCAGGCTGGAAAATGCTAGAATTGCACTTGTTTTAATGATAGCATTTTCTGTCTTTCCTGGTGAGGGTTGCAGTGGGAGCAGGTTGAGAACAGCAGGTTGGTGGGTCCAGACCTTCCCCATTATACACTCCAGTTCCTCCCAGGAGATGCTCTGGGGTTCTCAGACCAGCAGAGATATAATCTGTCCACTGTGTCCTGGGTCTGCCTGGGGGTCTCCTCCTAGTGGGACCTGCCCTACCTAAGGGAATGGACCCAGGAGACATCCTCCTAACATGAACCATCACCTTGCTATGGCCATGGTGGTGGAGCTTGTATTGTTTCTAAGCTGTATCACATGGAGCCTGGAGCTCTTGGCAGGGTCTGCCTTTGGCAACAGTCTGGCAGGGGAGAGTCTAGAATGGTTCACAATGACCCTCCTCCCATCAGTAGACAAAAAAGGCCAAAATGTATGCTGCCCAGATCAGGGATACTGGGAGCCACCTCTGGACCCCAGCCTGAGGGTGGTGGTCACTGAGCATTATGGAGCCATCTTGTGGATGAAAGGTGGGTATGGGGTGCAGTCCCAGCCGAGGGGCGGGCATGAGTGGCATGGACCCACATGGTGAGAGCCCTGAAATTACTGTCAAGCTTCATTTACAAAAACTGGGTCTAATTACATTGTGCAAAAGGGGAGCAGTTCAGCAGCTTGTTTGAAAATACCGGTACTGCATGAAGCAAAATCCCCAGAACATGGATTGCTGGCATGCGGCAGGTCACTGGATTTTAACCAGTACAGGGTAATGAGCAATGCATGTAAATATGGGAAATGGGCAGCAGGTGGCGTAGTCATTAAAGCCGTTGCTTCTGGACTGAGAGTGTGGTTTAATGTGTATGAAAACCATTACAACTTATGAGTACATATGCGGCTATTCTCACTGCTAGGAAACCTGCTAACCGCCCCCTCTTCCCACCACTGCCAGGTAGTCAGGTTAGACCCGAGAGGAGTCCGCTGGCACGGTTCTCCATCTTTTTTGTCCATGCTAGCAATCAATACCTGGAGTCTACTGCTGGACTTATAAAAGCATTTAGTTTTAATGCAAAACCATTACAAGCAGGAGTGGCATAAACAGCCACAATACAGAGTGGCAGCAGCAATGCTAAAGGTCCAATCAATTTCACTGTTAATTCTGCTAAACAGGCCACCGCTTTATGGGTTTATAACAACTTCTGTGCTATTAAGAGGCTGAATTTGGGGGAAAATCGCCACAGCTGCAGTCTGATCTCCTTGCAGTTCGACAAAGAGAAAAGAAAACAAATTCCAGATGATGATGCTTGCTAGTTTGAGTCCTTTTGCATATTAGTCATGCTAACAAACAGGTAAATCCTATCGGTGTCCATAGCAACCTCCTGTAGATGGAGGGAACCTTTGTGCACCGGGGTACCTGGGTGTGGGTCAAAACTATCGATCTCAGCGGCACTGCATGTGACATTACGCAGCCAAAGGGAGAGTCAAGAGCTGTTTTTACATTTTTATTTAGCTGATGCTTTTCCCCAAAGCGACTTAAATGTTAGGCTGTTTACCCATTTATTTAGTGGGGTCATTTTTACTGTAGCTGTTCAGGGTAAATACCTTGAGCAAGGACATTAGAGCCGCTCAAACCCAGGTCTTTTGCGAGTCAGCAGCACTGACCACTAACCCTAACTGACCAGTCGCTATGGGGTGACTGAATACGGATTTTAAGCCAGAAAACTGCATTTTCATATTAACAAAATACAGACATGCATGGAAAATTATAAGGAAGGAAATAATTTGCATGATGAATCCTCTCCTCCTCCTTGGTGTTCTGTGCATGCCAAACCCACTTGTTGATGTCAGCAGCATCTTTAGGAAAAGCAGTGAGGTTCACAGGTACAGGCAGGTTGACAGAGCACATACTGGGACCAGCATGTCATATAATACAAACACACCATTATGTGTGTGTGTGTGTGTGTGTGTGTGTGTGTGTACTGGGGGAGCAAGTGGTGCAGTAGTTAAAACTGCTGCCTTAGAATCTGAAGCTCACTGGTCTGAATTCCACCACCTGCAGCAGCACCACCAATGTAGGAATTTACCCTGAATTGATGCGGTAAAAATTACCCAGCTGTATAATTGGGTTAATAAGCCGCTTAACATTCTAAGCTGTTTTACCAGACAGCATCAGCTGAATGTATATGAACATAAAATCTCACTGAGAAAATAACCAAGTTACCACAAGATGTCCATGTGAGTAAAAATGGGTAAAAATTACTTCATGGTATAAATGGGTAAATCATTGCAAAGTAACCTTAGATAAAGATATCAAATTAATAAATGTAAATAAGGCATTAAATGAACTGAATACAGTATTTTTCCTTAAAACCAGAACAATGAAATGCACAAAAATACCCTAACTGACTTAACACTAAACTACAAGTTTCTTCAAACATTTATTTGCTTTCACTGTCAGGATTCAGACTCCAAACGTTGCTGGGTTCAACGTTCTGCTGAAAGAAAATAATCCTTGCATTTATTTACCTTAATTTCATCTACATCCGTAAATAAATCTCTAACAACTGCTCCTCCACATGGCGCATGTTGGAATAACACCTGCAGGCTTCAATACAGCCAATTTCATTACTGTGAAAAATAGTTGACGACTGCAATATACTGTATGCTCAATAGCAACCTTGACTGCTAAGGCTTTCATTATTACTTTTGATTTAATAATCATTATTTTATCTTACATTTATTTATCTGATACATTTTCCCAAGAGGACCCCCAATATTACCATGTTTAGCTCATATAATGTACTGTATCAGCTTTTAGGGTCCACCCTGCTTATGCACTACAGCAGCAGAGAGGGCTCAAACCCAAGTCCTTTAGCTGTAGTGTCCCACTGCTAACCACTACACCCCCTGTAGGTTATCATGCTTCTAACACGTATCATACATGCGGTGCAAATTATTTCATCATTCGAATGCAACTTGAAAAATTACAACAAACAAAGGCTGCCTGTAAGTGGGTCGCCATTCCAGCTGATGTTATGCAAGAGTCTATTTTTTGTTTAATTCCCACCAGGAGTGAATAAAAGCCCCTTTTTTATGCAGTGGCAGGGGTGTGAGGTGAGGGTTTTCGGAGAGTTGACTCATACGCTGGCAGGTACAAGAGCCCCGCTCAGCTCAGTAAACATGCAGCCACATTCATAACTAATGCAGGATGTGCAGCAGTGGCGAGACGTCCATCATGGCGGTGTCCGGCATGCACAGGCCGAAGTTCACCTGCTTTGGGGCACACAAGTTAAAGGGTCGCATTGGAGCCAGAGGAGCTGGGATGACTCCTTGCCATTTACTCTCAAGCACAATTGGCTCCACACACACACACACACACACACACACACACACACACACACACACACACACACACACACACACACACACAGTTTAAAATTTTTCAAAAGAGTTGTTCCTTTCATTGCTCTTCATCTCCACCCTTTTGGCCCATTGTAACTGATCTCCCCGAAGTGTATTTCTGAACAATGTCCAGCAGCAACTGTGCTTCTCAGTGCTGCTACAGTAATTTAGTGGCGAGAGCAGACACCCATACACACGTCTCGCCAGGCTTCACAAAGTGAACTGGGTGTCAGTCTGAGAAGATCCAGCCCCCTTAATAAACACCCGGTTACCATCTCTGTCCCAGAAAAACAGGCCCCAGAATGTGGTTCTCTGTCCTCTGACCCTGTAAGAAGGTGGCCAGCCGGTGGTTACAGTCACCACCTTGAACTCGAAGATCCCATATTTACTGTAAATTACCTTGCTGTAGAAATGGGTAAATCACTGTAAACAGCACTTTAAATCTCCTTGGAAAAGTGTGCAGAAAATACAGTACATAAATGGGATGAACACACTGAGGAAACAGCTGAATGATCACATGACACCCAGCACAGCATCGCGGCCAACTATTTCCTTTCCCCCTCCTTACCCAGTCACACACAGGCAAAACAGCCAGGTTACACCATTTATTTGCATTGATTAATCTAATCCAAGCCTAAAGTGTATAAAATAAAGAAAAAATGACACCAAACTAGACAAATCTATGCAAGTGGCACCATAACCAGACATACCACAAAGTGTGTGTGTGTGTGTGTGTGTGTGTGTGTGTGTGTGTGTGTGTGTGGTCTGGAAATCCATTCTGAAGTGAACCCTCTGGATGCCACAGCCCCCACCAACGTTTTTGTTTCCGGCTGTTTTCAGGAGCAAGGCTGCCCCCTGCTGAGTTGCTCCATTCACTTTGCCCCTTCGTAAATACTTGCCGTTGGATCAGGTAGAGCAGTACAGTTAAACTAATGCAAGGTCTGCTGGGGGGCACCCTGGGGGCTGTGGGGGTGCGCTGGCAGAAACTGGCTGCATCTCACATTGGAAATAAACACACAGACCCTTCCATGTTCATTCTACATCCTCACACACAGTTCCTGGTAAAGGGGTGCGCATTGGCTGCCACCCTCCATCATCTACCCCTCCCCAGTGGCCCCCCACAGGGCACAGCGCAGCTCCGTCTGCCGACCCACCGACTCCTCAGATCACTTTAAATGGAATCAGTTCCACCCTTATACCAGAGGCCATCTGCCACACGTGGCGAGACAGCATGGTTTGGGTGGAGTGCACTTCCCTTTGTGGCAGACAGGGGGCCCAATCTGGAACCAACCAATGCCAGATCAGTCAGAATGAGAACCGGAGCCAGAGTCAGTCTGACAGCCCACCGGCACCCCATGCTTTTTGCCCTTCCACCTCGCTTGAAGGGCAGAATCAGCACCTGGAGCCCAAGGTTGATTTGCAGGACTCCATTTGCTTATTGGTCTGTAGGGGGCGCTCCTGCAAGGTGATGAAAACAACAGCCAGAGGTTGAAAAGGCACAGCCCTCCCATTCAGGGGTATGGAGTGATCAGGTCTTGTAGGCCCGAACCATTTGCATTGTCACTTGCACAAGAGGATGATGATGATTATTATTATTATTAGTTTATTTATCTGACATCTCACAAACCAAGCTTGATGTGATTTACCCATTCAGACAGCTGAGCAAAGTTTACTGTGTCAGTTCATGGGAAGCAGCATCCTGAAGGTGAGCAGGGATGTGAAGCCCAGTTTCAGCTCTGGTCAGCATCCCACCTTCTCCACCTCAAATCTTGGATCGTACTCGAACACACCACAGTACCATCCAAAATGGGCAGTTTTCTATTATTTTATTTACTATAATAAATAAAATTCATATTGATATACAGGCTTTAAATGGCCCGATTACTGTAGTACAAAAAAGGAACGGGATACTTAAATCGGTAATAAACTTTTTTCTCAAAGTACTGCCAAAAATATACAGCATTTCGCTCTATATTTAATAAAATTCACTGATTAATCAAGTCATACCCGATAGGACATCTAGCAGATCAGAACTACAGAGCGGAAAACTGTATTGCGAACAGCTGGTTTTATCTACTTAAGTCTTCTTCAGCTGAATGTTTTGGCTTTTTTTGGAAGTCACTGTTGAGGTAGAACCTCTAACACCGGGGGACAGGTTTTCGCCGAGCTGTGTCTCCATGACTACGGCATCTGCTCCGACAGGCCTCGGTGAACACGGGCAGGGGGTCCTGAGCCTCGCTGGGGCTCACTGGTACCGCACCCTGATGCAAAAAGTCTCCTCGTTCTTATCTTCCTGGTTGTTGATGAAGACGAGGATCTCCTCCGTGCCGGGGCTCCGGCTGGGCGCAAATCGGAGCCCGATGTTGCAGGTCTCCGCTCCCCCGACCTGCCAAAACACGTACGGTTTCGAAAGTGCATGAGCTCCCCTGCGATTAATGCCTGAACATCGCATCTCTGAAATGAGGCCGCTTGCAGCCGCCGCCCGCGTCCTGCGCAAAGGCCGCTGCTTCTGCTGCTGGTGTGTTTTTATCGCGGGCGCAGAATACCTGTCATGTGCACACTTTAAATGGACCGGGTCAACTACTGTAACCTGCACGATGACAACACGTTTAGTTCGGGGTTACTCGCGCAAATTTAAAGAAATAATCAATTCTTTTGAACATACTCATACCATGCTGTAAAGAAGTGTTTACCCTCGATTTTTTCCCATTTTGCAGCCTTTTACATTTTATTAATTTACCAGGCACTTTTCTCCAAAGCGTCTCGCTCAATGACCCATAATAATTTAAACATTTACACACGGGTAACTTTTACTGCATCAATTCAAGGAAAGTACCTTGCTCGGACTAAGAATCGCAGGTGGTGGGATTCAAATCCGTGGGATTAGATTGAAAACAGCAGAGCGGCAGCTCTAACAACCGTGCCACCGACTGCTTCTTTGGCATTAAATGTGAGCAAATTTCTACATTTGATTTTGGAAAAATCTGCTTTCTCTCATTTCTCCGATTGCTTGGAAAATAATGAAATGTGCAGATTTATGTGTAAAGAAATTGCCTGAACAGCCAATAAATGGTTGCATCACCTTTAGCTGCAATGACTGCAACTAAGCGCCTCTGGAAGATGCTGACCAGGGTCTCACGCAGTTGAGGAGGACTTGTGGCCACCTCCTCCGTGCAGAACCGCTTTATCCTTGTACTGTGTTTATTTAAGGTTCCGGTCTTCACCGCCTCGGCGTATGCATTCGAAAACTGTGGTTCTGCTTCGGTGTCCTGCTATAACCTCCCCTTTGAGTGATTTTGCATAGGAATAAAAATACAAAAGTGTAGAAAAGAGAAACAGTGTGTGTTCTGCGTGTTACAGAGAATTGTAATCGCTGCCATAAGACATTGCAAAAAGAATATCCATGAAGCGGTTCTCGGTTATCTCATTCGCCCGGGAAAGCCAAATGTGGGCCGTACTAACCAGAAGGCTGCTTTGGTTCAGCCTCAGACCACACAGCGATTTGGCGCAAAAAAACATGAATTAAGTAGGAGTTTTCCTTTATTGTTATCTTCAAATTGCCGGCTGAGACAAATAAATCATGGCGAGTATCGCCCGGTAATCTGCAGGAAAAGCAGGGCTGCATCAATTCCACTCATGTTTTTTGGAAAGAAAATGAGGGCGGCTTTCTTCATATTAAAAATACAGGCCTCATAAACCTTCTAAAAAACGATCCTAGTAAAAAAAAGTTATTTAAGCAACACGGTAGAAACGAGACTATAAAGAAGACATTTCCCCTTTTGCATGGAGATTTAAAGAGGCCTGGGGTTTAGCATTGCTGTGTGATGGCAAGACTTGTTCTCTGTCTCTCACACACACACACCGTCTACAGTTGGCCTCTCTCCATTCTCACTTGGTTTTTTCCTCCGTGGGTAAATTACATCACTTTAATTCCCATCACTTCTTCTCTGATCAAAATAAATGCTTCAGCAGTTTTTGACCTTTGGCACGGTGGCTCTGAATGGTAATGGCTATAAACTGGGATGGACGCAGATGGTATTAATACGCAGTTTGTACAGGGTGAATAAGCAGCTAATAATACCCTAAAAACCCTAATAAAAGCCCAACTGGCTTTTTAGTTGGATCATCATCAGTTCTCCTTACCTGCTGTCTGCTGTTGTTACTATTATGGCCATTCAGCCTCAAGGCTTGAAGTGCTGTGACTCGTACAGTGCAGTTTGTGTGTAGATGGCATGGGAGCGTGTGAACAGACCTGGAAGGAGTCCTCTTTGAAGTGGAGCAGCTCAGGGTGGTCCGTGCGCAACAGGAACCCTCTTGTGTTCCGGTACGGGTTCGTGTACGTGATCTTCTTGTTGCTGCTTTTTCCACCACCTACCGGAAGGATGATCTCAAAGGCCTGGAGGACATATACATGTGCGAGTGCGCGCAAACACACACACACACACGCAGTGAAATGAGAGGCTGTGAGGATACTGCTGGCACAACCCGTAAAACAAAATTATTTAGCTCCAAATTTATAATTCATATTTAACCCTGCTTTATGCATTCAATCATTCATTCATTCATTTATTCATTCATTAATATATTTAGTGAAACGAAACAACTAAGCAAAGCCTATGACCTTGTATGTCACTTTTAGGAAAAACGTTACTTACAAACTGCACTGATGCTCAAATACTAGAAAACTGTTTATGGTTTGGGGCCCACAACTCCTTCTGCACAATTTCTTTATGGGTCAGGTTCTGTAGAATTGCAGCTATAGCCCTTATAAATAAAAATTAATTTTAAGCGTCACTAAAGCTCATTTAGAGTAACTGAAAATAAAAATATTGTCTCCATAAACTCCTATTCAGTCCTGATTTTTGACAGATTCATCCTGCAAACCTGCAGTATTTGTGTTCTTGTTACCGATCGTAAGAAATCAGGAACACCAGGCGGTCCCCACTTTGATCCTGTTTGCATGCTTTTATGTTCCATCTGTCTGTCGACTGTGTAAGAGCAGCTTGCATTTCCTCAGCGAAAGAGAGATTGTTTGGTTGGCCGTAACACAATTGAAAATGAATATTAATTTGAAGAGTTTAAATGATAGATTGAAGATTCAATTCATTTTCTGCTACACAATATTGTAAAAAAAAAAAAACAGTCTTTGAATAGAAATGCACATAGCAGCATACTGCCAGGTGAACAACATAACTGCATTTTGCCCTTTTTGTCCCTCTGCTGTACTGGTTATTTTCTGTGGGAGAAAACCGCAGTTGCTCTTATTATAAACACTGTTGAACAGAAGAAAACTGTGTTCGTGTTTGCCAAAAAGCATGCGGCGCACACACCTCTGCCACAAAATGAAGACAAAGCAGTTAAGAGGAAAAAAATGAGATTAATAAGAAAACAAAAAAATTGTATGCTTGCAAATTTGTAATTTGTCTGTAATATGAGGAGACACTGTATTTGTGACCACAATTTACAGCAAGCAAATGGACTCCAGTGCATATGAAGACACATCCTCAGCGTTAGAAGAAAACACATCTGTCTGGCAATCCATTATATGCGTCATCCACGACAAACGTATTTCCAGCCTTCTGTTACACGGATGTGGAAAATGGCAATATATCACCATCATGATCCGAAAATGAGCGATGTGCACACCGGAGCAGGATTCATTACCGCCAAATGAACTCACACTGATCAGTGCTCAGTACAGTCGTGCCCTGTTGGCTGTTTGGGGCTTTGGGTATATTTATGGGCAATATAGGTCATCTGCATAGCTTTTACACTGGAATTATGGAATTTAAATTGGCTCAGAGCCTCATAACAACATCTAGCCCGGACAGCCTGAAAAGGAACCCCATTTCTGCCGTTAAAAGTCAAGACGCATCTATAAGCTCAGTACGTTACAGCGTAAATCAGTGTTTCATTGTAAACCTGGACCTTCTCAGAGTTTTGGGCTCAATTATTTCTAAGAAAGCTCTGTCCTGACCACTGCTGCCTCTTTATCTGAGTTTTAAAGCTACAATCAGATTGTGCTATAAAATGGATTCCCTCAGAAACTGCGAGATAAGCCTCGGATGCTGAGCGTTTTACTCAAGCGCGGCATCGTGGCGCTAAGGGGCGGGGCTCTGTCACCTTGGAGATGAGCGGCTGCCGACAGGACACGCAGAGCAGCCAAGAAGCCACCAGCTGGTGGCGCTCCACATCCACCACGTTCAGGTACAGGAACTTGGCACCGGCCCGGCGTGGACACACCCCTACGCGCAGGTCCTGCACGGCGTTCGGGGGCAGCGCAAACACCTCTGCGGGGTCCACCTGTAGGGGACGCAAAAGGAGGGTAGGACACAAAACTTCACCGGAGGATGCTAGGTAGAGTACCGGTTATGTTCCAGGACTTCTGAGGAGGAATCCTACTGTAGGTATCCTGAGTTACCTAACCAAGTTAAATAACCTGTTAAGCTCTATGAATTCATCAAACGGTAACCATGGCAGGACTCCAGCCTGCACTGGGACTTTTGGTTACTGCAAGGGCATCTGCTTTTGTTTGTCCCTTTGTGCTCCTTACCCCACCTCCCCCACTTGATCCCCATTATGACTTTCATTATTACCTCCTGTGGCCTGTCTCTGTTGTTTATTGTTTTAGGTATTTATGTCCTGTGTCTGCACCAGTTCTGTCGGATTGTGACTATACTTTGCCATGCTGGTTCCGTGATAGCGTTCTCTGTTTGTTTCACCGGTTTTAGCTCTGTTTTTCCCCTGACCTGCTTTTGCCTGCCGAATTGGATTGTTTGCTGTGTGTTTCTCTTGTTTTTGGATCCTATTTCTCTTGACCTGTTTTTGCTCCCACAAACTGAACTTCCCTGTTATAAATCTCCTTCCCTTCATTAAGTCTGCAATTGGGTCCTGAGTTGTGAACCCTAACAAACCAATGATTTAAAACTACAAAAAATGTACAAATAAATAAGGTATTGTAGGAGGGTTGCTTGGGGGTCTGCTAAGTATCAAAACATACAGGTGCTGGTCATAAAATTAGAATATCATGACAAAGTTGATTTATTTCAGTAATTCCATTCAAAAAGTGAAACTTGTATATTAGATTCATTCATTACACACAGACTGATCTATTTCAAATGTTTATTTCTTTTAATTTTGATGATTATAACTGACAACTAATGAAAGTCCCAAATTCAGTATCTCGGAAAATTAGAATATTGTGAAAAGGTTCAATATTGAAGACACCTGGTGCCACACTCGAATCAGCTAAGTAACTCAAAACACCTGCAAAAGCCTTTAAATGGTCTCTCAGTCTAGTTCTGTAGGCTACACAATTGTGGGGAAGACTGCTGACTTGACAGTTGTCCAAAAGACGACCACTGACACCTTGCACGAGGAGGGCAAGACACAAAAAGTCATTGCTAAAGAGACTGGCTGTTCACAGAGCTCTGTGTCCAAGCGCATTAATAGAGAGGCGAAGGGAAGGACAAGATGTGGTAGAAAAAAGTGTACAAGCAATAGGGATAACCGCACCCTGGAGAGGATTGTGAAACAAAACCCATTCAAAACTGTGGGGGAGATTCACAAAGAGTGGACTGCAGCTGGAGTCAGTGCTTCGAGAACCACCACACACAGACGTATGCAAGACATGGGTTTCAGCTGTCTCATTCCTTGTGTCGAGCCACTCTTGAACAAGAGACGGCGTCAGAAGCGTCTCGCAACAAAAAGGACTGGACTGCTGCTGAGTGGTCAAAAGTTGTGTTCTCTGATGAAAGTAAATTTTGCATTTCCTTTGGAAATCAAGGTCCCAGAGTCTGGAGGAAGAGAGGAGAGGCACAGAATCCACGTTGCTTGAGGTCCAGTGTAAAGTTTCCACAGTCAGTGATGGTTTGGGGTGCCATGTCATCTGCTGGTGTTGGTCCATTGTGTTTTTATGGAGATGCAGATTTCATTTTCCAACAGGACCTGGCACCTGCACACAGTGCCAAAGCTACCAGTACCTGGTTTAAGGACCATGGTATCCCTGTTCTTGATTGGCCAGCAAACTCGCCTGACCTTAACCCCATAGAAAATCTATGGGGTATTGTGAAGAGGAAGATGCAATACGCCAGACCCAACAATTCAGACGAGTCGAAGGCCACTGTCAGAGCAACATGGGCTCCCATAACACCTGAGCAGTGCCACAGACTGATCGACTTCATGCCACGCCGCATTGCTGCAGTAATCCAGGCCAAAGGAGCCCCAACTAAATATTGAGTGCTGTACATGCTCATACTTTTCATGTTCATACCTTTCAATTGGCCAACATTTCTAAAAATCCTTTTTTTGCATTGGTCTTAACTGATATTCTAATTTTCCGGGATACTGAATTTGGGACTTCTATTAGTTGTCCGTTATAATCATCAAAATTAAAAGAAATAAACATTTGAAATAGATCAGTCTGTGTGTAATGAATGAATCTAATATACAAGTTTCACTTTTTGAATGGAATTACTGAAATAAATCAACTTTGTCATGATATTCTAATTTTATGACCAGCACCTGTATAATTTGAATACATGTGGTGACGATGGTTTTGATATAAGCACACTTGGAGTTCTCTAAGGTACCCCCAAGTACAATGAAGATCCTTAAGAGACCCCTCAGCACATCTGGAAACCCCCAAGTGACAACTGAGCACACCTGGAGACCCAAAATTGACACCCTTGTGCACTTGGAGATTCCAAGTCAAAAGATGTGATCCACGAACGTACCTGAATTTCTCCTGGGTGTGAGGTGTGACACTTGACCTTGCGGAGGGCCTGGGTGCCCCGGAGGACCAACGACTGCCAGGTGAGTTGGCCGGTCACACAGCTGATGTCTACACGCTGCAGGAAGTGCACGTACACCTGCCATATCTGGGCCGGTGCCGCAAGCCACTCATCTCTGCCGGGGGATTGGAGCAGAATCAGAATCAGCCCACTGGAGCCTACAGCCCGCTGGTCATTAATACAGAAATCAAACAAGACCTCAAAGCAATTCAACAGTCATGTTATTTGCCAATATTTCATTTGTAGCTAAAGAGATATTCTGTATGTGAAACCAACAAACAGCATTAAGCAGGAACCTTATCTGTAGGCCACGTTGGCAGCTTCTGCAATTAGGCGGCAGAAAACGGGCTCCTACGCTACTACCCCAGCATGCACTAGCTCGTGATGTATGGGAATAAACAAGAGACGCACGTACCGATAAAATCCAACTAAAGTGCACAACGCGATAAAGCAGATGAGATTAATGAGCAAAGCGAGCGTGCCATGGACAACATCGTGTGAGGAGCGTACGTACATGAACACGAGGACAAAGAACTTCTTTATCTGTGGACTCTGGCCACCCGCGACTTTCAGGAACACGTCCTGGGGTTCCCCGGGGGCCTGAGCATCGCAAATGGACGCAGTGGTAAATACTGTGTTTCAACAGCTTAACACTGCTGCCCTATACTGCCACTGACTTTTGACTCGTGTCACAGTAGGAAAACGTTTCCTCAAGACATCACACCACGTGGTACCTTAAATCATCCATCTATCTATCTATCTATCTATCTATCTATCTATCTATCTATCTATCTATCTATCTATCTTTGTTAATGTACAGGATTATCTACAGGAGATTTAAAAGAATAGAGGGGCAGCTTCATGCCATCTGCCTTTGTTAGCATTAAATTTCTATACAACCTTTAAATAAGTTAAGAAATATGTGTTGTTGAATTTTTACTGACTGTGACTAAGAGTTACAGCTAAAGCTATGAACAGATTTTCCGACTGTGTTCATAAACTGAGTGTAATTACTGTAGTCAGCAAAATTCTTATCCAAAGAAACGTATGCATTCATACAGCATGCTTACATGTACCGTTTCCTACCGGGACATGAGCCAACAATCATTCTTAATCGCTGCTTTATATTTTATGCCTTTCTGTAGCTCATTTGTTCAATATTTCATGAAAACGATATATTAAAGCAACATTACACTTAAGCCAAACTGTTGGTTTCAAGTAAATATGACACTGGTCTCCGGTGTACTTACCACACTCTGAGTGTCACAGATGACATTCGGGTCACTGCAGTGCACGCGGACTCTGGGTTCCCTGCCCCCGCCCCTAACCATGGACCCTGGTACGAATATCCCAACACAGGGCAGAGGATGACTCCATGGGCCTTCAAGCCAGTTACTATGTATCAGTAATGTGAAGAGGCGGGACGGAGGGTAGCGACAGAGCGCACCTGTCACAGTGTCCCACAGCGGCAGCCGAATGGCCTTTTTCAGGAATGTCAGTTCAGGGTGGTAGAACCGGAAAGTCTGATCGACCGCATGCGGTGTGGGCTCCACGTCCACCTGGCAGATTGCCATGGGCTTCCCATCCTCCGCCCAGAACACAACCTGGGGTCCCAGGTGGATCACAGAGATGCAAAGCTGCTTATCTGGTGAGCGTGAGGTGGTGGAATATATGAAACACGCACACATACGTAACCCATGAAGCATACCTTGATGGTCTTGGGCTGGACTGTGTTCAGTTGCTGCTTCTGAGCCAGTCTGCCACTAGCAACAGCAGGTGTACTGGTCGGTTCCTGGGAAAGATTTGAAAGGAGCAATATGAGCATTTTATATTCAACCCAAATGGGGACGGTGTCCAGCCATATTGTATATCTGACCAGTTGCTAAAATTTACGGTATACATTTTTACACATTTTTTTAAAATAATTTTGACATGACAGCAATCTTCTCATATATAAATTAAATGTGCTATTTTAACAGTTTTAAAGGTGAATATTTGCAGATCACTTAAAACACCTAAACGTGGGATTCAAGATAAAAACAACCTGGAAGGAAGTGAGCAAGTAGCCTGAGTTACAAAAGTGAAATATAGCAAAGGACAGGTCCAGGCTAAGAGACTGGACATTAGAGCCACAGGCTCCTGGAGCAGGAAACAGTCACCATGATAGCAGCAGGGCACAAACATGAAGAACTGGGCAGCACCAGGGCCTGACATGACTTGTAACTACTGGTTAATGAAACATAGAGTTCTTCATGCCTGCCAAGCTGTACAAATTCATCAGCTGCTAAAAAAGGTTCCCAGCCTGACTGGAAAACCCATGGAGGGACTGTACTGGTTATGAAAAGCCCTACCAAAGGAGAAGCACCATCCAACTGTAACTGTAGTCAGTCTTTCCACAACATGGAAGCTGAGTGCACATGTAGGTAAGTATATGAGTCCTGGCCCAAAACAACACCCAAGGCTCAATGCACCAGTTACTTGTTGACAGAGCTGTTTGCAAAGAACAGGATGAACAACTTGAGTGCACAACAGTGGTTATGGGTACAGGCTCAAAAGTGGAGCTACCATCAGCCACCTCCTATACATGGATGACATCAAAGTGTATCCCGAGACCAAAACAGACATTGACTCAATGATGCACCTGACAAGGATCTACAGCAAGGATGTTGAGATGTTGTGTGGACCAGAGAGCTGCAGTAGGACGGTAATAAAAAGAGGAAAAGTCAAGAGGACAGAGGCAGCTGGACTACCACAAGGCTACATAACAGACATGGAGACCAACCACAAGTACCTGGGGATCCTCCAATCACACAGGAACCATGAGGCAGAAAGTAGGAAGTCAGCAACATCAAAATACCTCTGTGCACTAAGACAGATCCTAAAGAGCCAGCTGAATGGAGACAACAAGTTCAGACCTACCAACACATATGCCCTACCAGTCATCAGATACCCAGCTGCCATAGTGAGTTGGCCAAAAGAGGAAATGGAAGCTGCTGACATCAAGATGCAAAAACTCCTGACTGCAAAGACTCCTTGAGTCTTCCACCCAAAATCCAACACCCTGACACTTTAAGCTGATGAGCTGCTAGGACAAAGTCAGACGCAACCAGGGAATGTGACAGGGATGCAAAGGAATTGTAATGGCAGTCCCTTCATGGAATGGAGCACCGACAGACAGCAGATGTGGCCGACATGAGGAGATCCTACAAATGGCTGAAAAAGCCAGGACTGAAGGACAGCACAGGCACTAATCATGGCAGCAGGAGAGCGAGCTCTCAGCACCTGGTCAGTGGAAACAGAGGTGGACCACAAAAGGCAAGACCCCAGGTGCAGACTGCGCAAAGATGCCTCCAAGATCATCCAGCACCTAGGAGGCTGCAAGATGCAGGCAGGGACAGTTGATACTGATACCCAGATATCTAGTGGCACGAATCACATACAGGAACATGGCCTGGACACTCCAAAATCTAAACGTGAGTTTCCAAAGAGAGCGGTGACCACCCAGATACAGTGGTAATAAATAAGGAGGGGAAAACAGTGGTGGTAATAGCTGTAGTGAGTACAGAAACATCGGGAAGCTGTAGAAATATCATAGACTGAAGGAAGAGCTGGAGAGAATGTTGGAAGGTGAGAGGAGCACTTGGGCGTATAACCCCTAAGCTGGAGAAGTGGCTCCATCAGATACCAAGAATAACAACATTGGTTTCAATCCAGAAGGGCACGATCCTAGGAACAGCGAAAATAATGCACCGTAGCATCAGACTCCCAGGGAGTCCAAGTATGAGAAAAGGTTCCACAAACAGGGAAAAAGCGCTATCTTCAAAGTAATCTGTGGCATTCATTTTACCAGTTTATTCTGAATATTTAAACTCTGATTCAAAGTGCATTTGGATTTTTATGGGAAAAAACACTGGATCCCCCAGGCAAATGATTAATGAAACTTACAGATGCACTGGGGCAACACCAGACAGTATGAGGTCTGAACCACGATTCACCTACGGTCTGTGGGCCTTGCAGAATTGTGCCGGAATGAATGAGCACCTTGCTGTATATGTAAATAAACGTTAGCAAATACTGCATATCCAGACACAGTCATATCCTTTGGAACGCTGAACGCGACGATGTGCTCATTTCTCATTTATATTCTGACAAGTCTGCATTAGTTACGGTCAGCTTGGAAAGATTGGCTGTTAATAGTGCACTTGTGGCAAAGGAAGAGATTAAACCTGGATGTTTTAGAACTGGAAACCACTGTGCTATGGCCAAGAACCAGGGTTTGAGTCCAACCTCCCACTGTAGTGGCCTTGAGCAAGGTACTCACTCTGAATTAATACAGTAAACATTGCCCCGGCGTACAAATGGGTCAGTCACTGTAAGCAAGCTGGCGCACAAGAGAATAAAAGTATAAGTTGCCTTGGACAGAGGTGTTAGCAGCATAGTGGCAAACCCTAATAAACATAAAAACAAAAATCAGGTTACTTTCCACAGAGCACAAAAACTACCGCAGATTTCCACACTATTTACCTGCAAGGCGTGGTGCGAGGTGAAGGTCTGGTACTTCAAAGGAACATACACAGTCTCCTTGGGCCGGAGGTACACCTGGGGGGCTGCGGAGCCCTCCTTCAGGTGGAACATGTGCTCCTCAAGTGGCGTAGGGCTTTGGGTCAGATCCTTGAAGTGCCTCCATTCGGCACCGTCTACAATGACGCTGGAGGGAGAGGCAAGAGGAACAGAGGTAAAGACAGAGTCCGGCTGACCTTCTCTTCCATTAGAGGAACATCAAAGAGCTCCGGCTTGTGGAAAGGCATCTGGAAAGAACAAAGCAACGTTCTGGAAAACATGCGGCAAAAAACTTGAATGAATTCAGAGCCAAAAAACAGTGTCTGATTTCTCTTTACAGACTGTCCCCAGCAGTGAAACTGTAGATTCTACTGACTTAGCATCTCAACTCACTTTCAGCTAAGAAATGAAATAAGTAAGGAGCAGTTAAGTAAAAGTGAGAAAGTAGCATGCAATTAAACAGTAAGTTGGTAGCAAGGAGAAATGCATTAAGAATGCAAAAGCAAGTGAAAGTGAGAAAATGAGTACATTAGGAAGGAGATAAGTGGTGAAAGTAAAAGTAAGTAAAGCCAGAAAAGGTAAGCAAGGAAAAGTGAGAAAGTAAGCAAGCAATAAGTAAACTGTAAGTAAGCAAGTAGAATAAAGTAGTGATAAAGAGGTAAATAAAAAATAAGCAAACTATCAGATAAAGAGATCAATAAATGTACTGAAAAACTAAGCTGCATTTTACAGTAAAGGCTGAAATAAAAGCGGCGGTGACTGATCTACTGCGGCTCCGTAAACATTCGATTAACCCCCTGCAGAATTTACGGCAGAAAAACACGATCGATACGTGGCTTTTTTTCCTCTCTGGGACTTGAGGTGGTGAGACTGTCAGACAGAGAGGCTCTTAAGGTGCAGAGACTCGTGTTTACCAAGCGGCCCGTGGAGCCTTCTCCTGCCACGACCCTGGATCTCTGGGGCACTGCGGCCGCAGATTGAGGAAAAGAAACATGCAAATGCTGTACGTGGTAAACAAGAACACTGTTTTACATTGGTTGTCCCCCACACGTCTTTAAGCTCATAACCACAGACAGTCTTGTTCTGTCACTTAAAACATGGACAGCAGGGGGCGTAGCAGTTAGCACCACACAGTTGGGTTGGTAGGTCATGGCTTCCTGTTGTGGCGCCCTTGATCAAGGTACTTACCCTCAGCAGATACAGTAAAAATTACTGTATAAATGGGTAAATCAATGCAAACAGTGTAAATAAAATAATCATAATGTATTGCAGTGATTATTGTATTTAAAAAATAAAATATAAATGTAATAAATTTAGGCTTAAAAAATGAAATAAAATTGGTAATAAAACTGCCTTTGCACCTTATTATGAGTCTCACTGTTCCTGAGAAAAAAGACAGCGAGGCTGCCTCATATGACTGTTACAAGCAACTTTTTTTGTGCAGAAAACAACATATAAAAATCTATTCCTGCACGTAAATAACACACTCCATTTCAGCTGAGCTTGTGATCTCATCAGTTCTCTTCTGGGTGACTCATGATACCCCAGATACTCTCTCAGCATCTCAGTGGGGAAAAGTGAGGGAAGGTAAGAATATTAATATTACATATGAAACACTACAATGTATACTGCTGGTGTTGGTGTTCTTTCTGCTTTTTCACAGTTTCTTACTAATTTTTATGGCCGGCTACAATGCGTAGCTCATAAACATGCTGACTATTATTATTACGTTTATGATGGCAATATATTCCTTAGACCAGGCTCCGATTTGTCTTAAAATCCCCAATAATGTGACAGGCCACAGTACCTGAGCTTCATACTGCGACATCATTTCCTACGAGCACCCTCAGTTCCTCAGAGCTGTTTAATTCTTCACATCCCACACAAGGGCTCCTCAAAATTCTCTCCTTGGGCTTTTTTTGCTCCCAGATCAAGTTTCACACCATCGTATCACCTTGGATCAGAGCTTAATACCTTGGCCCTAAGCGACTGAGGCTCCAAACCTCAGTGGGTCTTACACCCCCTCCAAAATTTACATTTATTCATTTATCTGATGTTTTTCTCCAAAAGCAACTAAATAACTTGCCCATTGATACAGCAGTGTAGATTTTACTGTTTCAGCTTAGGGTTGGTATCTTGCTCAAGGGTAAAACAGCACGAGGCGGGATGCAAACTTGAGTCCTTTGGGCCCAAATTCAGCACTAACTGTTCTGCTCCTGTCACATCTCAATTGGTCGGCCAAAGTCAATGTTTGGAGTCCTAAGGAGCAGAAGAATGCAACCGCATGGACACCAGTAAGACATAAACGTACACCGAAGCAGTATCCCTCCGTTTATTTTCATTAATCCGTAAATCCTGGTCAGGGTTGTAGTGGTCCAGAGTCTATCCTGGAGTCATCTTGGAAGGGTACGCCCTGGATGGGATGGCGATTCATAGCAGGGGTGACTGACCACAGACACACACACACACACACACACACACACACACACTCAATGGGTGCATAGTGGGAAATAAATCAATAAAATTTTTAATAATTTTTTTCAACATCTCAAAGCAGTTAAGCAAATACAGCTCTAAAATGTAGCAGATAATTGCTGTCAGCAGCTGCGGACATTTTCGGTATTTTTTCCTCTTTTTTTCCACAGTACTTAAGTTCTATTAAGAGCACCAACAAAAACAGAGGAGACTCAGCGTGAGGGCCAATTACAGGCCCCCTGCGGAGGTCCTCGGGGTGGGAAAAATGGCCTCTTAATCATTTCTCACAGCAACACTGAGCAGAGCCCGAGTGTGGAGCAAACAGCACAGTGGCCCACACTCCTAATGAGAACATAAATAAACCCACGGGGGAAGCCATAAATCATAAATCCGGCAGCGGTCCTCCCGCGGGCGGAGCGTTCCAGCTGCCCTTGCGCATTTACCCTTCAATCTTATATCCACCTTGAGCAGTGGATCATTTCTGAGTTCTCAGCCTCAGCTTAGACTTAGTCTCAGTCCAAACCTTCATCCTGCATGGAATACTGTATGTTCTTATTGCTTAGTTGTGTTCATAGAGGTTTTCACGCAAGACGCGCGAGAAACAGTGGTTTATAAATGGGTAAATTACTGTCAAGTTTCTTATCTAAAATTTTAACTCGCTTTGGACAAAGGTCATTCCCTACATCCAGACCACTGCGATCCTCAACCTTTGGCCACTTGGTGGTTCCACTCTCCACTCATGTGGGGCTCAAAATTCGTGGTGCTGTTGTTGACTTAGATGTGCTGGACTGAGTTTCCTCTGTCCCTCAGAGCTGCTGAGTCTTTTCCAGCATTCAAGAAGGGATCAAACCCATCTCTTTCACAGCCATTTATCTAGCGATTCTGACAGCTACGCACAGACATAAACGAGTCCGACACCATCTGCTATCATTATTTGCGTGTACTTCATTTTTGAACGAAGGACATCGACCAGCAGAATGGTGCTATCAGGCAGACAAGATGTGCTTTGACCATTCTGTGGCTGAAACTCTTCCTCTTTTGCTCATGCACTTTTGTTTACTCTTGAACTGTACACTGCTTTGGAGAAAAGCCACTGTCAGAAAATGAATGTAAAATTGAGTTCAAACAGAGGTGAAAAGATGGAGGAAGGATCTGCTGAGGAACAAGAACACCTGAGCTCTTCTGCCTTCCAGTCTGAGCTCTACGTCCAACAGAATTGACATTTTTTAGACACTTTTGTATTTGCTTCCTTGTATTTGTACTGCTGCAGTGCTGCTCCATAGCCAGAAGGCCATATTAATACCAAAAGTGCTTTGAAAGGTGATTAATTTAAATAAATTATAATGCAAAGACCTCCATTAATACCAGTAATTAATAATTAACCAAACCCCCCACACAAAACTGACACCCTGGACCCTAGACGTCGCCTCTCCTACGCCAGATCAAAATTCCTGCAGGGTAACAACAAAGAAACAAGCAAAGGACGGCAAAGTTAACTAATAAAACCGCGATGCGCAACCTACTAAACCTTTAAATATCTAAGATGCTACAGCAAAGCTCTTAGCTCACATGTATGGACTAAAGGGGCAGCTGGTGGTGTGGGGGCCACAGCTGCCGCCTTTCAACTGAAGGACCTGGGTTTGAATCCTAACTCCTGCTGCAGATCAACTGAGCAAGGTGCTCACCCTAACCGAAAAAGAGAAAATTGCCCAACTGCACGTACGGGTAAATCACCGTGAGCTGCTAAACGCTGCAATAAAAATGCTTTCAGAGTTGGAGAACAGCACAGTCGCGACTGCGTGTGAGGTGCCTCCCCCTGTGTGGGACATATTTAGTGCGGTACGGCACTGTGAGGGTGCAAAGAGAGGGATTACGGCTCTGCTGTTGATCCGGCCCAACAGCCACCAGAGCGGCTCTGATCTCTGCCTTCGCCCACAGAGGCTCCTGGGGGTTGGGCTGGGGCATCTTCATTGCCATTGCCGTAATGATTCGTGAACACGGCCCTCCAGCCCCCGCTTATAACATTGAAGCGCGTGAATTAGCCCCCGTCAAGAAACTATAATGCTGACAACAAAATGTTTTGTTTTTCAAACACCTCCATATTCTCAGCAATAAGGAGCTCAGCATGAAGTCTCTAAAGTGAAGCAATCCAACTTTAGCCGTGATTCTTCACCCCGTAATGAGGACACGATCGTGTGGTGGGCAACAAGGACACTCATATGGATTAATATTTGATAACTATGGATTAATTGTTGGATTAATTGTTGATAACTGTGCTGGTAAACTGAGAGGCGGGCCTGGCCCCGTGTCAACCTGTCTCATTACAAGAAAAGCTCGGCACCCCCGTCGGCCTTCTGCTCGACGCTCAAAATCACAAATTCGGTTGCACCTTGTTTCGTTATTCATTCATAGCTCTGTGTTTACAACACGCAAACAATGCATGTGGGCAGAAACCCTGTAAGGAATTCTCTTTAAGCATCTTTTAGCAGGCAATCCATTAGGAAGTACAGTAAAAGGCTTTATAATTTATACCAGCACACACCCACTGCCTGCCTGGACTCACAGCTCAAGTGGGGCCGTCACAAGGAAAAGAGAACCAGGTGCAGCCAAGGGAGAAGAGGAAGGTTTGACAAAATGACTGAAGGAAAACTGGACGGGTCTATTTCTTTCAAGTTTAGCTGAGAGTGCTACTTTGTTTATGCTTTGTTTATGTGTTGTTTGAATCGCCATTGTTTTTGGTATATTAAAGAGGGAGCAGTTTTAGTTTCATTGTTGGGTTAGTTACTTAATAATTATTTGAAGAAGGAATAAAACCTCACCCACCACCACACCCCATTTGGGTGCTCCTGGAACCCAGCACAGCCCAGCACATCACAAAGATACTCCATTGCTTAGCTGATGCTCTGATCTAAAGCAGTTTTCTGGTTATCATAATCTTTATAACAAAGATTATAATCAATTATAATCTTTTACGCAGTACATAAAAAGCTGCGGCAGTTCAGTTCACAGTTACCTACTGTATGTAAGCTCAGTTACCAAATAATAAGGGGTGTCCCAAGTAATCATGAAAGATAAAAAGGTATGAACATACTTACTATTATTAATATTAATAGGTTACACAGTGGACACCATGTGACATAGAAGTGAGACAGTTACATTGTAGGGAAAAGTCTGAAAAAATAATATCTGCTGGATAATTTATAGTGAGCAGTCAACCTGCACAGGAAGAAAATTTAATTAACTTTATTATTCTGTAGTATAATAAACTATTATATCAGCAATGATTATTATACCTCATGAGTGAATAATTTAATTTAGCACTCATAAACTTGCAGTTTATGGTAAATATTTATAGTACGGCAAATTTGCAGCAAACCTACACGCTGCTGCCCTGAATTGAAACTTACTGCTGCTTAACCTGACCCACGCGCACACTGTGTACCTTGACTAGACAGCAAGTTTTAATCACATTTTAAAAAAGAAAACACGTATAAATAACCTGTGAGAGCTTCTCCAGTGTATTTCTTAGTTTACTTACATCTTGGGGCACTTCATTCAGACATCTTAATGAGAGACAGGCTTTCTGTACTGAACGGGACAAAGTATAAATATACATACGATGATGTTTTTTAGCACTTTGACTGTCAGAAATATCACAATAGGATGAAGTGGTGTTGTTTCCCACTTTAACTGCACGCTGCAGTAGACAAGCACACTTGTTATGGTTTTCGGCTATTTTGTTCACGAAGGCACAAAGTATATCTTTGTTATACAGAAGTTTTCCCACTGAAAAAACCTCCAGTATTTCAGCTATTGAATAAGTGGCAAACAACCCCCCCCCCCAACCCACTTCAATCATTTGTCCTTTTCCAGCAATATGGCTGGATATTATATTGAAGTCAAAGACATCTTCACTTCCGCTTTAGAAAATCACTATAAAAAGCGAAAGGTGTTTCTCTCTGGAAAGAGATGTGTAAATAAGAGGTGAGAATTACCATTGCAGGGGGGGAGGAGAAAAGGACCTGAATCTCTTTCCAGACAGCAATGTGGTCAATCAGAGCCTGACTGCCTATTCTATTCCTCCTTAAAAATGTTGCTTTTTCCCCACCCTAAAAGGTTTGAGCAAAGCAGGTCTTGACTTTCCCTCTGCCTTCATGAGGTCCTAGGCTATAATTCTCTCCCTGTCAGTTCTCTGTCCTTTCACAACATTTTTCCCTTGCCAACACAATATATTTTTTATCCGGTCACCCAACCATCTGTCCAAACACTTATTTATCCATTCATCATCCTTTTCCTCATAAAACCATTCATCTGCTCATTCCTCCATCCAACCACCCACAATCTATCCATTCTCCTGCTAATCCAACCATCCATTTACTTCTGTATCCATCCATTAGTTCATTCATTAATTGTCATTCATTTACTTTTTAGCAAAAGCATGTATACAAGACACACTCTCTTACATTTATTTTGCTTGCTAGCACATACAGTGAAGAAACTCAAGTGTTCAGCTGAACCTCTGGATCATGAGTCAAGACCCTAATATATGATAGATGACTTTTCTCACAATTTCCAGCACCTCAAAGCTCCTTTCCTTCAAGCAGGTAGAAGATGGGGCCCCACAGAGGTACAGTATGCCCATCGGGGGGCCGCAGGATGTTTACCCCCAGCCTGCGGCCTGCACTGAGGTAGGTGGCTGCTGATGACTAGGACTGTGTTCTCATACCCTGAGGCTCAGTGCAGCTCCCATGGTGACTAACCATGACATCTGGCAGAGAAACCCACCCTCGTGTCAGATGGAGGGGGGGTTGGCTGAGAAACAGCAGTCAAAGTAGAAAAGGAGCGTAGAAGATGCAGATGTGACCGTACCATAGCTGCCTTTCCCTCCCTGCTGCTTCATCTGCTGCTCACGTTTACATGGACCTTCTGGACACCCGATACTTCCGTGTTCTGTGTGGCCCTCCTGCTTCTGTCACACCGGAACATCTCTCTCTCACACACGCAGGCACTTCTGCAGAAAGGTCTCGTGTCATTAGCATCCCGCACTAGTCGACCGCGGCCCCAGGCCAAGGCTGCAAGCTTATTAGCATGTTATCGGTGTGCCGAGAGCGTGGGCGGTACGATCAGTCAACTTTGAGAAAGCAGGGTAAATTGGGGGTAAATCCCACACGTTGATGTTTGTGAGTCAAGTCAGAAGGCGGGGACATGGAAAACAAGCCGGGCGCAGTGTTCCTGGCCCGTACAAAAACAGCAGTAAATATTTGATTATATGCACTGCAAGAAGGGATCGTGTTGTTTGAAGAAGCACAGGGAGATCTGCCACTGAAAGCCAGAGACCAACAGACCGACTTCAACCATCAGACAAAACTCGAGCTAAAAATACCAAGTGCAAAGGAACAGGAGCGGTTCTTCACAATGTCTACACACAGAAATATCTCTACATATTAATATTTTTTTAAGCAAAAAGCACACAGCTCTTTGTATTATATGAATTTTGTTTTCCAATTGTACTTTTTTTACTGCATTTTAATGATCTTTTTTTCTAAAAATGTCTGCCTGTAGGGGGTAAAACACAACCACTGCACTGACCAAGATGTCAGCAAGGAGCAGGTAAAAAGAATGCATGGAATGGCCTAACACAAGTCACTTCCACAGTGTTTACAGCTTGTATCTTGTATTCCTGAGAATGGCTGATGAAAAACACGGTCCGGAAAGCCGCTTATATTTGTGGGATAAATAAGATTTTTGGGGAATGACATATTTTTTATCTTCTGTCATATTAATTGATTTTTAAATGTATCTCAACGTGAATAAAAGCATTAAAATAAAAGGCTGTATACCGCATGTTTATTAATTATAGCTATAATAAATGTATATGATCCTTGTAAGTTGCCTTGGAGAAAGGTGGCAACTAAACAGATTGATGGACAAATAAAAATGACAGTAAATCCAATTCTTTTACAGAACTGAAACTCATAAATAAATTTAGGGATGATTACAACATTTATCTTTTTTATTCTTCTAATCAAAGGACCTGGTATCTGAATCCCACTTCTGCTGTAGGACCCTTGAATGAGGTTTTTACCCTGAATTGATGCAGTAAAAATTACCCAGCTGTGTAGGCAAATCACTGTAAGTAGCTTAATATACAAGCCTACCATTAAGTCATCTTGGACAAAGGCATCAGACAAATGAAGAAAATATAATAAGTCGTCTGCACCTGCAATGCAGGAGTACTGGTGAGGAAAAAAGGCAAATAATGTTACGCTTGAACAGAAACACGACGAGTCAGGTGATGCCAGCAGAACCCGTTCGGAAGAGGAACTGTGGAGGCATGTTGACAGGGAGACGCGCACTTAACATTTCAGTGTTTAAAAACGCCAAACAACTCCCTCCAAAATGATCGCAGCACAGAGCTGAGACCTTTGCGCCCCAGTCTCAGCAAACATTGCACTCAAATGTAGTCATTACAGCAGGGCTCCCATTTGGAAGCTACTTCTCCAAGAAGCAGAAGCCAGCGTGCAAAATAGCACAACCTGGAGTAATGAGCCCTAAACCCAGCCACCACAGCTGCGGACGGAAGTAATGTTGTCTGAGGTGGCTTTCTGCTCTAGTCAAGCTCCTACTGGGAGAAATCCAAAGGATGTTAGCTGTTAAACACAAAGGCAGATCTTCCTTAGCATAGCTGGCTATCACTGGGAGGTCACTGGATTCATTGACTGTTCTACACAGCTACTGTATATAGTGGCCAAAATAGCTGAACCCTTCGTGGGTGTCCAAGTTCCTCCTGTGTTGGAAACACTTTCTTCAGCGTGTGAAACACGCCCATACTTCATACCTTCCCCAACCTCCAAAGAGACTTGGTCTATACATCCATCTCCATTTCTCCGTATGTATCTACCCTTCCATCCATCCATCAGCCAATCAATCAATCAATCAATGAGTCGGTCGCAAAACCCTTGAGTTCCAAACACTTCCAAGCTGATTTACTTCCCTCAGTGAACTCTATGGTCCAGCATCCCCCTGCGGACAGGGAAGCTTTTTACCGATAGCATTCACAGAATTTGAGGCTAAGAATGGTCTTACTTTTAATTAGTTGCAGACTTTCGTAAAGAAATGTGTCCGTGTCTCACATTGTTCTGTCGTGTAGAACGTGAATGACTGTAGCGTATCTAACACTGCAGGTCACCTTGGATAAAGAATTCGGGTAAATGCTGGTTTATAATCCCTATAAGTCACTTTGGACAAAAATGTGTTTACAACACTCTTCCCGTCCCTGATATCTGGATCGGCACTCCAACTCTATTCTCAAACAATGGAGTTTAATGAAAGAGTGCGACAAGAGGTCATTACTACAGTACACTGCATACATACAGTTCGAATAGTGCAAAATAACAATAAAAAAGCTTCACTAAAAAGTAGTTATAGGTGGCAGCAGGCAGCATATAGGCAGCATCTGAGTTTAATTTTCCTGACAAGATGGACTTTATAACTCTACTAATACACTTCTGCTCTGCCGTCGAACATTCTTCCAGATTAACAATTACTGACGTTAAATCTTGAGATTGGAGAAGAAGGTCAGAATGTATGAGTGACAGAACTTGAGCAGGAAGGAAACAGATTTCTCAGAGGACCCTCACCTGAGCTCCGGATCCCCGCACTCAATGGTGACCGTTTGCTGCACGTTGAAAGGGTTCTTTAAAGGGAACTCGAAGAACTCAGCAGTGCCAAGTGCGGCATAGACCGTGTGCTGGGTCGTGATGGCCAGGCTCAGCATCTTGGTGATGCTCTCCACCTTGGACCGCTCTCGGTACGCCTCGATCAGGCTCAGGTCCCGGGCATACTTCAAATGTTCCTCCTGTCGGTTCTGTCAGTGAAATGTTAGGCAGAGAGTCGCCATGAGTGGGAGGGAAACCTACACCACTACAGTCTAGAGGAAATGCTGACAATGATGGCGAGGAAAATCTTGAGTGAAAGTTGTTCCAGTTCAGGAGATGCATGTGAGCAGAAGTTGAAACCCTGACAGACTGGTGGTGAACAAGTGCTTCCTATAAATAACCACAATTCCTAGTTTTGAACCACCATGAGGTCCCCTGTAATGGCCCTGTGCCAACGCAGTATGTAAAGAGAGCCATCAGCTTGGCAGGACCACTGGGGGCGTGGCCACTGTTTGTTCTACTCCAATGAGAATACATTTATTTCCATATAATTAAATTAGTCTCGGGCCTTACCAAAAAACTAAACTGGAGCCACATCTGAGTGATGAATTAATGTGCATAACAAAAGTCACAGAAACATTAAGAAATTACATTACGTTTGCTTGGAAACTGTGCCAGAGCAAATTAAACAAAGAAGATGCTTTGCAATAAATAAATATGTGGGTTTCTATTGTTAAAGGGCAGGAGGTAGTATAGCGGTTCAAGCTGTGACCTTGCACTCAAAACACCTGGGCTCCGATTCCACCACCTGCTGTACTGCCCCTAAGCAAGGCACTCATCCAAAATTTAAACAATAAAAATTACTCTGCTATATAAGTAAATCAGTGTAAGTAGCTTTGGAGAACAGCATTTAATAAGTGAGCAAATATATGTGTAATAAACTACTTAGAGTAAAATACTGATTCATGTAGGGCAGTTTTTACTATGTTAATTCAAGGTAAGGACCTTGGTCAAGGGGCTACAGAGGAAGAAGAGACTCAAAACTGGGATCTTTTATTTCGAGGGTACAGTTGTAACCACTGCACCACCTGCTGGCCTCATGTCCATCTTGTTTCTGGCAAACTGTTCATTTGACTGAATTAAGTACAGTGTAGTGCATACGTGTGAAGTGGATCCCCACGGAGCTCCTGTTTCTCAAAACATTTACACAACAGCTTGTTTGGAGGCTTTCTGCGAGTGCCAGAGTAATAGGTGAGGCCTCCAGAGAGCTGCGTCCACAGTGTCGGGGGATTAGTGGTAAATCACAGTCGCTCCACTAATCCGCGCTGCTGAGCACTGTCAGGGTGATGGGGGGTGTCCTTACCGCAGTGCGGGGTAGGGGCTCAGCGTGACCCTGCTGCTCATACCGCCGCACAGCTTCCATGCGGGCCAGCTTGCGCCGGCGTGCCTCTTCTGAGTCCGCCTCCGTCTCCGTCCCAGGCCGCGTGTGTCCCAGAGGCGCAGTGCTGCGCAGCAGGGAGGCCAGGTTTGCATCAACATCCACCAGGCGCTGAGCATGGCATGCTTTCCGCCCTGTGCAGGCAGGATGCAAACAGGGAGTCATCACACAGGATGCAGTGGCCGCTTGTGGTGCAGCAATGACCCACGTCGTTCTTTTTTTGTTTTGCACTAAACATAAACATGAATCAAAAATTGGACTAATTTTTCAAGTCTTAAGTTTCAATTCACAGTTTCCAGACGTACTCATCCCAAGAAAGTACTGCCTAGGCTGTTCACATGTACTCAAACTTTTGACTGGCACTTTTAAATGTACTCTTGGACTTTTGTCCTTTAAATTCAGGGTTTCCTATGTCTACCCACACAAAAAGCACCTTTTAGATTTTGTTTTGCTATCAGTCATTTTTGCAGCACCATATGAATAGTTCTTTTTCCACATTGTCATGGAAATGTGGCCAACTAGGTGGGTATCTGTTAACTTATACAGTTATTAAGACTCAAAAATAGGACTTGGCAGCTTACAGGCGATTTGATCAAAATACAGCAATCCCACAGTATCTGAGCTCTCCGTATCCCAATTTTTGCTATAATGGCTCAAGAACATTAATACTTAGTATGTATGGGTATCCAAACATGACCAAATTTGTGTCATTTTTAAAATAAACTATATATTTAAATGTTGGCCACTGTGTCAAACAAAGATGCAGATGTGGTGAGTTACTCTGACACATCCGCCCTATATTCAACATCTTAGAACACTGCTCTCCCGCTCCAACCCCCCATGCGCTTCTCGTCTCCGTGTGTAACGCAGTGAGAGCGGTGGGGTGCTGACATGCAAAATGTCCCATACTGTACATACAGTACCGTGTGCTAAAAATATGCACATTAATGACACCATTAAGTGTTTTTCTAATTGGGTGAGTGGAGTTTATACCGCTTACCAGGCTGATGGTTATGCACTGCAGGGGTTTCAAGAGGAACCACGAGTGCATCCTTCATTTATTTTTTTCTTACTTAGAATAATGGGAAATGGGTGTTCAATGGGCAGCCAAAAAATTCAGTATTTTTAGATCCAAATAACAAGGGCCTACTGTAGTCAAACAATCTTTACTGAAATTTAATAATGAACACAAAACCCAGTTTTTTTTTTCCCATCGATAATCAATAACTGCTTGGCCAGGTCCGAGCTGTGGTCATCCAGCCTCTATCCCAGAAGCGCAGGGCATGAGCGGGGCTTCACCCTGGGGGGACAACAGTCTACCACCGCTTTAAGAAAAAATTAAACATTCCTTTTCTGTTTATACAGTATAATGTTTCACTTAAGACCCCAAGCATCTTATTACAACAATGCCCCCTCCTGTAGCTGCGTCCTAGAACTACAATCTGACTCTCTATCCCACCTGCTTTCATTATTTGTTATCAAGTCTGCAGAGCATAAATGAAATAAAGGGCAGGAGGTCGGAGGTATTTGGAGTGGTTTTAACTCTGCTCGGGAAGCGTTCTCTGTCTGCTTCCTCCAAACCCAGGGGCTCATCGATTCAGCACCAATGACAAACCAGGAGGCTTTGCTGCAGTTAGATCCAGAGCAGCAGACACTCTTCTCTGGCCTGCAAGCCCCACAAGGGTAGACTAGCTCAGCACCTCCTTCCTGTTCCTTCCATCCATCCATTACTTTGAAGCCAATAAATGAGCAGTAAATGATGCAACCATCTAACTGAATTCTGGAAGGATTTTATTTTTCTTTTCCTCAGCTACAACCAACGATTTTCAGCCTAAACACAGAAGAAACCCTTGCTATGGTGCCAACCAAAATCCTCCTGCTGTGCGGTTTCTGTCAATCTCTTGCTGTCTCAGTGGCGTTGACTTGTCACTGCTACTTTTATTTCTTTTCATACTGCCTTATTGGCACTCTTTTACACTTGTGTAAAGCGTGATATTTATTTGCTTCATGTTACTCCGGCGTCTTTAGTCACCCACATGCAGTGCTGCTGTAGCCTATTGCAATTTCCTTCAGGATTAATACAGTTTACTGTATATGTACTCATCTATTTATCCATCTATCTATCCATAAATTTATACATTTGTCTCCCCATCTATTGGTGTATGTTAACATTTATTTATGTTTGTTTCTTGTTTTCTTGGTGTTTGGTTGTTTGTTTTACTCGTAATTTTTCTGCACAGTCTCCTATCTTATTGAATCAGAGCACATTTCACTACATGGTATACTCAGTAACCATGTACGTGACAAATAAACTCTTTTGACTCTGACTCTTTTGCTATGCAATTACGTATACATCTATCCATCATCTATCTCTCTGTCCATTCATCCACAAGTCTTAACATCAATCTATCCCCATCAGTTTATTTTGCCATATATCTATCTATCATTGAAACACTCATCCATCCATCCATCTATCCATCCATCCATCTACATATGTGTAACAAATTAACTTGGTTTCTCCAACAGTGTACAGTTAATGCAGTACCTAACTTGGAACTTGGGTGAGAGTAGCACTAAAACAAGTCAATAACAAAAATGTGCCGGCTACCGGTATTGATCTGGTGTTAAAACAGGCAGACGGCAGTGCCAACGAGTATGTATTCAAAGGGAGAATTTCAACAGAGGCGCAAACATGAGGCCGGAAGAAAGAGCTCGAGCCCCATGCAGTCATTAGAGGCATCGCACAGAGAGCTTCAAAGCCCAGAGCAGCCTGCTGGAGGGGCATAAGACACGGCTTTCCGGGGGCAATTACGTGGGCCGATGCTCCAGCGGCCGCGCACAAATCGAAGCACCGTGGACAAGTGGTGTCAGTCATTAGACGGCAGAGACGCGCCTCTGCGAAGAACTATAATCAGAAAGAGGATGAAGTGAGATTAAAACGCCGTGGAGCGCATCACGCGCGCCGTGGCCCGTTCGGCTCCGCGTCACGTACGGAGAATTAGCACAGCTGAAGGCTCATAACTACAGGTGAAGGCATGAGCTGGGGGACACTGATGGAAATAATTTGTAAAATGGTAAAAATGTGTATGTGGGAGAGGTGTAATTCTGCACTGCATTACAACGGATGTCTGCATTCATACCCCAGTATGAGCTCCACTACACTGACTGGGAGATCGACATAAAAACAATTAAGCGATTTGTAATAAATTTCCTCATTTTATCAATTAATTCATTCTTTCAGTCATTCCGCTTTTTTATTGGTAACTGCATGTCAAAATGAGGGTCACGATTATTAATATCATAAATAAGCTGCTTAGAACATTTTTGAACGTGAATCACTGACAGAGTTTGATCAGTTTATACAAAAAGATTGGGGCTGCATCAGCTACCTTGACCAAGCAGTTGAAGGTTTGGGGTTTGAACCGGCAACATTCAGGCCGCACGCCTGTATTACTGACCGCAACACCACAACAATGCAGTGAGAGTACAAAGTAAACAGACCAGTTTGCAATGACATGCCAGCCTGAGGCTTCCACCTATAACTGCTCATTTGACTGGATGAAAAGAGCAAAAATAAATACTCTTCAGGAACAAAGTTCTAGAGGATCTCTACAGCCCGTGCACTCTGGGGGGCACTGCCAGTTGGCACGTGTTTCCTCGAAGGTCTCACCTTTGCGGCCCGGTACGGTCTGAGCAGACAGGCTTCCCCCACCGAAGCCCCTGGTGGCATCGTGAGTGAGGAGACGGTGCGAGCGGGAGGCCAACAGACTCTCGGAACGACTCACACCCGCGTTGAAGGGAAGTCCTGGGGAGCGACAGGAGCAGCAAATGAGTCCTTATACAAACATAAAGTAATAGGTGTGGAAACCAGATATTAAATTATTTAAAATAAAAAAAAATAAATTACCTCAGATTCAGTTTATTTTAGCAATATTCTGGAATTAATATACACAATAACAGCTAAATAAAAAAACCCCAGCAATTAACCACACATTTGCTATTCATGTTCAGAAATGCGCTGTTGCATAAATACAACCGTGAAGTAATATTACATTAAAATACCATACAGAATAAGTACTATGCTTACAAAAGTTAGAACAGCTATAACTTTTGGTTAACTTATGAAATATATATGCTATACATAATGTGGCTTCTTAACTTGTGAACACAACTGCAGCTAGAAGTGTCATCATAATTCCTTTTGCTGGCAAGTCGATTTTAACACTAAACTGGTAAAGGCAGAAGCCCCTCAATTTATTTGTGTTATATTGTGTAAAAGCAATGCATAAAGCTATTTCTGTTTTATCATTTTATTAACTTCAAGGTTCAAGGTTTATTTGTCATGGATGAACTAACATAGCATAGCAGTGGTGTCACCATGTCACCACTTCAAGGTGCTTTCAAATTGAAATGGCTGAAAATCAAAATCTTGACCGACTCAATTCAATCGCAGTTATGCACCAAACACCAGCTGTAAACACTGTGGGAGTGAGATGAAACAGGCATTCCCAAGTTCCTATCCGGTTTGAGTGCCCTGTGAGTGTAAACGCAGGTCACAGTTGCTCCACAACACGCATTTTGCAAAAAGGATAAGTTAAGAAAATGCAGTTAAAAATACAGTGAAAAATGTATTTTAAAACCATTAAAACAAACTCAGCCCCAATATATCAGCTGTACCTTTTCATGCAAGAGATTTATGATAGTTTCCTGGTAGACTACAGCTTCCTCAGAGATCTGAACCCAGAACATTCCAGTAAAACAAATTGTACATGCTGCTACTCCGAATATAGGTATGGTGGAAAGCTGCAGTGCCTACCGATGCCCCCAATGGCTAGAATAGAAAGTGCTGTTCACCTTTGTTCAGGGGTGACATGAGGGCCCCATGTGAAAGCTTTATGGTACAAAGCAGAGCAAAGGGGGGGGGGCTATCCCAGCAAGTGGGACCACGGGGCATCCCTCCGGCTCCATGCCAGCGACACCAACCGCACATGCTGACATTGCAGTCACCTCTGCTGTCGGAGCAGCCCAGGGTCTCGGGGAGTCCTGCCTGGAACAGATGTTGCGGGAGTCGCGTAACTCAACCTGGGCAACGATCTAAGCCCATACTTGATCCTGCATGCAGAAAACTTAGGTGGTGGGGGGCACTGCAGGTGGAGCAGCTCTCCTCCCATCAAGCATGGCACTACCTGACGGCCAGAAGAGCTTTGACTATTTACAAACATGTTAAACACCACTGATGGTGGTGAGGGGAGAGTAGGGAGGGCATCTTTTTTAAAGCCCTATTTAGAGCAATGGGACTCTTGAGTTGGCCAGCTGACCACAGTGTGACCGCTGGCTACAGACCGTCTTCCATCCATGTTCCTTCAACTGTAACAGCAAATCCAGCGCCTGCGATCTGCACTAATGTCACATTCATAAGACATTTACAGGGCACTGTGTGACATAGGCAGCGTCTCCCAATAAAGCCCATCCACCATCAGAAGCATCACTTACAAGTCAGGTCATGGTGATGACCAATGGGCCAATCAAGTGATCTGCCGTTATTTTCGTCTTGATGTTTCATCGTGTACAGAACTTTCTGCAAATTTACGGCACCCATAAACTCTTTAGAACATGACCATTACTTCACACCCGTAAATTTTGGAAAAACATGAGCCAGATGAGGATATGAGAGCGGATTTTGAAAAAGCTCAATATTGCATACATTTTTACATGCAGGAAATCTGATCTGCTGGATGCTCACTTGAGTCACAAGTGAAGAAAGAGAAAACAATACAGTAACTACTATGCAAACACAGTCACCACTTGGTTAACATCAGGGTTTGGGACCAAAATCCCTCCAGCTCTGAGAAATAAGGGACACCCTACAGAAGCAGTTGGAGGTATGGGAGGGAGCAGGGAGCAAGAAGTATAATGATGTGACCAAGAACAGAAGTTCAGTGCTCTACCAGCTGCCAACAAGAACAATGTGTTTTAATATCACTTTTTGGTCACTGCTCACCAGAACTTTGAGAGAGAGAGAGAGAGAGAGAGAGAGAGAGAGAGAGAGAGTGTGTGTGTGTGTGTGTGTGTGTGTGTGTGTGTGTGTGTCTGTGTGTGTGTGTGTGTGTGTGTTTGTGTGTGGTCCAAACTGGACCTTATACTTGTTAAGGCTGGCCATGGACACAAATTGGTATTCTGTGTGTCATGGATATACTAAGCATTAAGGTGCTGTAAAGTGGGATGAACTGTGAAAAAAGTGCAACATCTCCTCAAGGTGCAAGTGCAAGAACCTTCAGAATTCAGCTGTCTCCAAACCCAAAATCTGGGAATCATTCCTAGTCTTCAAGAGGACTCAATTTTTGACACTAAACCAGTCTCTTTTTCAAAGTAATTTTTTGTTCGGTCTATTTACTGTACACAGCGTGACACTTTTGCAATAACAGCCGAGGGCCTTTGCCAGGGATACAATTGATTACTTTCAAGTTACACAACTGAGCCTTTAACAGTTACATAAAGTTATTAAATTTAGCCTTCGGCATGACTTTACCTCGTCGCCAAATCTTGTTATGCTATAAAACACAGGGGCACAGGTAGCTGGAGTGCAGCTGGGTACTGAACTTCAATTGAACGGAGAGTAGGTGGAAGGGCAGCAGTGGTCAAGACTACAATGCAAAGGAGAGAAGATTTTAAAATACCTGTATAGGAGGATGTGTGTGTTTCTCATCGTGAGCATCTCAGCACAGACAAGGCTGAGATTATAAGATTACCTTAAAATAACATCCTGCATAGTAAGGTATGTACGTATACCTTGATTTTCTGGGTCATCCCAGCAGAGTAGCAAGAGCTTAAAATTATGAGAACCATTGGTTGTCAATAGGGTTCAACTGAGGCAATCAGTCAAACCATTAGTCATCATCGCAATTGGACACAACCAAAGATCCCACTCCTGACACCAATACTGAGCTCAAGTTGTGATACCCTTGATGTTCCTACTGTGGACTATTGCAGCAGAAATACTGCTGCATAAAAAAGCTAATAATTGTAGCTTAATATACAAAAATTATGCCTTTTCATAATTTTCCTTGGAAAATGTGTAAAGAAATATATTATTTATTAATGTTAAGACTGTGTTGTTATTAAAAGGCAATACTGTGCGGTCTCCTTTCCTCTCACTGTGTGCGTGTGTGTGTGCGCGCACGCGCGTGTGTGGTCCATTCGGTCTAATACAATTTATAACAAAGTTCACCATTCACACTTTTAACACAATTTGAGAAGGAAAAAGCAAACAACAATTAAATAAACAGACTAAACAACGTTTGCCTGCACTGTTTAATTTCTCCCACAGTCACCTCTTGTAAAATAAAATAAAAAGGAAACAGTGCTCAAGCAGGTCTGAAATAGGATCAGCCTGGAGTTCAGCCATAGTGCCTCCTTCTTGAAAGAGATCTAACCTCTTTAAGAAATAAAAAAAATACAGCCTCAATAAGAAAAAAATGTGCATTTAACATTATTCCACTTTATTGCTGTGTGTCTACCCATTGACTGGAAACGGGCACAATATAATTTCTTGTGCTGTTATTTGTCGAACAAATTTGATTTTTAATAATATTTCTGGTGTCTTCCCTCTTGCGCTGCTCTCCTCATTGCCCTTATCTGGCTCCCACAGCAGACGACCATGAAAGCAGTCCATGGATAAACGTATAAGGGTCTAATCTCCATCCAGCACGCTTGGCCCTGTGCCCCTGCACCCTCCTCCCTCGCGGAGGACAGCGTTTGCAGGCCTCACTGCAGTTAAAGGTTGCAGCTCAGTTACCTGTCTGGCGGGCAGGTACAGACTTCGTTTTTGCATCACATGGATCAGCACTGACCTGGAACTACACACTTCAGCCAGAGGGGAGTGCTCAGTTTCCAGGTAGGCCAACATCTAATTAATTTAACTCTTTACTCTATACAGAAGAAAAGCCGGGTTAAATTCTTACATTTACACAATTCGAATAATGAGCTTTGCTTAAGGGTGCAGCAGCAGAACGCTATTCTAAGAGTTTAAGCAATAGCCTTTGGGTCAAGAACACAACTGCTCCTCTGTGGTTACTGTGGTACAAATGGGCCAGTATCATCCTAGAAAATAACAGCTAAACAAGTCATGAAGGCAACTGCTGCAACAATGAAATCAAATTCATATGTGTGGACATAATGGAAAAGAGTAACTCAGCACTGCAGACCCCACTCTGACCCAACTCCTCCCCAAAAGCATCACCCTCACTAAAACCAACACCACATCCAGCATCACTTGTGAACCCCACGTGCCATTCTGGGTTACAAGAACTGTTGATCCACTACATTCATTCGGTCTGAAAGGTACATTTTCCAAACTACTTATTTTTAATTGCCTTTTCACATCAATTCTCTAAAATGTTTCTTGCAGAGCAAACGTAACGTGTGTTTACCCACCAAACCAATAGATGGCAGTAAAGAGCAACTAAAAAGAACGGGACTATGGAATAACCGTTTGTTGCCACCGTTCCACAGTGTTTACAGTATATGAGGCACTACCAAAGTGACACTGGACTGCCACCTCTTTCTCTTCAAGATCTCAGAGCATCCTGGAGGGCCACCAAGAGGAAGTGCCATTGAGGTTATTACCCCTTCATGACCTACCGTACCCCAAATAGGGACTGTCTACTGCATCTCTGTGGTGGGTCCCCGCAGCAGAGGCATGAAGGACCTGCATGTCCTGGTCCTTGTCAAACCACAATAGACGCTGAGGGAGTAATGAAGACGGTCCACCCAAGTAAAAAAAAAATCATGCTAAGGCTACAGAGGAAGGTGCAACAAGTCAAATCCTCCTGGCTTTTTTTTTTAATTTTATGTCAGCTGGAAAGTAAGCAGTAGAACCTCCTAGACAACATGGAAATAACTTTATAAGCTATCCATCTATCCATTTCTCTGATGCTTGTTTCCAAAGAAACTTAGAGTCCAGCTACTTACACTGATATCCATTTATACAACAGGGTAACTTCACTCCATCATTTCAGGGTTAGTAACTTGGTCAAGGGTGCTGCAGCTGGAGGAGGGATTCAAACCCAAGTCCTCTTAGTGCAAACTGGCAGCGTGAACCACTACGCTAGCCGCTGCTCCTGTTCACATTACAGAGACGATACCAGGCCACTCGGGTGTGTAAATATGCATATAAATGACAATGATATAAAATATTTTCTTACAAAATTACACAGTATGCTTAGAACTGAGTTATTAAGAAAAAAAGTGCTCAACTTAAATCCTTAACCTGTTAAAAATATTTAATTTTCAGTAAGTTTTTACATTATGACAGAACTATGTTATCACCTACAAATTAAATTTAATTCTGGAAAAAAGACACTCTCCCACTTTGTCCAATAAACTGAACTTGACATGAAAGAAAGGAAAAGACGTGATTTCCTAATTAATGATATTGTGGTTTGCCACGTGAAACCCTATACAGCGTTTCGTGTCAAAATATAACTTATTTCAATATTTTGCCTTCTGCGCACTTCCATCGCTCTTGATGGCTTCATTATTAAGAGACTCGGCCTTAAAGTTCAATCTGATTAAATACTTCATTTTAAAATGTGGCCAACGTAACCCTTTCACCATTACAGGCAAGGTTACGTAAGCCAATTAAAAAAGTCAATTATGACCAGTAAGGACATAAAATCAAAAGTAAAATTAAATGTATTTCCATGGGTACATCACTTATGCCATAATACAAGGCAGTTAAATATAAAATAAAATACTACATGTTAAAAATAAGCAAATATTTCCGGTGAGCTCCTGATATGTCTCGGGCTCCCCCCATGAGATGCCCCTGCCATTATGGATGGTAAATCCCTCTGCGGAGGTATGCAAATGACCTTGTCTATATGGTCTGGGCGCGCAAGGTGGTGCTGCAGCTCACTGGTCTGGAGCACAAACATCTAGGAGGTACTGACAGCAGGGCCAGCAGGTAACGTAGAGGCTAGAGGTGCAGACTTGAATTTAGAGGTTCAAATCCTACCTCCTACTACTGTACCCCTGATGAAGGTACTGACCCCAAACTGGTGGACGTTTGAGACAGCTGGTCTGAATGCTGAGGGACACTTTGCAGGGTAGAAAACAGGAAGCAGAAGGACACCCCATAGTTACAGCAGGCAGCTTACAATTAGTCTACATTGCATATGGACTCCTCTGTTGTTGGGTTTAAGCCCAATTTATTTTTCACACCCTTGCCCCATTAAGAGGCCATATCCACATTTTATGGTTGGTTTGTTTCCCAGTAAAAGCCACATTTTGCATTTTGAACTGCAATTAGATTTCTTTTTCTTTTTCTTCTTTTTATTATTATTATTATTATTATTATTGCTTTTAACAAAAGCAGCAAATTATTGGACCTATGTCTGCAGGAATCTTTTACTGTATCAGTTCTGAGGAACCACCTTGATCAAGGCTACTACTACAAGAGGGGCAAGGAATGGGACTTGATCCAAGAACCTTCCTTAACTGTTGTGCTCACTCCTGTTTTCTTAACAAACACCTCTCGGCAAACCTACCGCTTTTCAGTGCCTGCATACGCAGCTTTGTTAGTGAAGCTGCCATTTGACGGGGTAAATGGAACACGGGTGTGGGGGGCATGCGCCCTTTAGTGCAGTGGATATGCCGAGCACATGAGACTCACCAACATTGCCCAGGCGCAGGTGCAGTGTCCCTTTGACTGTGGTGAATACGTCAATGGGGGCCAAGGCTCCACTTGTGCTGCCATCCCCGTCCTGGAAGTACTCAGTGGTGATGACCTCCAGGTCCTGTGTCACCTGCACAGCTGGCCTTCCCTGGCGCAGCAGATGCTGTGGGACAGAATTGGCAAGGCTGTTGGGCTCATAGTCCCAAGGGGATCAATACCAGAGATCTTGAGCCAGACTGTGATGTACATTACCAAACTCCCTGTCCTGTCTGACCACTGAGCACATTTACTCAGTCAATAGAGTTATAAGACTTAGTTTGATGAACACAGGCTTATAAATGTCTGAGTTCCAATATTTTTAACATACAAACATATTCATTTTATTAAAAAAAACATGTCTGCAAAACCAGTTGTGATTACCCTCTGAGCCGGCAGATGTCAGTAAAGAGCACCCAAACAGAACAGGAGCGGCGTGCCAGCTTAGTTCAACTCATTACCACAGTGTTTACAGCTCAAGTCTGGTGTTCCTGAGTGTCTGTGATCGACAATAAAATGAGGAACTGTCGCACACGTTTATGAGATCAAATCTTCAACAGACAGCATTTAGTATGAGTTTATGGATTTGTCACATTTTCATTGTGTTAATCTAAATCACTTTTAGCCAAAATACTGTAATAACTCATTCTTATTTACTATAACATCATCGCACATGTAGTGCAGAACCTAAACAGTGACTAGATTTGAGTTATGAACAGATGCGTCCATCAGTCACTGCTCCTGTGTACTGTGTACTGATCTTTTGATCGCAAGAAGTTGGCCAAAATATGTAAAAAATATGGAAAAAAACACATATGCAGCATATTTTAACAGTATTATAGATCTGAAAAGCATTTGGAATTTATGAGAACATTTCATTAGTGGCTTTACTAGAATTAAACAGTTAATTTAAGTACATTTCTTCCATTTGTGTAGAGTGACTAAGGTTTGACTAGCAGGCCAGAAGGTGAGCCAGATCTCTGAACGCTTGCTAGTAAACCAGAAAAGGGAGTGGGGCTTCTTGCCTTGAGCTCCACAGCTGCAGATCCAACAAGCAGCAGCGAGTCGCCATCCCAGACGTCGATCTGCAGGGTATGCAACGCAAGGTAGCGCAAGAACCAGCGAAGCTCTCCAGGCTTCAGGAAGTCAGGGTCCACCACGTAGTCCAGCTCCAGACCCGGAGAGCCTGCAGGGATTCACAACCCGACATCTCACAGCTGAGAAACAGAGCTGCTCACCACATCACCGTCCTCAGGACACCGGCAGTTGCCAAGGCAACAATTTCATCACTGATGCTTACTGAGAGGACAGATCCAGATGCTGGACATGGGGGACTGGGGACTGGAACCATGAGCCCATTAAATAACAGATGTGGGAAGGTTCTAGACACACAGTTTCAATTTTCCCCTGGGATTTAATTTAGCCACAGACAGGAAGGTATTTCCCAACCATCAAGGTGGCATTGAGCTAATCTGTATGATTTCTGCATGAAGAGCTTTAACTCAGCCTGTGTCATCCAAGAGGGACTGTGGGAATAAAACAATATCCCAGGGAGATCATTTCAACAACACAACAGCTCCCGCCAACACCGTAAGTCAATACCAAAGCTCACACTTACTCAAGTCGATGGTCTTGTCTGCGCTGACTGCGGCCAGAATGCAAGGGTATTTATCTCCACCATCAGCACTAAGCAGTGACAGCCGTTGAGTCCTCACAGGAGGGAATCGATACACCTGGAAGGTGAAGTACACCGTCTTGGGCCAGTCCATGTGTTTGCCCTCCTGGGGAACCCTAGAAGGACAACAGTTGATATTTAATACAGCTACTATTATAATTATTATTATTACATGGGACTTTCCTCTAAAGGGATTGATGCTAAGCTACATACAGTGCTTTATCTATTTACAAAGCAGGGTCATTTTTTTCTGCATCAATTCAGACCAAGTACAGTTCAAGGGCACTACAGCAAGGGGTGCGGTTAAATCCAAGACCTTCGATTGCAAGCAGAAACCTCTGACTGCTATGCCACCTGCTTCCCAGATAAAAGTGGCACTGGCATATTTTGTAAAACCCACAGTTTAAGGCATTAAAATAGACTTTATAACTCCACATAATGTTGCTGAACCTAGACCTGACAAACTGAAGCAACCCCACATCATAACACTGAGTTAAAATTCAGGTGGTGACTTTTTAATTTAATTTAATTTAATTTAATTTAATTTAATTTAATTTAATTTAATTTAATTATTTATTGTCTCTTTCTATTGGTCTTGGGGCATAGAGAATATTTTAGGCATAAGAATTTCCCTAGGGATCAATAAAGTTTTATCTTATCTTATTTCTTTGAGATTTAGAACTGCATAACAGCTCCTTTCAAACAGTGTGATGTCCATCTTCATTAACACAGAGCAATTTTGACACAACATGACGCATCCTGCACTTTGATGCAGTAACACTCTTTTCAAATAAAAATAGCTGTTCTTGGTAAATAAAAAGTGCTTTTCCAAAAATTGCCAACCATTTTTTGGGCAAGAGACATTTTAATGTTTTCATAGTGCTGGAATATCTCAGTATACTCTGTGTGTGTGTGTGTGTGTGTGTGTGTGTGAATTATATATTTAAAAAAAAATTTTATCAGTCAGTCTGTCAGGAAATAACTGCTCCGAAACCTAGGGTTTCAGTTTGATGGAAAACAGATTCCATATAAAAACCAACGCTATCAATCATAGTGCTGCAGTTCCAGGTGCAAATGCTGTATATAAAAATAGACAGTATGTGCACAAACGCTGTAATAAATATTGTCGGTGTTTCAGAGTGACGGGTTGTCATCCAGGATCATTGATGTTCAGAAGAAGATGCTAACTGTGAGCCTGATGATCAATCGACACAATAAAGCACTACCAGTGGGCAAGTGCTATGTAGTGGGTTGACTTCTATTACAAGCCTTTATCATCAGCGGTGGGCATCCCTGCTCCTTGTGGATACAGTTTAAACTCTTAATAGATGAAAGGTGGCTCAAATGATGCCAGAAAGACCCCCGAGAGCACAAATGATGACTGAGGTCTCGAGAAGACTGGATTCTCTTAAAAAAAATGGAGACGGTTGAAAAAGTTGGAGGAAAATAGAAGAGAACAACAAGCGACCAGATGGGTGGTCTCACTCGCAGTTACTAAGGACACGAGTGGAGGATGGAACTTTCTGGAAGGACGCGGTTTCTCTTGGGCACCAAGAGCTGGCATCATCTGTACAGCTCATCAAATTTAGTGAAATATGAACATTGTGGAAAGACTCTATATATGTGCTCACCAAGAGTGAACATCAGCGGGACTTAATAATAACAACAATAATGATAAACAGTCATCGCATTGTACAGTCCTAATGGAATGAGGATTTTGTTTGGATTAATTCAGTCTTTGATGCCCAAGAGTGACATTCTCAGTGTCAGCTTAGCAAATGTGTTGCCTCAGGTGGCAGCGGTTAAAGTCAGCATCTTCCACCCTGAGGGTCCTTCAGGTGATGCAGTAAAAATTACACAGCTGTATAAATGGGTAAACCATTGTCAGTAGCATCATGTACAAACCTAATAGCGAGAGACGCATTGGAGAAACGTGCGAGACAAATAATCTCCATGGCGCTCGATTAACACAACCCGGTTTAACACGAAAACACGGTTTGATCTCACGGCGCCGGTCAGTAGTGTCACTGCACTGATGTGGAAGAACTCGGGTTACAGCTGCATGTTTTTATTAACCAAACAACCGGCTATCGCAACAACTGAAAATTATGTCAGTGAGCACAAGCTGCCCTCATCGGTCTGGACTGAATTAAAAAGGATTGAGTTAAAGCAGAAATAATTCATTGTCTGTCTCCCTGGAGAACATTAACAATCAATCATCCCGCACAAAGCAAACCAGTGTAATGGAAACAGAGGCTCCCACCATGTGCATGGGGTATGAGCTGTACGAATGGATTAAACAAGATAAGAAGCTCCCCCGCCCACACTGCTTTCGGTACAGGTACTAACCTCCGAGTCAAGCACAATACTCTCCAGGCACAATACTCTCCCACGAGAGACTCATACTGTAAATATGCACGAGAGATGATAGCAGACCCTGGCTGAGGAGGGGGAATTGCTCCATCATTACGTGGTCCTCACCGCGAGCACTGCTCCGGCATGCGCTTTCCTCTATTATTGCAGCTGGTTAACTGGTTAGTGTGAGCATCGCCCAGCATCTCCCCAAGAGCCCTCTGAAATGGGAGCCTGAATCATGCGCTCTTCCACAAACATCATTCAGCGTGAGCTTAAGTGATGTTTCCACAGAGCGCGTTTCTTTTTTGTCTTTGCTTCTGCCGATCAGTTACACAGCAGAAACATTTTATTAGGATTGCAAAAATATAAATTAGTGTGGCTGTCACTTTGTTATGACGCCGTACAGGCGGTGTAGAATCGCAGAAGCCCGGGCTTTAATTTTTTTGGGATCGTGCTTTTTGTTTCTGTGACTCCAGTATTCAGAACCAACATAAAACTAATCAGAAAAATGAGACTTATTATTTTGTGGCACGGTGAAATAATTTAGCTAAATAAAAGCATAATTGCTTGAAAGCAGACACGGTGAGCTGCAGATGAGAAGCAGGTCGGTGGGAAATGTACGCTCACCGGGAGAAGGCCAGGAACTGCAGGATGAGTTTGTTGCACTGCAGGACATCGACCTCCTCTTTTTGGGGATTGAAGTTCACAGGTTCTTTCGGGTCCAGAACTTCGGCCACCTGCCCATCATGGTCCAGGATATCCGGGAAGCCGGCGGAGTACAGGTGGGCCATGGAACTCCGAGACATGAAAGTGGGAGACCTGCAAAACGCAGCAGTCAGCGGTCAGTGAGGTCAACCTTAGTGTAAGGTGTACGAGGAATTTGGGCACCTTCCTTATAGGAAAGAAAGAAAGATTCAGAAGTTTGAATCCCAAACTTGCTGCAGTGCCCTTGAACCAGGCACTTACTACACTAAACTGCTCCAGTAAACATTCCCCAACTCTACAAACAGTTAGCAAATGTTCATTGCTTCACACCGTAAGCCACTTTGATGGGAAGTGTCAGCAAAACGAATCAGTTTGAATGTAATGTGTGTGACCCCTGATGTTATTGTACATACATGGAGTAAAGTCACCATCCATATGGTAGGAAGTGAGGGGTCCCTTTTGCATTAAAGAAATTTGATCAGAGTGAAGGTGTTCCATACATATGTTGCAAGATAACTGTGAAATAATAATCTTAATTCACAAAAAAAATACATTCTATTCAAATACGGAAGCTCTAGCACATCAACACTGCAACTTCACCTTGTGCTGCTCTAAAACTACATGTCACATTTTAGTGGAGAAAGTCACGGTCATCCTTAGCTGAGAGAACAACACTGCAGACAAAATAGATACTGATTTCAACTTATGCACAGCAACCTAACGATAAAAAAGTTTTATTCCGAACAAAATTTAATTTTGCTTATCATAACAGACTTCTAAAGCAATCTGAAATAGGAAACCATAGTGTAACGCATTAACCAAGCTGCGGTTCTAATTCTCTCCATAAGCAGTCTGCTAATTCATGTGGACTGGAGTGATATTAAAACTGGAGGTTTCATTTGAAGGAGCCGCAGTTTAATCAGATAAACAGCACAATTAGCTCTGACAAATAAGTTATTTCCACGCGTTCGCGAACCGGTTTCGTTCTTGGATTTCAAAAGCGAACCACAACACCCTCGTGCCAAACTAATAACTGCAACCAAAATGGTTGTGCTCTTAAAGCAACATCATCCTTTCTTTTTCAACCACCATGGATTTACGTTCACCTACTTTAGCTAAAATGCGGTTGCTTTGGCGACCTACGTGTTGACGCCGCTACGGCCTGGCATTCTTAAAGACGCAACACAGCGGTTATGATGGCACAGTCACCGAGTTACATTCCTCACAACTGGAATGGCTGGCAAAACCATCGCAACATTAATGGGGCACACGTTGTCATGGAAACGTGGATCTAGTTCACACTTACCGAATCCTTACGGGTGTATGTTCATGTGCTGACCAAGTAAAATGCATGACAAAAGGTCATAATTAAGGCAATACATATTCTAGCAATGTAATACAGAATAATGTCAATTTTATTCATCCCATTATAACATAAAAGGCAAAAATACAGGCATTCCTCATTATCCAAATCTAGTCCATTCCCGCATACGTGCTGGACGGTGCAATTTGGGATAGTAGGGGCCTATATTGCATTATTTTAACTGGAAAAAATAATCATTTGTTCCCAAAACCCCCAACCACTTTCTTCAAATATCAGTAAAACTCTTAACACCAAGGATTTCTGCGATATAGAAACCATTCAGAACACCAGTTACCGAATTATTAAACACTTAATGAGGCCCATTAATAGGTATGTTTGTGCATGGTACACTACAAAACTCTGTACTACTGCATCAGAATGACATTTTCCTTCTACACTGCAATGAACATGTACTGTAAAGAAATAATGTGTTAAATACATAATGAGTGCATCTTTCACTTAATAATGTGGGGAAGATGACAGCGACAGTGCACAAAGCATTAAAACAACGCAGGCTCAGGGCCCAATCCTATCAGGACGGCAGCTGAGGTATGACTAACCCTCAGACCCACACATAACTCAAACCCTACTGCCAGTCTTTGTTGTGAAACTTTATTCAGATGGAGTCATCATAGCTTGCTTTTGATTCACATGGTGAATTTAGGGTGCAAATTTCTGCTATTTGTTATCGCAAATACGCGAGTAGCAAGCGTTCGGAGAGCGAGCGATGCCTTTAAATGGGCAGGTAGAGTAGCAGGTTGTTTGTTTGAATCTCAGGATGGAAACTTCTATTGAATCATGATGCACAAGTCCTATAAGGATTGGACGAGCACAGAAACAATACTACCTATCTCTATTATTAATTTATTATCCTTAACCATTTGTTCTGGTCAGATCTGAGAATCACTGGGAGCTGCCACTCTATTATTATTATTATTATTATTATTATTATTATTATTATTATTATTATTCATGCCCAAAGAGTCACGTTCACTTCCAAATTTCCAAAGAGTGTCTTACCCAGACGTCTGTGTTCCCAGGGCAATGATGGGAGCATGTACGGGGGTGAACGGCAGCTCCTGCAGTGGCTCCTCATCCAGCATGGCTGCCTGCGTGGGTGTCTGGTTCAAGCCAACCTCCAGGTGGGCAATGCCGCTGGCACAGGGTATCTCCTGCACACACCCACAGGGATAACGCAACACAACGTCAGTGGACTTTTGCAAATCTCTGCAAACAGACCAATGGAGGGTCTTAATGGATCACTGAAGGCCCAGTTAGGGGTTCAGTCAGTGACCTTATGAGTATAATATGATTTATACTGGTCCGCAAAAACAGTATTTAAAACACCTGCCTGATGGGGGATTAGATAAGTGAATAAACAGCAAGGGGAACTCTGCCCACTGTTCCCGTCCTGAGTCAACTGCAGATGCAGGAGCCACATCAAAAATATTCTGGAGACAAGTACAAATTATGAATGAGAAAAAAGTGTGTGAAAGAGAGAATGAACGAGTGTGTGTGACCCCTGAGTGTGTGTCTCACACCCTGAGATTATAGCATAGGCTCTGGACCACGATGACCCTGCATTGGACCAAGTAGTTGTTTAGGATGGATGGATGGAGGGGAATAAAATGTTTCTGGATTTAGCATTAATAAAATGACTCTGTTCTACAGGGAATCATCAGAAAAGCTGCTCATTTCGAGGTGTGTCAGAGCCATTTAGACTGAATTCATCTTCATGTGAAGTCCTCCTGAAATCAAAAGATGTTGAGTGGGCAGTGTGTTTGGGGGGGGTTATAGCAGGTAAGGAGAAAGACTTCTAACCCAAAGGCTGCCAGATTAAGTCCCAGCAGGGATCCTACTGTCATCAACATACTTGACCCAGTGCACTTGGGTAGAAACACTCCACAGTAAAACTGGATGAGCTACAAAACTCTTTGTATCCCTATAGCAGTGCAAAACAGATGACGCCTGCAGTCTTCTGATGCAAATCTGCTTGTTCCAATCCAGGATTACAGTAGTCCAAAGGAGCAAAACTGGTTACACCATGGACAGAACGCCAGCTCACATGTATTTCACCCGAAACACGTATCTTTGGACTGTGGGAGGAATCCAGAGCACGAGGAGAACATGCAAAGGCCACGTAGATGGAACGACATTGAAACCCACATTTGAATCAATCAGCCCAGGAGCTATGAGGCCCCAATGCAACCTGCTGTGTGGCCATAAGTGCATTTAAAATTAAAAAAACAAATCACAATGGTCACAATTTCTTTGAAAATAAATGCGTGTGCTCTCTCCTCCACATGCGGAAGTGGCACGGTGGTACAGAACTGTACAGAAACACTCGTGGGCCAAACTTTACTTTTAATTACGGTCTCGGTTCAGCAGCCCAGTTATACACAAAGTCACATAAATGAATTTGCAAAGACCAAAGCGCTGATCGGTAGTGTTTGGAGCAGTGTTTTTCAGGACACTTTGGGGAAATTCTGAACCCACTGGGGCAATGTGTTCAGAATTTACCAAACTTTTTGGGAACGTGCAGCATGATGAAAAATAAGCCAATGTCTTGTAGCACTGACACGAGAGATTGAAACTGCTGAATCCGAGGAGAAGCGATCGTACGAGCAGGAAGATGTCTGCGTGTGCATGTATGTGTGCGTGGGCGAGCATCCTTACAGCGTGTGACAGGCAGCAGGCCTCAGTCGGCTGGCGGGGGCGCAGCTGTGCTGGAAACTGCCGTTGCCACGGAGATGCTACCGAGTGGCTGATGGTGGGGTAGCGGGGAGTTGCGGCAAGCTGCGAAATGGACAGCTGTGCGAGACAATGCGACAGCAATTCATGCGCAACTCTTGGCGGCGCTACACAAAAAAGCAAATAAAAACAGTGAGTTTCAACTAAAATTGGGATCACACATGAGGGGCTTCTGTAATTTGTCCGCTGACTGAAGAGTTGCGGTCATCCGATGGGGTGACACAGCCCTTCCTTCTGTTCTCTGCTACATGCTGTAAAGTGCTGTAAAGTGAGGGACCCCACTGGGATCACATCCAACTGGTCGCTACTCATTTATTCATTATTTACGCTCAGGCAATTTACGGTGGCAGGTTTGATACCCATTTACTGTGTCAGTTCAGGGTAAGCACCTCGGCCAAGGGCACTACAGCAGGAGCAGGGATTCAAACGCTGACCTCCTGACTGAGCACCAGTTTTGACCACTACGCCACTTGCAGACAAACTGAAGAAATTTCACTGTGTTTTCTTTGCATGCAAACATAATAAACATTTATATTTATACTGATATTTTTTTCCAGAGGTTCAAATGATTTGCTCATGAAAATAAGATGTAATCTTTCCTGCCCTTGGCCCTGTGAGATGAGGCACTCAGATAAATTAAAGACAAAGCGAAGGTGAGCTTCTAAAGTCAACCACAAAATGAAACACTTCCCTTAAACGAAAATTAAAGCCCTGCATGAACGTGTAAGTCTACTGTTCAAATGTGCAACTGTACCGTACAATACGACACCTATGGCATGATGTCGTTTTCCAGCAACTCACTGAACTGGGGAAAAAGTCTATTGCTTTGGCGATGTAATTTTTCCCGAGCGTACACTCGTGAATGCGCTCGCGTGCGTGTTACCCGGCGTAATGCGTTTTTGGCACTCGTACAGCACTCCTGAGCCGAGCCACCTACCCCGGGGCCCCGTGGTGTATCCGGAGGGGAACGGCAGGGCGCTGCAGAGTCCCGTCGACCTGAAATAAAGACCGTGCTCAGAACAAGCAGCGTCCACCTTGGTCACACAATGCCTCCTTCCTTTGTTATGCAACACTCAGCCAATTACACAAAAGAGACGCTGATGCAGGGGAGTCATGAGCTAAGGTGTCACCATTGAAAATTCCACCCGAACAGAAACTGTGAATTCCCAGTTTGTGCTTAAAAGTGTTTGCCATTTAATGACATCAGTTTGTTTCGTGCCATTAGATCTCATTTACGAGGCCTTTGTTAACCTCACAGCTACAAAAGGCAGTTCGGGGCCAGGAAACCAGGTTTGGGTGGGAAGAGAAGCTACTAGCAAATGTGGGTGTTTTCTAACGGCACCATGGTGTGATTCTATCTTCGGGGGATGTGAAGAGTTTGCAGAAACACCACGGGAACAGATTCAACTCAGATCCTTCAAAACCCTACGGCTAACTTTTATGGCCGCACATTTGGAGACGAAAAGGAGGTAACCCAGGAAATCCAACTGCTCGTCTGAAGGGTTACAGCCCACATCAGTTCATGCAACCCCAGGAACTGCCGACCTGTGTGTAATGCCGTTTTCCCAAACTCAGACACTGAACTGATATAAAAACTGAACTGCCACTAAAATAATGCGTATTATTTTACAGACTGTAATTTAATAATCGGTGTTAACAGGCAAGTAAAAGATGCAGTTACAGTAAAATGTCCAAAACACCAGATAACACTGTTTTACATGGTGTCAGGTGCACCCGATCGAACCATTAACACAGGGATAAGAGGCACAGGGTGAGACGGCGTCGGCATGGAATCTTGACCGAAGCACCCCATTGCGACTGCGTTATGGGCCCTGTGTTCCTTTGTGTCTCGCCGAATAAAGCGCGTGCATATATATATATAGTCTCCGCACTTGGGTCCCTTCCCTTGTTCCCTTGAGACGCCTGACACATGGAAGGTGAAATGCTTTCATTAAATATGAACTCAGTGCGTTGAGATTTATGCTCCAGTTTATTAGAGGACAAAGGAGTCTGATTCTGCATGTGTGTGTGCCGCTTTCCAGCTGTCCGTGGTTTCAATTTCACCATAACGCTTCTTTACTTCTCGGCTCAATCCGCTTTAACCTCGAGGGTCTCGGCCCAGACCCGGCGGGTTGCTGCACCGCCAGCTTTTATGTGTCAACCTGAGGAGATACAAGCGGCACAAGTAAATGTGGTTTCGACCAATATCAATTAGCAGAGCGGCGCGAGAGGCGGGGGCCTCCCTGGCAGCGGGGGGTGTTGAGCGCCAACCTGTGAAATAGGCTAGCGACATCTTTACCTTGAAGGGCTCTGAAGCACAAGTGTTTAACTCCTGCCGCTGTGGCAGGGGACCTTGGGGCTCACAGCTCTGAGTTGCTTGACATGTCAATCGATTGCCCCCTGCGAGAATGAACTTAAATAAACTTCACAGCAAGCGACCGTGACGTCAGCCTCTGACCCCCCCCCGCTACCTGAACTACACGAGGCACTCAGCACGACTCAACACAACCATCCGGACGCAGCAACCATAGTGGTGGGGGACTTTAATAAAGCAAACCACAGACAAGTCATGCCGGACTTATACCAACATGTCACGTGCATGACTAGAGGGGACAACACGCTGGACCACTGCTACACGCCGTACGAGCAGGGCTACAAAGCTGTTCCAGAGCCGGTGTTTGGGAAGTCGGACCACGACGCTGTGTTCCTCGTGCCGGCTTACAAACAGAACTCTCGTCTTGAGGCTCCGGCCACGAGGGAGGTCAAGCGCTTGGTCTGCCCAATCGGAAGCCGCGCTACAGGACACGCTCGATGATGTCGACTGGGACATGTTCAGGACAAGTTCGGATGACATCAGTGAGTTCGCAGAGGTAGTGGTCAGCTTTGTGAGCGCGCTGGAAGACAACATTGTCCCCACGGTTACGATTAAGAGCTTTGCCAACCAAAAACCGTGGGTCGATGGTACAGTTTGCAAAGCAGTGAATGCACGCACTGCTGCGTACCGCGCAGGTCTCACCACCGGCGACATGAGCACTTACAAAGCGGTTTCATACGGCGTACAGCGTGCAGTGAAGGACGCGAAGCGCCGGTACCGGGAGCGGGTCGAGTCACTTTTCCACCAGGGTGACACACCCAAATTGTGGCAAGGACTGCGCACCATCACAGATTTCGGAAGGAAATTGAACGTGGCTGTGAGTGCCGACTCTGGGTTTGCCAACGAACTCAACGGATTCTATGCCCGTTTCGAGCCCGATTGCGCTAAAGTTACCCACGATAGCAGCGGCAGCAGCGACAGCAGCAAGGGCCGCAGCCGGTCGACGGAATGTGGTGACATCATCACCGTCGCCGAATCTGATGTGCGGAGGGAGCTGAAGCGCGTCAACATTAGGAAAGCGCCGGGGCCGGACGGCATCTCTGGGCGCCTGCTGCACCGACCAACTGGCCGGAGTTCTCACAACCATCTTCAACGAGTCTCTGGCTCAGTCCACAGTCCCTAGGTGCTTTAAAACATCCACCATTGTCCCGGTACCAAAGAACAATAAGCCCTCATGCCCAAATGACTACCAGCCCGTTGCACTAACCTCGGTTGTCACGAAGGTCTTTGAGAGACTCATCAAAGCCATCATCACAGCATTCATCTCCAACTTTGTAGACCCACTTCAGTTTGCCTACCGCCCTAATAGATCCACAGATGATGCCATATCCCACGTCCTACACACCACCCTCAGTCATGTGGACAGGAAACAGGGGAACTATGTGAGACTGCTGTTCATTAACTATAGTTCAGCTTTCAATGCCATTGTCCCCCACAGACTGTTCACTAAACTGAGCGACTTGGGTCTGAACCGCCACCTGTGTGCCTGGGTTCTCAGTTTCCTTACAGGCAGACCACAGGTGGTGAGAGTCGGTAGTTGCACCTCCGGCATCATCATACTCAACACAGGAGCTCCACAAGGTTGTGTACTTAGCCCTCTGCTCTATGCCCTCTACACTCACGACTGTGTGGCCACACACGCCTCCAACTCCATCATCAAATTTGCTGACGACACTGTGGTGCTGGGCCTCATCTCCAACAACGATGAGACAGCATACTTAGAGGAGGTGGAAAACTTGGCATCATGGTGCCAGGAGAACTGCCTCCAACTGAATGTCAGCAAAACTAAAGAGATGGTGGTGGACTTTGGTAGACGACAGCAGCGGTCCTACACCCCCATTAGACTCAACGGGACTGAAGTGGAGAGGGTGAGCAGCTTCAAATACCTGGGCGTTCATGTCACTGAGGACTTGACATGGACTGTACACATCTGAGCTCAGGCCAGTAGAGCAAAGCAGCGGCTCTACCACCTCAGGCAGCTGAGGAAGCTAGAGGTCTCTCCGGCGATCCTTAAAACCTTCTACTCTGGTGCTGTACAAACTGTCCTGTCTCAGAACATCATCTCCTGGTTTGGGAATAGCTGTGCTCGCGACATCAAGGCGCTGCAGAGAGTGGTCCGGGCAGCGGAACGCTGCACCAGATCTGATCTGCCGTCCCTACAGGACATCTACACCAGGAGATGCAGGACCAGAGCGACCAGGATCATCGGTGACCTGTCTCATCCCAGCAACCATCTATTCATCTTGCTGAAATCAGGCAAACATTTTAGAAGCATTATGGTCAGAACAGAGAGGCTCAGGAGGAACTTCTATCCACAGGCCATAAGACTTCTGAACCCGGACATGCCATCACAATCCTCGCAAACCAGGGTCTACAATATTCTCTGACCGCTGCCCTCGCTGTCACTGCCACTGTCCTTCTAGTGCACCTTAAGCTTTATTTACCGTTTTATTTATTTATTTATTTACTTACTTACTTATCTATTTGCTGTTTGTTTCTTTTCTTCTTGGTGTTTAGTTGTTTGTTTGTTTGTTTTACTCATTGTAAATTTTTATGCACAGTCTCCTATCCTGAATCTGGGCACATTTCACTACATGGTATACTCAGTAACCATGTACGTGACAAATAAATTCTTTTGACTCTTTGACCTGGCAGCAGGACCCTTTTTCCTTCCATCATAAGAGAATCTTGTTAGAACGGCTGCATTACGATAATTTTCGACATAATCGTTCTGCAGCTTATTTTTCAATTCCCAATTGCGACCGCGATCGCTTCGGTCGCTTTTGTACAGTTTCTGTCCAGACCTTGGCACTCGCAATCTATGTTTACATGCTGAGTCAATGGACGGCAGTAATGAACACCCAGAACAGAAGAGGGGATGGAGATGCTTTAATTCAAACTCAGCAGCATTGACAGCTTGAGTCCGGGCTCCTCGGCGATCATAAAAAGATGAGGCCGCTAAACACGTTTATGGCATGAATCCGCTTTAATTTAAAGATTTCGCCTTCATTTTAAGCTATTATACATTTGTTTGAATGCTAACTGTTGCTCAAATTTTGCAGAAATGCTGCAAGTTTTAGGGCGTATTCTTTATTATAGCCATATTTTAATCCACAAAAAAGTGAGGAATGCTGTGACTCTGCCAGTTACTGTCTACAGGAAACTCATTCCTAGGAAACAGTTAGGCTGTTAGGGGATACACACACTTGGCTCCATTTCTGTCACACAAAATCACTCCAAAAAATGTTCCAGAAAAAAACTAAATAATTATAAATATGAAAAAAAAAACTTTTTTTAAGCATAATATAATCAAAAACATGAATCTAAAGCCTTTACAGTTTTAGAGAAAACAACTTTATTAATGTATAACATAATGGTTTAGACAATTCTAGTACTGTGTCTCAGAAAAGATCTATCATCTCCATCGCATCCCCTAGTCCCCTTGTAGTGGCGTTCTGGTCAAGTCGTATTCACTCCTTTGGCATATATTTCACTATTTTGTCACATAATTTATTTTCAATTACAGTAATTACTCCATTTCATTTTATTAGGCCAGGATGCCTGTCTCTACGGTACAAACGCTCAGTAGCAGCTAAATGGAAAGACGCATTGTTGGGAATTTTCATCATTACCAGCCCGAAATAATCATTGCATTTTATAAGAGCCGACCGTAACACGAGGATAAATGATATTCGTGCAAAAACTTACTAAAACATCTTTATGCATGACTCGTGTTATATTAAGGATGATGTTTACTTGTGTTCTATCTGTATTAGTGGGAGAGACCTCTTTTGTGTCAAATTGCTCCATCCTTCATAAAGACAGCGGGGACGCTGTTTAAAGGCTTCACAGCAGTATGGTCCAAATGCCTGTGCATGTACAGTAGTTGTTGATGCACATATAAAGTACGGAGTACCATGGCAACACCAAACATACAGTTGCAACAAAAAGTTTCCAATGACCTGGATTTCTGTGTTAATTACTTATAAAATGTGGTCTGATCTTCATCTAAAGTCACAGCAAGAGACAAACAAGCTGCCTAAACTAACAGCACACAAACAAATGTACTTTTCATGTCTTTACTGAACACAAATCATTCTCAGTCCAGGCTGGAGAAGGTATGCAACCCTATGGTCTATTTAATGGCACCTTTCACAGCAATGACCTCCACCAAACGTTTCCTGTAGCTGCTGAACAGACTTACACAACAGCGAGGAGCAATTTCAAACGGACTCAGTCCATCAATATTTCTGGAATACTTTGCCTGAACATCCCTTTTCGGGTCAGGCCACCATCACGATGTGGACTGTGAGTTGGCCATTCCAAAATACAGATTGTATTCTTTTTAAACCATTCTGTTGCCGATTTACTTTTGGATCATCGTCTTGCTGCATCATCCAGCTTCTGTTAAGCTGCAGACGGCTGCCCTGACGTTCTCCTGGTAATTTATTCATACAATGTTGAATTCCTTGCTCCCTTAAGTGGTTGCAAGCTGTCCGGGCCCTGAGGCAGCAAATCAGCCCCGAACATGATGCTCCCTCCACCACAGCTGGGATGAAGCTTTGGTGTTGGTGTGTAGGAGCCTCTTCCCTCCAAACATAGTAGCGTGTAATTCTGCAATCAAGCCTATGAATGATGGGAGAGAATGCAGTCTGGCAGGCTAACTGATCGATATTGTAATCACCCAAAATGGGACACTTAAATAACACTGATCTTTATAGCCTAGATCACAGTAATTCACTCTTTTCACCATTTCTTCATTTGTAGCTGAGCAGACACCCTCCATAACCATGTTCACAAGTTCATAACCTTTAACCAAGATAAATTTACCGTGGTAATGAACACATGCTGACCTGTGGAGAAATAACTTTGTGCAGTTTGCTCCACATTTGTCCCCTTTTGACTTTTCAGAAGGAGGTTAATATAAAAGATAAAGATAAAAGAGTTCATTTGTCACTTACATGGTTACTAAGTATACCATGTAGTGAAATGTGCTCTGATTCAACAGGAGACTGTGCGTGGTTACATACCAAAAAACACGAGTAAGACAAACAAACAACCAAACCCAAGAAGAAAACAACACACAGCAAATAGATAGATAGATAGATAGATAGATAGATAGATAGATAGATAGATAAAACAGTAAAATAAAACCTTAAGGTGCACTGTGGGGACAGTAACAGTGATAGTGGGGGGGATTGGTTAAGAGGGTATTGTAAACCCTGGTTTGTGAGGATTGTGATGGGTTCAAAAGCCTTATGGCCTGTGGATAGAAGCTCCTCCTGAGCCTCTCCGTTCTGGCCATACTATAATATCACCACAGCATACCTCAAAGCTGGGGCAACGCTCTCCTGCCATATTGAAAAATACTGTAATCTTACAGGGTAGTTAAAAAATCCATAATCCATTTGTGACTTCCATTCCTGACGACAAACCGATGGCCGGTGAGTACGGTAAACAGTTTACTGTAAAAATGCTCCCTTTCTGAAGGAGATAGCTTTGTGCTCTGCTATCAGAGAAAGGATTAACAGTCCTGTAGATCTTGTGCAGAAGGGCTTTGGTTTAACACTCTGGCAGCACAGTGAGTGTAGCACAATCCTACAATTCACATCATCCAATCCGAAGACATTTTTTGTGCACAAACCGCTCAGGTTGGCTTCTTACGAACTGCTTCAAAGTGCATTTGCAAACACTTCTCCCCGCGTTGCTGTGGCATCCCAAGCAATAAACCGAAAATCTAGAAACACAGAAGTCCTCTTTGGGCTTCTTGTCGGAGTGCTCGGCTCACAGCGGTGCAATCTGCATGCATAACAAATGTGCCACTTCATTCCTGCAGCCGTCACTCGACAGTGCTTAGCGGTGCTGCTCGGCATATTTACTGCACCGTTAATCACCTTCGTGCGATACGCTGGGGGGTACGGGGGAGGACCCGCAACCACGAGTGTTTTCCCGGCTCATTTTTCAAGCCAGAAATCATCTTAGCTGGACTCTTCAGAGAGACTGGCCATTGTTGAGCTTTGAGCCAAGTAATTTTGCGATATCAATTGCTGTGAGGGATGGGTGCCGCCACGGAGAGGGGGCACCGGAAAAGACACCCCCCCGTCTCTGGCACCTAACTAACTAACACGCCAATTACCTCGGACCGGTGGCAGCATCGAGATAGCTTTATGGTTGCCGGGCAGCAGCGGATGACAACATCCTGATGGGCAGCACTCGATTCTTTGCGCACAGACACAGTGCATGTGTCTGTAAATAATGCCTGCCCACACTTTATAAAATAAAATTTTCGGCCACCAGAAATGTTTTGCATTTGCCTTAAATTTGCCCTGTTAAATGTCGGGGGTCTGCTTTGTAAAGATACCTCGGAATAATCCATTCTCAGCACACAGTCTGTGGCATATCGCAGGACTCGGGCGTGAATAAACATGTCACAGGGTCTACGCGTAAGTGCCCAGGATTGAGGATACGTCATCATGGCCAAGTGGCTGACAGAAGGAATCGTGAGGCATCTTCAACTTTCAACACATCTGTCATGATTATACAGGCAGGCCTTTGCCAGCAGAACGCATAGAGTTGCACTGTGGGGTCTCCATGTCTATTATTATTATTATTGTTGTTGTTGTTGTTGTTGTTGTTACAGTAGTACTGACCGGAGTGTACCATGCACAGCCAAGCGCCCTGTTCTTCCACAATAGAGACTGAACCACAATGACCCCATATGTGGATAAGAGGTTTTTCAGAGTAAATGACGATCTTTTCTTCAAGGTGACTTACAATGTTAGATTTGCACAATAAGCTACTCAGCATATCTGTCCATTTATACCAAGGTTTTGAATCCAACAGAAACACCTGAAGCAGTGTGGCTAAATAGCTGCATTACTGATTTAAAGTGAAGCAGTGCAGTGGTCTGATGGGGGTGGAGTTAAGTCGCAGGGCAATTTTCTAAGCAGTCTTACCTCGGGCTGGGGACGGTGGCTTCTTGAGCCGTGACAGGTCCTCAGCTCTGCTCTGCATGGAGGCAACGCTGCCGAGGGGCTGCCCATCAGAGTGGGTTGAAAACCTAAACTTCACAGATCCCTTCTCTGCGTCCTTCACCTGAAAGCCAACAGAAAGAGAATTTCAACTCAACAAAGCAACAACATTTCTGCACAGTAGCTCCCATTAATGAGCTGCAGAAATGTGGCAGCTTTTCCAGCCTTTTCAACAAAAAACATATACAGCTCCCAACAGAGTCATCGGCTTGTAATAATAGCAACCCTACGTAGACGTTGCACCCAACCATTACATGCAATCACATAAAAGAAGCTGCTCTGGCCAAAAATTCACATCTCTGGGAACATCTCCACTAAAGAAGGAAAGCCAGTTATGGGCAAGAGGAGCTTTTGTTGAAGTAGCAGGTGGTGTGTTGGTTCCAGCCATAGGGGAGCCTGGGATTGAATCTCACTCAATGATAATTATTCTGAAATGATGAAGTAAAAATATCCCAACAGTATAAATAGGTAACTTGGTATAAGGAATGTATAAACGCAGAACTTTAAGTTACTTTAGGGAAAACAGCAACAGACAACAAAATAAGGAATCATAAGAGACAAGAATAATGACAGGGTATCACAAGCGGAGACGAACAAATCCTTGTGCCAGTGTGTCACTTGCCGTGCTCCAGCACATCACCTGGGTCAACAGATGCATCTTGAATTGCGGAAGGGCGAGCACTACGTTGGGTCAGGTGACGTGATGGGGGCTGTGGTGCAACAGGGGTTGCATGGGGACGCGGTGGGAGATGTTGGCTTAATGTCACTCGAGACAATGACGCTGCACCGAGAGACACGGCAGCCCGGTATTGCGTGCGTCCTCATTTCAAACCAAGAGGAACCCGGCGTCCTCAAATGAAGGGAATTCTGGGACGACATGTTTGGGGGGCAGCTGTGCAGCCCAAAGACAAAGGCAAACCATAGAATTATATAATTGCACATAATAAGGCAAAATGATACACATTATGGTGCCGATTTCCGAGTGAGCTGCACACCCAGCAAATGGAGGTAAGCCTCACAAAGAACCTGATTACTTGAGCAATTTGTAAACTGCTGAAAATTACATATTTTTTCCAAGATTATTACAAGACTTGCTGAAGAGAAGATAAATATTACACATCCTTGTTTAAAAGTGGCAATTATTTAATCCACGTGGCTCAACCAGGCTTCCTCCGGTCAAATTTTAAACCATACTTCAACTTTCTCTTTCTCCTCATGTGTCATTTTTTCAATCATGGAAAAATTTAAATGGAAACGTCCTTGCCTTATGTGTTGTCGTGCACGTCGACAAACAGACATCCGTGAAGAAAAACTAAATTAACTTCTGTAGGCGCAAGGCAGTAAAAAAGTCAATGAGACAGAGAAGGGTCTTTCCTCAATTTTTTTGTCACAGGTCTTGTCATTTCCATAAATGATTAAAACGACGGAAAGAAATCGGAATTCTAAAAGAAAACCTAGAAAGACTGGGCTCCGACATCCAACAGCAGCGAAATGCCTTCCTTGCGCAGAATTTGAGGATCTGGTTATCTAACAGTCCAAAAAGGTCAACATCACGTGGCATGCAGTAACAGCGTGGTCTCCCAAGGGGAACCTAGTACCTCAAAAAGGGTCAATGTCATTGCATATTTCTTCACTCCAGTCGCTGTGCAGTCGCTGCCAGGAGGGTAACGAATAACATGGCTCCCCAAGGGCACATCTCACTGTCTCACAAGCCATCCAAGGCCATTTCGGCTCACCGGCTCAGCCCATTGAAGGACGTAGCCACCAACTGAAGCGACTCGTATTTGAATGCACGTGACTCATCGCCTCATCAAAGGCCATTTCAACGCAGCAGCTAAAGATGGATGTTCAAGTGAAATGCTGTAAAGTCTGAGCTGAGGCTCTTTTGCTTATAAAGACCCCAATATGTATCACTTCTCTACAACCCATCTAGGGCTCTGGAGGATCTGAGGGAAAACATCAGCCTACAGCTCAACTCCTCTAAGGACCTCAAGGGACCTCACAGTACAGTGTCCAGCCAACCCTGTGAGCCCTCCTCCGGTCTAATTTTGAAATTCTGTTTGTTAGATATATGTTCAATGAAAAGTGGCACCAAGGTGTTTCTAAAACTCATATTAGCACAACTTCCTCACCTGGTGTGTGTTGTTTGCTAGCATTTTGTTGCCTTCTCCTAATATTCCTGTGTATTACTGAAAAAAAAAAACCTACTTGTTTTTTCCTACTTTTTAAGTACTTCTGATTTGTGGCCTACTTTTTCCTCCCTACTGTCTATTCACTCCCTCCTGAAATGTATTTGCAGTGTGTTTGAACACTTGGACTTTAAAAAGCACCACTGTATCAAGTACTGTTTAATTCCCTGTTATTCATGAGAATGTGTTTTCAGAAGAGAACCGCAGCGCTTTTTGATATTACTTGAGAAATGGTTTGGCAGGGAACCAGCCTAGCAGGGAAACTGCTTTCGTGCATTCGGGAACTGAGCCACATTAGTGCTTGGACAGAGAAAGCAGAACCCCAGAAGGAGAGGACTGCAAGGACGGTGGAGCCATTCCTAAAAGAACAAAGCTGTGTATTATTGTTTATTTGGTTTCCGCTGCACACACGTCAGTACCACACAATGAGATTTTACTGTACCTCAGTGGAGTTCTGACTGAGAGGAGGCGCCATGTACACCATAACACTCTCAGGGTTCGGTCCAGCCCCCCCGCGCAGGGCCACACATACATCCGAGTCCTCAGGGATGCTGTTGGCCTCCTGAAAGGGACACCACGGCGCCCAGCGCACATAGTGCATGAAGGCCATCCTGGAGGAGGAGGTGGGGGACAGCTGAGGAAGAGAAAACACAATAAAAACCCTGCATTTTGGAGCACTAAGAGGAACAGCTGAAAACACCCCATCTGACAGTTGTTTCTTCTGCTGGATGCGTAAATCCACCAGATCAAAAAATACCGAAGAACGTACTCTTACTTCCAAAAATCACAAACACACAGATACAGAAAAGGCAGTTGTTGTGAAATCTAACTCTGGCACCATAAATCATCCCGGCTGAAATCACTCACACCGTAAATTTGAGACTAAAACGGCAAATATCTAATCTGTACAAAGGCAAAAACAAACATCTGTCAGTAAATAAGAAATAAATATCAATATTATACAAATTAGGACAAAAGCATAATGGATCCCATCTTGCCACGACAAACACTGGCAGGGGAACCACAGCTGCTCCCGGGACCAAATGAGGAACGAAAACATCCTCGATTTCGCTGATGCATGCATCCCATCACAACTTGAGTTGCCTCTGGCCAACGCATTGCAAACTTGCATACTGACAAGACTCCGCCTCCCACAGAAACATTCTGTATTTGTCTACTGTTATTCTGTACATGTGCTGGGGCAGCAGGGGGCGTGGTGGTTAGAGCTGTTACCCCGCAGGCCAGGACACAACAGCAAATTCAAAAATACACAACCACCACTTTTAGCTTTCAGTTTTATCAGTCGCATCGGCAGCATCTTCTTTCTTCCAAGTCTTCAGTTCTTTACCTGCAACACTCGCCCCTCAGTCTCTATTGCCTCCACCATCACATGTCCATAGCTTTATGAACAGCACTGGGTGACAGAAACACAGCGACAGAAACAGAAATTGCAAATACACACACATACATGAAAAGGTCAGAATAGTACAGTTTGTCACGTTGTCTAGAAGTTCTAAAAGGGTGCGCTGATACTCCAGAATTCTGCTGAGCTGTCCTGCAGATCAAATGACAATTTTACAAATGGAAGAAAATTTAAAGTATTTGGTCATTGTATATTTCGAGGGAACTTCAGATGTATGCCATAGTGTTAAAACACATTTACTTTCCAGTGTGAAACAGCAATTGGCAAATATTCCTTAATTTCATCACAAAGAGAATTTGGGTTGTGGCTGTGCAAATATTCATCCATTTGAAGCAAAGGTACCAACAAAATTCATCAGACATAGTTCATCTTTCATCTGGGATTTGGTGGACTCCGTCCCAAGAATGGCTCAGTGCTGCATGTTCCACCCCTGCCACCCACTGAACTGAAGATGCTGACTGGAGTCTAACACACAGAGGCAGTCTCTCTTCCTTAGCGGCTACATGTTTGAATTGAAATTTTAGAAAGACTCCAGCTGAGCGTGTTACTCCGAAAAACCCTCCCAGGTGCCACTGGCTGGAGGACCAGATCAAGCACCAACTCTTGACATTTATTTTAAGAGAGCGGACTTCTAAAGTGACTGCAAGGCTGAAGGTTCAAGTCACAAAAGGTGGTAAAACCCTGAGCAAGGTTCTTCACCAGAACATCAGAACATCCAGCCAAGGTCTCCCGTCAGACCTCTCCGGATGAAAAGCATATAAATCACAATTATGCACCTACATAAACACCCGGAGCAAATTTACATCCCGCGTGCGCTGTGGCTGACACATAAAAAGCAGAAGTGGCTGAATCATTCGCTGGTGAAGGACCTCCCAAAAGGGACTCCAAACATTTCACTGCTTAACTGCTCGGCAAATGCTTTTACCTTAAGCCACTTTTCACTCGTTTTACATTGCCACACATTTAATGAAGCGATTCACATTACAACAGGGCACCTGTGGAAATCTGACCTGCTCTGTACCCTAACCGCTCTGCCACCTACTGCTCTAATACGGTTTTGTTTTTTTTTTCAGATAATGTGCACTCCTCACTTATATCTCCTTACATATAAATATTTTCCAACTCCTCCAGTGCCCTAAGCGGAAAAACCTTTGAGAGTTCCTTTACATTTTGGTTTAGTTTATATGCTCGTACGATACTTAAGTACTAAGCAAAACATTTATAAAAGTGTTCAGTTCATTCTGAAACACCCTGTACATTTTAACATTTAACATTGTGAATGATTTCCATTCACAACAATTGAATTGAATCAAAAACACAATCCCGGTTGTGGTTTAACAGGAATGTCGAGAGGATCAACTGACATTTATCTTATGTACACTTTGACTATGCAAATAAACGTCACCCAGCAAGCTTGTATTCTTACTACCTTGCCAGAGTAAATTTTTAATAAACCATAACAAACCACCTTCATGTGACAGTTAAAAGGAACGGCAAATATATTCCAGTTAAAAACCGCAAATTACCAACCAGCCCATGTACATTTATATAATATGTTGTGACATGGTGACATATGACCCATTTAGAATAAGAAGGCTGGACAACAAAATGTTTGCTGCCATATTTTTGATGCATAAATTCAGGTTCAGCGCAATAAGCTTCAAAGCGCAAATTATCAACAGAAATGGCAATGTTTCACTTAAATGTTTCCCAAATTTAATTTGGATTAATGACCCCCTGCAGGAAGAGCCAAGTAATCCCACCCAAAGGAGCCGTTTTATTTACGGTTCTAAAGGAAGGCTTTCATTTCCCCTCTCATTTCGCCACGCATCGCTTCACTCAGCCCCTGGAAAAGGGTCGCCTTGTGGCCACGCGGGTCCTTTCTGATGGATTCCGCAGTCACCTGCACTCCTCTGCACGGGGGGTGGGGCTGGGGGGGTGTCGAGCGTTCCAGGGTTGCACCGTGGATCGCAGATGATGAACGCAACGCCGCCAGTGTGCTGTCTGTCAACTCGCATGCGTGCTTTAGCTGTCCTGAACAGGACTCCTCTCCCACGTGCAATTTATTTCCCTTAGTTTACCTGGACAAACCAAAGGGAAACTTCTCTCCTTCGTAAGAGAACCTGTAGGTCCAAATGAGCTCAATAGAGGATACACGGACTCTGTAAAGACTCGACATGAACGACATGGTGTATGCAGACTCTCTGTGTAATCTACAGAGTTTATGAGGATTCTATATGGTCTGTAAGGGTTCTACAGGGTGTGTGTGGACTGTATAGGTTCTGTAGACCCTACATGGGCTCCATAGAGTTTCTATGTGGTCTATATGTTTTGTAAATGCTCTATAGGATCTAGGTGGTCTGTATATGCTCTACAGGGGTCTATATAGCCTATTTAGTTTGTATGGACTCCACCGGCTTTACATGGTCAATACAGTCTATACAGGTCACACAGGAAGCAGCATGCTACAAATAATAGGAGTCTGGAAAAAGCTAAACAAATTTTGTTCCAAATTCACAAGTAAAGCACCTTAAAGAAACCAGCAGTTGGAAAAATTTCTGAATTTTCACTTTAGCACCATCCAAGAAAACATTAAGGGAATACTGTGGGGTGGATAAAATCTCTGCATTTCCAAACTTGGTTTATACAAAAACATAGTGTTTAATAATTTCTTAATTCTTGCTTCATAGTCCCAGGAGCCAGGATGAATACTCGCATTTTATCGCTACTCTGCTCCACAGCAAGTAAATGCAGATACCTAGTGTGCAACATGTTGTTTGCTACAGATAGATAACAGCTGAAAGATAGCTTTTCATAACACTGAAAATAACATCTTTAAACAAGAGGCACTGTACCCGGCTGCAATAAATTCCCCAGTTACATTAGATGGAAAGCTTCTGCACATTTTCAGCCCCTTCTTGTGCATGCTGAGCTTTTGCATCCAGCATAAATACACTTTGGTAGAACAGCACAGTAAATTTCAAAAGGAGAAAAACTCTCACTCACTGTCGAGATCCCCTCATCCTGTTGCAGGGATCCAGAAGCACAAGCCACTGCGCCAGGCAAAGTAGCCCCACACACACACATGCGCATGCACAAACACACTACAAGCAACTTAAGAGTTGCCAACTCACAGGAAATACATGTCTTTCAACTGCAGGGGGAAAGTCGCTGAACACAGGGAGAACCTCAAACTCCATACAAACATATCAAACCAAGATCCCCCATGGTACCCACTGTGCCCTGTGCAGCCAATGAAAATAAGAATAAAACAGATTATGAACTATTCAAATAATTGTAGAAAAAAACGTGCTGGCATATTCATTTCCATGAAAAATTTCAGCTGTGGAAGAGCGCAGTATCTTTGTATGATGGGCTTCGTGTTGAATGGAATTTCTACAAAAAAGTTCATTAAACTGTATACTTTATGAATGGTCTTGCCTACAGATACAGGTCCAAGTAGGAGTTATTAAGGATCAACATGTGAAGAAAGGGTGAACTTCCTCTAGCTACTTTGCTGAAGGCTATAACTTCATGTTGCCACTTCAGGGCCACGAACATGAACTCCGAAGCACGGTGTCAGTCGGTGCCCCTGGATCAATGCATCTGTAGTCAGTGTTTCAATATAGACAGCATTGGCGATGGCTGCAACTACCATGGATGAGTAAAAGCAAAGAGAATGGAGGTTTCCACAGGGCAATTCATGCATCAGTCCTATCGATGCCATACAGGGTCATTTTACAAAAATAAGTGATTGTGACTAAATAAGAGGCCTGAAATAAAGCCCTTCGTTGGAGAAACAATAAATAATTTAAGTAGCAATTTCATTAAAAAATAATATATAATTAATCAGTTAATAACCTATTTTCAGACTTTTATGTACTGTATTATTACTACAGTCTTCCCCCACCTTACCTGAAGGTAAGGTAATTCGTATCTACAAACACATGAATTCTCACAAACTGAAGGCGTAATTTACAATATTTTGAACGGCAAAAATTTTTAAGTGTTCCCAAGCACCAAAATTGACACTCATTTATAAAAAAAATCTACAAATCCCATTAAAATAGGCACAGTTACTTTAACAGATAGCATTGTTTATCGCAGCACAACATTATAAGGCAGTTTCATAAATTACTCCACAAATGTGCATGTTTGTCTATCGGCGCTCATTCAGCTCTTTCATAGTTGCTATGCACCACAGACTTAACAACATTTTAGTATGAAATTCAGCTATTAACGCAGTAAAGGCAAATGATATCGATGAAAACAACACAAATAAATTCAGTTTCCAAACAAGCTGATATTGTTTGGACGGTCAAAATGGAAGTCTTCATCACTGACATGATGACAGGTGAAACCAATGAGCAGGAGGTGATGGAGGTTAAGAATCGAATGCAGCATGAACCAAGCTATAACTGTGAAGGAGAATACACGGCTGTCAGCAGGTTCAAAATCCAAATTCGGTGTCCGCAAAATTTTAAAAGGTAGCGGTAATAAATGAAACTCCTTGCAAGGTTGAATTCCGGTAACCCGGATGGGTGAATCTCAGGGCATAACTGGGCACCGTGCGTAGCTTCTACAGTACAGGCTAGAAGACGCAATGTCATTTAAATTTAGTAAGTAGGTCTCAGTGGGACTGAAGAAAGCGGCCCTTGACAACGACCCCTTTCCCCTTCTGATCTGGCAGTGCTGGTAGCTTGAAGTCCACCTTCTTAGTTTGGAAGGAGCTTTTTTGATCCTTGGGCTTTTCAGTGGCCTCTACAGCCATATGTAAGGCTGGCAGATACACTTCCTTTAGTGTCACTCCACTGTTTTTTTCCCCGTCTCCCTGTTTTCCACTGACCGTGCGATCCTCCTTCCAGCAAATCCTCTCCGACCTTCCCTGGCCATCTGTTCAAAGACATTGTGGTACTCCGCAGTGGCCCTCCGCACATCACTGAGTATTTAGTTGGGCCTGAGGTTGACCAGCTGACCAGTGGCCAGGAGCACAGCTCTCAGGTGTGATCATCCTCCAGGTGGATCTACCAGAGCTTCCTCATAAAAGGCAGCCATAAAAATAAAGTTAATAAAGTTTCCAAAAGAAGTTTGTCATTGCTATTAGAAATTCATATCTAGCTCACAAATATGGCCAGTCAGACAAAATGATACAAAACTACACCAAAATATTTACAAGTATCTATACCTATGCACATAACAAAGTGATATAAGTCAACCTTGACACACTGTTGGCAATTAGAGTCACCATTTTGCATGAAACACATCATTGGACTGTGGACCTGGGTTTAAACCTACAGCTTAGATGCCTTCAACGGTAATCCAAAATATAGGTTCAAAAGGGGAGGAATGATAACTACAGTATTATACACCCACAATGCTAAAAATAATAGATTCTAATGGTAACAAAATCGTTTTTGTTAGTTGCACAGAGCATTATTTCCATGAAAAGATGAAGAACAGTCAGTAGCACAGCCATATACTTGTTTAAGTAGCACAGCCATTTGAGATATAGCAAAAACATTTACTTAACTATAAAATACTAGTAAATGCTAAACTATAAAATTATATATAACAGTAAAACTGATAGCAAATTTATCTGTTTTTTTCATTTACCAGAAAAAGAGCGTAGTTAATAATGACAGACTGTGCTGGACTCATTTACACATCTTTTAGGAAATCAGGAGAGTGGAAACTAGATGGGGTTAAATGCTGGAAGGGACTCAGCAGCTATGAGGGCCAGATGGAGCTCACTCCACAGCATCAGGACAAGACTGAGAAATGATGGGCTTTCAAATTTAGAGCACACGTGAGTAAGACAAGCAGTGCATTTTAAGCAAAAGCCAATACTGCCCAAGCTAAGGTTAATCAGTTAAATGGCAAGGAATACGGCTGCCAAAAGTCACATAAGCCTAATTTCACGATGCTCTTATAGAAGATTAATTCATCGCTGTTAAGAAGAGCAGACATGATTCTTCTAAGCGCATGACTGACAGGAACGTGTTCGTTCTTTCCAACCGCATCGCACTGTACATTCAGACACTTATATACGTGTTTCTCCCAGGGTGCCTAAGGGCAGATATTTAATTTCCCTTCCCGGTGGCCGCGAGGAGACGACCGCCATTTCACTCCACCGGGCAGGGATGAAGGGAAACGTGCCAGCTCCCCGATTCAAGCAAAATGCGCTTTCATTATTTATACCGCTCCACTCTCTGGAGTATAAACAGGCCTCCAGACAGAGGTTGTAAAATTTCAACCCTCAGGGCTTCCACGTTAATAAACTAGAAAAAGGGTCCACACCATAAATTTTCACAGAAAAGAGCCGTTTTTGTTTCCAGGCCTTATTTTAGAATTTAACTGTTTTTTTTTTTCTTTTTACAACTTTGACCTTAAATATGCACTTGACTGACATAAAACAGATTACCATGTATTCATAGTGCAGAATTGCGGTGCTGTGATTTGAGCTCACTATCATAGTTCGACATAAAACACTTAAGAAATAATCTGAGAACCAAATTCTTTGAGTCTATTGAGCCAGCTGTGGTAAAATGTCACAAACTGGATTTTACGCATAGGTTTCCAGCACGTAATGGGCCCAATTCGTTCTGGGAAATCACTCCATTAAGTGGGGGGCCATTACGCGGGCTGGAATTACCATTATTTCTCCTGGGGAAGACAAACAAAGAGGAACAACATCAAAATAAAAGCAATACAAATGATCACAGGGGGACTGTTCGACAATGGTGCTGAACAAAATACAAACTCTATCTTGTCTAGCCAAGCTAAACATTGTATCTTACATTTAATAAAATATGAGTACAAAAGCTTTACAGACGTATTTAGCCCTGTATGTTAAATTCACAACTGGTGCAGCATTAACAGCAACTGTATTTGCAGTGGGACTGAGGATCCTGCTGCAGTTCAGACAAATTTGCAGCTAAAATAGACATCATTTAAAAGGTTCTGTGCTGTGTTCACATATAAAAACCAATGCTGTTAAGGTCCAGCACAGTTAGGAAGTCAGCTGAGCGCCTGTTGGTTAAGGTCTTCTAAAAATGGCCCATATATGCAGGAGGGCAAAAACAACCCCACTACATGGAGCCACACTGCTATACTCGAGTTTTCTTGTGCAGGATTCCGCTGTGCAGGGCATTAACGCACAAAGACTCAGTTGTTTTCCCCAACAGAAGAGTCAAATAGATCGAAAAATCTTTTTTAACCCTCAGAATCAGAGATGGTTTATGCCAAGCGCAAGACCAAGAGACTTCTTTCCACACGCAACCAAAGAGCAGTCAGCAGAGCAGACGTGCACACTGCTAACAGCAGAAAAACTGTCTGATCTGAGACCTTCGGAGGAAACCCCATCTTATCGCTCACTTTCAATGTGTGTCTGATTCCCCGTCCCTCGGGGAAAAATATTAATTCATTTGTGCTGCAAAATAAATTATTGTTAGCTGTGATCACCAAGGACAACATTCTCCATCTCAGACCGCCTCAAGCCACTAAGGCTTTTGGAAACGTATAATGTGAATAAAATGGTAGCTCCAAACACGGGTCTGCCTAATAGCCTTGATAACAAAGGCACCGAATGTACTGCTTCCCTAAAAGCCACTGAGGAAGCGGGTGAAAAACATCATTTAATTGAAGTTTTTTGAAAGTGAAGAAATGGCTCTCCACAGTCAATCGCCAAGATCAGAAGTGTGAAAATAAATCTATTTACAGATAAAGCAACGATTTTAGCTGGAGAAACTGCTGCAGAGTGATATGATGCAGCAAAAAAAAAAAAAAAAAAAAAAAAATCAGGTATATGAAGGGAAATGTGCTGGGCAATGCTGAAATAAAATATTTGCTGATATGTTTAGGACGGGACAAACATGGACGTCTTTTAACTACGCTGTAACAATATATTTAGGACAGCATGGAGGGCAAGGAAAACAAGCAGGTGGGTGTTGACTCAAATCAAGGCAAAGCTCTCCCTATAAGCACAAAGGATGACACTGAGGCTTTCATCCTTTGGATGCGTCATGAGACCAGAAAGATGGTGATGTTCCAAAGGATGGAGGAAAAAGAGGAGGACAGCCAGCAACCAGACGGAGAGACTCAATCACAGTGACGGCAGATGCACCACCTTCAGCTCTGAGGACACAAGTGGAGGACAGAAGTTTCCGGAAGGATGCTATGCGATAACCGAGAATCAGCATCAACCGTATGCCTCGCATTAACGTTTCACTTCCTCCACCACCACCACAAGTGCGTGTAACATAACACAGCTGACTCGCATCTTGGTGACCAAAGAAACCCACCTTTTTACAAGGTTTATATAGTTATTCGTATAAACAAGGCACTTCTAGGTCTCTCCGCATTTAAAATGTACAATTATTTATTTACCTGACATTTCTCTCCAAAACATTTAAGTGTCGGTCAGCTACCTGCTGTTGTTCTTCCATTTATCCAGCTGCGGTGTTTTCACTGCATCAGTTCAGCGTATTGGAGTTTGGTTCCTTCAAGTGTGAGGCTGCAGCTCTAAACACCATGTGCCCTGCTGCCCCCCCATCCATGCTATACAAAGCCCCCAACTTCAACTACAGTTACATTTAGCGGCACAAACTGCAGGGGGCATTTTTCCATTGGTGGGTCAAACAAAGTGGACTGCGCCTCTCCTGCTGCGACCGTCTATAAAAAATTACCTTTCACATTGGATTTTTCACCTGTTTGTGGCTTTGAAGACACACAGTAATGCTCAATGTGCCTCCGCATGCACTGCACTTAATGCACGCATCTTTTGTGCTTTTGTGGCTCTGGAAAGCTGAAGCAGCAACCAACGCGGTAAAATCGATTTTACTGGAAGCACTTCATTTCATTTGGACCAGATGCAGTTCTACAGAAATGGAGCGTTACAGTATTGACAGAACCACAATCGGACTATTACTACCACACATAAGCAGAAATACATGGCGATTCCAAAAGAACTGAACGCTTCCACAAATGTAATACTCAGCAGCTATCGAGTGAACAAGCAATCTTATGCTCTTCTTCATTACAAAGTTTTTATTTATAAAACAACTCGAGTTTTTCCTAATCTTACAAATTCTCAACATACATGTTCATATGATGCTTAGTTACTGAGAAATGCGGAGGAATCATTTTATTATTAAGGAATTGCTTTATATTTGTTTTAATTGGAACGACTTATTGCTCTGTTAAAAGGTTTACGTTTAAATTCTCAACCCCCCCCCCACTGATCATAAATCACCTTTCGCAGCCCTCGGATTTCTCCTGCGTCTAACTGTCCCTCCGCAGTGTAGGTGCAGCTTCCCCTTTCCTACTCCTGCTTTAGGTGTTCGGTCCGGAGGATTCTTTCCCGATGGCGCGGTCACGCTTCCACGCCTTGCATAAGGGCTTTTGCGCCCAGAAGAGGACGAATCCCCGTACGGGTTCCCACCCAGTCAAGGGGGCAGAACGTGTTAAACTCCTGGATGTGCCGCATAATAAAAGCATACATTGCAATGGCTTGGCTTGTTGATTCTCGTTCAATAGTAAAAATTCTTCCACAGTAGTATATTTAAGAAAGTTTCATTCTTTCGGACTCACCACACAGCAGCAAAGGATTTAGCTAAATAAGAGGTTTCACGCTCACCGTGTTTCACGGGGATCGGGGTGTCCGTTGTACTACTTGGGCGAGGGCTGCGCGCGGCCCACAAGAGCCATTTGCACAGTCAACGTATGCCGCACGTACAACAAATACACTCCATCAAATGACACGATAACACATTTGCAGACACACACCTGAATACATGCCACTCCTGCACGCGGTGAAACAAAGAACTGCCATTTTCACCCATGCGACCCCCCGACCAGTTCCCGGTTTGTCACCCTTGGCCAAAAGAGGCTGGAGCGGCCTGGTTCAAAGGAAACTGTGTGGTGCTGAGCCATCGTGTTACACTCCGGCGGAGCACCTCAGCCTGCCTCCCTGTAGCCCTATGGGAAGTGCCATCTTGTGAACACGGGCCTTGGTTTTGCAGCGCAGCTCGGTACGTCCATGGAAACATGAATTTTGGAGCAATATTACTTTGATAATTTGGACCACGATGTCCTTGCTGACAGGAGGACATTATGAGTTTGCAGTGCTGCCTCACACGCTTACTTTCAGCCCGCAGTGTTTGCAGCGTGGCCGCTGTCTGTGTTGAATGCCATTCCGGAGTGTTCTTACACAACCGTGTAAAAGTCACATTCCCGGACTTCTTCGAGCGCTTTATTAGGAAGGTCGCACAATTACGTCAGTGAACCCTGGCATTCTAGTGAGCCGTCTTATGGTGCCGCTTTCCCCAAAGGTGAGGCTTGAGCTCTCGCTTCCGGAGCACAAAATGCCACTCCGCGGAGAGCAAAGTGGCTTTCTCCGGAAGCTTCTACCACCCGTTCTCCCACGGCTCTCGGGGTGGCGGAGCAAACCCACGTGGTCGCAGCGCCGGCCTCCCCAGACGGAATGTCCAGAGGAAACAGCTGGTTGGCCAAGGAAGCCCTGACGTTTGGGTAATGGAGGACCACGAGGCGTCTTTGCCACCGACCTGCATGTCTCCTCCAGACACACAGCCTACCTCCGCCCCAGGTGCGACAAGCCCCGACGTTTTGCCTTTACGTGTTTGCATAACAAATAAAAATACAGTTGGGTGCTACTTGGACACGCGGGCGACAGGAGTGTCGACAGGAGTGTCGACGGGAGTCTGACGCCAGCACGTCCCACCCGCCGGAACAAAGCCCGACCGCACGGCAACACATTCCCTGCGAGACCGCCGCCATCGGTTACACTTACATCAGCCCACCCGAAATGTCGGTTGTGGCGGAGCTGCTGGAAGAGATGAGAAAACGCAATTAACTTTAATGCCGAGTGCAAAGATCCCCTCCTTTCAGCACCTCTTCAGCTTTCGCAGCTCCCAGTTAAAAACGTGCCATCCCGCGCAACACGCACCATTAGCGCCCTTCACGGAGCGGGAGGTGGAAGGGTGCGTTTCGGAAAGCGCGGAGCAACGGCGGATGCGCGGCGGGAGTCGAACGAACAAAAAGGCGTCACCTTCGTTTCGTTTTAAAACCAGAAGCGGATTCACGGAAAGTGCCAGGAATGTTTGCGAGGGAGACCGATCTGGGTCACAGCGATGGCGCACCAACTTGGCAGATACACAAATGTTTGCGGCGGTGCTCAGCCTGGTTCAGCCGGTGTGGAGTTTGCACGGTATCCCCATGTTCACGTGGCTTTCCTCCAACAGTCCAAAGACATGTGTTTTCATGTGGACTGGTGGTTCTAAATTGCCCTTAAGATTGTCAATACATGAGCGACTGTGTGCGCGTCACTGTACGGGTAATACGCTCCAAGACGCACCGTGGTTACGTGAAACTGCAGATAATACCAAACACCAGAAGCAAAATGGAAGCAAGTTCTGCAGGGAAGCGTGGGTACAGGGACAAAGAAAGGTGAGTCAAGTCCTGGGCGGGTTTAGGCTGCTGGATTTCGCCATACTACAGCCCATTCTCACTTGGCGCACATTTTGAACTTATGAAAAGATACGTGTTTATTTCTTAAATTTTCCCTTTTTTTTTTTTTTGGGCTGCAGTTAACCACAGATAACTGAAACCATGGATACTGAATCAGCAGATACAGGAGCACAACTGTATTGTGTGTCTTTCCCAATACCCTGTGCCTTCCGGAATAGACTCTGGACTACAAGTGCCTTGACTTAGAAAAGAGATTAGAGATGATGGATGGATGGATGGAAACACAACTCGACTTGTCAGCTTCCTGTTATGTCTGTGGTACCGATAAACTAATTCACCGTAACGAATTGTCTTGTAGTCCTGAGTCCAGAAATCCTGGCGTGAAAATCCCTTGTGGATAAATTCTTTTGTGACAAATTACAACAGGCAATTAACAGTTTAACACGTTCCTCCAATGTGTCAGCCGCAGCTCCGCGTGTCTTTAAACCGACCTTAAAACCACTTCTCTCGTGTCAGGAGATGCGGCAGAAGTTCTCTCGAGCAGATGCGACGGGATGCACTTCACCCCACATTCAGAAACCAAGCGCATTTCGGTTGGCAAAGTTTACTGTTGGCTCTGATTTAAAATAAAATATTTGACAAGTCAACAAAATGTTTGCTCATCATTATTTACTGCATCCACACAGCAACAGTTAGGGCACTTCCATATCTGCTGATGCCGCACTTACAAGCCCAAACATTCAATAATAAAAGGCTTTTTCAAAAATAGAATTTCAACTAATCTGCATTTAAAGAAGATACTCATTTTAACACGTTCGTGCTCCAAGTTGACTATCCACATTTGTCAGGCACAAGAGACACAGTGAGTGACACGCAGAACGAAACGTGGGTCTGCTGTGTGAACCGGTGACCCTCATCCTCGTATGAAGCTGAACTGAGTGCATAATCTAAAAATGTTATATTACTACAATTCAAGCCAGCACAGGACAAGCAACTCGAGAAAAACGGGGAAAAAATGCATCATTTCATGCAAAAAGTTGTGTGTTGTATCACCTGTCGTGCTGCTTTGCAAACACAAATAGGCTTTAGCTCTCACATTTAAACATCCCATTGATGTGTTATGAGAAAAAAGGGCAAAGGCACTGTGCAATGGCTCATTAATGCAAGCGGCAAACAAAAGCAAGCAAAATAGGGCTGTCGGCACGCACTTAAAACATTTTGAAACAATTAAGCTCTTTTTAAATCTCTGAAAAACGAAATGAATACAAATCAGCTTGTTGTCCGCACACGCACACATCCTTCGAGCACCTGACTTAACTGCCGAGTGACACCGCTCAGTCCACCTCAAACCCATCTAAGTGCGTCTAAGAGCCATTTACCGCAGGCTACCTGTTGAATGGGTACGGCACTGTGCGGCCTTCAGGTCTAAATACCTCATATGGTTAATTTAAGTAAAAAAATATAGTTCATTACTATTAATGGCATCAACATTTCGTACGGGGCAGCAGGTGGCACAAAGCTTAGAACTGTGGCAAAATGAAGGACCCGTGCTCCTGTTGTATTACCCCACTTTACAGTACCTTTCCTGAACTAGCACAGTAAAAACTAAACACACAACTGTTCACGGGGACACAAGTATGAAATTGACAAGACATTGCTGTTTGTTCCCTAAAATTTTGTGTACTACTCAGCAGATTATTATGAGCAATTTCGATGAAAAGACAGATTGGGGAAAACTGCTTATTCAAAGTAAGTGGAATTCCGCAGGAAACCGGATGCCAAAGGTGACCCTACGTGGTCTGGAAAATTACACGGCCTCTGCCAACGTCACCTCCGCCAGTCTGTGTCGCACGGTCGTGTTGGGAGCGTGACGCAGCCCACAGCTGGAAGCCTGACATTCATTTTAATTAGCAGTGCCTTGCCGCTCTGCCAACGTCTTATTTATTTTGGGCGTGCTGTGAGGAAAGGGGGGGCTGCGAGACCCTGGGGAGATGCTACCTGTTGTGGATTGACTTGCTATAAATGGCTCCAAAAAACAAGCACTGAGGATTTTGGGAGTGATGTCTCTGCGCTTTGCGTTCTGCTTCCTCTGTGAGTAATCTGGTGTTGTCCCCAGGATCGACTATGTCACGTTGCAAGTTTCTCCATGGAAAATTGCCTAAAAGACTGCAACTTCCTGCCTCTGCCAGCCAAAAATGCGACTCCTACGTGGCCAATGTGAGCACAACTGGGTGACTCCAGAGACCCGGGGGGGTATCCTTTTCAAGCGGGTTGTAATGAGCACGGTGGAACAGAGGGTTTCGGGAGAACATCGCCGAGCCAACATCATTAACACCACCAAGGTGCGCCCTCCTTCTGAAGTCAAGACGTAATGCAGAGAATGGCGCTGCTCGATACCCAGTGAAAATCCGTCCTAAATGAAATGGAATGAAGTAGAAAAACAAAATCAATACTAACATTCAATAAGAAACTGATTTAACTACAGTTAAAGACAGTACTTTGGTGCCACCCCTGCATGTGAGTGTGCATACTGTAAATTGCGTTGGTTTGCAGTTTTCTACAGGTTCCTCATCCAGCCATCCTGTCGAACACACTATCTCATCTACGGAGGAAAGACAGGGAGCTACTTAGCTCAACCTTTCATTACAGACCAGTGTTATGAACAGCTATTTTTACATAATTTCTGCTTACAACAAATAATGTATGAAATGGTGCAGCAACAACGTGTGTTTTGCAGAAAAATGTCACAGCTGAAGGGAGAATCCGCACTTTTACTTTGGCTCTATTACACATTTTAACGTTATTCTTGTTCACAAACCCAGATATAACATAAAAGTGCAAATTCAGGGCACAAACACATGGTAGTCAAAACATGAATTTAACATCAGTCCTGTCTGCAGTAACAGCTGATGGATGGATGGATGGATGGATGGATGGATGGATGGATGGATGGATGGAAGAACACAAATGTACTCAGATGACTGCTTTTAAACTGTAGTGCCAACTGTCTATACAGTACTTTGGTCATAATTTTAACAGCTTCAACAAAATGTGCTGCTTCTGTGAAATGGTGCTAGTGGAGCAGCCAAAGACTGCCACTAGCAGCTTGTGTATGAGTTCTTCTAGACAAGGCATTTGTATAAGGTGCTTGACTGGAAACATTCATACATTTCACATTCCTTCAGAGAGACTTTCAAAGTGTGGCTTTTAAGAGTAGCCATAAACTGGCAACATGGCAACATTAAATAAAAGACAATGAGATTCAAAAACTGCTGAATCAACACTCTTCTTGTGACCATGAAAATGTGGGAATCAATTTTCTACTAAAGGAATCCGTGGACAGGCACAGGACGGGCATCTAATAGAAGCACGCTGAAGGTTTCCTGAGAAAATAAGAATATCTGCTAAACTAGATTTAAAGTAGATTCTTCAGAAGGATATTTTGAGGACTGTTTTCAATGCAGTTTTGTGTGATGCCAGAAGAGGGTTAGCAGAGCATCAAAACTTCAGCGCTGACTCCTACAAGACATGTGGTCCCTCAAAGATGCATGTCAACTTTGGATGCCTGAGGAACAGACCCAGTGCCTGCTGACTGACATCTACGAGTACAAGTGTACACAACAGCTACTAAGGACTTCTAAAATGAGAAGCACACATCCACATCAGACTGGAAGAAATATTTCATTGGTGCCATTATGTATTACTTGCGACATTTCTGTTTGAACATTACTTGTTATTTAAACAGTAGTGTCAACCAAGAAATAACACTAAATGACCAGCACTGGTCTTATAACTGTCTCTGACCACAAGCATGTCTGTTAAAAATACATACATTTCAACTAGTTGGAGGTTACTCGGTTTACTAGGCTTATCATTTCACGATAATAATTATGTATACTATGCCCAAGTCCTCCATAACTTATTGAAAACAACACTGGGTTTAATTCAACTGTAAATGGAACTGAGAGAGATGTCAAATAATCAGCAAAACTAAAGTAAAAGGAAGCAGTTGGCCCAGTCCGGAAATAATAATACAAATGAACATCTTGAAAAGTGGAAGAGACAGAAAGATATTTTAAATGGGCACAAATGGGCTCAAATGGAGCACTAAAGAATGAACATAGTTTGGGTCCAAGCAACACTGTTGGGGGGCTGGGTGATGTCACTACCAGGAAGAATTATTGCTATTATCTTAAAAACACAGCAAGTAGAAACTGATATGTTCAGGCAACAAACAGCACAAATGCAGAACTATTAAAACACATGGGATTTTTTCTGCTGTATGTTGGGGGGCAGCTGCACAGAAATTTAAAAGATAGGAATTTTAGGAACTGTTGGACTGAATGTTCGTAAAAATGTAGCTAAAGATGCCTATCGGGCTGATGCTTGAGATGATTTTTCTGTCCTTACAAATGGGATTGATCTTGAATATTGACCCGACGAGATGTTATTTTAGAATGAATAGTGAACATTTTATTCATATTTAGTAGCTACTAGAATGTGTGCAATATGAAAATCATAGCATTAAACAAAGTTGTGCTTTGGTGATCTTGAATATGTATGCATCCATGCCCCCCGACTGTTGTTTATTGCACTTCTGTTTCTTCCGAGGAGAAAAGCACCAGACTCATGTACGCAAATGCAGTCATTTGGCCACCGTTAGTCCAGACGGCACGCCAATGAGTGTTGTAGCATCAGGCGAAGCGTCCTTCTCAAGCGGCCTGTGGGAAGTAAACATCTCCTCTTCCTCAATCACACCAGCACAGACATCCGGTAAAGACTAAAGAGAAACCTCGAACCACAAGTGATGCATTCGCACAAAGGCAGGCTCTTAGCAACCCTGCCATAATTTAATGTAGTTACTCTTAAGTGCACTTATTAAAGGTTCTTTCATTATGGAAAGCATTTCATGTATTCGTTTTATTATTGATTCTTGCTCATAACAATGATTCATTTCATCGCTCTTTCATGAGTTGGGAAAGAAAGTCACACACGCTTTTGCGAGCACGGATTTCAAGAATTTCAAAGATATTTTGCTCAGCTCCACTCAAATGTGTGTCTATTGATCTTCTCTGGTGCCTTCATCACTTGTTTCAGTTCATTGTGGGCTTGGGGAAAAAAATAAAAATGAAAAATTGGGAAAAGAACGGCACACCCCCAGTGAGGCCGGCTCATTTGGGTTTTGGACAGGAGCGATTCAACAATTTTGCGCACACTCCGCTCTGGGCAGCACCAGTTGGCACTAAAGACCGCACACAACGGAGCTGCCGCGGTCCTGCAGCCACAGCCACTCTTTCATTTTCAGCTCTTTTGTCAGATCAAAGCTTACGGAGCAGATTTCCATTGAGAAAAATGTACCAGCTGTATTCAACATAACAGAGAAATCTCTGTCATTCCTACACATGTTCATATTGAGCTCAGATTAAAATATCCAGGGTGAAAAGCACAGGGAAAACGCAGTACAGCTGCTATGAAATGACAATATGCTATGAAAAAACTGCTGCTCTAGGGGGCAGATCCATCACAAGCAGCTGAAGATCCCGGGTTCAAATAAATATAAGCAAGCAAGTAAGGTGGATTTGCAGTGAAACTGCCATAAATAATTTGAGGGGCAGTGAGTTTGGAGCCCACCTCCTGCTGTAGCATCTTGATCAAGGCACTTACCCTGAAATGACCCAGTAAAATCGCTCGGCTGCATACGTGTAGGTTGTTTTTATAACCTAAAAATCTAAGTGGTTTTCAAGATAATTAATAATGAATACAAATTAATAAAAATTAATTATTTCGAATTTCAAAACCAAACACTGGGGTTTTAAGACATATTGAAGAACGCTGCTGGCCATCCATCTCAACCAATAGATGCAACCCAGCATGCAGCAATGTGGTGCTATATTGGTACTCATCCCCACCACGAAGGAAGAACCATCTGGAAGAGAGATCCAATCCGGTTACAGCAAAATCTGCTCGTCCAGACTAAGAGCGTTAGTGGTGGCAGCACTGGGCCAGACGAAGAGGACAGAGCCAGTTTCATTCCCACAGAGCAGAGCTGACACCCTCCCTGGCAATAAGACCCGACATATGAAAGAAACTTGAATTCAATTGAAAATAATTTTAAGGCCTGAAAAACAAAGTTCAACAATAATTTCAAATGAAGGAAAAGGAAGAAGAGGGAGGAAACTTTCATCACCTGTCCCTTCACGCTTCAGTTCTGTTAAAAACAGGTAAAATCTCTGCGGCGGTGTGAAAATAAAGGGCGATCACCCGATCATCTCTTCAAATAGGTTCTCCCCGAACTGCCATGGGTCATCGGGTCACAGCCGGAAAAGAATTGCCACCAACAAAAGTGCCACTCTCCTTCAACGCACACCGATTTATTCTGATGCTCAGTGGCGGGGCAGAGGTTCAGGTACAAGCGGACCAGGGTGGACGGTACCCAATGCAGCCGACGATCACGATAACCTGAGGCAACGGTTCACCCCGTGAAGTGTCACCTCTTTGCAGTCGCAAAGTGTCACAAAGACAAAGAAAAGAAAATACACACAGGCAGCAATGAATGGGACTCATGCAACAACACACTGAAAAGTTACATATTAAGCACCTTAACGTGATTTACACCATTATACAGTTAGGTAAATTTTACTGGGACAGTTCAGGGTAAATGCCTTGGTTGGAGGGGTTATTCAAACCCAGGACTTTCCATTTGCAAGGTATTCTGCCCACGCTAACTGTTACGCCACCTGCTGCCCGAGTGTGATACACAGCAAGGCTTCACAGGTCTAAGAGCAATAACACCAATTTATATACTAACTGTCACCCTGTAGTTTTTGTACTTGCAAATAAATTAGCATCAGGAGTTTTGAGATAAGTTTAACCTAAAACAGAAAGTGACAGAAAGCAGGGAATCAAAAATAGAGAATGAGAGATTCCAGCTCTGTATCTTTACATTTCTTTTTCGTAATAATGTATGGAATGGATTATTTAAGAAAAGGCCGGCAGGTCTGCGACGCGTTACGTTCAACCAGGACGTAAATGTCCGAATCCTCCACAGCAGAAAGAGGCTTTTTGAAAATGCGAATAAAAACACCTTGGTTCCGATTCACAGATGAGGGGGAGTCTGGACTGTGGGACATGAAGCAAGAGCATGCCGTCATTTCACATTGAACAGCGCCACCTACTGGTCACCAAGCCTTGGAGAACGAGGAGACCAAGCACTGATGCTCGAAACAAAATTCTTCCACAGATTAAGATGCATCTCTAACAACTAGGAGGAGAATATGACTCATGCTTTCAGGCATTTATGCTGCTTACATGATCATGGCTGTTTGTGTAGGTGTAACTATTATTATTGTTTCATCGCTGAAAAAATATTTTTGTCACTATTTTCATTATGTCCTGCACAATAAGCTGCCAACATATATGACAGTATAATAATATAACAGTGATCGTGCCGCCTTTTTTCTGCCATGAGCGCTCAGAAATTACACAAACTCTTGCTAAGCACGTATTTCTGTGACTGACCAGTCATTTGCTCTCAAAGGCGGCAGCCCTAACCACTGCACCACCTGCCGCACAAGGATAAGAGCCAACAATGCACATCACTGTGCTGAAATATCATGGGGCTCCACTTGTTTACACTGTCGGTGTGTGCGAAAGAGTGGAAAGAGGGTGGATGTGTTTTGTTTGCCATCTTTCACCGTGTCAAATTAACTCACTTAATGCATCTGCACCGTGCGGGGTGGAGGGCGGTGGTAACTAGCATGTCATCTGGATACACGCGGCAACAGCACGACCACTCCAGGTACGAGCTCCTTCACACGCACTAGGTGTGCATTAGTACGTGTGACAGAGATCCTGCAGTTTGAGAAACAGCTCTTTGGTGTCTAAAAGAGAACGCCTTGCTTCTTATAAATCCACGACTGGGGTAGCGTGTGTGGGTCTACGGCCGTGGCTGGGTGACAGCGGGGGACAGAGGGCTGCCGGCAGCTCGCAGGACAACATTAACTTGGGGTTAAATTTGTCGCACACTACGATGCTGAATCAGAGCCAGTGAGGTTATGAAGAATGAAGATAGCGTTAACATTATCGTGATGTCAAGCAGCTGAGCAGCAGGATGTTCACCAATACACCTGTCAGCCATGGGTGTCCTCCAGGTGGGTTTCCATGAAGTTTGTTATTTACCTGACACTTTCCTCCAAGGTACCTTACAATGATAGGCTTGCTGGGATTTGAAATGGCATCCTGCATGCCAGCGCCTCTTACCACTATGCAGCCTGCTGGCCCTCCGAGTATACAAATATACAAACTGTATATATTAATAGTCTAATACGTGTTTTAAGTTACTTATCTGACTGTTTTCTGCAAAGCCACTTACAGCATTAGGCTACTTGGGAATATTTACACAGTCATACAGCTGGGTCATTGTCACAGATGCAGTTCAGAAGAAGTGCCTTGACTGATGGTGTTACAGCAGAACTTGGGATTAGAACCTACGATGTTTTAGCAGAAGGTGACAGCTCTTATCGCTACACCGTCTGCCAGCCCTCAAAATTCAATCAGGTCCTTTAACATAATACCCGTTCATGAGAAATATCTGCACTGTTTCCTGTGTTCTTGCTCTTTGTGTTTTGTTTTTTTTTTTTTTTTTTGCCATTTCAGGCCACATTCCTGAGGGCAGCAGTGAGCAGATAAGGAGAACCAAATCCATAAGCGGAGCCCTGCTATAGTCGTGTACTGGGCTGCTGACCAGCCTGGCTGTCACGGTGCTGTTCAGGCCAGCAGTGAAAGAGGACCGGTGGGATAGGGACAAAAACGAGGACATCCAGACAGACACAAGCTGGCAGGACACACATTCGTGCCATTTGTCACTGTTATTGAGTGCGGCCGCCTGAGCGGAGAGGACTCCTTCATTTCCTGCAGTACAGTCCACAACTGGAGAGCGAGCACATTCATAAGGAGAGTAAACAGCTTCAGGAGATGCCCCAGCAACCCCCCCCCCCAACCCCATCCCCATACCTTGCCATCTCCACCGACAGGCGCCGAGAAAACGTACTCCAGCTGGAAGACGATGGCAAATGCCGGGTGGTGCACCATGCCGTGTAGCTGCAGACGGCTACGCAGAGCCAGGACCTGAGCCTGAGAGCTGCATCGCACAAAGGGAGAGATCAGACAACCGGTGAGCAATGGCAGAAGTCAAAAAATGGGGGTGCAGAGCTCATCAATCCCGGGAGAATAACCACTGCATTAAGATTCATTACATTGCTTTTCTCCAAAGTGGCTTATTTACCCTTTTGGACAGCCCGGTAATTTTACCGCATCAATTCAGGGTAACTACAATGATCAGTGGTATTACAGCAAGAGGGGGGGATTTGAACCCTAGGCCATTAAACTGCAAGACAGCAACTGTAACCGCCTCGTCCCCTAGGACTGCTAGCTGCAAATGCCAGGGGGTGAATACTTTTCGAAGTTAAAGTGATAAAAAGTGATTGCAGCCCAAGTGTCTTGTTTGTTTTGCTATGCATACACACACAAATGTGTGACTTTTATTTGTAAGAAGGAGCGAAGGGGAATGAATACTTTCACACAGCGTACCTACATAGCACATTATTTACCGCACGCTAACATAATGAAAATAATTGTATTCCTACTCTAGTTGTAGAAAACAAGAGGAGATGTTACTGTAGCTGGAAGGAGAAACCACAAAACCGTCTAAGCTGGGATTTGAGCATCTTCTTGTTTTTCTAAGGCAACAATATTTGTCAAAACATGCAGCCGGTGGCAATGCTGCTAGGTGACAGACACCTTGTCACTTCCTGGTGTACGCCTGCTATTCGGGGCAATGGTAACTGTGAGAAACCGACCTGTTCCTTGGATTTGGCAGCGTGCTTTACCACCGGGTGGGGGGGGGGGGTCACGCACCTGAGCCTGTTCACTGAGCTCTGTCGCACGCCCCCACTGCGGCTCTTCGGGGCCTCGCTCTCAGGCTCCAGCACCACCACCTGCGGCCGCTCCAGGAAGCCCCAGCCATTGTGCACCCCGACCTGCAGCCGCCGCTCCTGGACTGCCAGAGTGCCGCTGCCTAGACCGTAGTTCCTCTGGGGACAGACGCAGTGAAATCAGTCAGCGCAAGGAGGTCAAACAAACCGCATAACTTCACAGAAGTATAGAGCCCGATGCAGTGGACAAAATTGTGTGCAGAGTTTCATCCATGTTTATTCATTTAGTTTTCTCCAAAGCAGGATGAAGTTGAGAGTAAACAAAAGTGCATCAGCAACAGATGAAGCGCTTTACACACAGACACAGGATGATCAAAGTACAGCTTGCCTCTTTGGTGCCACCATGTTGGTGGTTCACATTCCTCAAGCAGCTGCCCATAGCAGTGACATTCAAACAGCAAACACACAAAAAATCACAGCAGATTGTGTTGGACTGAAGTAGCTGTCAGGAGATCAGCAGAGCAGCGGATCTGAAGGAGACGGGCTTGAGACCTTTCTTAACTGGAAGGATTCAGGAGCCCTGAGGGACAGAGGGAGCTCCTTTGGATCGAAGCAAAAACTGAAAAAATGGATTTCATTTTAGTCCCTGTGTGAACTGGGCCACCAAGCGGTCAGGAAACTATTCTTACAGTTGCATCATCAACCAGCAACTTTGCTTGAATTTAAAAACATTTTGAGCAGCAAAAAGTGCGTCAGTTTAGGTGCAAAATTGTCAAGAGATCATATGAATGAAGCTCACTACACGTGTACCACGTGTGCAAGGAGACTATTATTACACACATTTTCAGACGCATCTCTGACAATATGCTGCTGAAGATGACTCACACACACTTGGGGGTGTTAACAAACTTGGCATGTCGATGTCTCTAAAAATTCTAAGCGTCCCATAAATGTCCTAAAATGTTTTTTACATGCAATTTTCACAGTATGGTAGGACGATGACTCACCGAGTATTTGTGTACTTTAATCCTACTATTAAATGCTCCCGTTTCCCATTTTTGCATAATGAAATGTACATGAAAGTGTTTCCAACATTCATTTTTGGGAATGTCATGAACACAGCGGTTTACCCCAATTCTACCACATGTAAGGACATCCAGTGCACTGGGGACAAAGTGATTATAATTTAAGCGTTTTACAAAGGCGGCACACTGGCCCTCAGCACCTAGGCTATGCATTCAGAAGTGGGTTCGAATCTGCTTCAGTCGGTGTGGTGTTTGCGTGATCTCCTGACTTCACATGAAGTGCTCTGGTTTTCCCCCCGCAGTCCAAAGACATGTGTTTCAAGTGCATCGGTGACTACAGGTTGTCCCTAATGTGAATGAGTGCGTGTCATTGTCTCGCGATGGGCCGCTGTCCCTTTCTAGGATGTACCCTGCCTCACGACCACCATAACCCTCATCTGGACTATCAGCCACGGAAAAAGAATCGATGGACTGATTACAGTGACGGCTGCACCGTAAAAATGTATCACAATATGTTTTACTCTGTTTTAATGGATTAGCGGCTAGCAAAGCTACATGCGAACAGTGGTCCACGCAGAGACCATAAAATTATGTTTATCATGCGGTTTCCACTTTGCACCCCTCTTGCAGCAGCTCCGGATCCTCCAAGCTCCTCCGTTCCCATTATCTTATCAGCTGCACATTTATATTTATACCAGAGCTACTAAGGCTGGCCGGGCGCATCCCGGTGCCAGAATTAATACGTCGCCCGGGGCGAGCAGCACATCTGATGCCTCTCCTGCAGCAGCCTACAGTGGATGATCTAATAAGCAGGAGAGAATAATGCAGAGCGGAGCTTGGGTACCCTTTAGTGGGTATGGAGAAAACAAGGCATCTCAAGTGCGATCTGCGACACCTCCTCATTCAAATGGACCGCAAAGTTGTGGCCCGAGACCAGGACCTTGGAAAGGACTCTTTTTATTATTTTTGTTCTCATACACAGGAGGCAAACAATTTTCAGAAAGCAAAGTCCATTCATTAGCATGAACATTCATGCAAGTTATCGTGTCCTCCTGAGACCCAGCAAAGAAGGCTTTTCAACATACAGTGGATAACAGAAGTCTACACACCCTCCCTGAAAGACTAAAATCAAAGCAAATCATGCTTGACCATTTTGCTCCTTTAATAAGATCTTGAAACAACCAACATTTAAGTGAAAAATAAAAGGATTAGTTTTAGGAAAATAACAGAAACAAAAATACCTTTTTGGTTGCGCAGCTTGCAACAAAATACTTGATGGAAACACCTTTTGCTTTGGTTGCAGCTGTAAGGGGGTTTGGAAGGGTCTCTTAGCACACTGGGATTCTGCCGTTTTACTGAATTCATGCTGTATTTCTAGTTTTCCTATCTACCCAAGCCCCAGCCCAGAACGTGCAGCCTCACATAAAAGCAGAGAATGTCCTGCACAGGGCACCTTAGAACTCACTATTCTAGTATGTACAGTTTAGGAGACACTTAAAGACTACATCAGAAGACAAGCAGGTAGGCTATGTGTTTAGCGTTCTGGATGCAAACAGAAGGCAGTCGTTCAATATTCCAGCCAAACAGCTGTTGTCTCCTTGACCGAGCCACCAAGGTGCTTCCCCTCAGTTTTCCAGGTGTATGAATAGGTACTGGCAAGTGTATCTGACATCACATCTGGACCATGGTGGTTGAAGACAAGGACACGACCCTGTAAACCATTCTCTGTCCAGTTTGGTTTCATTTTTGGGTCCTTCAGTTGCATTTAAAATGGCAATAATTAATGCATATAACAAAGTATAATAATAATTTTAAATTTTATAATGCATAACCATGGGGATATTCAAGCAACACTAATGTTCAACCCACTATTTAACCACAACTCCTTTTAATACTTTGGATAATTTTATTGTTTGCCCCGTACTGAAAAAAATTGTTACATACTATATTCCATATGATATGTAAAAATTTAATAACATATAATATATGCTAAAGAAAAATATTGTGACCCTTTGGATGAGGCTTCACTCCATCTTGGAAAATCACAGTACAAACACATACATTTCTTATAACTTAATATTTCATTCAAAATTTGACTTCTGAAGTCCAGAGAAGTTACAGTAAATGCCAGCGGGAACTAAAGTGCGGCAGCCGAAACACATCGGCGGCCTCGGTACTGAGACCTGCACACCACTGAGCACCTTTGACACAATTTACAGCTGCGAGTCTTTTTTTTTTTTTTTTTTTTGGGGGGGGGGGGTTGCTTCTGCATCGGCTTGGTGCAAATTCACCTTCTTCGTGCTTGGCAGATTTTCTCGAGCTCTGTCAAGCTGTTTGCAGATCAGACCCCGTTTTTCAAGTGCATCCCAGCATCCTCAGTGCTGTTTGAGAGGTGATTTTGACTGGGCCACCGGAAGACATTTGCTTGCTTACTGTTAAGCCAGACAAGTGCAGCTCCGGCTGCACGTTTTAGCATCTCCACCCTGCTGAGAACTGAATTCTGCAGCATTTAGAAGACATACAACTAAAATCAGTCTTCTCCGGTATTTGCTTCTGCTTCTCTCCACCTATGAGTGCTCAGGTCCTAATTTCCTGGAACCAGCTGAAGACAAGCACCCCCACACCTCACTTAAAGACTTGCACTCAGGTCTAATTTTATTACATCCTGCTAACATCTTCTGGAAAAGGTTTGCAGAAAAAAGGCGGGAAGCTGCATGTGAACATTGAGATGAGTCGCTTATAACACATAAAAGCACATTTTGAAGAGAACATAAAATATCAAGTACAAACAGCTTCACAATGATTAATATTTACTATAACATCCAAAGCAATTTACACTGTTACACTATAACATGGTGTCACGGGCAAAGTCGATCGTGGAAAATCTCTTGAACGTTTTGCGATCGGCACAGATGTGCGACAGCCAGCGAAATCTCACTCCCCTGAGCTTTCCTCCTGACCACCTAGTCGAACCGGCATGACAAGGACCGCCGCTATGCCATGTCACGAATGCAAAGAGAGCTCCTAAGCTCGGTCCTGCCTGCTGTCAACAGCGCCAAAGGAGAAAAATACACACGCAGTCGCTCATATTGTTCTACGAAGAGCGGGCCCATAATTAAAAGCCTGTAGCCAGACATGCCACATCTATTTAAAATTCCCCGTTCCCATTCCTTTACATTTCCTTGGCGCTGTCGCCATCAAAGATTTGCTTCGTGCGCCTAGAATATGAATATTTTAGTGCTAAGAGGCTTAGAGAGGACAATGATCTTGCCTGCAGTTAAATAACATTCCATCTCTGTAGCTGGGGTATGAAACCAGCCCTGCCAGAAGCATGGAGAGCGGCACCCTTGTTTCGCCCGATATCTCCTCACTTTAACGTCCCTGGCTGCAGTTTCACATTTCTTCACATTTCGACCCTGTGTGAAACACAGTGGAAAAGGCATTTAACAGCCATACAATCAATCTTGTCAGAAAAGTGAAGTTAAAATACTTAAAACACACAATAGGGCTGCCACTTTTTATTTAGACATCACACCTTGTAGGAATATACTGAAATTTTTGAAATATCTGCTGTGATCAAAGATGTGTTAAAAAGTAAAAATGTTCTCCTATACACTGCTGAAATAATCTGTGCTGCCTGTTTAGCCAAAGTTGAATTAAAGCAATTCATCATACAAAACACCCCCCAGCTTGGGTTTGGAGCCCAGAGGTTCGGAATCCCACGTAGTTTTGCATGTGCTGAGCAATTGCCCTCATCCACATGCTACAAAAACCACTTTGCTCTTAGATTTACTCCAGAGGGATTAGTTTTTCTCCAAAGGGATGTACAGTATGAAACCTACAAATATACACCAAATTATACAGCTGAGGATAAGTACCTTGGTCATTCCTTTTCATACAGCACTCTTGTCAATGGGGTAACAGAGCGCTAAACAAAAGTCCAAGAGAAGCTGCTCAATAAATGCAGGTTCTGTTTGGCTCAGGCTGATGGAAAGATCAGAGATTGGCACAAGCACCATGAATACAAGGAGCTGTCCTGTTGCCAGCAGTACGAGGCGGCGGTGGCAGTTTGTTGATGTAGTGAATGCTTTTCTGGACTGCTCTTTCCCCACTCCTCAGTGGTCCCATTTTGATGCTCCTGTGACCACTGCAGACATGCTTTCTTGTTCTGTGCTGACAGTGTTGGGACCCAACGTGGTCATTAACTGTTGTAGCCCATTGGAGGCAAATTTATTCGAGCGGTGAGTTCTCAGAAGACGTTCTACACACCAGTGCTCAGTTTGGATGTGGTCCGTCTGGCTGTGGCCCATCTGTTTGCAGCATGATTCTCGACGTTTTCCTATATTCCCTTTAATCCACAAGCTGTTTTCATCTACAGGATCACTGCATCACTGCTACATTTTTTGCTTTTCATACCACTTTCAGGAAACCCTTGAAATGGGCGTGCAAAAAAAGCCCCACGTAAACAGCCGTTTGGTAGATGCTGGAACCCAAGCACTAACTATCACGCCACATTCAAAGTTACTAAGGTCACTTGTTTTTCATATTTCAACACTAAGCTGAACACTAAATGGAGCCAGAAACACTGGCTGGCCCAATTTATACCACATATCTCAGTTACATGATGCATGACTGGTGAAGGTGGGGTATACTTAATAAAATGGCAGTGTGAAGGCCAACAGAGATATTGTTTAACATAGTCATATTTAATTAGGACAGAAATCTATATAATTCTTTTTCATGCTATTTGTAACCCTAAGCTATAGTAAAAAAAAAAAAAAAAAAGCAGCAGTTTGCAATGACTGCAGGTGAAATTTTCCTTTGCAATGCAGTTATGGTAATACAGCTGAAGCTAAAGCATTATTTGTTTATAAGCTATGAAAGCAAAGAGTTCCTCCACAGCAACTAGATCAGTCACTGTGACAGCAGGAAGGCAATGGCGCTGCTCTGCAGGCAGATTTCAGTGCTTTTGGTGATAAGCCCAGGCTAAAAGGGAAATGTGGGCAAAATCTCAGGATATATGATGTCCAGGTCAGTATCTGCAGGACAAGAGCAACTTATCAGAGGCTACGTTGCTCTGACTGGAGGATTTGTGAACAACTAACCATTTATCACTGACAGATTGCTGTCATTGTAACTGACACCTTATTGTGTAGAGATTAACACAAAGTTGACTGCTGTACTCTGATATCCACATGGATTTAATCCTTGGCTTTGCTGGAGCACAACTGTTGATGAAACTACTTGAACGAACAACCCTAATGCAGCCACTGTTAATGTGGCCAAAAGCCAAATGAAGAAGTTGTCGTTTTTCCTGTTTACATGAAAGAAAAATTGCTGGCGAAGTTCAAAGAAAACAGACTCTCTAACCCTAAAGCGAAAAGAAATTTTACACCTGAAGAATCACGACTGCATCTCAAGTGTACATTACAACCCCAAGAAGGTAAAAGTTCATCACATGACACCATTGACAGCAGAGTTCTCAAAATCGAAGTCTTCAGTTGAAAATATTGGATGGGGAAAAAAAAACAGGCAAAGATCAGGAAAAAAACACAATTAAACAGAAAGACCAAGAACCCAAGACACTCCTATGTTTCTCTCCCAGTCCAACCATAGCTTCAGTCCAGCTGCCCTCTATGCCCCAATAACCCCAGGCCTGATGGGAGGCAGCTAGCAGTCATCTGGGGACAGTTAAAAAAAAGACTGGCAACACTGGATCTGGACTGGGACATATGGATCAAGTCTAAACCAACCCCTAAAAGTTCAAATCTTCAGTAAAATTTTACCAGCTTTCGCCTTCATCTATTCATGAATAATATTGATTTTGTCAAACGTGCTAAATAAAAAAAAAGTCTGCCAGACAAAATACAGGTCAGTAAACAAGTAGTATCACCACCCAGAAAGGTTTTGTTGTGACAACGGTTTACATCACACTGTGGATTAGTGTCATGTTTCAGGCCTTAATCTGTGTGACAAGCAGCAGAACCTGAGTCTGATGACTAACACCACGGAGTACAGTAGCAGGAAGTGCTCGTGGAAAAAAAATGTCCCTTTGAGTTGGTTTCCAGAAAAATGACAAGAAAGTTGAGCTTGTTTTGAATCAATCCATTTCTCAATTATTATCTTCTCACTTCTTCTTCTTCTTCTTTCGGCCGCTCCTGTTAGGGGTCGCCACAGCGGATCAAAAGCTTCCACTTCCTCCTGTCCTCTGCATCTCTCTATTATCTTCTCACTTAATTCAACTTATTTATTTATTTTATTAATCAATTTTAATTCCTTTTTTTTTTTTTATGAATAAGCATGAAGAACAGGCAGCACTGTCTAAAAAGCAGGCCAATAACCTCCAGATTAAAGGTTTACATCTTGAGAACAAGTGGCACCTTTGAGGAAAGCAGTTAACCTGAAAGTTGTTCACAAAAGAACTGTACACATCAGAATGGTTCAAAATTACCAGTTATGTGTATCGCGTTTTGAAAATGTGTCTGTTAATAATGTGAAATATACAAAAACAAAATAGAACCCTTGGTGTCCTCACCTATCTAACACACAAGTACAACATATATTCCACAAAACATTTTACCAAAGCCTAAAGATGACATTTTTAAAGCTTTTTCGTTATTTTACTGGAATGTAGCCCCGAGACCATAACTCAGTCTTGCACAATAACAAGGCTTTTCTCGTACTAGTCATATTCACACAGGTCCCCTGGGTCCATAGCACAATGCTAAGGAGGGATGGGCAGTGACTGCTACTTGAACCCCCAGAGGTTTATTTTTCCTCTCCTCGGCTAACAGGTGGTTTTACTCAACAGACACTATAACTGTCGCTTTCTGTCGCTTGGAGTGTCTCTGTCGAGAAATTAACTAAACTGAGTTCAACTACTAGTACTACTATTTCAATGCATCCCTGTTGGGGTCATCATCGAAGTGGTAACAATATTAATGTCAAGTCAAAGTCAAAGGTTTATTTGTCATGGGTGAACAACACAGCATAGCAGTGTTGTCCCCATGAAAAGTTTTGTTTCCGGCATCCTCAGTAACACAGATACGGACATAAATATGTACAAGTATAAATAAATAAGGTACAGGATAGAAATAAAGAAGTACTATGAATGGCAAACAAATAAATAAATAATAAATAAGGAGAGTGAATAAATGGTAAGTAAATAGGAACAGGTATGTGGGGAAAAAGATATACATCGGGGAGTGGCGGGGGGGGGGGGGGGAGAAGACACAGCAACCAAACCTACAACAACAATAAGTTCCAGAAGTGGGTGTGAAACAGATGGGTTTGCACAATGGGGGGGACAGGCATACAGACAGACCCCGATCGACTGTCCCCACTGCCCAGGGAGGGGTCAGTGGTTTAGCAGGGTATCGTAATGGATTTTAATTTCAATTTCACTTCACACCAATAGGCACTTGCAGACACTAGGGTGTATTGACAAGACCTTCCTATTTTCCAATACATATTTCCATATGCAAGAAATAGGGAGGTCAAGGGTCAGAGAGCAGTGCGTTTTTTACCTTCATGTGGAGAATAAAGGACATAATGATGGCGCATGAAGTAAAAACTTCTGCCCTAAAAGAGTTTTTAAAATATGCAAAAAGAAAGTGTGTACAACTTCAGCGCCCACCTGACTGTCTTTCTGGCCCTTTTCTCCGTTTGCTCCTTGCATAAGTACCTTGGCAACACAAAAATGGGCAAACAGTTCCTACCGGAGAAGCGGCCTGTTCACTAACAGCTGAAAGTGCAGGAACATCTGGGCGAGACGTAATTTAGACCTAATAGTTGCTCCCAGTAAAAGGCTTGAAGAGAAACATTATTACGGCATCCAGTTTCAAGAAATGAAAGGGACTTTTTAAGGAGAATAAAATTGCCTTGTGAAGGTTATTCCTTTGTGCCGAGACACCGCAGATGAGCTGAAAGAGCGAGTGCGTTTAATCGGTTGTCGGCGCCTGGAATTTAGTCACATTACTGCAGTTGAAATGGGATTTTGTAATCAGTCTGACGTCCACAGATGGATTCCAAAACTGCATTTGTAGATTCATGCGCGCCATACGGTTACATCACAATTCCTGTGCACGGAGGGGAGCAAAGTAAGGGTGACCCTCGCCATTAAGCACCGCCTGTGTAAATGCGCTTCCGCACGAGGGTCTGCAGGGGGAAAACAACAGCTGTCGCACTGCACCCGGGGGTCGCTTCACCATCCTTCCGCGCCGCTTCCCTGTGTCCGTCTCCGTTCCCTACGCCACAAGTCGCAAAGCGAGACTTGCCAAGTCAGCCAAACACACGGCGTGAATGGACCACGCTGCGCAAGCAAAAGATTCGTCTGACTTGGGATCATTTGCCCCGTAAAGCGGTTCGTCGTGATATTGCCAGATGAGTACAACAGACCGACCCACCGGTAGGGAGCAGGCAGCACAAGAAATAAGCAAATGGACAGGCAACTAGAGAGGACAGTGGCTGGAGGGTTCAGTCCACAGAGGGGCCCTGCTGTTGCACCAGTTCATATTAATGGATTAGCTGACAACTTTCATAAATAAATAACTACTATAAATACATGAAAATGAGCAGCAATGTGCATTCTTAAAGTGGCCGTAGGCAGCACAGAGGTAGGCCTTTGGGCCTCAAAGACGCCTGGTGAAGTCCCTCTCCTGCTGGAGAACTCTTCAGCAAGGCACTTATCGAAAATAAAACAGTACAAAATTAGTCAGCTGTATGAAAATAGCTTAATACTGCAAGTCACTTTGCAAAAAAGCATCAGCTAAAGGAAGTAAACATGACTGAAAAAAAAAACATACTAAAACTGTGTGTAGGAATCATCTTCTGATATTTGTGCCTTGTTACCTGTCTCATGTGTCCTCTGCATCGAGCTGCTGAGTGAAATTCCCCGCAGTATTACGAAAGATTCATCCTATCCTATTCTTAACAAAAACAAATACAAAATTAAATATCTGCTACCCATGAATCGAATGTTATCGTCTAATGCCCTCCATTTGGGCGTATAACTCGCTATCTGGGGAAGTGACCCCGAGCGATTTTCGCCCATGTTCGCTGCAGTACGTGGATACGGGGGGCGTAGCGTTTGAGAGCCGGCTGCCTCCCACGCGGCGCGCGCTCCGTCTTGCTGCTGCGGTGACTCATCTGAGCCATGGTGAGAGGAAGAGGCGTGATCATTAGCACTTTTGTGGCGTCCTCCCACTCAGCTGCTCCTCAACAGATTTTCACCAGGAGAAAGGCTCCGCCGCCGAGTGCAGATCAGGGCCTGCGACAGCGAACAGCAAAGCCGCATGGTGTCACGCAATGTAGTTCGCCTACATACTGCGCCCTCGGGTTGTGCCACTGGCCTCTCACAAGGCGGACAAGCGTCATCACCTTTATTCCCACTTCTACTTCGATTACCATGACATAGGTTAGTATGACTTACATATATTTCTTTATATGATTTCTATTATGATTATTATTAGCAATAGCATTGTTGGTCCTAAAATAACTGCAAACAGACGAGACAGCATAGACAGACAGAGCAGGCTACAAAAGCTCTGGAACAGCTACAGGTGTTGCTGCGGCTACTATAAAACTCATTAATTGATATTTTGTCGGAACACTTATCATAAATATATTCTTGAAATATTTTATGCCTGACTGCACATAGAAGTGCATGTACTTGTGGCTTTGTTATGTAAATTCAAGAGCAGTGACAGGTTCTGACCCCACGTTGAGATGGCAATGAACTATTAAAAAGGAGATGAATTGATATTATTTGTAGCTGGAAAGCAACATTCTGAACTGCAAATTGAGAAAAAACACACACACACACACACACACACGAGGAGTAGGCAACTCTCCTTTTTAGCTCACATTAACACATGCTGTATATCATTCCTACAGCGAGAACCTGCCCCTGCGGCACTCTTCACACTGTTCACACTCATGCCACCCCAGAGTCCCCAGGAAAGCATGTTCAGGCTCCGAACTGAAGTGCAAACCCTTTACTTACAGTTCACGTCCCCAAAAATGTCAGTGGTGAAAAGAGCTACAGTGAGTTCATCAATTTCACATTTTCCATGCTGGAAGAATGGCAGGTTACTTTAATGTCCCCTGAATGAACACAAAATAATAAGCAAACACTTATTCATTTTATGGCCTCTGCTGAGCAGAATGCAAAATGGCCTTTTAACAACTATCATTTGTGTTTCTGTTTATTCTCTCTATAAATGGGAACCAATGAAAATAATGACCGCATAATATCAGCCCTCTCCTCAAAAAAAAAACATATTTCAGAAAGTGAAAAATTGATTAAAACATCAAATTCTAAAGCACCAAGTACACAGGATTTTCATCCAAAAGCATTAACAGCCAATATATGAAATGTAAACACTAATGGTGCAATTTAATGCTTCTCTTCACATGCATTTCACTTAATACTCATGCTATATTGCGAGTGTTGCGTCATGTTCCACATATTTTAAAACTTTGGTTGTTAGGATTAAGCAACTTTTAAAAGCACTAAACATAGATATTATGTATAATAAAAAGTATTTATACATCAGATCTTTTGTACATTTTATTCTTAATCATATTTAAGTTGATTTTCAAAAGTGCAGTTATACCATCACAAAACAGTTGGTTTTTTTAACTCTAAATGTGCTGTCTCCTCCGCATAAGAACACAACTGGGAAGTCAGTGTTTGCAACTTGTTTTGTCTACAAGTCACAATCAATAAAAGGTTAATGCTATATAAACCCATTTGTTTATTCACTAAAAGGTTTGAATGTAGCTATAAGAATTAAAGTACATACAGTCCATTTATGATTTAGTGACCCTTGATTTAGCACATTTCTGGCTTTACAGCCCATCAAAAAACATTGCAGAAGAAAATAGAAATATCATAAATTCTGTACTGCAATGGACTGGCATCCCACCCAGGAGTACTTTCTTAAAATGGAGCCCAGTGAATTGAGGAGCGGCTCCGGATCGCCACAGCCCTGCTCAGGATTAAGCAATTAACAATAACAAACGGGAAATCATATTTTAATGACATAAGAAATATATTTCATTTTTAGCTTTTTTGAGAAAATAACTTTATCCAAATAAAACGTAAAATAAAATGATTTAAACAATTCTGATACTGTGTCTCAAAAAATCAAGTGCCCTCATGAAGGTAGTCCAGTAACCCCCTAGGACCACCCATACTGGCATTCTGATCAAGCTGTATTGATGCCTTATTCACTGTTTTTTTGCATACAGTATAATTCACTATGCTGTACTGTATATATGTTTCAGTTTCATTTTCTTAATCACATTACATGCCTTTTACATGTTAAATTAGGTTATAAATGTGTTACTCTAGAACATAGTCAGTATACAGCCCCGTGTGCATAGGGTTCGTTTTTCATTTTCCGGACTTGCTATATACTGACATGGTCTGGAAAACTGAGGATGAATTATTATTACTTTAATATTTTATTAACCTCAAAGTGCATTCATTCAAGGACAGACCAGATTGAAAATCGAGTCCTATTCTGTCTACGTTTTACTGACATCTATTGGCTGAATGCAGAAATACAGGTTGCATTAGCTGGGCTACAGAGAGGAATTTTGCACAAAGAAATATACAATGAAAATTGCATGTTTAGAAAAGAAAATATCATTTTATTAAGCAAGGTCCCAGAAGCACTGAAGATCTGCTTATTTAACAGAACAGATGTGAGCAAAATAAAGCGTCATCCTTCGGCTCTCATTCACAACTCATTCAGTTTGTGACATATTAGAGCAGCGATGAGCAAACCAGCGAGGCTCTGCCAGACAACTGTTTGAGTACAGACAAATTTCACAAGGCTTTCCATGAAAACACTTTGCAATACTTCCCATTTTAATTGCAAAAAAATCCTGGACCCAAGAAGAACTTCTTACAGGTGGCCACATAATTACAGCGAATCCCACAGGACCGGAGACGGCTGCGAGCAGTTATCCATTTAAGCAGTGCACAAATTGTACACAGAGATGCTCGATTTTAGCACACAGGACGTCCATAATTGCCATTACAAAAGGGTGCATTCTATCGGGTTTATGTGCGATTACGCCGCCTCCTTTTTCTTTTCCCCATTTGTTTGTTGGTTTGTTTGCTTTTTGCTGCTACTTCTTGTGTTTTAATTATTCTCAGTTCGCATAAATACAAGCGGGGGGGCGCACCTTAGTTTGTTCCAAGACGCAACATTTGGATTTGTTCTGAGAAGTGCCGAGTCCTTTCTAAGAAATACTGTTTTCAAACGGCATTTTACTCAGTCCCACCTTCATAAATCCTGTTATATTTCTTTATTCCCAGGGAAGGCCAGCTGCCCACAGAGCATTTTTCGCTCTCTGGTCTGCCAGCGTGTGCCGAGTTGGGCTTAGGTTTGCCTGGGCTCTCGATGCAGGACCAGATTACTGCACACAGTGCTCCATCCAACAATAACTGCTTCCACAAGAGAGACTTGCAAAACTATGATAGGCTGTGAAACCCAGGGTTTCTCAAATAGAGGGAAAAGCAGGCCGGAATGATGTGTGATGCCAGAACAAAATGAGGCTGTGGTGACGTCCTCGTACTTTTATGAGTAACAGGAAGCAGTTAGGGCTGTCTCTTTACAATGTGAAGGTCCAACCCTGGAATGACACTTCTGCTGTAATACCTTCAACCACCTTCAAGTTCACCCTGAATTACCCCAGCAAGAATGTTCTGCTGCGTAAAGGATAAAGTTGCTCATCTACGAAAATTACTTTGGACAAACAAAAGTAAATATAACATCCACTGATCAATCATCAAGAACAATTTCCCCAATGCAGAGCCATGGTGGCCCACAGTCTCTCCCAGAACCATAGCACCATTCACAAGTACCACAAGTCTATCAAAGGGTAGTCACACACAACCTAAGGGCAGTTTAGAGTCTGCAATCTGACAGAAAAATATCTTTTGACCGTGGGAGAAAATCGGAGCAGCCAGAGGAAGCCCAAAGCAGGGGGAACATGCAAACTCCGCACAGACTGAGCCGGATTCAAACCCATCCCCAGCGCCACCGTGCCAGCCTGATAAAAGTTAGCAATTCACCTGCTCATGATTTTCCAAACTACAAAACAAGTACAGATGTTGTCCTAAAGTCTCTAAGAAGCATTATTTACAGTATATTTTGGACAAAGAAAATGCCACATCAAAACAGATCAAACCCTTTGCATCAATACTAAATATAAGGTTTTAAAAGATGCAAACAGTGATGTCGAATGAATACAGAGCTGGAGCACCGAGAGCAGGAGGGGTACAGCTCCACACTCCTCTGTTTTGCTGCAGGAAGATGTGACTTGCTAATGCCTATTAACTGAAATGTGTTTAATGGTCAGATCTGCTGTCCTCTGCAGCAAATATATACTATATACAGGTTCAAATTCCACCTCTGCTGTGCTACACTTGATCAAGGTAGTTACTCTGAACTGATTCAGCAAACATTACAGCTAAACAAATGTGAAGTTATGCTGCTCCTGAACAGGAACATATTTCCACAGTTTGGAGGTAACAGGACTGAGAAATGTTCTAATACAAAATCTGCCTCCTAACAGCAGGGTACCTGAGCATCTCTGACAGCATGCAGGTTCCTTCCAAAGTGAGAGCACCTGTCAAGCAGGACCACTGGGGTCCATGTGCTCCGCGCTCTGCTTACCTGCGCAACTCAACAGACCCGGCAAGCGAACGTCCTCATAACTGCCCGACTGCCTCATCTCGCCAAACGAAACCGTGTCTGTGAGCGCTTACGTCTTGGAAGCAAATCCATTACATTTGCCTCGTGCCTTCAGGCTCCACCATTATGGACAAAATGTTAAAGAAGAAAATGTTTCCCAGTTAGGAGCTGTTTGCCTGAGAAGGTCACACTGGCTTATTAAATTCCTTGGAGCTGCAGGCCAAAACCTCACTAAAATGAGCCAACCCCAAATTTCAACGACATAAATTCCATCTGTTGTGCTAAGACAGGTGACCACACTGTAAAAGTATGGGCGCTCTCCTCATTCTCACTAGAGGAGTGATCATATGTGTGCATTTTATTGCTCTTTATGACTTGCACCGCTCTGTATTTATGCCTGTTGTAAGCAGTACAAATTGGAGCAACAAAGAGCTTTGAAGCACCCTAGCAGTTGTATTTCTTTGCACATTGCTAGACCTCAACAATAAATCCATTCTTAAACATATTCGGTTTGTGCACTTTTTCAACACCAATAGAAATACATCTTCAGTTTCCTGTCGAGAAATTCAGCACTTCCTTACATGATCACACTAAGGAGGGGGAGGGGAGGCCATCCCACTGACCTGTCATTCCCGTGTATCACATACCTCCATTTTCGTATAATAACAATGATGTCATTTATGAATAAAATATTTCGTTGTGAAAAAACACAGGAGGTCATGAAAAATAAGACAATAAAACAGGCATGTAGGATATAGTTATTAAATAATAACATGCAATACTATAAAGCATCTGGCATAGCAGATACAGCACTTCCTAAAATGTTTTTGATTTCATGGACTTAAGGGCATAAAGTTATAAACAAAGTTATTCAACAATTTGTGTTTCAATTTGTTAATTTTGCTTAGTTGTTTCTTTAAAATTTGGGAAAACTTGCTGAAAAATAAACCCAAACTGTCATTCCTATATCCGGGCACCTGAGCTTCGGTCACGTTTTCTACAAAATATCACACAAACAAGAGCACGTATTCAGAAACGGTCAACAGTTTACATTATTATGCATACAAGCTGAAAAAAAGATTAAACACAAATAAAGTCCCTTGCCTTTGTGTTTTTTTTAACCTCAAAGTAGTCTGCAAATAAGTATTCCTATCAGTTTTAAAACATTCTTGCCAGACCACAACTGAAGGCAGTTACAAATAATATATTTGCATTATTTTGAATGAGAATAAAGTTTGTCATGACAACTAGTATCAATATTGGTTTCTTTTTAAATATAAGTTTGCAATTCAGTACAAAAATTCCTAACCACAAGGCATAGCCAGAATAGATGCTGAATACTTCCCAAGGCTGCCATTACAAAAAACACACCATCATCATCATCATCACCTACATTCATTTTAGAACGTTGCACAACACGTATTTACTGGGTAAATTCAAAAAAATATTTTTTTATGAAACATTTTATGAATTAGGTATCATCCAAATTCTTTTTCAGAATACCTGGTTCCCAGATAAGGAATTCCAAAATACAGTAGTTGTGAGACAGGTCTGGCCATGTATGGATGATCTACATATACACTGCCTGGCCAAATAAAAAAGTCAGCACCTGGATTTAACTTAGTGTTATGATGTGGGGTTGGTTCAGTCGGTCAGGTCTAGGCTCAGCAATGTTATGTGCCCAAAAAATGAGGTGAGCTGACTACCTGAATATACTGGATGACCAGGTTTTTCCATCAATGCATTTTTTATTTATATTCCAAGATGACAATGGCAGGATTCATCGGCTCAAATTATGAAAGAGTGCTTCGGGAAGCATGAAAGAGACATCATTTTCACACATGGATTTCCCACCACAGAGTCCAGACCTTAACCCCACTGAGAATCTTTGGAATCTTGTGCTGGAGAAGACTTCACAAAATGGTCCGACTCTCCCATCAGCAATACAAGATCTTGGCAAAAAATGAATGCAACTCTGGACGGAAATAAATTTTGTGACATTGCATAAGCTTATCGAAATGATGCCATGGTGAATGCGTGCTATAATCAAAGCTAAAGGTGGTCCAACCAAATATTAGTGTGTCACTTTTATAAGTATATAGTATATAGACGTTTATAGAGTGTATAAATAAAACTTATAAAATTTATAAAAAATATTTGTGTTACGAACATAATATTACTGATCTTATTTCTGTGAACACGGTTGCACTTGCTTGCATGTAAGAAAGCAGCCCTGCTTCCTGCTTTGAGCTGTCTACATTCCAGAACCTTCTCGCAAACAGCCGCATGGGGACGCGGAGTGTCACATGATCGGTTCAGCATATTTGGTGGTTCCACTCACACCACCTCGCTGTCGTATGCCAATGAGGATGTGGCACCTTGGGAGTGAAAAGTCTCAGGATCACGTCGCTGGTCGTGCAGGGAAAGTCACACCCTGGAGGGCTCACGGTCGCCAAGGGTTTAATTAATATGAAGCTATTTTCAGTGCCACATGAATTATCACATTCATAATGGAAATGGGGAAAAACTCAAATCAGCTGCACTAACCTGGTCTTTGACAGCTACAGAACCTGCATCAGGGCCTTTAAGTTTAAAGGTCCCCAAGACTCCTGGTCCAAGTATCAGGTTCCGCAGTTAGAGCCCTGCACTCCCCTGATGGTGATGCACCGGTTACAGCCATCACCCTCCACTCAAAGGATGCCGATTCAAATCCCCCTCCTGTTGTCATACCCGTAATTTAAGTTAAACCCTGAATTATTACAGTAAAAATTAGCAAGCCACATAAGTGGATACATTGATGCAAGCAGGTTAATGCTGTAAGTCCCTTTGGAGAAAAGCATTAGCAAAATTAATAAATAATTCACCCATCTATTTGGCCAGGGTCACAGTAGTGTGAGGCCTACTCCATGGATGGGATGACTGGGTGGTGACACACATGTGCACATATGACAGGCAATTTACAGTGACCAATTAACCTGAAACACACATCTTTGGACCGTGGGAGAAAACCCAAGCAGACACGGGAGAACATGCAAACTCCACACAGATCGAGGTGGATTTGAACCCACGATAAATAACAATAAGTAAACTATAAAGCTATGTAAATGGTTCAAATTGTAAATTGCATTTGATAAAACCATTGACAAGAAGAAGAAGAAGAAGAATCAAAATCAGAGTCAGAATCTTCTTTGCCTGGTCACTGTTGGTAGCTTACCTTCACCCCCCACTAAGTCACACAGGAAAACAGTGTGGCATTGCCATCTGCTTGCATCCAGCGTTCCAACATATCAACTGCAGTACATTTCCATTACCATTCATACAGCTCCAGATATGGTGACAAATACGGTGAAATAAATGCTATCCATAAATCTATTTTTCATCTTTCAATTCAAACTCTTCTATTCAGCTGCAGTACCTGCTATACTTTATTCAGAAGGACTTGGAACGGTTTCTCTGCCCAAGTTGTGATAAACTTTGTTAAATCCACGGCACGCTAGCATTTAAGTTTTCCATGCAAACAAAAAGCTTTGGCCTCTGGCATCTGGATTGGGCTGCAGCTTGAGGGACTTTAGTGACGTTTCTGTTTATTTTGCCCAGATACAGTTCATGACGGGATATTTTAGTACATCATAAAATGGTTATTATTATTATTTTTAGTATAGGCTGCAGGATTTTCAAAATAAATGAATAAATTATGACTGGTTAATGAGCAAAATTAAATCTAAACAAATTTAAATATTTTAAGTAATTTTCTAGCATACCACTCAATATACAGGGTGTTTCAAAAATAATGAAACACTTTCATAAATGTATTATTCAGTAACTAAGTATCATAAGAACATCTAGTTTTAACCAGTTTATACAGTAGCTTAAAAACTCATTATTTTTCAATATTATCATCATTTTTAAGACATTTATGAAAGTGTTCCAACTTTTTTGAATCTCCCTGTACATAACATACAAGTATCCACTGTTATCAATGCAAAACTGGAAGGAATCAACATATTCTTTGCACCAACCTCCTCCTTCTTATTAAGATCCTTTATCATTTTTCTCCCTAGCATTAGGATTTTAAACAAAAACTATTAATTTCTTTAAAAAATGTATTTCTTTAAAAAAATCTACATCTCCATGCAACTCTATAAATGTAGAAAGCATCTTTATGAAAATTTAATCAATATGTTAAGATTAAACATTTTACTTATTTATGAATAACCAAATTATGGTTATGCCCAATGATTTTCAAAAATCAATTACAGCTCCCCTCCCAGTCGGGTCATGTGAGGTTGAGCAGCACTTGTATGTCGTAGTGAGGGGTACAGTATCTACCTGTGAAACAGCATCTCCTGTGGAAATGGATAAATCAATAAGGATGGACAGTGTGAGGGAATCTCTCACACACAGAGGCCCACATCACAATGTGCATCTCCAGACAGCAAACTGAGCTGTGGCACGGGTGGGATGGCCATAATCAATCCTCATCCCTCTTTGTGGGACAGCATCTCCCCAGCCAGACCTGATAAAGGACCCGCAGCTCTGTGTGAATAACTGCCATCTGTCACACGTCATCATGGTGCTTGTCGGCAGAGATAAAGAGAAGCGCTGCCTACTGGTGTAGCAAAGTGGGACGTAGGTATCTCACAAGGTTTCTCTGTGCTACGTCTGGCAGCTGGCTCGAGCCAAAATGATTTTTTATCATCATCATCATCATCATTGTTAATCATTTATCAAACTACTTTGTGCAAGGTTTGTAAATGAAGCTGCTGATTCTGCATAATTGTCTGATGGTATATTAAATTATATTAAATTTCAATTCAATTTACTTTTATTGTTTTTACAAAATTCAATTTCTGCAGCTCCCAGAGTGTGATGAGCTATAAAAGTGCAGAATATAAAGTACTGATAAAACAGAATAAATAGCAGAATAAAATACAGAAGAGAGTAAGTAGAAGAAATGGTGGCCGCAAATTATGGAGGTTAATACCATTGCTTATACAGTGCGATTTTGGACAGTTCAGTCCACAGTGGGTTGAAAATAAAAAAGCTATGTGAACAATACAGTAAATCCTAAAGAGTAAAAGCAAATACCAGGAAAAGTCAAAATATGCAGTGAGATACAAGTGGTCATCTTACTACCACTACATACCCTACTCTTTTTAAAGGTAATAATTAATAAAAAATAAGGCAATATTTTATTTTTTTTAAAAAACATAAATAAAGTTAAAAAAAGGCAAGGTTTCCAATTGGAATACAAAAGGTTCTAGAGTGAATATAAAATTTATTTTCCACTTTGTGGGGTAAACACTGACCGCAGTAGTGCCTGTAATCCACAGTGAAAGGACCTCCACAGCAGTAAATCTAATGATAAATAATGAGCAAATTAAAGAAAAAAAAATATAGAAATTACTATCTAATATTTACAAGGGGAATAAGTAAATGAAAAATTTGTTTCTTCATTTTAAGGAGCAAACACAAGCCTCCATTATGCCCATGCCACTTACAGGGGGGCCTACCTGGCTGAGGCGGTCTGAGTTCAGCAGCTGCAGCAGCTCCTCCTCAAACTTCTCCAGTGTAGAGGGCAGCGTGATGGAGACCTTGTCCAGGTAACAGGTGAAGCTCTTCAAGAGACGTGGCTTCCGGAGCGCATCGGCTGAAACCCACAGAGCATCCATCACACACCGCCGTCCCAGACGGAAACACCCAGCAGCGGCTAAGTCTGCTTTACATTGCATTGTGGGCCGGCAGGCAGCGTAGCAGCTAGAGCCATCCCTTGGGATTTGAAGGACCAAGATTCAAATTCCACCTCTTGCTGTAGATCCCACAGTCAAGCTACTTACCCTGCATGACAGAGTAATATTTACCCTTCCATATACTATGAGTAAATAATAAGTAGATTTATAGTCTGAGTCACTTCTTTTTCATATGAAAAAATCAAATAAATTTAATAAATTACCTGTTTAAACACAAAAACATCTACAGAGAATTTTTTTATATAATTATAATCACAACTTGAAAATTGACACTGAAAATTCAACATTTGCATCTAGGATATAGAGATAGAACACGCACTATGGGAAATTTGCAGTGATCAGTTAATCTGAAACACATGTGTCTAGACTGTGAGAGGAAACCAGAGCACCTAGAGGAAATCCACACCGACAAACACGCAAACCCCACACAGACTGAGATGGATCCTAACTAAAGCCCAACCAGCTCAGGTACACGGGGAGGGTGAAGCCACTGTGCCACCCAGTACATTTTATATTAGATACATGTATACAGTCTTATACAATATATTTGAATTCACAGCAAATAACTTGATCAGGGGGGCAACAGCAGAAGGTGGGACTGTATCCACTGCATCCCTTGCTGACCCAGGTGTGTTTACAACAATATACCTGACCAAGTTGTTTAGTGTCTCAGTGAACATCAGGAGGAGGATGTTGGGAATGAACACCTCTTCCCACCATCTCTGCTGCTAAGTGTCGGCATGCTCCCGGGAGTTGGCGGCCCTCTTTCAAGCAGCCTTTCAAGCCAGCGTGGGCCCAACCATTCGACACCTTTGAGACCCCCTCCCCACGCGAGAAGACAGCCAAGATGATTTTGCAATTGCGGCGGATCAACAGGTCAGGAAGGACAGCTACACGGAGCGAGGAAAACTTTAGCAGCAGATTAGCTGAAATCAGTTCATATTCAGCAAATAGCCTCATATTTAAAAGCTTTTAAACTAGCTTTTAAAAATCAAGGCGAATCATACCTGTAAAAGATAAGGACAAGAATAGAGAGGAAAACATTCTCGGTCTTTCTCAAGATGTCACTCTGCATCTCCAGACACAGTAAGCACTTGAGAACATGTAGGTTTTTTTTAAAAAAAAAAAAAATCTGTCATTATTGTATTACTTATAATAATTGTTTAATAACTGTAAGCTGCTTTGAAGAATAAAACTGTCAAATAAATGAATATATGGGCGGCAGGTGGTGTAGTGGTTACAACTGCCTCCTTTGCAAAAACAAGGTCTGAATCCTACCTCCTACTGCATGCTTGACTGAGGTGCTTACATATAAATGTATGTAAATTTAATTATAAATATGTTATTATATTATTTAGCTTTTACTCAATGCATCTTAATGTCAGAGTTGTATGTTATAGCACAGAAGGGTCATTTTTACTGCATGAATTCAGTAAACTACTTCACCACCTGTTGCCACATCAGCGTGTTGAAGATATTTTGATGATTTATTTTAAATTGCAACAGGAACACTGGATAACAGTCACAAGAACAGCAACATGGAAAAATAACAGTGACATCAACTGAAATGCATCCAGAAATGAACAAGCCAAACTCTGTCAGAAAGTGCATTGTTCATACGGATTCATAGTTTGTCATCTGTACAAAAATAGGATTAACATAGGTCAGTTTAAGGCTTATAACAGTACAGTATAATATTTAAATAACAGTGCTACCTATAATTACAGTGGCACCGCGAGTAATGATTTAACTGGAAATTCAGTTTTACTGTCAAACAATAGTAGTAACTCCTCTCCTACAGAGTGCTGTCCTGTCAGACAACTCAAACTAGAACACATGATCCAGTGCAGTAGGAAACAGGGGAGAGAGACAGAGCGAGAGACCTGAAAAGTGAAGCCAGAATATGAATAGAACACAGAAAGCAAATCAGCCACTAACTATACTTTGAGGTCATGGGCAGGGACGACACCTCACAATTACAAACTTCTAAATCTCTCCTAAGACCAACCACTGGTTAAATAGAACGAGTAAAACCATATAAATAATTACTAAATGTAGTAAAACATGCTAAGATTTGCAACAGAAATGGTGCAAAACAGTATAAAAAAGAAACTATAAAAACTAAAAAAAAAAAATAAATAAATCTGAACTTCCACTACAGGCATCCCTTGGTTTATAACCATAATTCATTCCTGAAAACCATTTGCATACCAAGCATTTGTATATCGAAACTTGATTTCCAATTATTTCTTATCAAAAAAATATTGCCCTATACTGTGCTGTACTGTGTTTCTATCTGTGCTCAACTATGCAGGTCTGGCACAGTGCGCCGAGCTCTGCCGGCAGCTCCGGGTGGAAGCTGGTAAGAGACAAGTTCAAGGTGCGGAGGTCATGTTCCAACATAACATCAGGCTTGGCGACTAATGGCCTGTCAGACAGACTAAAAACCCTCAGGTGAGAAGCATTAAAGGTGAAGTGAAAGGCAAAGTCATTAGGAGACTAAAAACGTCCTCACATTTCCTGTTGGCTAGAAATACTGTATTATTGGAACATGCAAATAAAGGACATCAAGAAAAATGAAATAATAAAAATTATTTCACAGTGCTATACAGTAGTAACATTTTCTTTGCATCAATCCATTTAGAGAAAACTATTGTTTTATGGCTAAGCAACTTATTATTATACACTGATTAAATGTGTTTTAAAATACTACTAACACTAGTACTACCAATAATAATAATAATAATAATAATAATAATAATAATAATAATAATAATAATAATGCAGTACTAGAAATGACATATTTTTATTCATTTTTTGAGTGTAGCTTTCGATTTTGGCCAGGGTGTATACTGATGTCAGGTTCATAACTTTGAAAACAAAACATGCATATCAAGGGAGGGTATTCATTCTTTTAGGGCACAACATTGAAGATTCATGCAATGTACAGAGGGATGCCTGTATACAGTATATGAATCTCTCTTGGTCTTAGTTGGTTAAATGTATTTCGCTTGCTGGATTATAGCCAATGTGTCACCTGTCTTGCATAAATAAAAGCATGACAGCATTATTTTTACTGTCAACATATTATATATGTATTATTGTTAGGTTTTATTTCCCCAAATCATATTTTTATCCATCTTACATTTGCACATTAAGCTATTTATAGTTATTTCAATAGGTGGCTAATTTTCACTACATCAGCTCATGAAAATATGAGGTGTAACACCAAGAGCAGTGACTCAACCGCGAGTATTTCTATTAGCAAGGTGAAAACCAGGGCATAGAGGAAATCTCGTCTTGTGAAATTCCAGCAGTTGTTAAAGACGGTTTGTTTGCAGGGACATAACCTGCGTGTTGCTTTTCAGCTGTGGATCTCGACCGCTGGCCCCTCCCCCACCTGCAGCCCAGCTTTGCTGTGCTGTCACGTTCAAACCGGTTCATTGTCCCCCTCGATAAACTCTGTTTTATGCACTTGAAAGGGAAATGTCAAGGGGAAAGAGGGCAGGGAAAGTCTGGCTCCTCGCTGAACCACATGCAGTGACTCACGGTTTGAAACCCTCCAAGCCATCCGGCGAGGGCCAAACTGAAGAACGTACTTCTCCGTGTCAAAAATTAAATCAGTGCAAGTCAACTCTCCAATTATTGGAGCAATGAGCCAGGCTCACGATTTATTAGGTCCACTCAGTCAAATAAACATTAACTTCATATTCTGATACGTTAAAAAAATCATAACCATTACTTAGTATGAAAGCAAAAAACTGCCAAGTGCATCTCTGGAGGCGGGGCTCTTTGCGAAAGCTGCTCTCCGACCGTATGCAAAAAAAAAGAGCGCAGCATCTTCGGGCCGCTGTGCCACTTTCCCAGCCAAATCCCGTGTTTGTTCCGTGTCCAGAAAGCAAAAATGGGACTTAGAACCAACATATGTTCTGGCTCCGGTACAGAGCTAAGTTCTCATCCCCTTTGCATTCCTCCACTACACAAAGGAGGTCTCAAGCATTCTGGCGTCACACTGCAGTACAAGCATATATGTCACTTTTTAGGATCACTCAACACAATGCTAAATTATCATAGTAACACCAGTAACATAAATAAATGCGATTCTAAGTAACAGTAGTGGTAATTTTAGCAGCGTTAACATAAATACTGTTGTTGTTGTTTCTGTTATTATCTTGCAGTTTTGTGACTATACACAGCCGGACACTAGTAGCACACTTAGCAATTCACTTATTATTAAGCAGATTTGCTGTTAATTTGTTATGAAATACAAGTGACTTATAGTGTAAAGTTTTCACACCAAGCAACTTTTTACCCAATTAATACAGGCAGCTAATTTTTACTGGAGTAAATGAAGTTAAATACCTTGCTCAAACCACATCGTGGTTCTTCTTGGGACAGAAACTAGCAACCTCCAGAATACAAGTGAGTGTCCATTATAATGTATGAAGGATGGCCTGCTAACTGTCATTGCCACCCTCTTCCCCAGCATCCATCTCACCTGTGATGTCAGAGGAGGGCACGACCCCAGGGATGGGCTCTGAGCCAGACACTAGCATGTTCTGGGGCAGCAGTGCCATGACCAACTGCATGGGCGGGTGCAGCTGCAGGGAGTAGTGCAGGTAGACGCCCTCCAATGGTGTTAGGAGCCCACTCTCTGAAAGGGAAGATAGAAGCACACTGCTCACGGTGACACTGTGGATGGCGATCAACAGGGGATCATAAGGCAACTGCTGAGAAAATTACATATAGAAAAGCAACCAAACTGCAAACCAGGCCAAAAGCTAAACTCAATAATAAACTGTGAAATTGGGAATAAATAAAATAACAATAAAATCAAAAGCAGTTGCAGTGTATAATAATAATAATAATAATAATAATAATAATAATAATAATAATTTTCCCTGATGTGAGTTACTTCTAATGATTTACCCATTTATACAGGTGGACAAGTTTTACTTCATAAGTATAGGGTTAAGTACCTTGAACAAGGAGACTACAGCAGAGGGAGAGATTTCAAACTCGGGTCCTTCAAATTATTTATATATATATATATATATATATACCCCCCACTATATGTTGGGAAAAAATAGAAATACAGCCTTAATGACAAGGTCCACAGCTCTTGGTCTCAAGGCATTTTAGGGTGACACGTTTAGCTGCCCCACATTTGCAAGTCACTGTGACAGACAAAAGTGCGTTCTGGGACGGAGACGTGCTGAAAGGGAAACGGCGTGCCGATGTTGGCGAGAGGGCAGTTTTCACTAATGTGCCGAGATGAATATTAGTCTGTCATTTCATCTGGGTAGCAGCAGAAAAGAAAAATCCGCAATCCACACTTCATTTAACCTTCCCTTCAACCAGGAAGTACGTACAATTAATTTTTTATTTGCAGCGACATGCAAAGAAAGATGGGAAGCTGCAAAGAATGGCAGAAGTCAAATGGCTGGGAAAAACAGGCTATAATTATGATAATAGCACTGCTAAAAAACAGCTTGTGTGTAATTTCGGGTCAGGACATGGCTCTTCATATGAATATAAGTTCCAAGCCTTGTTTAAACATCGGAGAACCGATGACAGTGACCCCATTGCAGAGCTGATCTGCTGGCTCCATTTATACCAGCTATCAACAGACAACAAATATGACAAATACTAGGCACCCAAAATTATCATGGCCCCTCTAACTGCCGCATTCAAAGAGCATCGCAAGGAGGTGCTTCCCAGGCCCATCCATCAGACAAGGTTTTCGGCGTGCTTCTGATCCCCCCTTCTCTAAAGAAAGTGAGAGGATCAGACAGCGAAGAGAACCTAAAGCGCAGGAGAAGCAAGATGCTGACCCATATTCGAAACCTAAATCTGTAGCGAGCAGCGGGACAAAAGTGTGCCATGCGCAAACAGAACCGGGCACTGTGGGGCGGGTGAGGCCGAGGAAGCGGACCGCGGGGTCTCCTGTCGTCAAGCCATGTGTCGGACCCGTGCGATGCCCATCTCGACATTGTCGCTACAGGAGCGGCAGAAACCGGTTTCATCTGTTATCAGAGGCAGGGATTCGCAAGCAGGGTCACAGATGATAGCCGCTGTGATCCCATCAAAACGAGGAAATTACTGTTTAAATCGTGACTGACGTTCGTAGGCAAAGAGCAACCCGAAATCCGTCGTGGGGGGACAAAGAACCTCACTTAACAGGGAAGAAAACACAAAAATCTTTGATGTTGTCTTATTATGTACGATCTGAAGCTAGATTCTGAAGATGACCCAGAACAATCACCCAAAAAAAGGAGTGATAGGACATGCAGAGGATATCACAAGGGCATGGGGCAGTGTGGGGAAATGTGGGGGCCCCATTTTGTTTGACCTTCACCTGGTCCTCTCCTGAGCCTGTCCAACAATTTAATGTTTTTTGTTGGCAAACATTTACGAAGCAAAATGAAATTCGTCTCAGTTGGAACCAATGAAAAACTTGCAATGTAGTTTCAGCAGCTTTGCCACTCATTTCAAACACAAGGTTTCAGTTCAAAAGCTGTGCTTAATTGGGGTGGAAGTGAACCCTGCTGGGCTGAATCTGTTTTGCTCACCGAAACACAAAGCAGACAATCCTGGCATCAATCCCGAGTTCACTCTGTGCTAAGGCTGACCTTCACTTCAAAGGGACCTTTTCAAAGGAGCATTACACGAGTCTCTAAAATTTCCCGGCTTACTTTTATATATCCTTGTCAGCGACGGAGATGGACCAGAACTGCACCGTCCAGAGACACAAACCATTAGAGGGGCAGCAGTATGCAAAATGGAAGAGCCAATGGCTGAAATCCTACATCTATTATAGCCAAGACCGCAACCACGAGTCAAACAACTGGGCCACAGTCACAGGCGCACCGGAACGGTACATTAGCCCCCCCATCACCCATGGCTTCTTCTCTCCATGTCTCTGCCTCCCTTCTCTCCCCTCCCCTTGCTTACTGTAGTGACCAATTCCTACATTCAGCACGAAAACCGCTGTCTGACGACGACATGCTAACCTGCGTTCGTCCGGCTCACCCGGTCATACCGTTCAGTCAGTTTAGATGTGATAATACCGTGTAAATCGATGTTAAAAACTCTGGTCATCTTAACCTGCAGGACGTGCATCATTAGACCTCTGCGGGATGGGATGCTCAACAGCGAGGTTAATTGGAGGCACTGCTGAGAGCGCAGGGGGGAGCGACCGGGCTGGAACAGGGCTCACGGGGAGCTCTCGTACGGTCCCTACGGAGGGATGTCGACGCAGGGAAGCTGCACGCTGCTTTCGTACATCCCCCACCCACCACCCACGCGCCGCTACCGCCAAGCTTCCACCGGGGCTGCTGACAGTCGCATCTGCCGCGGCGCTCAATCCACCTGGCGCGCAAGGGTAATCCGGTGTCCGTAATACCACGGTAATGAGAGATCCAGTTCGGGGTTGGGGTCAGACCCTGTGCGCTTTCGCTCGCTCAGCAAGGCCGGATTAATGTGGCCATCTATATTGGTTGAAAAACCGACACGGAGAGGATCAGACAGAATAATACAGAGACTGACAGCAACATATGAGACACAGAGATGATTTAGACCCTTCACAAATTAGTGAAAGGGTTTCAGCAGTTCTGAGGGAAGTTCGATTATTTGCTGAGCAAAACCGATGACAAAATGAGGCGCCGTGTCCTCCCGACATTTGTACATTGCCATGGTTGCCCTTGTGTACCTCAAACTTTTCAAGAGCACCGTTTGTCCTACTTTGTGACTCTTCTCCTTTATGCATCTTCTAGGGTTTGGAGGTTAACTCGTAGACGAGTGCAGAGAAGCAGACCGACCCTGGGAGGGGGTTGGTGCTCCAGTCCAACAGATGGAAACTGCTCATTACTCACATGTTCAACCCTCAAGGTGCACTTTCAAGCTCACTTCCCTGTCGCCAGCCGCTTCATTCCACTAGATCTCCATCTTCAGTCAGCCGCTAGGGCTATATTACTGAAGGGAAGGTAATGAAGGTGCCTGGCAGTCCTCATTTCACTACAGCCAGCAGAGGGATATGAGCCACTCTCCTACACTCCCCCAACCCACCACGCACCGCTGCCGCTATCTGACCAACAGAGTGTAAACTAGCTGATGGCTGAACCGAGCCATGAACGTGAGGCACTCCAACCCACTGTCTGCCACAATCCCCATGACAGAAGGACAGCTTCTGCCCGCAGCTGAGGATAAAACATGACATTTACTCCTCCAAGTGGGTAAAAATGTTCTTATTTCAAAATAAACCTTTAAAAAAATGTTTTTTGTTTGTTGTTATGTGATTTCTTTCATGAATTTAGCTAATTCGGGAATGTAGTACAGAACGTGTCTCCCAATGCAGAGAAGGTGCAGAATGTTGGAGTTTACAGGGCTCCTTCTTGCTTTAGGAAATGACATTTTAAGATGGATATTAAGATGAACAGACAGCAACACAAGTAGACTGAAGGACAGTAAGACTGTAAACAGTCAAACAAATGGATGTATTGTACATGCAGTCAGAGACAGAGAGACTGATGACCAAGCAGACACACATTAATGGGCAAAGGGACAGACACGTAGGATGGATTGGAAAGAATTGAACGCGGTGGACAAACTGGTGGAAAAGTGGACAGATACAGAAGACTGAGGGACACAGCCAAGCAGGTAGGCAAATAGAGGACGGTGAAATGATACACTGTGGACGGTCAAAGAGACAGACAGATGGACAGGCATGCAGACAAGTGAAGAGGGACAGAGAGACAGATGGACTACTGGATCCCACTGTACTTGTAACACACAGTGCCTCACAAGAACATGCATTTGTCAAGAAAAAATTCTTCACGGAGGTTTCCAGCCCACGCTGCCCAGGCCATGCTTCGGGGGCTAGAAAGCACTTGGAATTACTTCATACTTTTTCATTTTAAACGGCAGCTTTTCAAAGCACACACGTCTATTTCCTCACAACACATCACGCCGGTTGCTTTCTCTCCCAGCTTGATGCACACAGGCAATTACCAGGTGTCAACTCAACCTGCCGGGCTGGCGGAGCTCCTCAAACGCCAACCCGTGACAACAATTGTGAAGGTGTCCGTTTCACCCTTACGTCACAACGGCTTTGTCACTGTCATCACTACACTACTGTTTGTGTAGCGGCCACCATTACCCAGCAACCTGCCCCTGGTAACTCCGGGCCACCTTTTACCCAAATGAGAGCTGTAAGGCTGATTATCTTTTGTCTTTTCAGCCTCCACACCTCATGGGATGCTGGATGGAGGAGCTCCTTTTCATGTGAAACAGGCTGTGGAGGTGCAAGGACTAGAACACAAAGCTCAACAACCTGACTCGGTTTGCCTTGGACCCCAAAAACACACACACGGGGGGGGGGGGGTCTTCTGTGTATTGCCTATTCATTAGATCATAATATTAGAACATTTTTGATGCGTTTCCTCATAGTGATTCTTCACTTTTGGTATATGCATAAAATATGAATTCCTGGAATATATACAGTACACTTAGCTGCATTTATAAATTACTAAATAAATCAATTAATAGCATTAACTGACCTCAGAGGCATCGCCCTTCGGCTTAAAGTACGCAAGTCCCAATCTCAGCTTCTGCTGTCGTAACCCTGAGGAAGGTACTTATTGAATTAAATACAGTACCCTACCGTATTTAGCCTGCTGTACAAAGGGTAAATAATTTGAAGTAGCTTAACACTGTGAATTATTATTGAGAAAAATGTTAGCTAAATGAGCAAATGACAATACATACCCATACACATCAATACGTATGCAAATAAACTTATGGAGCACAAATGTCAAAGCAACAACAATGTGACAGTTAAAAAGCTGCCAATTCTACTGGAGCTGCAATTCACACATTTATATTATTATTTTTCAGGAAAATAAAGGAGTTGAGAGAGAACTCCGACTGGGCTTTTCAGCGTTTCAGAGCTTCGCTAGGTCATTCGTACAAAGAAAGCAGATAGGAAATCCCATTCTAGGCACAGGAAACGGGGCAGGAGCAGGACGAGACTCACGCTCTAGGGGATCTTGCAGTGCCGGGTGAAGCAGGGCCCTCGGGGTCCCCTGGTACACACACATCCTTTAGGAGTGTAAGAACAAAGGCCGTTTTCATCTGAACAACACCCAGCACCATCACTCAGTTTTTCCCACATGACTCGCAAGCGGACTGAGTGGACAATACAGGAGGCTGGACTTTAAAGTTACCATTTCTCAAATAATGGCAAATCTCACGTAACAGTACTTGGGAGGATCTCGGAAGAAGAGCAAAAAGACCCAAAGAAGTTTAAAAAAAAAAAAAAAAAAACTGATATTTTCCTGCTATTTCATCATTTCACCAAATTTAGCTGCAATATTACAGCATCCATCTCACCTCCTCTGCGGCTGAGAGTCAGGAGGTTCCAACAGATCGCCCTTGCTGGCAAAGAGGTGCAGTACTGCAAAGCCACAGCCCAGTGCACGCTGGGAGTTGTCAGATTTGTCCGCCACAGACACGACCTCAACGATGGCCACCACGCTGGGGATCCTGAGAGAAGTGTGGAAGTAGAGGACCTGGAGGGAAATGGAATTACAAATCGACTTTGCTTGCACACAAGTGACGTTCATTCCACCATCTTATAAAAGTAAACATAAAAGGCTTACATCTGCTTCAAGTGATCCCGTTCCACAAATTATCCCGAGATATAGACCCCCTCAGATGTGAGCAATTTCTTCTTTAAACGTCTGTAAGCAAGGTGTCCACAAAAGTGATAAGACAAATGACCCCTCTTAAACGCTTCTCCATAAAAGCTGCTAGCCTAAGCCCGACTCAGCAATATTTCCTGTGTGACTATGGCGTGCTGATAAATAAAAGCCAGCGCTGACTTCGCTGACCCTGTATGTGGGGGAGTCCCGTTCCACGGCCCAGCAGAAAGGCCATTCATCACGATTAATCGGACGAGAAAAAACTATTACATTGATGAACTGTACACAGGAAAGGTCCTCCTGCGCTCACAATTTTTCCAAGAGACTCTACACGAGAAACAAGACAAAGCAAACGGAGATGGATTGCACCGAGCATTTTACACTGCAAATCATTCTTGCTTCTTTGTGTTAATCATCCATCATCCATCTTAGCTGTAAGCTCATAATAATGAAAAAAATTAAAAGCATAAATAACATATATTAATACAACGTTTTAATCCGTAAATTAAACACCCTGGGTTTTTTTACCAATGACATCCCAACGCAGAAGGTCAAGAGGGATAACCGACCAGGCTTCAGAACATCTTAAGACTTCTCCTCCGTGTGAACTCTCGCCTGCATGCCGGGGTTTAATTTAGCATTCGGCAAAAACCGTTAAACTTAGCTTTAGCGCTTGTTTGTGGTTTAAAGGGAGTAGGAAGGGCAGCCATTTCCGCACCCCCTCCTCATATGCATGTGTCCCCTTTGGAAGCTCTGCCACCTTCCACGCACATGTTTTTCAGACAGAGAATAGCCACTTTACCTTCCTGTTCCTTTACATTTATCGTAGCATCCATAACAAAACCAGTTATACTCTACCTGCTTCTCCATAATCGCCCGGAGACTCTCAGCTAAACTCAACCCTCCGTTAAGGTGAATGTAAATCAGACCTGAAGCAGCACATTTGGTGCTGTTGAATTCTTTGGGTGAAAGCAATGTTCAGCTACTTATTTATCCGCTTATACAGGTGGGTATGTTTTACCGCATCAATTCGGGGTATTCACACCTCGTGGTCACTGTGCAGAGCTTTTATTGATAAAAATATTTGTAATAAATTACTAATAATTATACCGTGTATAATTATGGTGAATATGGGACTTTTCAGTGAAACTTTCGATGCTTTCGACGTTTAAAAGGACAACAGCGATCACTGACCCCCGTCAGAGCCCCCTTCAGAACCATTCACTGCCCATCCACATTCTGGTATTCAAATTAACAGAGACTGCAACCGGGTTAGGCTCAGCTTTAGCGTTTGACCGCGGTTTAACTGGCGGTCCTGCACTGACGACAGGAGGCTCCGTGCTGACGTATGCCGACACGCTGCCAAGCATCGCAGTTGCACACATATGTCTGTTTACCAGCTGAACTAGGTCATAATGTGGATTATTCATTTGTTTATTGTTTGTTTGTTTATTCTCTTGCGTTTTTGCACTCAGCCATATCTTCACAACAGCCAGTACTGATGCCAACCAAATTCTGGCCTTCAGAAATAACACATGAAGTCTTGCCTGACTTCACCACAGGAAGTGCAGACTTAGACGCCATTGAGAAAACAGCTTGCGCTATAGCACTGCCAGGAACGCCATATGGTTTATCTAATGGGCTGTTATTTAATTTCAAAACTACTTTATTAACAAATCATTAACTGGGTATCGCAAGGGTAAACACCACCCACAAATCGCAAAGGAAAATGAGAGATAATTGACTGATGTTACAACTCCATCACTGTCGACACTGGAGCACTGCTTTTCCGGGCAACCCGCTGCGTTTGCCACTTTTTACTTGAATCGAATTTGTCCATTTAACTTAGTATACATTATCATAAATATGCTAGTTGAAACTCCCTATATTTTGCATTGGGGCAGCGGGCAGTTTAACTACGAGAGCTGTTGCCTTGCAGCTGTATAATCTGGGTTGAACCCCACTCCTGCTGTAGTCCCCTTGAACAAGGTACATAGCCTGAACGAATAAAACACCTTACTATAAAAATTAATATATATATATATATAATATCATATGTTGCTTCAAGAATCACATCACATAAATGCTTAATAATAAGTAAACCAACGCATATAAAGGTTAAAACAATAGGAAGACACCTTTGCATCTTGAAGGAGTCCCATGCACTCACAGATAATGTTGCTGACTTCAGAGATCGGATACCATTGACGACATCATTTTAAGGTGTGAATATTTGAACTAGATTAATCAAGCATTTAATACATTTAATACCAATTCATTCACCAAACTTAAAAACTGTACAAAACATCCCAACCTTACACAAGCAACCTTGTTGTTTCCTTGGTGTTGTTCTAAAGGCTGAGACAGAAGGATGAACACAATATTTAGTTGATACACAGAACTAAAAAGCTGTCTCCAGCATCCGTATTATTATGTAGGCTACGAGCCCCTTATGTAACTATTGTAGTTCAAAGTTATCAGCCACCATCACGACTCTAACTTGTTGCCCACGGAGGATTTCTGTATCAGTGGAAGGATAGAACTAGGTGGTAAATTAGCTTTGTGAATGTCAGCCATCCCCTTCTCGCCAAGCTGTGAACCAGCTTGTGGCACCTGCTCCCTGGTTGCCGCATCCTACATACTGAGCGGCACTTCATCTGGTTAACAACACACCTTAGCAACATGGATGCTTCCCTTTGAAGAGACAAATGACATCGCTTGACAAGGGTCAATATAAATCACTTTATCACAACTATTATTATTAGTTTAATTACCTGGCCCATTTTCATTTTATGTTATTTGGTGATGTTTGTCTCTATGCAACTTACAGCATTAAGCTACTTACACTTACCTACTGGGTACTCTGTGCTATGTCAATTTTAAGGCAAGCGCAACAGGGATTCAAACCAATACCTTTCAAATTCAAGCTAACCAGTATGTCACTTGCTGCCCCTTTAAAACCATACTCCCCGCTGTGATGTGTTTTGATTTAAGTTATAACTGTCAAAAATCTAATATTCATGCCTCATGCAAGTTTTGACTTTGTGCAACTTCCAACAGCAGAGCATGTGCTTTTCAAGATGAATTAAAATTCAGTTCTTCCTATTAATAAACCATCATTTCACGGCAATCAAAAGGCAAACCACCCCAACCGACATGGTTCGGTGTGACAGTCACCCCGGGTTAATTAACCGGCAGCAGACACAGCTCCACGCGCCCCCTCCCTTGTCTTAGGATGCCCAGGGAAGTGCCCCCCCCCCCCCCTGCCAGCAAGCAAAATGTTCTGTCAACACCACACTGCGAAAGGAAGCCTGTCAATTCCCCTAGTGTGGGCTCCTGGGAAATTCCTTGGGTGTTCAATACTGTATTTAATCTGCAGCGCAGCCAGCCTGTCGTTTCCAGCACCAACGGCAATTTGGTCTCGAGTCCCACTTGGCGGCGGAACCGCTCCTCGTGCGTGTGGGATTGGGGCCGTTTTAATTGGGCAGAGGAGATCACGTGACGCAAACCCAAAAAGTCACCCAGAGAAATAGGTGGTGGGGGGGGACATGTGCCAAAAGATCTAAAACCAGAATTAACTGACAGCAGAGACAAGAACATTCAATTAGGAGCACCGTCTTTGTCAAAACGCTCTTCTCGCACTCCAAGGATGTGCACTGACCCTTGTCTTGTTATCCACAATCTCTCACCGCAGTAAAGTCTAATGGCTGGCGAGGTGGAAATTCCTCCTGCTGATTTCAATCTAGAGCGAGTTACACCCCTTTGGTGAGAAATTGGTGTCCTTTCGCATTGTTTAACAAGACAACAAATTTAATGAGCGCATGCCGCAAACGCTTGAAGGACCCATGGAGCCAGTGTAAGCTCTTCAGATCTTCCTCTAATGGATTTTTCTTCTTTCTTTGCAGACCTTGCCTGACCTGAAGACCAGCGCTGACGGCATGAGCCAAGGCAGGGGCAACAAACTCAGCTTGCGCCGAGCCTTAGAAGTGCCGTTCGCGTTCCGACCCATTCTCCTCGCCTTCTCGTCCAATTGGACTTTAATTGCCTTGACTGCTCAGAATGGCACGTTTCATCCAAACACGGCGCTCAAATTATTTCTGAAAACACGGTTAAACAACTGCAGCGTTGAGACGCACATTAGCCTTGAAACTGCGCCGCGCCTGGTGCTCAAAACCTTCCAAGCACGTTTGTGAAGAAATAAGCTGAATTTATTCTAAGTTTGGATATATTCTCCAAAGCACTTAATATAAACAGTACAGCACCACGAATGTCTCATAATTTGTACAGTTTTATTTCTTCCTTACCTTCTTCAGTTAAAAGGGTACTGGGGTGATTTGGGGGCTACAGATAAATTCAGAAGTATCTGAACATTTATGCATCAGATACTACCTTTAGTCAGGTGCAGTTGTTTTCATTTTTTTTTCCTCTTACATCACTTTTACAAATATACAATATTTGTATTGTAGAGGAAATGAATAGGGATATTTTTCCAGCGCTCAAATGTTAAATGAACTGAAGCAGATTCCTCCCTGTTGGTGCCACTAACACTGGTATTTTATTGAACGTCACCCTTAAACATGACAAACTGCTTTAGCGACCACAAAATGACACAGGATTAGGATTCAACTTTGTGTCTGACTACAGACGAAACAGAAAAATGGACAGTAGGAGCCTGAAAAAATCTGGAGCCTGAAAAAGACCTCACTTCTATGCAGTTTCATTAAAGTAACAATCCCAAGTAACAATTTTAATTTTCTAAGTCATAGCCATTATTTGTCTATGTCCAAGACTAAATGTGATCAAAATGAATATGGCATCCTTAATAGTCCGATAGCGTTTCATTCCGTTGGTCACAGCCGGGACGGTAAAACATCTGTTACTGCCGTTCGGGCAATTCGCCGACACAAAAATCAATTCATCAGGACGGCCTTGTCTGACATCTCCAAAGACTTTATAATAAACAGGCTGAAGGAGCTCGCCGTGGGGGCACCGGGTGTTGTGGGGGAGGGGGAAAAAAAAAAAAAAAAACATTGGCTTTATGCAGCTTAATTCATTATATTTCATGACAAAACTTAATAGGGAGCACGGGGGTGAAGCAGTGTTTGGTGTTGATGGCAGCGTTGTAATCAGCTGGATGGGCCATTTGCACAGAAAAACTGAAGACGTCTGCCTGCGCATTTGAAGTGATTCCAGCGCCAGTCACCCTGCCGTGAATCTTCTCCCTCGCAGCCACAGTAATTCCACTTGTGTAATGGTGCTGAAAAGCCTGCAGGAGGTGGGGGTCCACTTGTACCTCGACTCTCAAATTCACAACAAGACTCGGGGGCTCAACAAATATTTGCTCCGTGTCTACATCGAGCATGAGCGAGAAGTACGTGGCTTTCGGAGCAATAAGTTGAAACACTTTAATGTAAAATGTTTTCAATAAATCAGTGCCAAAAGGAGTCATTTCCCTAAATTGCGGGTGTCAAACTCACATCGTGGATGGCTGGAGTATGTGTGTGGTTTTAGCCAAGAAGACTGCGGTTGTCCAAATACACCCATTTTCTCCTTGCACAAGCTCTTCTGCACTCCACACGGCGACCTAAAACAGGTCCCACATCTGTAACGGCTCAGTTTACAAAAACGACAATGTGGCGTTCTGCTGTGCCATTGCGGAAGACCTACATTTAGTATATTTACCAATTTAGCACATCCTTTTCTCCCAGCTCAAAGTAAACAGAGTTACGCACGTAGGCACGATTCTCAAAGCAGTGAGTTTGTCCGATACCGCAGTTCTCACCTGCGCACGTTACACAAGCAGCTGCGTACAGCATTTACCGCAAATGCAAAGGTGATTATGACAGTTAAGGTAATGCGATTTTATGCAGCCGTCAGGAGATGAACACAGAAGTGGGTCCAACACAGATGCGCTTTGAGACCTTACTTTAATATGAAGTGGGATTTGGCAACTCTAAGGGGGGTGGGGGGTTAATTCATCTATACTGGAGCAACAACTTAGAACCTTGTAGCTTTAGACCTTGAACATCTTGTATATGGAATAACCAGTTGGCTAGAGGTACGTAGATGAGCTTAGTACTGTGGCGGAGGTGTCATAAGGAATCAGGTCCTGTAGGCATCAGGAGCAGATCCACTGATCTAACGGTTAAGATGATGTGGAGGACTCTAACTGCACGAGATTAGGAGGAGACTGGCCTCCAGAGAGAGGTTACAGGAGTGTGGATGATGCTTCTCACCATGAAGAGCTATAGAAACACACAGTAAATGTGCCCCCCAGCTGAAATCACCATTTTAATGACTGCACCCACCATGGACCCCACAAGATCACGGCTGATCCACAGCACCCAATGCCAGGATGTTTTGAACTCCATGTCAAGACCTTCTAAGCAAGTATTAAATGCTCTTGTGTACTAAATGAGCATGTAGGTTTCTTGTAATGTCTTGCACCTTATTAATGGAAAAGATGTGAGCAAACAAGTTAATAACAAGGGTTGGATGTACAAGCTATAGAGTATGAGCTAAGAAGGAGCAGTCAATGTGACCTATTCCTTCATACAGGCTTGGTTTCTCAGACACACACCTGTACAGGTGGACCACTACTGAAGCGCATCCCAGCGGTTTCTATGGTGATGCCTTTTGGTGTCAACGTGACGTTCATCCCTGTGGAGAATTAAGGCTCTGCTGTTTATTTTTCCGCTAAGACACAACAGCTACCAAGCTGAGAAAATGGCAAGACAAAGGTCACCAGTTAGCATAACAGAGCGTAATCTTGGCAGTTAATGCTCTTTCTGTATTCGGAAGAACCTCGCTGCTGTTCTATCACTACCACCAGCCCAGAGGGATTTGCTGAGCGCAACATAAGGCCCAAACATCATAATACTAGGACCTGGAATGCAGTGCTGCAATGTGATTTTAATTTTAAGCCAGTATGAACTGTGTTCTTGTGTAAAAAAAAACATAACAACTTGGCCCACTGTGCGTTATGTATTGCTTACTTACAGTCGTTGGCATCTTACTTTGGCAAAGAGGGTAAAGGCTGTGTAAGCCTGCATAGAGATTAAAACAAAACGACAAACGCATTGGCCCATCGTGGCCTGAGTTTGACATCCACAAGTTGCAAAAATGTACACATTGCTTTAACGGATGTAAAAATTTGGAATAAACATGCTATATGTGGATGTGTTTTGAGAACACTGCCTTTCCAAATAACATTTGTGGAAGTATGGCATTAAATAAACAAATAATTGGACAGAAATTGTAGTCCACGCCATCCAAATAGTTTTCATCTCCATCACCCGGTGTGCCGTGGCCAATTCTGATACGATATCTGCATTGCAGCCATTTCAAATGCATGGGATTATGCACACCGCTATTTTTCCCCTTTATATTTCTCCAGTCCGAGATTTTCATTAAATTTAAATCCAGCACATTTTTCTACTGCTGGATCATTTCACATTCCTGACAACGCAAGTCAGTATCCATCCAGAAGGAGAGCGATGACATATTGGAATGCAAAAGTATACCGGCTCCCATCCGTAGCCATCAGTTCAAAGTGGGCTGCTGAGCAATAACCACACTGTGGTGACATCACAGCTGGAGACAATTATATAACCAAAGTCGTACGCGTTTTTCTGGGGATTTAATAACAGCGGACCCAAATGTTCTTGATCCATACATGCTAATGCAGGCCAAAAACCAAGCTTACACATAACATCTATGTGGAAAGCGAGCACATTAATAATCATGAACCATTAAGAAATGTGATGTACCTGTCAAAACACTAGAGTGAAATATTGCCAGCTATAAATTATTGTATTGTCCACGATGTCTTGTTTGAAAGAACTCCCATGAATGATATCATAATTAAGATAAAAACTTCCAGGATGGGAAGTACAGTCCTCCTGCCAGCATCTTCTGCTCTTATTTTTGCCACAATCAACCAATTCATGAGACGTTCTGAGCACAGGTGCATTTCGGTACCCTTGTGTCACTTCCCCAGTTGGTTCGATACAACTGCCACCTACAGACTAAAGGGGGCCAAGTTCTAACCCTGCTGTGGCAAAAGCACCTCTGGGATTATTGGCCTGGTGGTCAGGTACAAAAACAAAAATATCGGAGTGCAGGATACTTTGCTTTGTGTGAAGAAGTGTGGATGATATTCCTAACAAAATCCCCTATTTTGTGCATAATAATGTATTTTTTCCTCAGCTGATCTCCTTGTAAACAAAAACTCCTCAAAGCCGCGAAATACGACCTCATACCTGGTTCCTCCCTGTGGCACACAGCTCACTTTGTAGTATCAGGGTGCTGATCAAGATGCTCACTTTGAAACCCAATATCATTTAATGCTATTAAGTAACAGCGCTATAGCACAGCCATGAAAGCACAAACTCAAGGGTTGTTTTTATGCAATTTCTGTAGCAACGCTAAGACCTCACCTAAAAGGAGCCGCGAGAAGGCAAAACGTTGTGACGGGACGCCATCTGTAGTGGCTTCCCGCAAATGGAACGGGCGCTTTGCTCGGTTGTGTACATGATTCAGGGTAATGGCTAAGGCCACTGTGTCGGTTGTCTGGCTTGGGAAGAAGGCCTTGCGATTCCACAAAAGAACGACAATGCTGAGTGCCAACAAGAAGGGAAGCGATCCTGGCCCGACTTAAATAGAGCGCACCCCTTCCTTAACAGACACTTTTATCCAAAGCAAGTTACCGAAAGCTGCTTGCAGTTCTTACAATTTGCCAATTCAATGGAGTCGGATGTTCTACTGAAACGCTATGAATTTTTATGTACCAGAGTCCACATATCTGTGGGATTAGCCTCTGGGGAAAACCAGTCACCCGTCCCAGCTTCACAGGCAGGAAGAAAAAGGAAGTTTATAAGCTTTTCACATTCTCCAGATCATGTCATCTAGGGTAGCATGCAGAGTTTTATGCCATGGATCCACATTCCAAACTCCTGTGTCTTCCACAGTTTGCTTGAGCAATACTTATATTTATCAAAGAAAATGACTTACAATTTTATTACCTATGCCACAAATATCTTCACCATCTGGCAAAACTTACGGAGTTAGTGTCAGAAGACAATGATGCAAGATGCTATTTTGTGATCGTTGTTATTTTTGTACAATCCAGCTGTCACAAATATATATCAGTTCATATAAATGGGAAAGCTCGGTGACAATAAAAAGCTCACAACTTTATCAGAAATATTTATAGCCATTTCATAAACTTAAGTATCATCACTCTGATCCCGGTTTATTCTTTCTAGTTCCAACATTTTTGTATTGGAAGTTGGAAGACATTAAAACATCAACCGGCAGCAACCAAGAGCACAGGCTCATTTATGCATGAAAGAGATTGCTGGTCGACGTATACTTTTGTGAAAGCATCGGTAATGATGCTCCAAGAGTGACAGCTTGACGAAAAATCACAAAAGGGAGAATGATCACAAACTGTGCTTCTGTGTGACAAAGTGTGCCCCAAATTACACGCATGAAGTCAAACAGGATTAAACAAACCAAAGCCACCCACATAATACATCCCACTGCCATTTCCAGCTCCTTTGAACTGAGACAATTCGCACAAGGCAACATCAGACGCGAGCTGGCGCATGGCATCAAGGCGCCAGGCTGACGCGGGCTGTGTCTCTCTGGCTGGAGACGGCTCATTGAGCGCACGTGCTGCTTGCATACACCGATCATTAATTCACACGCTTTGGCACACACGGTCTCTGTAAAAATAGGTGTGGGCCAGCCCCTCACGTGCACCTGCTATGCTACAGAGGCCCTAACAATGCAGAGTGATGCAGAGTCTGTGGGTCATGTGGAGCCTTCAAGCACATGCATGACGCCCTTTACATACATGGCGGGGACATGGTCTGCAGATCTGAGAAGCACGCTTTCTTCGGCAAAAGCAGTCATTCCGGCCAAAGGCAACTCTAAGCGACTATAGGACCTGATCGCTCCCTAGCTTGCAGCAAGAATCTCGTGCTTGTCTGCCTCCAGCTTAGGGATCCCACTCAAAAAAGGCTCCAAAAAATCAAAAGACAGGCCCTTTCTCAGTTTTGGCCCCAGTGTGGTTAAATGAGCTTCCTCAGTCCCTCGGAGCTGCTGGATCTCTCGCTGCATTCAAGAAGCATCTCGCACCCAACTCCTTCCAAGCCATTTCTCTCCTCATCCTGACAGCTACATGAATGAGTCCAACCCCACCCGCTATGCTTACCTGTGTATTTGCCGTTTGAACGACACTTCTACCGGCAACTACTTGACGGATGTGAACCGGCAGCACGGGTCGTTTTTGTGGTTTGATCATCGTGCGTCTTGTCTAGAGTTTTTCGTCTCTTGTTGATGCACTTTTGTTTACTTTGAGTTTTACATGACTTTGAAGAAAGGCATCAAATGAATAAATGTAAATGGATGAGCAGGCCAGGGCATGGCTGTGTTTTTGAAATTGACTTTGCCTCGAGGTCTGAATCCTGTTAATACTTGGTATGCATGATGCTCATATGTGGCTGTTAATTTCCAGAGAATCCCTTCACTTTTGCTTGCTGCCTTTTCTAATGAGTTTTGAAATTTCTACGGCTCTATTTGAACTGCTGCTCATTCCAGCTGATCATATTTACTGATCAGATAACAACCAAGGGGCTAAATCCAAATGAATGCGCCAATTCATTGTGCATTCCACAAAAAAGTTGATGAAAATGCCAAAAATATTTAAATGTCAAGTGTCATTACTTATGATTGCTATCCTCAAACTGCTCTTTTGCTCATCATCTAAACAAGAACGTGTTGTGCAGAAGAAACCTGCTGTACATTTTACACTGATATTAATTTGCCTACTGCTGGCAAACACACAGGAGGACTCGGGCCAAAATGCACAACTAGCAGCCCCGCCACAGCCCAACCGCCAGAGTCCTCCCCACCCAGAAAGTGGTGGGAAGTGGGTCACATCAGACTCTGCCCAGAGCACAGGGCCCCCGAGGAGCGGAGGGCTGCTGTTGCTGACTGAAAGTGATGCTGCCGGGTTATTTGGGGAGCCATTACATCACCGCCGTCATCTTTTAAAATGCCACCTCTCTGTGCCTTTCATCCAGAATCCCAGGCAGACCCATATATGTCCAAGCCGGGAGAGACGTCTGCTCTGACTCAGAGGACAGTCACCTCCTGAGCCACGGATTGAGAGAACAAACACTCTCAAACTAGTACATCTATTAGCCTCTCTTGGGGGAGTTTCGGCAAAGTTACAACAGGATATTAGCTTGCTACCCTGAATGGCTCAGCACCGGTTTGCTCCTTCATGTCACAATGTGCACAGTTCATTATTAGTGTTACGTTATTTCCTAACCCAATGCTACAGCGTTTGCTTTGGAAGGCTGCATTTTATGCCAGCTGTTAATAATTTCTTTTGTTGAGCAAAAAAAGGTTAATCTACCTTATACGCTAACCTGTATCACTTGTATTTAGTCCTTTAACTAAAGTTTTTCTCTAAAGCGACTTGTGGTATTAAGCTACTTACAACGTGAACTCATTTGAACAGCTGCACAATATTTCCTGGAGCGGTTTAGGATAAATGGCTTGATCAAGGGTACTACAGCAACAGACACAACTCATACCTTGGTGCTTCGAGTGGATGGTTGCAGGTATAACCACTATGCTGCCACCGCCCCACACCGCAACCATACACCTCCCAAGCGACGTCCTCGTGATCCTTATTGAGAGTCGCATGATTATCAGCACTTGTGGAGCACAATTCAGGCCTCAGCCCTGAGCAAACCCACGACTGATACTGGGACTGTGAACTGTGGAGATCTAGTTTGCAACCAAGCTGCTTCTCAGTTTCCTGCGAGCTCAGCATCACACTCCCCGTTGTGTGAAATGTGCCAAAGACAAGGGTGCCAGGGCACAAGCAGATGTTAGGATCAGCTGGGGAGGGATGCTGAGCGAGGAGACATTGTGCCACGCAACCGTTCCCCCCGCAAACATTGCCACTGAGCGGGTAGGCGTCGGCACAGCGAGGTACCAACCGTTCAGTAGTTACCATGTCAGTTGCTTCCCTCATTTGCTGAGCTTCGGCTTTATGAGTTTGCACACAGCTCCCGCGAATACATTTTCCCACCTGCTAAGCTCCCCATTTTACATTACACGTCTCGGCAGGTCACATGTCATCAAATAAATCCGGGAAATATCTTTAAGGCTGGACATATTGGATCAGGAGAATGATGGGTCATACACACCTGTTGAGCAAAAAGTATAACTAAAGTGCAAAAATAAAAACAAAGTAATTTGCGTTCCAAGTTTTACAACGGGTTAGTGACCTTCAGATGGAAAATATTGATGGGCACTTGAAAGGGAACTGATAGCGGCATCGAAATAGCCGCAGTGCTCTAGTTAAGTCACTAAACTGCAGATCTTAGTCAAGTGTCAAGTTGCTATTGGTGCAATTGAACTCCGTGTCACTTAATGATAAATACTGTAGCTGCTTTATCAGCTGATACATTTGTCCATGGTGACTCACAACATTTGTCAGGTTTGTCAGTCCATCAAGGATCCCAACTACACATTGCATTTCCTCAAGTCCAGGCCAATGTTATACACATCTCGGTCTTTTAGTCCAGAACAAAATTAATCACAAACTGAGCTCTTACTGCTAAAAAAAGGAAAAATATGATGTAAATATGACAAAGAGGATTAAAACATATTCATTTATTTCTGTTTGGAAACCATCCATCTATCCATTATGCATTATAATTGGTATGCACAGGGCTCACATTACCCTCAACCCACAGGTTCTGGTTAGGGTTGCGGTGATCTGGAGTCCATTCCAGAATCACTGGGCACCAGGCTATGAAACTACACCCTGGATGGGACATCAGTCTATGACAAAGTGGCCACATGCGCACACTATGGGGAATTTAAGTTAACCTGGAACATGGCTTTGGACTGTGGGGGGTAACCCATGCTGACACGAGGAGAACGTGCAAACTACGCTTTTGCTGGATTCAAAACCACACCCAAACAGCCCAGACATCAAGCCACCCATTTGGAAACCAATGAGATAAAATTAAAATGTTGAAGATCATTAGATTAAATGGCTATGCATGAGCTCAGTGCGTGAATAAAGCAGGGTATTCTCTGGAAGCAGAAGGGAAAAGGGGAAAAGCATCTGTGCAGATTGCCCAGAATGACATTCACCCAAAACAAAAATGTGTTTAAAAAAAACTTTTAAATCAGTTTTTGGTGACTTTATAGGCCTAATAGAGGAAGTACAGAAACTGTCCAAAAATGCAGTTCTTTAGGCTCTGTAGGTGTTCCACTGGAAGGACAAGAGCGGACATCACAGCCACCATCTCCCTCTACAATAACATGACAGTCTGTCCACAGGGTCCAAAAAAACTGGACTGGGAGGTTGCAGGTTCAGCTCCTCGGAGGACAGCAGGGTTTTTCTGCCCCGGAGCAAGGTGCTTCAATAAACCTGCTGCAGTAAAACACCCTGTTTCACAGCAAAGCTCCAAGTCACTTTGAAAAAAAGAGAGAGGCTACAGAAGAAGGGAGAGAATATTGCGGATTCAAAACCCATCTGCACGGGGCAAAACATCAGTGCCTTTATGACTACAGTAACAAAAAAGTCATCCATCAACCATCAATACTTGCTTGTCCAGTGCAGGCTTCCAGAGATCCTGGAAGCATAAGGCAGGAGGCAAGGTACACCCAGGAAGGTACAGCAGCCCATCAAAGAAAATCAAATACTGAAAGTAAAATTTGACTGATCCTTCCAAAACTACTTTGTAATTTCAACTAAAATGTCAGCACCCTTTTGCAAAACTTGTAGGCATGCACACATTAACAAAGCTCCTGCTCTTCTTCTGGGAAACTCTGGGCAATAGCAGGTGGTGTAGGGGTTAGCGCTGCAATGCTTGGACCTGAAGGACCCACATTCAAATCCCACATCCTGCTTTAGCACCCTCGATCATGGTACTTACCCTAAAGTGACAGTAAAAATTACCCGGCTATAAAAGTGGGTAAATCGGAGTACATAGTTTAAACTTGTAAGTCACTTTGAAGAAACGCGTGCGCTAATGAAACAAGCGATTAACTGTGCTAGCATGCAAAGTGGATGGGGATCTGTATTTTAACAATAATGGCAGATTAACAGCACCTACAGAAGCATGGTGCCAAACGGCGACGTAAGACGTTCCTTCGAGACTTGGTTTGACACCCCCACCCACCCCCGGATTCCCCCGTACATGCTAAAAACGCAGTCTTCGGGGGCCTGGGATCTGGTGCACGGTATTCTGGCGCAGTGGAAATAAGCGGGCCCTGAAGGCTGTCGCCGAAGCCTTCGTTCCCACAATTCTCGGTCACGCTAATGGATTTGAGCTCCTCGTGTCGCAGGGGGCCGTGGAGCTTTTCAGGACCAGCTGCTCCCCGGGCTGTTTAGTGCCGGAGGATGTGAAATATTGATAAACTTTACTACCCGCTGCACCACATTTCCATTGGAACGCAACTCGGAGCGGGGCGTAAAACCCAGCAGGCGGAACGCATCGGCCCACAGCGGGAAATTAACAGAGGGCTGCCGCCACAGAGAAGGGAGACAGACGGCGCCGCTGTATCTGGGCCCTCCTGTGTTGGAATTACAACCGCGCCGGCGGGAGGACAGCAGGGGAGGGTGCTGGTGATGCGGTTATTAACAGTGCCAGGCAACAGCTACACAAAGCCAACGGGCTAGAAATTATTAAAAATATCTGTCCCTCGTCTTCTTGGGTCTGGTCTGCTGTTCTGGACAAGCAGCTTGTGTCAGAGCACAGCCAAACATCTGTGCACTGGCGGCCCCCAAACATGGAGCCCAACACCTGCAGCAGCCTGTTTGTTTCATTTACCCTCCAGCCCTTCGGGGGACTTTATGTTTCCAGTCCAGCGATCAGAGTGTCCGCGTGTGTATAAACCTGGAATTTGCCTTGACTCCCACAGGTCCCTCGAACTCGAACTGGGATCAGAGAGCAGGTTGAGGCGAGGATGATACCATGATCACGACTTGCCCCCAACACATACTTCCTATGCTGCCAGACCCACCGAGTGAGTTTCTGCGCGGCAGCATCAAATTAAAACACACCAAAAAGCCGCATTCAAACAGGTTGACAGAGAATGTAAAGACAACTGCTGATCCTCACATCAACAACCCTTTAATACGACACTTCAATTAAAAAAAAAAAAATACCAAGCCGAGTGGAAACCGAAGGACCCAAGCAGCATTATTCCCAAGCGTTTCTCAGGCAGATATAACAAGCCGGCATTAAGCTAAAATCAAAACACACTCACATTTGACAGAGAGAGGGATTATTTTATCATCTAAACATTTAAAAGTGCTCGCTTTTACCCAGAGTGATGCTAAAACATGGAGGGATCAGATTAAAGGACAACAATCCACAGCAATCCTGCACTTGTTTATCTTTACATCAAGTTTTACTTGGAGGTACAGAGCAGGCGGATGCTTTAGCTGCAAACACTTGAGCAGCTTCTCAGTGCGGAATCACACGAATGGCTTTAGCACGCAACCTGACTCCCGTATGCAAGTTTATGTGAGTGTTTTAACCAAAGAATATTAAAATCTACAGCGGAGGGATGGTCATTTCCAGCATCCATTGCTGTAGAGTATTTGAGCTTAGTAGTTTAGTAAATGTTTGGCAGAATGTGTTGACTCTTTCTTGTGTAAATCATCATTTAATAACTGGGGTGGATCATTTTAATGTGCATTTATTTGGTTGCTCATCCCTCTGTGTCCCTTGTGGCATTTGGTGTCCTCTGTGCACTTGTGTGCATTTTGGGGGTGGGGGGCTATGGATCTATGCTGCACTTAAGTTGTACATGAATAAACAAGCTTTTAAAACACAACCCTGGTTCCCCGAGCAGTCTGTTGCCACAATATTAAACAAGAGTGCATTTCCATAGTAACATGTGCTAAGCGAGAGCGCACAGTCACAGCCGTCACCAAGTCACGAGCTGGCAACCCGTCAGGAAAGTTGGCACGAAAACAATCGGCTGAGGATGATGGCTTCTCAAGCACGCTTGAAATTATAACCTGTGATATGCAGCACCTCCCCCCGTGGAAATGGCAAGTGAAAAATTTGGGGTAAGAGGAGAGTGTCAATCGGCAGGGACCTGCTGACAGAGGGCCATTATTCTTTCTGTCAGCGTGCACGGAGAGCCGCCATCTCCGAGGCAACACTGCCCTCTGCAGGGCAGCAGAGGAGCTGTGATGATGGACAAGAAGCCTGGTCACCTGGACACAACAAAATGTCACAAAGACATTGAAACAGACGAAGGACATGGAGATCCTCATTTTTGCAGCTGCCAAATCAAAGTGGTTTATAGGTCCAAAAACTGGTTTGTCACATAAAAATATATAGGAAGCAACCTGAAGCAGGAGTATAAGGGCAGGGGGCTCGGTCACAAATTCAACCCTTGACCACTACCAGGCTTACAGCAGGACTGAGGTCATTTTTAAAGGCAGAATTCTGTACCCCGCCCCCACATGAGCTTCCTGCCACAGTGTGAACAAAGAATTTGCCAGGCGTAGTGAGAAATGTTCACATTTCCTTCTTTAAATGTCACAATTAAAAAGGTTGAAGTCATCCTAGTTTAGAAAATTGCCAGCTTCTTACATTGATATCATTTTGAAGCCTGTAAAGGACGAGGGAATTATTGATGCGGTTTAATGTTCAAATGTAGCTCGCTGGTCATTTGCTAACTAGTTCATTCAGATTTACTAACAGCAACAGCCAGAAAATTGTGAGCTACATTTATTATTTAGACATTAAGCCGCCAAAAGGTAGCAAGCTGCACACTGTAGTCTTGGCCAGCTGGTGGCATAGCAGTTAGTGCTGCCACCTTTAGAAGTAAAGGACCCAGGTTTAAACCCCACCTTCTGCTGTAGCACCCATTAATCCCCAAGAGACTTACTTGCCCGGTTGTATAAATGGGGAAATCACTGTAAGTAGCTCAGCACCGGAAGCGGATTTGAAAAAAACATCAGAGAGATTAATAAATGTAATTTTTGTCTAATAAGTTGCGGAAGTTTCTCCTACGCATCAGATCTTGAAGAGCCAACTCTGGAGATGATGCCTACAGGCTGCTTTGCCTCTGCTCTGCTCTGACCCTCAACAGCCTTCATCCAACACATCGGTCTCACTGTACTCTAATATAGAGTTTGATTTAATATTTACAGTTTTTATTTCATTAATAATCTGCTCATGTTATTGTCAATGCAATATTGGATTTAATTTAACACTGCTATCAGGTATTTGCCCCCAAGTACAAATATATTTTTCTGGATTTTGAAAGGCAGCTTTGGCAAAGGAGGACACCACATATACTGTATATGCATACAATGTATGGCCAAAAGGATGTGAACACCTGAGCATCACCCATACATGCTTGTTGAACCTCCCATTCCAAACCCATGGGCATTAATATGGAGTTGCCAAACCTTTGCTGCTATAATAGTCCCCATTTTTTTGGGAAGGCTTTCCACCAGATTTTGGGAATTTATGTTCATTTGGCCACAGGAGCATCAGTGAGGTTGGGCACCACTGTCGGTCCAAAACATCCAGTTCGTGGTCAGCATTCCAGTTCATCCCAAAGGAGTTCAGTGGGGCTGAAGTCAGGGGTCTATGCAGCCACTCAAGTTCTTCCACACCAACCTGGGCAAACCATGCATTTATGGAGCTCACTTTGTGCACAGGGGGACACAGTCATGCTAGAACAGGAAAGGAGCTTCCCCAAACTGTGGCCACAGAGCTGGAAGCACACATTGTCTAGAATGTGTTTGTATGGTCTATGGGTGCAGCTGAAACAGCTCAGCTCAGTTATTAGAAAGGTGGGGTCCACATACTTTTGCCCATAAAGTGTGTGTGTGTGTGCGTGCGCGCATGCGACATTACTACTCCTATTTCTCCAAGCTTTGTCAGAACCCAAATTTTAAAGTTTTAGAAAACAGCAAGTCACCTTTTTGGAGTTTTATAAACGTGACAACACAAAAACTTTACTTAAGGTGAGAAGTTCCTGTGGGCCAAATTTCATGTGTGTTGCTTCAAAAATAGTTGAGTGTAAAGAATAAACAAACAATGAACGATTGAATGAATAAAAATATAACATTAAAAACAAGCTAGAAAACATTATACAATATGTTGCTGTTACTGTCATGAAACAATAACTTTTATTTTGGCATTTTAATAAATTTTAGGTAACAAAAGTAACCAACTTTTTTTAAGAGTAAGATTTACCTAACACGGTGATTTTGCAGAAGACCTTAAGCTCATTGTGTGGGAATGAGTGTATTGGAAGTTTTTTAAATCTCCAAAAGGGAGGTATAATAAGGTAAACCTTTTAGTACTGTGGCAACATCAGCGCAGAAAAAGTGTTCCCAACATTCTTTGTGCAAAAGTTCCCAGCTGATACTCTAAGCCAGTATACACGCAGTTTCTAAATACTATGTGGCATATATAAAATGCTTAATAAAACCATCATTACATCCTATTTTGAAATGACAGCTCTCCTACTCTTCCTCTATGAAGTACATCAAAGCAGACTCAAACACAGGAGGTATAAAGCTGGCTGTAATGTGAGCCATTTCTTTACAGAACCCTGTGAAACAACATTTACTTTGGTCATTTAGCACCTGCAAAATATTGATTCTGTGTCTTTCAGGTTTGAAGAACAAACCAAACAGAGAAGGAGAGTCCTGCACGGGAGCCACCACCCCACAGACAGCAAACAACTTACGAAGCAGATTTACAGACACACTGACACCGCCAGAGTGATTCCACTGTACCTTGCCTGTTTAAACTGTGAAAGCTATAAAAAAAAAAAAAAAAAAGTATACTTTCCCAGTGGAGACCAGCGACAGAGAGATTATGTGTGAACTAGACTGGCCGATATCAAGTGGCACAAAGAACAAGACACCAGAAACTCTCCAGTTCCAAATGCATTTTTTTGTTTTGCAAAATTAAAAATACTGGACATTCTTGACAGTTTCCCAACCTTTCAAGTCATCACATATTGAAATCTTGGTGGGATCTCATGCTTCCATTTGTACTTGTGTGCAATCCCTTGGTAGGCATCAGAAGACAGAACGTACATACTTCAGGATAACAGCCCAAGAGGGCCTACGTGCTTCGTGTTCCAAAACCATTTCAGCTGTTTGCACCCAAGATGCTAAAGAGGACATTAATCTTACAGGAGGGGAGTCAGGTAACTACCGTTCTGGAGTTGGCGATGCAGTCAGGCTGCGAGGGTGGAAAGATCGCTGGGATGGAGCTAAACGGAGCCGGAGAGCTCCCTGACACAACATGCAAACAGAGTCAGAGCTTTAGAAGCAAAGTGACAAAAGCATGATGAAGTTTATAAAAATAAATAAGGAAAGAAATAAAATAATAAATAGCAGCGATGACGGCTCACAGAGTTCTCTGGTGTAATGCTGTTGGCAAGAAGCACCTGGCACCTTTTAGAGCAAAAGGAGTGGAGACTTAGTAGCAGCCACAGTTTCACTGAGCCGACACACAAAGTGCTTTTAGCTGTAGGTGCACGAGACACAAACACAACTGTCACCCAAAGTGCTACTGGGTTCCCTACACATTTTTCACAGAAAGAAGCATATTTACATGACACTTTCTAAAATAATAAGATCACACATGTATCTACCATTTTTTCTAATCACCCATCACTACCACACTGTTATCATCATGAGACACACAGTCTGTTGGTCTGCCCATACAGGGCTGTAGAGCCCTTGAAATGAAAATGGCTTATGAGAAAATAGGCAGAAATGTATGGCAATATGTATTTAAATGAATTAACAATGCACTAGACCTATGGTATAAAATCTAAGAATATAAATCAAACAATATTGTCAAGCAGAGTTAGACTGAGACATTCCACAAAATGCACTGGAGTTATGAATGGACTAGTTATGACTTTTCAAAAATGTAAACAACTTTGATTTCATTTGAATATTTTAGCTGCACTTATCTTGCTTCTAAAGTGTTTGTAGCACAGTGAACGTGACCTGTGTTTACCCGCCAAGCTTATAGGTGGCAGTAAAGCAGATCCAATGCAGACTGGGATTGACTAGTTGAGAAGACGGTGCAGACATCATGGACAGCATCTGCCACATTACTGACATCTTGAGGAGCACAGCACTTGATATATTTATAACAGGATGAAGAAGTCATTCGTGATTCCACACTGAGCTTCAGATCAATCTGGATTTGCATTAAAAATAAAAAAAAATACAGAATACAAGGACAAACATGATAATAAATGAAGGTTCCCATATTGGCCAGTTAAGTAAACATTTTGCAGATCACAGCTTGGTTTCTTGGGTGGGCAAATGAGGAGATCATGGAAAAGTAGAAGACAATGAGCATATAATAAGGGTTAATGGTCACAATTTCATGCATATTTCATGCAATGTTCTTTGTTAGCAGCTGTTCCCCCTTCCTGCAGCTCCAGTCAGCTCCCTAGCCCAGGACTCCGTGGTGACCGACTCAAAGAGGCCCCCATCACTGCTGCACCCACTCCACCAGCACGGTTACAATGGATTCCATTTCAAGATGGACTCATAAACCTCAAACTTTAATTACTTGCAACCCAAAACGGAGGATCCGCAGCAGCTCCTGCACAGCTGGGGTGCTGAACACAGACTTCAAAGACTTTTCTAAAATCCCAGCTTTGAAAAATGGCTAACAATTATCTGTAAGATGGCCGCAGACATCATAATAATGGATGTTTCCCTATTTAAGCTGGAACAGAAATCCTCTTCATCATACATTTATATGTAAATAACGGTAAATGGCATAGTATGCAAAACTCACATTGCATGTCACCTTAGAAAAATGAGTTATTAACAAATAAAAATAATGCCTTCATCCAAACCATCTTCCAGAGTTAGAATATGAGTATTACTATGGTTTACCCATTATGCAGCACCATATCCCTACTGGGTAATCAATTCAAGGTGAGCAGCACGTAGATCAAAGGTACAACAGAAGGACTGAGATTCAAATTCAGGACCTTCTCACTGCAGTATGACAGCTCCACCACTAGGCCACCTGCGGCCCCCCATTTGTAAATCTGGTCAGACAACTGTTACTAAAACTCACTGGGGTATGAATCATTACAATTCTGGAAATGTCAAGGAAGCCAACCATTAAGTGAGGCGCCTTTCACAAAATGGACAAAAAGTAGTGAAAACAGTACAATATATCCAGGCCCTATCATTCAGTTCCCCCCGCCAGCCACAAAATAACACCTTTTGGAAAGGACTCAAGGGACCTGCAGCACAAAAGCAAAACATCCCAGAGAAATTCTCTACTCATTTTAAAGTGGAAATTATTCACTTTTACAGAATTCACAGACAGCATAAGGAACATTTACGCTCATCACACCTGTCAGTCACACTGTTTATCATTTATGAACAGTTTCACTTCTTCCAGTTGGTAGGGTTAGGGTTACCACAGACTTTTGCAATATTTTGCAATAGTTTAACCGTAACCCTGAGCACAGTTTTACCAATAATCTTCTGGAAATTGGACAGCAACTGTCATCACACAAAAGAAGCATACAAAACAAGACCATGTGGATCGAAAGCTGCACCTCAGTCAGACAGTAAAGGATAGAGCTGCTATATGAAGAACCAGGAGGCTGCAAATAAACAACATTCCCCAAAGGAGATAAATTAATCTTTGCTGGCACATTGATAACACCCTGGTATAGACCGGCACCATGTCTGGGAGTTGTTTCGCAGCCTTGTGCTCAGGGATTCCGACTCTGGACCGCCACGATCCTGAGCAATGATAGTGGATGGATGGATCAGACACCGATTATGTAATATCATGTAAACACTACAGAAGCTGTCCAATTGTCACATTACTGGGAGCCTCAGCATTAACTGCTGAAATGCATTAAAATCTAATGAGTAGAATGATAAAGCCGGAGGATAAATTACTTATTTGTTTTATTGCAAGTGTATATCTTACAGTTGTCTGTAAACCTGTTCAGTGGATACTGAGGAACAATATCTATGTCACCGGATACAGGGAAAAGTATCCGATGGTTTAGCTCTTTAGATGAATATGCTGAGCACAAAAGAATGGTTGTGATTTGTTTTCCATATTCAGAATAGTAAATTGGCACACAGGCCGCACTCCGCTTCCCCACGGCTTTCACACGGCAGTGTTCAGCGCAACGGCCATTAAGGCTGAAGGATTATACACAGGCTTTCGATCATTTTTATTTTATTAATCTCTACATGTCACATTTGGAATAGAGAGATAAGAGTGAAAAACATTTTCCTCCCGTCATCTAAGCAAGCCACAAAAAACAAACACCCTCATCATCTGCCTATGTAATAAAACCTCTAGACTTTTTGCTTTATCTGCACTGAGCAGTAGCTCAGCGTGGCAGGAGTTTACACACTGCGTTGTGGCCATTCCCTTTGTTTACTTGCACACCAGTAGCTTTTGTTCAGAGACATCGGCACAGAACTGCAACTGCATGTTTTGGGATGCAATTCTTGTGAGCAGCGGTTCTGAATATGAGCATCAAACCAGAGCTGACAGAGTGATGGTATTATTATTATTATTATTATTATTATTATTAATGAAAGTACTTCTGTTACTGACCATTATTGACCAGCTTGCACAGTCAAGATTTGTGCTCCAAGGTACTTGCAGTGATTTACCTATTAAAAAAAAAAAAATCAAGGTAATGTTTACTGTTTCAATTTAGGTTCAGCACCATATCCAAAGGGTACAACAACAGAGGTGGGATTCAAACCCAGGACCACTGAATGGAAGCCAATGCCAATGCCTCTTAAGCACTGCGCTACTTGAGAAAGTACAGTATATACATAACAATTGCAGTAATTTGCTGAGGAAATTCTGCTCATTAAGGTGAATTCTCATAAAATACTCAGGAACAATAAATGTGTTCATAACTGTGTTGTTTTAAAAGAGTAAAAAAAATATAGCTCAAAACATAGTCAGAAATCAAACCACTACACAACAAGGCTATTCTCAAAACGCAATTACTGTTTTCAAACATAACACTCACGTCCACTCTTTCCTGAGTTGCTCATACAGAATCGCTGGCAATAAAAGAATACTAACCAAATCCTACAAAATCATTCATAATGATAATGCCTTTCAGGAGAATTTGTTGTTTTTTCACTTCAAGTTTTAAACTAAGTTAAGACTTCCCATTGGCTGTGCAACTTTTTAGTGCATTCTTTAAAATGTTTGGTTTTGTGACTGATATGATCGAAGATGGTCTGGGGAAGCATGGGGAGGAAGCTGCTCACCTTCTGTGGCGAAAGAACTCCCCCAAAGCTCAAATTTCATAAGAAATTTCAGGCCTCTCTCAGAAGGGCTGGCTGATAAAATGATCGTCTTAAAATTGCCATGGCAAGTTAAGGACCTCATTATATCAGCGTTCAACAGTTCTTCCTTCTTGGGAACCACATTAGAAAATGTGTTCATCACAGCCATAGACTGACTGTCTATAAAAAAGAACACCATTGAACAGAGGTGCTCACCATTGAATTTTCACTGACCCCTGCAGACGCAACTGATGCAAGAGCAATTCCAGTGGCGGTGCGCAACAGCATGCCATGGACATCCCACTTCACACACCACAAAGAGGGACATTCAACATCAAGGCCAAGGTACACTTTCCTTCTGGGTGCAAGGAAATAAATAAAAATTAACTACTTTCATCCAAAACCTCTGTTTAAATTTCATTTTTTTTGAGCTACAGTCAGCTGCCACCAAACTGATTGTCACTTCAGCATCTGAAATCGAACAAACAGCAAGCTGGCAAGGCTTCAACAACCACAGCCAGAGTAAATGGAGGAAGAAAGGACTACCATGCTTTCTTTAAACAAATGGACACTGCTGCCAACTTTCAGAAGAGCTACAAATGCTCTTACGCTACAGCGGTTGAAGTGTGTTTATTGACATCTAAATGTCTCCATGGCAACTTTCAAGCAACATCTTCACAATGTCAAACATGAAAAAATGCTTAAAAAAAAAAACCCAGCTGTATAAATTCATAAATAGACTTCATGCTGTTGTCACTTACAGAAAACATCAAAAAATAAAGTTAACAAATTTTACTGTCTGGCACTACTGCTCATTTCAGAATCAGAATTCCACACCTCCCTATATCCCAGTTAAAGAAACCTGCAGCTATCAGCTCTTTGAAAATGATGATGATAGTGTAACCAAAACACATAAAAAAAAATAAACTAAATTTTTCAAGCTGCATTAATACAGATAAGAAATATAGGAGAATAAGAACCAATAATTTTAGGGCCTTCTTTAACACAACTAACATTTGTTTTTGAAACTGTATTAGTGCAATGTGCCAGCGAAGTTGGTAGCTGCACTGCTGACTGTTCTACACTGAACATGGCCTCCATTCCATGCATTCACCAGCCACTTTATTAGGTACACCTGGCTAGAACCAACTGGTGACAGTGCTGTAAAGATTTATGGGCACACAATGGGTTTTTTTAAGCTTTTTTAGGACCATCAGAGTGTCATTTAAATGTTGCAGAGTGCCTTTGTACTACTGATACTGACCAGTTGCCTCCATCTCTTCACCATCAGTCTGACCTTTCTCAGATTGATACTTCCAGCAGGACAATGTGCCATGTCACAAAACACTCTGCAACTCAAGATGGCTCTACAAATATGACAGGGCCTTTACTACACAGCAGCGGCCTGCACCGTCCCCAGTGAACCATCCAGGGTGTTAGCAGAATGAATGTTTTGCCAAACATAAATCTGGAGAATATGAGTGAAGTTGTCAATCCAACATGGTACAAGAACCCTGCTGCTGGCTTCATGCTGTGCTGGGGAATAAAGAGGATTTTGGAATTCCTACCAGGGAGAAAACAGCAGTGTGCACTCAGCATCACCTTGATGTTATGGCGACCAGTGTCACAGAGGCCTGTGGGAGAGCGGGTGTGGCTCATTTACCTCGTCGAAGGGCACCGTGCTGGGCTCTCCTACGCCGAAGCGCATCGGATGCGGCGCCCCCTTCCACGTCCTGCCGAAGAAGCGTTTGTGGCTGACATCAAAGAGGGAGACGCGCAGCTGGTACTGCATCCCCTGGGGGCCCTGCAGCGCCCTCTGTGGGACAGCAAGGAGAGACGCGGATCAGTCAGACCATACTTCTCTAAATGTCACGGAATGCACTCGCTCGTGGCAACACTCGTAATGCCAGCAGATTCAAAGGAGAATATTTGTGTTGGAACTGCCCTGGTGGGATTTATAAATATGCATGAATCATTAATGCATCGCCAGGAGAGGGAAGACAGCCTTTGAAGACACAGCTGCTCCCGCACTGAGTTGGAATCACTTCTGTTAATATTAATATTGTTGTTATTATTATTATTTGCATAGCTGACCATTTCATCCAAAAAACTTTTTAAACTGTAGTAATTCAGGGGGAGTAACTCAAGGGTACTACAGCAAGAGCAAGGAGTAGAGCTTTAACTGGCACCTTCCAGGTTACGAGGTCCTTAACCACTACAGCACCTGTTGGCCCATTTTAGCACAATAGGAAAAGTGTTCCTACATCTATACTGTGTGTTTATATACTATATATAAGCAGAGAGGGTTTGCTGGATTGGAGCCATGGTGCACAGAGGCAGAAACATAATGAATGTGAAAAATTCATCAGTACATCACTGTTCATTTCAATCTGCTCTTGGCACTGTTTGGCTTCTTTTTGGCATGAGGTTCACCCGCAAACTTAGTATGTTTGACAAGTCACAAAGACATGTGAACATGGGAGACGGGCGTGTGCCTCACGTGCGATGCGTTGATATGAAGTGAAACATTTGTGAGGTGCGTTACTGTTTTACTGTGGAACCTTCGGGATCATCGCTTGGCTGATGCCAAAGTGTGGTAGCGCTCATCACACCTGTCAGTCACACTGCTTATCATGTCTGTCCATCACACAAACCAAAAAGTACTTGGTAGGTTAACTTTTCAAACATGCCCAGCTAAATGTCCATTATTTCATCCCTTTACATCTACCCATCACACCTGTCTTTTACACCTTCCATCTCTGGCCATTGCATTTGCCTGTCACATCTGTCCATCACACTTTTCACACCTGGTTATCACAGGTGCTCATCAAATCCATCCATGATATCTTCCCAGTATGTGTACCCATGAAATCTGTACACCTTGTCAATCATATCCATCCATTCATCATACCTGTTCATTACACCTACCCCTCCAACAAACCTACTCATCAATCAGCCCAACCCATCTGTCACACAATCCATCCCATAAACTATCACACATTTGTCCATCACATCTGTCACTCCTCTCAGTCACACCTGCCAGTCACCTGTTTCATTTGTTACTCCAGGTCACCTGTCACACCTCATATTTGCTGTTCACAATTGCACATCAAATTTGACTGCCATGTCTTTCACACCTATCAATACTCTCTGTCACACCACTAGGTGTGTCTCACCTGCTCAAGACCAACCAGCCGTTTGAGGCCCAGCTGGAAGCCTTGGGACGACAGCTCAGCACCTAAGCGAATCGTCTGGATGTGGGGTGGCACCGCCCGGCATCGCTCAAACACTTTCTGCCACTCACTCAAGGGGATGTCCACGGGGCCACCTGAGTCCATCTGGAAGAACACATTCATATCCTGTATTTGTGTCATGGATTTCCATACAATGTGATGATACATCACACACTGCACTGATCAGAACCATTGCTGGAATTTTCTGCAAATGTCTGATGTTTCGTGGTCCACAAAGGCTCTGTCCTGCTACTCATCCTGGCAATAAAACCAGAAATTCGTAACTAAATTCGTTCATTAAGCTATGGACGTAAGGAGCTGCACATTCCCAACTGCCAAATCAAATACATTGAAAGAGAGGCTCCTGTGCCACATACACCCCCCTCGACATAAAATCATACAACTAAATCATAAACAATCGTATTTGCCTATAGTCGTGCATGCAGCAAAGACACAGAGCATAAACTGTGACGGTTATTATCGATAACTGCAGTTCGAAGAGAGAACTTACCGCGCCTTCACTCATACTCGATTTCGCCGTCCGCCATGTCTACAAGCACAGTGTGAAATGTACCACCTTCAGAACGGGGGACACATGAAACAAAAACTGTTTACAATTGTAAAAAATGCCACAAACATAACAACATCGAAAAGAAAAAAATTAAACATAATGATTTGCGACTGTTGCGATGGGCATTATTATTATTAATTATTGCGGTATGAAATAGTTTGAGCTGACCATGGCTTCACGGCGAGAGTAGCCTTGGTGGTATCGCCCGCTCTTTAGCTTCGCGTTGCCACGGAGATGCACACGGCGAGGTGTTGCTATGAGGTAATGTGGCCGCTTAGGGGCGCTGCTTCGGGTACATTTAAGCCGCAATTGATGGGCGAAAGGAATTGGTTAATTGTCCGTTTTGCCGTCGTAAAAAACAGAGAAACTCTGAAAAACGTAGTACTGCAGTAACTGGTGCGCAGGTTGAGGTTAAGTTCTTATTGGTTAGTAGGAAACAAAATGTCGCATGTCGATAAACCTTAATGGTTACATTTATTGTGGCATAACGTTTAACAAACGGATCGCACTTTCCTGTAACTGTTTTTATAGATGACAGCTGAATCCTCGAACGCTCATACCACTCTGTTCGTCCACAAAAAAAGTCCTGCAGTCTGAATTTACTATTGTTTTAGCATTAAGCGGTACGAAGGTATAAAAAAGCAATATATTTTTTCGTTCGGACTTGTGGCAAGATTTTTATTCATCTCACACTGAAAAATAGCTTTGTACAAAACAGCTTTGAATGATGTAGAATTTAACGCCTCTCCGCCTCTGCAAAAATGAATCAAAAATGCATTTCAATTCTAAACGTCCTAAGGGCTTTCCTCTCGTCAGTGAAGGTTCTTTTAATTTTATCTGAATAAAAAAGCAAACACGGAAGTTTATATAATTACATAATTCCAAAATTCTAGTACATTATAAAAATGAAATCAAAGTAAATAAAAAAACGAGTTCAAAAAGAAAAACGTCACATCTTACAATCACTATTTAAGAGGACCTGTTCAGTGTTTAAGGTATTACTGGGTTTATCATTTGACTACTGTTGCAAACATGGTATTCACCAAAAACTAAATATAAATACAAACTCGTTAAGGAGCATATAACTCGGTTCACGGTTTTACTTTTAAAAGAGTTGGCAGAGCTTCGCTGGGCGCCACCGGCAGCTCAAACCACACGCATGCGCGGACCTTCCTCACTGAGCCCCGCCCTACGAAAGCGGATGTCCGGTGACGTCGTGGTCATATGACAATCATGTCGGCTCTCCTGGACAAACGCAAGCGGGTCAAGTTGCGGCGTCTCGGTGAAAATACCAAGTACGGCATCGCGGCGAGCTGCTTGAAAGAACTGAAGAAGGCAGGCTGTGACATTTTGAAGGTGCCGCACCAACACTCTTGGTTATTTTCGTCCCGCAAGCGTTTGTTCGTTCACTTCCTTTATTTCCCTGCGGGACCTTCTGTGCTGTGAAGTCGGTTAAAATGCCCCACAGAATTGTGTTGTTGATGTTCTTGTCGTTGAAACGAGTCGACTGTGTGGTTGTGGGCACCTTTGAGCTCACTAATTTCTCTAAAAGTGGAAGTGGACCTTGTCGGTGCTTTGGCTCGGCCAACCAAAGAGTCAAAAGAGTTTATTTGTGAAGTACATGGTTGTGTACCATGTGTTGAAATGTGCTCTGATCTGATCCAGGAAGACTGTGCAAAAAATCTATAATGGAAAATAAAACAAACAAACACCAAGAAGAATAAAAACAAACAGCAAATAAATAAATAAATAAATGGGTAAAACGGTAAAGAAACCCTAAGGTGCCAGCGGGTCCCAGCGTGAGTTTGCCTGTTACGTGCATTAGTGCTCCGGTTTCCTCCCATAGTTCAAACATATGCGTTTCAGCTTAATTGGACACTGTAACATTAATAAATACATTAATATAATATCTGTGCGCATGTGTGGCTATCTGTCCCAAGGGCTGTTTCATAGCCCAGTGATTCTGGGTTAGGCTGTGGATCACTGACCAAGAAAAAGCGGTTAATGGATGAGTCAGTCAGGCCTCAGTGGATGTTTCCCGTGTTCGCCTATCAGATGCATCCTCTCTACAGGTGCCAGCGAAGGGGGCCAACGTGTGCTTGTACGAGGACGGGACGGTGGTCAGTGAAGGCTACTTCAGGACTCTTCCTAATGACGTAGAACTCGTTCTGCTGGCCAAAGACCAGACATGGAATGGCTGTAGGTGAACCTCTAGCTTCATTCATACCTCTAGCAGAGTATAAATGAAGATGTATGAATCTGTTCATCATGATTATATATTTGCATGTCCAAGGTGAGCTGCAGTGTGAGGCTTGTACACTAAGCTTTTTGAAATGATTTACCCATTTTTACTTTATTAGTTCAAGGTGAGCACTTTGAGTAAGGGTGCTACTGCAGCAGTGGGAAGTCAGTCATGGGACCTTAAAGATTTTAATTTGTTAAACATTATGCCACCTGCTGCCCACCATGAATTATTACAGTGGTGGATGCAGAGATTGTAGAATGTAACAGTTCATAGAGTACATTGTATTTTTTTCAAAGGTGTGTTATATGCATGCAGGTAACCTATAATACAGTGTGTGTGTGTGTGTGTGTGTGTGTGTGTGTGTGTTTATACTGCAGGGACAGTGGTTAGAGCCATCATCTCACAGTTAGCCGACCCGAGTTGCAGTCCTTACTACAGTACTCTTCAGCACTGGTGCTCCCGTAAAAAGTAAATTTGTCATATAAATGAATAGATAAGTGTTAGTTGCAGAGTCTATAACCTAATTTTGTCACTCATGCTGAATAAAGATGTCAGTTAATTGAATAATAAACATGTGCCCTCTGCAGTTGTACACGATGTGAGCCTCCTGCTTGACTACTCGGAGCAGCACACAGACGATCTGATCAGTATAGTAAAGCGTCTCCTCACAGATGAACACGCTCCAAAATGGTGCAAGATCCTGCAGGATCTGCTGCAGACTGTGAATGACAGCTCTCAAAGCGAGACAAGGGGAGAGGATGAAACCTGGTTCGACGGTAACACAACCACAGTCTTTCATGCTGACTGTTTGTGCTTTAATCTTTTATTTATACATTATTTAAGACAAATAAAATGTTAAGTAATGTGTAACACCACATTGTATTCATGACTTTGTACTGAAAACCAAAAATCATTACCTGCTAAATATTTTTTAAAAAATCAGTTTTCCATGTGATACTTATCCAGATGTGCATCATTTCAGGAATTGATACTAGATTTAAGACCAAGTCTGCTTACATGACGTACAGCTGTGAAAACAGAATCCGGGGATATATGAAAGAGGTATTATTATTGTTAAACTTTATTTAGCTGATGCTTTTCTAAGGAGATGTATCATGTTAGATGATCAGATGATACAATGTATACAGCAAGATGCTTTTACTGTATCAGTTTAGGAAAAATATTTTGAACAGCAGATGGTGGAATTTGAACCCACAACCATCAGATTGTAAGGGCACTGTCTTAAGTACTAGTCTCCTTTTTGCTCCCTATGGTAGGTATTCACAAAAACTTATCAACTAATGTATGAGTAGTCACACATCGCAGAAAAATACTGTTTTCAATTTGACAACCATAATGTTGGAACAACAGTCATATTAACTTGTACTTTGTCACCTTTTTTAAGCTTATATTCTAGGCTTTAACAGATTTGATTCCATATGACACAGGTGTGACTGAAGAAACTGATGGTTTACTGCAATTGCAGGTTGATAATTATGCTCCAACCATCCAGAACTCCAAGGTAAGGGCAGAATACAAGAAGGTTGTGGAGAATATGCTGGAGAAGTTGAAGGCTGCCAGATACAACAGCTCCTACTTTAACAGGAAGGAGAAGGAAGCTAACCGCCTCTGTTCCCAGGAGGGATGGTTCTCCTGTCAGGTACATCAGCCGCTTCTGCTAACAACGCCTAAAAGCACATCCGAACACACACACACACACACGCATAACTTGGCTTTGCACCCCCATCTGCACTGTTTCAGCTAAAGTATCCCACAGTTCACAGCTCATACAGTAAAACCCAGTCGTAATGTAGTGTGTAATTAAATGCAGTTTGTGGTTAAAAAAAATCAGTTTCGGGGTCATATTATTGTGAGGTTAATGAAAAAACTTTTTCGGTCAGTGTTCAAGTTACTGCATGAGAAGAAAAATGTTTTCATTTATTATACATGTAGGAAATGGACACATTACAAAATGTAGATGTGACATGTGTGCCAATACTAATAAAATAATGATAGAAATTTGCTCAGTTAACATTTCCTGAAATTCAGTTTGTGAGTCAATTTATTCATACACTGCTCAAAAAAATGAAAGGAACATTTTTTAATCAGAGTACAGCATCAAGTCAATGAAACTTCTGGGATGTTGATCTGGTCAGTTAAGTAGCAGAGGGGGTTGTTCATCAGTTTCAGCTGCTTTGGTGTTAAGGAAATGAACAACAGGTGCACTAGATGGGCAACAATGAGACGACCCCCAAAACAGGAATGGTTTAACAGGTGGAGGCCACTGACATTTTCCGCTCATCTTTTCTGACTGTTTTTTCACTAGTTTTGCATTTGGCTATGGTCAGTGTCACTACTGGTAGCATGAGGTGATACCTGGACCCTACAGAGGTTGCACAGGTAGTCCAACTTCTCCAGGATGGCACATCAATACGGGCATTGAGGAGATTCCAGGAGACAGGCAGTTACTCTAGGAGAGCCGGACAGGGCTGTAGAAGGTACTTAACCCATCAGCAGGATTGGTATCTGCTCCTTTGGGCAAGGAGGAACAGGATGAGCACTGCCAGAGCCCTACAAAATGACCTCCAGCAGGCCACTGGTGTGAATGTCTCTGCACCGTGGAGCTCGATTGGCGTTTGCCATAGAATACCAGAATTGGCAGGTCCGCCACTGGCGCCCTGTGCTTTTCACAAATGACAGCAGGTTCACCCTGAGCACATGTGACAGGCTTGAAGAACGTTATGATGCCTGTAACATCATTCAGCACGACCGGTTTGGCGGTGGGTCAGTGATGGTCTGGGGAGGCATATCCATGGAGGGACTCAGAGATCTCTACAGGCTAGACAACAGCACCTTGACTACCATTAGGAATCGGGATGAAATCCTTGGACCCATTGTCAGACCCTACGGTGCTGTAGTGGGTCCTGGGTTCCTCCTGGTGCACGACAATGCCCGGCCTCATGTGGCGAGAGTATGCAGGCGGTTCCTGGAGGATGAAGGAATTGATACCATTGACTGCCCCCACGCTCGCCTGACCTAAATCCAATAGAACACCTCTGGGACATTGTTTTGACACCTCAGACTGTCCAGGAGCTCAGTGATGCCCTGGTCCAGATCTGGGAGGGGATCCCCCAGGACACCATCCGTCATCTCATTAGGAGCATCCCCCGACATTGTCAGGCATGGATACAAGCACGTGGGGGCCATACAAACTACTGAGTACGATTTTGAGTTGCTGCAATGAAATTTCGGCAAAATGGACTAGCCTGCCGCATCATTTTTTCCACTTTTGATTTTCGGGGTGTCTTTGAATTCAGCCCTCTGTAGGTTGATAATTTTCATTTCCATCAAATGATGTGGCATCCTTTCATTCCTAACACATTACCTAGTCCATATCAGTATAGATATTCAGCATGATTTTTTTTTCCCATTGAGATCTGATGTGTTCCTTTAATTTTGGCCCACCTGACACAAGGCCACCAAGTAGCTCAGCACTCTCCTTGGTGTGTAGGAATGTAACAAAATATACTATATTCACTGAAGAAATTTGGGCTGGTTATCTGGTCCAACAGGATGAAAGTTCACATCCTTAGCCATGATGCTACCAGAACCCTCCCATGAATCATTCACTTGACACTACCACACAGCCATTCCTTTTGGCCCTCCTTGTTGCAGGGTGCATTTGACATGGACTCCTGCCCATCTCTGCATTCCATCAATCCTTATGCAAACAAGGAAAGCAGGATCTTGTTCAGCACCTGGAACCTTGATCATATGTGAGTTTCCCGTCTACCATTTCTTTCTGTTAGGTCACTAAATGCAGGGGTGACAAACACTTCCTCTAAGATATTTGCTTAATCTTCTAGTAATTTTATCCAAATAGAGTAGTTACTACAGAAAGTCAGGTTCTTTATAAATGTGCTTAAACATGACTAAATTCTCTTGAAATGACACCCCAGATTTTACAATTTGAATCACTAGAAAGGAGTGTATAGTTTGAGTCTAAACTAAGACAATTTTATTCTTGTAGTGTTCCATCCTGAAGACTCATTAAAACAAATGACAAAATGTTACATAGCATATTTACAAGAGGTATTAAAGCAATAAGGACCAAAGTGAATAAATGTACAAGTCACACAAAGCCATTTCTAATAATGCCTGTCAAGATAATGCTATGCCTTTTATCACTTCAGGCTTTGCTTAAAGCTCTCTTCAACAGCTAGCATTTTCAAATGTTTTGCTTTAAGGATCATTATAGATAAATGTTAGGTGAAAATAAAGGATTAAAACTATTTAAAGTCTGCATTACAAACTGTAAGGATTGTGTTTGGAAAGCTGAGGTTAAGATCCTTTGAGATGAATGATGGTGGGGGGAAAAAAAAGTCTCATCGAGAGAACCGTTTCAGGATTGAGAAGAAGCGCACAATCATGCCAACGCTAGCAGAAGCCTTGCAGAACCACAGCAGCAGCAACATCAACTGGGAGTATTTCTACCGGCTGCTGTTCACACGAGAGAACCTCCGCCTGGTGCACATTGTCTGTCACAAGAAGTCTGTCCACAATCTGCAGTGTGACAGTAAGATGATATACAGGAAAATCAAAAAATGTAGATGAATTTATGATGCATCATTTACTTCAACAATGTAGCCTATAAAAATGCTCTTTTTTACTTGACTAAATAAAGAAAGCTTTTTAAGTATTTATTGCCTACTCATTTTGGTTATTAGTTATGACACAGCTACCTTGCTGGTAGCAGCACAACTTTCTCCTGTTACTTCAAACCTGCTTGCCTTTAAGAACTTGTTAGCATTTAACCATTGTGCCCTTTAGACTCTTGTGTCCACAGGAACAGCATTCAGTACTCATGATGCTTTTTCTGTGTTGCAAGCAGCAACGGTGGGGAGAGGGGGAAATTGTGCCTGCCTGGTGGAACAGTGGACACTTGCAGAAGAGGAAGAGACCTACAACCCAGCTATGGTGCTGGTCATACCATACATAGCTTTTTCCAGTTTGCACAGTTGTTGGAAGCAGAATACAAAATCTCCATAGTGCAGCTCCTCTTGCAGCTCTGGCAGTGTCTGGCTTATATGTTCTGCTGATGCACTCCTGCAAAGCTACAAATTTCCTCAACGTAAAGTATTCTTACTACAATAGCTAGCATCAGAGTACTTGCACTGAAGTGTTAGTACCTTAAACTTAAGTCTATGCAGGTCCCCCCCTCCCAGTTGTGGTATAAAAGTATATTGGTAGTGTTTCCAACATTCTTTCCACAATATTAATATACATGGAAGACATGGAGATACTCACTCAGTATATACATGATACAGCAGGGAGGTCTTTTTAAACCTATTTTTTTGCAGGGGACAAGTTACAGTTCTTAAAAGCTATACAATATAGTTTACCTCCCAGAGGCTAAAAGCTTGAATACAAATATCAAAAACATTCCAATCTGTACAGCAGACAACCAGTTACACATAGTGCAAAGTTTCAGCAATAAAGTCATCTTGCAAAATTAATCCACATAACACACCTTTGGCTCATTTTGAGATCAACTAAAGTCAACTTGTTATACCATGTTATGGCTGCAGTAGTTCAAAAGTGTTAAGGCAAGGCAGATTTGTCATCAAAAAAGTCCATTCTTGCGGTTCTTTGTGCACTGCTGGACACCTGTGGGATGATGGGAAATGGACAGGGTTACTGTGTGGACGCCAGAGGTTTTAAACCATTGCATCTGTCTCCCTTTAGATCTTTGTGAGAAGGTCCAATGCTACCTGTTCACCCAATACATGCAGTGACACACACACACGCCACCTGGAAGAAAACATACTTTTTTTAACCCCCCCTCGATTTCAAATTGTGGTACATCAAGGTAATATCTCAAATCTTGCTGACCTACCTACAAGCAAGTGTGCTTTGCATCATCTGCAGTAGGAACACAAGGTAGGAGTATCACATACCTTCCTGCTGCGCTGAACCCAGGGGTCCATCTTCGTCATCATCATCACTGTCCTCCTTAGCTATGAAGTGTAATTTTCTGTATTCCCTCCGATTAATGGCAGCTTTTACAGGGTTCCGGACCGGATAATCCTGGGAGACACGGCCGTACTTTATTACTTCCCTTTCACAGTACAAGTACAAAATTGGGGGTCCCCCCCCAGTGTAAGGTAGTGGTGGCTCTAACTACTATGCCACCTGTTGCCTGGCCATTACAGATGCAAGTTACATTTACAGAATACATTCAGGTTATTTTCAGGATTTCTTTTGAATGCCATTCCTCCCATCATCCAGGACTGAAAGACTCAATGTCTATAAGCTCAATTTCTGTTGCCCCAAAATAATCCACTAATTGTTCATGTTACACTACACGGTGTTGGCTCGGCGGCCAGCATCTCGACTGTTTAGATTCCTTTACGGCTCAACGTGCGCAAACTCTGCATTTGCTCCTGGTATCTGCACGAGTTTCTTCCCACAGCACGTGCACTTCAGCTGGACTGTTTGGCCACCCTATGATGGACTGGCATCCCATTCAAGGGGAGGTCTACTAGAATCCAGTGACTGGTTCTGGACCTCAGCAACCCTAGAAAAGCAGCTGATAATGATGTAGAAGACTATGCTGCGAGTTCACGACCTCAGAATAAAGACCCAAGCGTGTGTAATGCGTGAATAGCATTACCTGTATGAGGTCCAAGTTGCCAAAGATGCATCCCACCGGCATGATCTGGTTACTGTCCTCATCCAGCAACATGCTGCCGTCCTCCAGGAGAGAATCAGGGCACTTGTCCACATCCTGGTCCCCGTTTCCCGCGTCGTCGTCCTCCTCCTCCTCCTGCTGCTGCTGGGCCGCTGACGGCCGTTCGGTTTCTTCCAGGCTAAGCAGCTGCACCGACGGCCCTTCCCCGGAGCTTGGCTTTGCGAGTCCGTTTTTGCCCGAAGGAGCGCCATGGAGTGCCCGCGTCGCCCTCGTCCTCCTCGCCGATGTCGAACCCGGATGTCGCGGGCTCGCCTTCACCGACTTCCTCATCGACACCTGCAAATACAGTCGAATCGCGTTTTAGACCCATTTTAAACTGCTGTATGGCAGAGTCAAGTCTTAAAACAGTTGGAGGAACGACGCGAAGAGCAGCGGCACTTCGGCGCCGACCTGGTTCGGACCCCGGACCGCCGGCCGCTTTCCCTTCATTGCTGTCTGCACCTAAGAGCCCAGCGAAGAAAATGCGCTCAAAATTTTTCTATACAAGTATTTACACACATACACTTTATATATATATATATATATATATATATATATGAGACATATGACACGTACACACACTAAACAGAAACCTATAATCGACATAGAGCCGCTTTCATTTACGTTCACGGAACTTGGTCAAAACTAATAAAGTAAACACTTTTGAAACGATTAAACAAGCTTTTTCTGCAACAAAAACAGTTTAAAAAGTTTTAAGTTCTCCAAGCAGAGGCGAGCTAACACAATGAAACCGAGCCGAGCACCTTTGTTCTCCGAACCGCCGTCGCTCACCAATTTCTCCTAAATTTTCCACCAAACTTTTAAAGGCGAAAACCGACTGAATCCCCGCGAAGCCGCGGCTCCCTGAGGCAACAGGACTGCGACGAAAGCGTTTCAGCTGCAGCCCAGAGCGACTCGAAAGGCGGCTGGCGGTTAGCATGGCGGCTACAAGCGCTGCCCCGGATCAAACGCGGGCTCCGTCCCACCTGTTTTCGCTTCATCGCCGCCGTGTTTCTTTTCCTGGACCAGAACCACGGCCTGGACCGGGTCGGCTCGACTCGGCTTAAATGGAGCCCGCGCCCAGCGGCGCGCGCCACGAATTGTTCACGCGGAGCGGAACTTCTCCCCTCCCCCAGCCAGCCGTAGGCGCCATAGTCAGAGGTTCGGTTCGGCTCGGCTCGGCAAGCAGCGGAAAAGCTGATGCGTACAAACGTTTCAACCTGGCAGGATTTCACAAGCAGCGCTTACTGGCACGGAGGCCCGGATATTTTTCTCCGCGCCGTCATTGCGTTTGGAGTGACGGGAATTTGACTTGGAGGAACCGGCTGACGTGAGCGCCAAGACCGTCGCCGTCCAACCGAACCAGAAGCCTGGGCTTAACTGCAAGGTCCATGCACCCAGCTGCAAGCCAAAGGAGCGCACGGCGGATTCGCCGACATCTTGAACCGCCTCCGTGGCTCAGGCCGTTGTCCTCCAGTGCTTCGAAGCCACGATCGTGACCCCAGACCCAAGGAATCGCCGGTGTCAGCGCAAGGTTACGCTCAGCCTGGCTATCATGAAGTGCTTTGAGAAACTACTCAGGTCCCACATTAAGGCCTAGACCCGCAGCAGCGGGTCCGGCGCTTCCACCCCGCTGAGGACACCATCGCTGCTGTCGTACACTTGGCCCTGACCGTCAGGGCCAAGTGTACGACAGCAGCGATGGTGAGGCTGTTATGTCAGCGTGCCGTTCGCTGACTTAAGATCACCATGCAGCGCCATCACCCCCCACAGTCCTCGCCGTGTCTGAACGTCCCCCGTGCGACTGGATCCTGGACCTGCCCCAGGCTGTGAGGATCGCGCGGGTGGCGGCATCTCCCACGCCTGCGTCCTGAACATCGGTGCTCCACGAGGCTGTGCACTCGGCCAGCGGCCGTTTGCCCTTCCAACCCGCAAGTTCTTGCCAAACGCATCACCAACGAGGATGTTGGCCCACAAAGGTCACCTGGTGGTCCAACAGTGGAGCTGCTCCTCAGCCCCATACTCCTGTGAGTGCACGTCGCCACGGACCTCTCCTGGACCCGCAGCGCAAAGGCATGACAGCATCGCCGCTTCCTGAGGAGACCGGAATGAGCCGGACTTCCACCCGTCATGCTCGTGGGCTGCGGAGAACATTCGGACCTCCCACATCTCTCGGTCTGGCACGAGAACCGCTGCGCCTCTGACCAGGGAGCTCTGCAGCAGGTAGCGAAGACTACCCGGTGTGTCAGGAGAGCCCACAACATCACCGTGGACCCGTCCCACCCTCTCCGCCTTCTCCACCACCTGCCCCGCTGCCATCCGGGTGGCCCCGTCATAGCCTCGGTGACAAAGCCACCGGGCTCAAGAGCTGCTTCCTGCCACAGGAGGTCAGGCTGCTCACCCTTCGCCATCTCGGGGCAGGGACGCCGCCCCAGAATGTTGCTACAACAAATGGGCGACAGCAACATTTGACAAAGCTCTGTGAACCGACGGCAGAAAGCTTGAACTTCTGGCAAGTATTTTTTAAATCGATTCTGGATTTATGTTCTTGCTCTGTGGTAAAAATATTTTACTTAATTTGGGGAAAATAAATAAACAACCAACTGGTATTGTCATGCACGCACAGTACGTCACCCGGAAGTGCCTCTAAGCCCCGCCTACGGCGTGCGGCCCACAGAGAGGCGACTTGCATTGAAATTGTACAGACAAAGACAAAAGAGGTCATTTGTCACGTACATGGTTACTGAGTATACCATGTAGTGAAATGTGCTCTGATCCGACAGGAGACCGTGCGTGGTTACATACCAAGAAAAAGTTTACACAACTAAAACAAAGAACCAAACCCAAGAAGACAAGAACACACAGCAAATAGATAAATAAAACAGTAAATAAACCTTAAGGTGCACTGTGGGGATAGTAACAGTGACAGTGAGGGGAGCAGTCAGAGGATATTGTCATAAAATAATCATTTTGAACTTTTTTATAATGTAGGGATCTTAGCGTTGTAAGTCATACAGAAATATCTGAAATTGATGGATCAGTGTGTGATCTTAAACTGATCTTCTTCTTCTTTCGGCTGCTCCCGTTAGGGGTCGCTACAGCGGATCAAACATTTCCATGTCTTCCTGTCCTCTGTATCTTTTTCTGTCAGACCCACCACCTGCATGTCCTCCTTCACCACATCCATAAATCTCCTCTTAGGCCTTCCTCTCTTCCTCTTGCCTGGCAGCTCCATCCCTAGCATCCTTCTCCCGATATATCCCGAATCTCTCCTCTGCACATGTCCAAACCAACGCAATCTCGCCTCTCTGACTTTGTCTCCAAACCGTCCAACCTGTGCTGACCCTCTAATATACTCATTTCTAATCCTGTCCATCCTTGTCACACCCAATGCAAATCTTAACATCTTTAACTCTGCCACCTCCAGCTCTGCCTCCTGTCTTTTGCTCAGTGCCACCGTCTCAAACCCATAAAGCATAGCTGGTCTCACTACCGTCTTGTAGACCTTCCCTTTCACTCTTGCTGGTACCCTTCTGTCACAAATCACTCCTGACACTCTTCTTCATCCACTCCACCCTGCCTGCACTCCCTTCTTCACCTCTCTTCCACACTCCCTGTTACTCTGGACTGTTGATCCCAAGTATTTAAATTCATTTACCTTCGCCAACTCTATTCCCTGCATCCTCACCATTCCTCTGTCCTCCCTCTCATTTATGCACATGTATTCTGTCTTAGTCCTACTGACCTTCATTCTTCTTCTCTCTAGAAGCATATCTCCACCTCTCCAGGGTCTCCTCAACCTGCTCCCTACTCTCGCTACAGATCACAATGTCATCCGCAAACATCATAGTCCACGGTGACTCCTGTCTGATCTCATCTGTCAACCTGTCCATTACCATTGCAACCAAGAAAGGACTCAAAGCTGATCCTTGATGTAATCCTACCCCCACCCTGAAAGCATCCGTGTGATCTTAAACTGATAACCTTCATAAAATCTTAGAAGGTTCAGCATTTATTTTTTATATGTGCTAAATGAATAACGGAACTTTGCACATATTTTCATCGTTGGCGTTTTAAACATGAGTAAAATAACTTGAAAAAATTAGGATAGAAATCGTCAGCTTCTGCACATTTTAATTCCCCAAAAGTGAGCAGCAGAGGGCAGCATCGGCCCACTGAGGAACCGAACACAGAGCAGCGCTTGCCGAAGTTGTGGGAGATTCCGAGCTGGGTTATTTATATAGAACAGCTTGGTAATGGTTCTGATCTTTGGGAAGCGGGGTCTCCACGTACCTTTTCTATGAATCAGTGTATCTGTTCAGTGCCTGTTTCATTCTTTGACCAAAAGCTGCTTTTGGCTGCAGAGAATGAAGCAGAGACTTTGCAGAGAGTTCCTCCCAGGAAAGACGAACGGTCAGTCTGTCACACACTCCCATACCCATGGACACACACACACTGCTGGAGATTTCACACAGTCCATCTTCAAAGTCTGTTGTGGACTAAAACCTGGGTGTAAAATCACAGCAAAGATGCACACAAGTGAATCGAATGTAAACGGCACACAAAAAACCGACAAAAGGCGCAAAAACAATTTTTTAATTCAGGAAATCAGAACATGAATGTTTTCAGTTAAGGGACCAAACAAAAAGCAGTGATGCAATCTCTGCAGTGGACGGGAAGGGTGTTGCTATTTTTCACCAGGCGCAAGCATAAAATAAACACAGATTCAAAAGCTTTCTGTGGCTGAAGTCTGTTTTTTCAATCCATGACACTGGAGATGTGGGGTGTAGAGGTGCCTCTGCCTATAAAAAGACACACAAAGTCAGGTTATTGATAGTCTGCTCTTCTCAAAAAAGAACCTGAAGAGTAATAAAGAGCAAAAGAGCTGCAGAAATCTCTAGAACTTGTTAAAAGTCTCTGTTCATGCATCCACTATAAGATGGTGTTCATTTCCTCACTATGGAGGAAATCACTGCTCTCCCCCCAAAAAATACAATATTGCTGCACATCTCAAGTTTGCATAAGACCACATGGATGTTCCACAACACATCTGGGACAATCTTCTGTGGACAGATGAGACAAAAGTTCAGCTTTTGGCAGAAATTCACACTGCTGTGTTTGGCCCCTACACACCAACACCAAAGCTTCATCCCAGCTGTGGTGGAGGGAGCATCATGTTCGGGGCTGATTTGCTGCCTCAGGGCCCGGACAGCTTGCAACCACTTAAGGGAGCAAGGAATTCAACATTGTATGAATAAATTACCAGGAGAACGTCAGGGCAGCCGTCTGCAGCTTAACAGAAGCTGGATGATGCAGCAAGACGATGATCCAAAAGTAAATCGGCAACAGAATGGTTTAAAAAGAATACAATCTGTATTTTGGAATGGCCAACTCACAGTCCACATCGTGATGGTGGCCTGACCCGAAAAGGGATGTTCAGGCAAAGTATTCCAGAAATATTGATGGACTGAGTCCGTTTGAAATTGCTCCTCGCTGTTGTGTAAGTCTGTTCAGCAGCTACAGGAAACGTTTGGTGGAGGTCATTGCTGTGAAAGGTGCCATTAAATAGACCATAGGGTTGCATACCTTCTCCAGCCTGGACTGAGAATGATTTGTGTTCAGTAAAGACATGAAAAGTACATTTGTTTGTGTGCTGTTAGTTTAGGCAGCTTGTTTGTCTCTTGCTGTGACTTTAGATGAAGATCAGACCACATTTTATAAGTAATTAACACAGAAATCCAGGTCATTGCAAAGAGTTCACCATCTTTTTTTGCAGCTGCATTTCGAACGTTTTACTCTACCTAAATTCTGTTCCTCTTACCTGCCCGACACAAAGAGGTTCAATCCTGGGGTAAACTTGGATCGACCCCCCACTGACATCATAAGGAACATCACTGCTGGTCAACAAGATGTGAGCTGCATTGGAAACAATGAGATTGCTCACATTTATGCTTTCAAACAACAGTGGCCATGACAAATTTTAAAGTCTGTCAGTTACTAATGTGTAAAACCACACACACACAATGGCAACAATCTACTCCCTTACTTGTACAAACAAAGTCAGATGTACAGGTGGGTTGCAAAGAGGTGCTGCAGAGGCACCATCAAGTCTCACAAACGTGCAGAATTTCACAGGGGGGGAACCCAAGCAGCTGCAGAGACCAAAGGGGCTCCACACCCCAAAAAAGCACAGACACAGCATGTATGAGGAGAAGAGGGGGGCTTCACCAAAGCACCACAGTAACAACATGGCAACTAACAGCAGCCAGGAAAACACAGAATGGATAGATAGATAGATAGATAGATAGATAGATAGATAGATAGATAGATAGATAGATAGATAGATAATGTCAGCTGAAAATGAAAAGTTTATGCTAAAACTATTGAATAAAGAGGTACTATTTCTAGCCAAAACGGGCTTAAATCAAGGATTTTGCAAAAAATATGGCAAATGAGAGACAAAGTACATACAAAACAAACACTTTAATGTGTGTCAAGGCAACACAGTATCTTCAATCCTTCCTGCTCCACAGTGTATCTTGCAATCATTGTGCGCTGGCCTGGGAAGTAGTCAGCCTGACTGGGAGACACACAGTGTGTCATTTGCTGTGACCAATTAACCCGAAACACACGTCTTTGGACTGTGAGAGAAAACCCACGCAGACACGGGGAGAACATGCAAACGCCACACAGACTGAGCTGGATTTGAATACACACCCCAACTGCTGCCCACAGGAGGCCAACAGTTAAGAGTCTGGCCTGGACAGGTCAAGTCTCAGGACAGGACAGATAGAACACGGCCAGTAGGGGGCGCCACAACCCACAGCCACATTACCATTGAAACACACGATCACTTGTGTACATTTACAGTATCAAGTTACTTACAGTGATGTAGCGTAAACAGTAACTTACAGTAACAGCATAAAAAGGAGCCGGCTCTACAAATGGATAAGTAATGCTACGTAGGTCAGCATGCGGCCTCATTTTGAATCTCCTTGGAGAAAAGTGTGACATAAATGAACAACTGAAAGGCATCTCTGTGACCTTCTTGTGCCATGTTGTTGTACCCAGTTTTCAGACATCATTCATCAGGCAAGAAGTGCTGAAAACACACCGACGCTTGTGGGGTGCTGCGTACAGGCGTCAGCAGAACGCCATCTAAACTCTCCTACTTTAACGCAGCGAGGCTCCAAGTTCTGAGCTCAGCACTTGTTTCCAGCAAATGTCATGACTTTGCTGTTTTCTACTTCAGTGAAAGTGGTTTTCCATGTAAAACCGGGGAGGAGCCGAGCGGAAACTTCAGTGTGGCTGGTGTGTGTTTGGTAACATCTGAACGTGCATCTCATGTGGTCACAGAGACACAAGTGCAAAACTGCTCCCTGAAATCAGAGTGCGATTAACAGCAGGAAGAATTTTGGCAAAACCTTGGATCGGCATCCATCACCCCTTGTTTGTCTGTTGTTCTTTTTGTCCACAGTACAGGACAGCGATACACATATTGGCCACTTCATTAGGTACACGTGGGTGTTAACATACTGCCTACCCTGATTGGTGATGGTTGTGATTTATTATATGAAGCACACGGAGAAGGTCTGGAGATCCACAAGTTGTGTGACTTTGTTCACAGCCTGATCACTGACACCAGTTGCGCAGGGTCAAGTACATCAGAAGCAGCCAATCTGGTGGGATTTCCACCCATTACAGTTCCACTAACATGACAGCACCCTTATTTTACCACAGTACCGGCCCACCGGGCAAGCCAAGCATCTTTGGGATGAAGTGAAATGCGATGTTAACAGAATGAACGGACCACTGAAAAATGAGCATAAACAGCAAAGCCAAGAAGCCACCATGGACAAAGAACCCTGTAGAAACAAGTCCAGAACTTTGTTGTTCGGTCCATGCACTACTGCAGTCTCATAATGAAAGAAAAAAAAACTAAAACGAAACAGATTGTATGAAAAAGTGTAAGAAATATTTTGCACAACTTTCCCGACGGTACAGTATGCGTCTCCACAAGACATGGTTTCACTGTAAGACGCGCGCGTCCGACTGTGACGTCGTGAGCACGGAGAGCCGTTGGTGACACACGGGGGGGGGGGGGGGGGTTCGAACCGGGGGGCAGCGCAGTCCGTCCGTGTGCGTGTGCGTGTGATGTGACCCACCTGCTGCTCCACACCTCGGGGCTTCCCGTGGAGCTCCAAGAGCGTCGCGAACGGTCCCGTTTCCATGGACACCGCCGGGCGAACCGTCTCCGCGCGCGCGCGCTGAAGATGACGGCGCGATGATGCCGGATTGCTTCTTCCGACGGCGGAGGCTCCTCAAGGCGCTGCTCACCTTCTCGCTCGCCTCGGCCACGCTGCTCACGCTGCACCGGCTGCGCGCCGCCGAGAGCGGCGGCAAGGAACGCCTCGCCAAAGCCGCCGCGACGCTCGAGTGGCTGCAGGAGCGCGGTGATGCGGCCGGTGGTGCGCGGGGCAGCCCGTCGCTCGCCGCCGCTGCCGCCACGTGGGACGTGCACTCGGTCAACTGCACGGAGGACGAGTCGCTCAAGGGGAAGGAGTGGTTCCGCCGCCTGGAGCCCAGGTTCCAGCAGTACGTTCTCCAGCGGCCCTGCAGGTACTTCCCGATGTTGATCGACCACCCGGAGAAGTGCCGCGGTCAGGAGGTGCACCTCCTCGTCGTGGTCAAGTCGGTCATCGAGCAGCACGACCGCCGCGAGGTCGTGCGCCGCACCTGGGGCAGGGAGCAGCTCTCCGGGAGCCGCACGGTCAAGACCCTCTTCCTCCTGGGGACCCCATCGGCAGGAAAGGACCAGAAGAACCTCCAGAAACTGATCGAATACGAGGACAGGCTGTACGGGGACATCCTGCAATGGGACTTCATGGACACTTTCTTCAACCTGACCCTGAAGGAGGTCAACTTCTTGAAGTGGTTCAGCATCTACTGCTCTACGGTGAAGTTCATCTTCAAGGGGGACGACGACGTGTTTGTGCACACGGACAACCTGCTGGATCTGACTGAGTTCAAGACTGAGGACCAGAAGGTCTACAACCTGTTTGTGGGGGACACCATTGCCAAGGCGATCCCCATCAGGAACCGCCAGAGTAAGTACTACATCCCCAAGGAGCTGTTTGACCAGCCCTACCCACCCTACGTGGGTGGCGGGGGCTTCCTCATGTCAGCTCAGCTGGCCAGGAGGCTGTTTGTAGCATCTGAAGGCCTTGAGCTGTACCCCATCGACGATGTGTTCCTGGGCATGTGCCTGCAGAGGGTCCATGTGGCCCCCGAGCTTCACCCGGGCTTCAGGACCTTCGGCATCATGAAGAGGAAGGTGAGCCCCATGAACAACGACCCCTGTTTCTTCAGGAGCCTTATTGTTGTCCACAAGCTGAGCCCCCCGGAGCTGCTCAGGATGTGGAGCATGGTGAACAATCAGAACCTCATCTGCACCAAGAAGGTGGTCCTCTGACAACAGCGATGGGTGGAGGGGGATCCTTTCTTACCCTGCTAGACAAGTCAGAGTTTTGCAGCGATGTTAAGTTATTAACAGATTCATTTCTATAAATGCCCCAATGCTGGATGGTCAGAACGAACGGTACTGAAGGATCTGATGTAAATGCAGTACGATTTCAGTTTTATGAACCCTTTGTTGATTCATTACATTTATTTTTTTAAATTAAATTTAACCACATATGAAATGTCCACATGCAATTGTGATGATACGGCAAAACTGAAACACTGTGCCTTTTTTATTAATACCGTTGCCTTAGAGTTTTAATCCTTTTTTAGCCTTCCTTCCACTTTTCAAACTGCAAATAACGTCACATTCCTGCAGCTTAGTTTTTTTTGCCTTGGGCTCCATCATATTGGCACTCTTTCAGTAGTCAAACAGCTCTGTGAAGGTATGAAGACGTGCAGCAGCAGCAGCGAAGATGGCATGAAAATGAGAGATGTCAGTGTCCAAGTTTTTTGTTACACAAAAATGGGCCTTTCAAGCATTTGACAACATGCAGTGGAAATAAAAACTTGTTTCAGTTCTGCCAAATACTTTGTGTTTCATTAGAATAGCCAAATGAGTGATGAGGTGCTTTCCCAGGAACACAGTCTGCGGTTATGAATTATGAAACATTCATGTCACGACACTGCCTAGAATATTCATGCAAGGATCACAAAGGATGGCATGGAGCCCAAGGCTCCCTGGTGATGTGGACTGGGACCTGGGACTCAGGAAGTAGCAGCACCTCTCCAGTTTACCTTAGTTTAATCAGTAAAATAATACAACTCCAATAATGCATTGTTTTCATAGCTTTAATTCAATAAATATTAACTATCAATTATCTTACATATTTCTCCAAGGTCATTAAAAATTTTGCACTTATTTTTTTCCATCTAGAGAGCTGGGTAATGTAATTATTACTCCATCAGTTGAGGTTAGCTACCTGAATCACAGGTACAATAACAAGAGCGGGGACTCGATCCCAGGGTTCTTCCAAGGCGACAGTGCTAACCCCTCTATGCCACCTTCTGTGCCAAAGCAGGCCACTGCCTTGTTTTCTGACCACCTCACACAAGAAGAGCTGGTTTCTCAGGTGACCGTCACTCTCGGTGGTCCACGCTGAGAACACCCGACGTCCAGCACCGGGTGAATAGCTTCCTATTCCGTCATGGAAGGTTTGTCACTTGTGCATGATGCGTTGTGTTCCCAAAGGTCGCGTGAGCAGCTCACAGGCAGCGCAGCCCATGTGAGAAACGAGACAGCAGAGTTTACTTGGTGATTTTCAGAGTGTCTCATGGAATAAAATGCTGGAAAGGGTTTCAGATGCTGGTGTCATGGCTTCCTTCCAATGCTTAGGGCCTCTCCCTGTCCCCGCTCTTCCAGTGCTTTTCCACTTGTTGCAACACCAAACTTGAGAACAACTATGCAATTTTATAAGTGGCTTACAACTAAAGCTTTATTTTATGTGAGTTGGCAAGAGAAAGTCTATTTGGAAAGCTTAGCTGTATATGTGTAGGCTAACTCATATTTAAACCAAAAAGTTTTAATGGCACTTTTCACCCTGAGAACCTGGTCACATGTTTAGTTTTACATCAGGTTAACCAACAGGTACAGTAGAATACCTGTCCACTGTTTATAATCAGTCACATTTACGATTACATTAATTAAAGCCATTACATAAAAGAAATTTATTCCTTTTTGAGTGTTTTTAAAATTGTACTTGCTATTTTCACCTGCCTAATGAAAAATATTCTAGATTTACACATACATATATTTTTAGAAACAAATGTCACATATCACACACAATCTGATTTTGGAAAAAGTGTCTATTCATCTTATAAAACAAGACCTTAGGTATACTTCGATACTGTTGTATACAATAGGTGCACGTGGTTTTGTCTACGAACCACCAGTTTTGGTGTTTTCTATACCAAGACAAAAGGTGAACACTGAAAAATGCAAAATATTTATCATGTAATTGAAATGTAAACTATACATACTTAACACTGAAATCAGAAGGATGACTACTGTCTGATCACGAAAAAACCGCAGCTTACATTTTAGGGGAAGGGTAAAGTTCTTATTTGTTAAATGATAAAATAAAATTCTTAACATGTCACAATGCTCTCGTCTGAGCTGAACTACTCAAACAGTTTAAAATGTTTTCCTTGTTTGAGTTATTCAGTCAATACAGTAAAAGGGCTTTTATTACAGCTTTGATTCCTCTAAGTGAAACAGTCAACAAATGATTTTAACTGTGATTTCAACCACTTGTGCAATTTCCTTTGGTATTAATATTGTTTCTACAGTATAATCATGTAATATATCTATCTATACATATGTTTATCCACCCATCTTGTGCTCATACATTTGGATTTTGGTAGAGTAAAAGACAATAAGGCTAAAGTGAATAATTTACTCACACAAGAGGTTCACGGTACAAAAAGTGTTGGATACTGCTAAAAGCCATCATTTTTACCATTTTCACCAGTGAGAGAATCACCTTGTGAAAGGCTGGCGCCACAACGATCTGTTCCATTCCAACCATGGAATGAATCACTTTATGAATGGCCATAAACATTAAGCTGTGTATCGTTCGCACCTTGAAGGAAATCCATTGCTAAATGGATGCTACTACAGAGTTGTGCAACATTCCCATGATGGAGCAAGAAGTTGATTATCTGCTGCCATCAGAGTGTGTGCTACTACCACCATGGATGGAGTGCCTTCCAAATGGCTGCTGCTACAGTGGCACGTCTTGCTGGGCTTACCATCTAGCAGGCAGATGCTGGGTGGTTCTGTTGAGCACAGTCTTGGGCGCAGGAGTCCGGCCAACACTAATCATAGGTCGGCTTTTGGTCCCCATGGGCACCTGCTTTGCAGTCTTCATGCCAACAGTCTTGCCTAGAGAAAGAGGCAGGCACAGAACTGCTTGTTTGCCTTTTGACTGAGAGGTTTTTAGAGAGCTAAAGTGAAATTATGACCAGAAGTCTTTCAGTTACAGTTTTCACACCTGATAATAATACCACATATTGCCCAGGACCAACAAGGAGCCATCAAGCATAATTAAATGCAATATTTAAATATATCAGACAATTCTATTGCTTTGGATCTTGGCCTGAAAGAGGGTACGAGTAGATCGTGCCATATTTAATATGCTTATCCCATGTGTTCCCATTATCATTCATTCCTGAAAACTGATGGAATCAAAAAACCTAACAACAAGGCTACTTATTCTATTTTTTCTTTTGCAGAAAAATTCCAGTTCATTCAAAGTCCACTCACTAAATCACTACATGATGCCTAATATGATAAAGGAATAGTTTTGTAAAACATGCTTCCAAGAATTGTCTGTCTACATCTGTATCTCTCCATCTGTTGATGAATTACACTTTTGTTTTCTCAGAGCTGTATGTCACTTTAGAGGCAGGTGGCTTCTAAATGTAGAAATGCAAATGAAAAATAAAAAGTAATGTTACATGCAAAATAACTGCAAAATAATCATTACAAAAAGTCCAAGTATAGTGAGTGCATGCATGAACTGGCATGAGGAAGTAAAGGATGCACAAATGCATGACTACAAAAGCAAGATTGCAGGGTGCAAGATGCAGTTGACTGTGGGTATGTAATTCCCACAATGCAATGCATCCTACAGTATCTTTCAAGCCAGATGAATGAAAATCTGCACAGATAAATGGCATTATAATCACAAAGTGAATGAGTGAAAAACTGAATATCAGGAGGGTGAATAACAGTGGATGGGTGCAGTTGAAACTCATTTTAACACTTCCTCATTTTACTGGGGAGAAGCTGATTGTCAGTTCAAAGACACAAACATACATGGATCTTAACTTTTGGGATTAGCAACAGTGTTCTCCTTTATCTGGCCAAGGAAAAGGGAAGGCAAGGTACTAGCTGGCCTTAGAAAATCAGCTGTTCCCACAGGAGCCTTGAGCAGGGCCAGACTCCAGGCCCTGGCCTCCAGCCTGCCTGTGGACGGAGGGGATGAATGGTGCACCTTGTGAGAGCTTTGCTCGCTGCAGGGCTGCCATTCTCCGCGGGTTCTGTTTACAGCCGTCTCGGCCCATGAGGTGAGACTTCCAGGCCTGTGGACAAAAGGCAAGTCATTTCACAGCCGCCCAGCAAACCTGTCCCCTCCTCCACAACCAACCCCCCACACGACCACTCGTATGCTTTTATTTAAGGGCCACGGTGCCACTTTTCAATGACCTTCACATTCTATGATGCAGGTCCTGCTAGTAAATGGCTTCTTGTAAGACCCTACTTTCACCCTTTCACAATTGTGGAAATGGCACTAAAAGTGAATTAAAATCAGTAGAAAAACAGTAAAGTTGGTCAAGAAAAGAAAAAAAAACACCCATGCACTTGTGAGTCAAAGTTTACACCTAAATTTATTTACCCAAAGCTGTTTTCCTTCTCAAGAGCTCAAGAGTACACAACATATATAAAAAGTGTTTTTGCTGAGTTAAAAGAAGTAGATCCTCATCTTCACTGTTGTACATTTCACCAGCTGGCACCAGTGATAAAAAAATACCGGAGTAAACAGTGCAGTATATAGGCTTCAGTCTTCACCCAGTATATTTGGCCAGTTTCTGCTCTTTCCATATCAAGTTAAAACCCAATTAAGGTTTTAGTGCATCTTTTTCCCCCAAAAAAGACTGCAGAGGCATTTCATTACTGAAATTGCAATTGTGGAATGCAGAGAACACAACAAGCAGGAGCATTGTGTATATTAAGTGGATATTAGCTGTAAGCTGACCTGTGATCGATCAGCTGGAGAAAAAAAAGCGCTCCTCAGAGGACAGCACTGAAAGGCAACACTCCGGTAATGTCCTGGGACTGGGTTTGAGATGCATACACAGGTCTACTCTGACCTTTCCTATCTCAATGAAATTAATGTTTAATAGGATTAAGTGACTTTGTAGCTAGTACTTTATTTCAGGAACCTGCTTCCATTGTACAGTTCAGGCAGTGTAATAAGACACGTCAGATGTGTTGGGTAGATAGACCCTAGTTTTTTTTAAAAAATGGTTTATATTTCTTTGGCACCATTCATTATTGTTACTTCAGGCTTGGCTCAGAGTGCCAGTCATACTTTCAGCGAAAAGAGAAATTCAGTCTTTCCAGCATAAACTTGATCCAATGAAATCACCAATGACAACTTAAGTTCCACGTTGCAAGTAAAACAGGCAACATCCAGATGAAATATGTCTTGGGCACATAACTTATTATTCTCGAAATGTTTCTGACCAAGATTTAAAAACATATACTATGCTTCAGATTAGCAAACAAAATGGCCCATTTTACTGGACAGTGTGCTTTGAGAGACCACCGGTGATGGAAGATCATGAAAACCTCTTGAGTGTGAAGTGGGGAAAGGAAAGGAGCTCCTACTACTGACTGCTGGCGTTCCTGGCTAAATCGTGTCTCTGTTGGTGTGAGTGCCAGAGGATGGGGGCTGGGCTGGGGGGATAAAGGGGGCAGTGTAAGAAGGTAGAGCACTCTGCCCCCCAGGGGCTGCTGCCCTGTTCAAATGCTGACACCCTATGCCCTATGCAGAAGTTACTGAACAAACTGCTGCTTCCACAAATAGCCATCCAACTGCCATGTCACAAAGTCACTTCTTCCTCATCCGCTACAGGAAACCACATGAACCGGTCCCAATTCATTGCTGAGAAACAACCAAGTATTGCAAAAACAGATAAAATTACACTATTAATTTGCTATTTATTCCGACACCATGTAAAGTTCATCCAAAATGTTGCAGTAATGTATAAATTAAGGAAAAATTTGTATAACACATTAAAAGAGAATAGTAATAGTATTCACACACACACACACACAGTACTGTGCAAAAGTATTAGGCAACTTAGATTTTTCACAAAACATTTGTCTTGAAACAATTCTTTTCCAAATATATTAGATTTCCAAACATTTCTTATGGAAATAGTGAAATGTGCCACCAAGGTATAAATAAATAAAGAAATTTGGCAAACTAACACAAAACATTCCAGACTGTCCAAACCTGCTTTTGTAGGCATACTTCACTGCATGAAAAGACAATTATACCAAGCAACTAAGCAAAATCATTAGTAACTTGAGCAAAATTAATTGAAACAGAAACTCCTGTGTAGAGGGAATAGAATAGGTGAGGATCAGACAGTGAAAAGGTGAGGTTGTTGAACAGAATGCTAAACTAAGGGTGAGCATACACACAAGACACAAGGTGGTCATCCTGCATCAGCAAGGTCTATCTCAAGCAGAAATGTCAAGGCAGACAGGTATTTCCAGATGTGCTATCCAAGAAATAGGCAATGTTGATAACCAAAAAGACAATGGTCGGCTAAAGAAACTTAGTTTAGCAGATGAACAACACATCAAGCTGGTGTTCCTCTGAGCTTAGATGTCAAACAGTGCCATCAGCTCAGAGCTGGCAGAAACACAGGGACCCTGGTACACCCATCTATAGTCTGGACAAGTCTGGTCAGAAGTGGTCTTGAGGGAAGACTTGCAGCCAAAAAACCATTCCTCAAGACATGAAAACAAAGCCAAATGACTCATCTATGCATGAAATCACAAGACCTGGGATGCAGCACAATGACAACAGGTGCTATGGACTGATGAGAAATATTTGGCTCTAGAAGAAGGTAGTTTGTCGAAGGGCTGGAGAATGCTAGAAGGATGAATGTCTACAGGCAACTGTAAAGAATGGTGGAGGTTCCTTGCAAGTTTTGGGCTGCATTGCTCCAAATGGTGTTGGGGTTTTGATCAGAATTAATGGTGTCCTCAATGCTGACAAATACAAGCAGATTCTTATCCATCATGCAATGCCATCAGGGAGGCGTCTGATTGGTTCTAAATTCATTCTGCACCATGACAGTCACCCCAAACATACAGCAAGAGCCATAAAAAATTATCTTCACCAAAAAGAGAAATACGGAGTCCTGCAACAGATGGTGTGGCCCCCACAAAGCCCTGATCTCAATATCATCAAGTTGGTCTGGGATTACATGAAGAGCTACAGCTGTTTTGAAACTAAGGGTGGTCACACTAAATTTTGATGTGACTATTGATTTTTCTGTTTCACACACTTTGTATGTTGTAAATATATACATTAAAAAGTAGTCATTGTATTATTTTCAAATTATTCTGATTTCACAGCAGTTTTTCACAAGTGCCTAAAACTTTTGCATAGTAGTGTGTATACACACACACACACGTATTTTATATATAAACCAATCAGTCACAACATTAAAACCACTGACAGGTAAAGTGAATACCATTGATTTTTCCGTTACAGTGGCACCTGTCAAGGGGTGGGGTGATGTATTAGGTAGCACGTGAATAGTCAGTTGTTGAAGTTGATGTGTTGGAGGCAGAAAAATGGGCAACCATAAGGATCTGAGCCACTTTGATATGGGCCAAATTGTGATGGCTAGACGACTGGGTCAGAGCATCTCCAAAACAGCAGGTCTTGTGGAGGCTTCCTGGTATGCAGGTTAATACCTAGCAAAAGTGGTCCAAGGAAGGACAACCGACCGTGAACCGGACGTTCTGGAGCGACAATGGTGCCCAACCTCACTGATGCTCTTGTGGCCTAATAGGCACAAATTTCCAAAATCTGGTAGAAAGCCTTCCCAGAAGAGTGGAGGCTGTTATAGCAGGAAAGGGGGAACAACTCCATATTAATGCCCATGGGTTTGGAATGGGAAGTTCAATAAGTACCTTTATCAAGGGTATTACAGTGTGTAGGGTGCAGTTGTGAAGCATAGGTGGTATGCATTATGTTATTGCAGGGAGCAGTTCTAGGACATTACAACTGTGGCTGAGCCTTCTGGAGGTGCTGTGGGCCTAACTCGACAAAACACCTGCAAAGGGAAGTGCCCACCTGACAATCCCAATGAGATACTGTACCATCACGTCATATCATGTGTAGGTTTATGTGTGTAGTTGGATAACATTTATGGCACCGAGCAGCTTGTTATGTAAAAGCACTGCATACCTGTGATGGCTTTTCTGTAGGTCTGACTACGGGCTGCCGTGGTGTTTACAGTTTAGGATAAGATAAAGCTGAAGGTTAGGATGTTGGATCCCCTTTGGTGTGCTAGTCCTTTTATTGGCACTTTGCACTTGTTATGACTGATAAAGAATGAGAATTCAAATTCTGGTTTTGTGAAATGTAAATGTGAGAAGTTTAACCACTGTGTCATCATGTTGCAGCTCTGATGGGTTATTTTTGCTACACTTGTTATATGCTGAAGAGTGACTCACATTTCAATTTTAGCCAGTAAGGAAGAACAGCTAAGATTTTAACAAAATGGATGGATGGGTAACAGAGAAAGATGCAGAGCACTGTGGGAACAGGTACTCATCCTAACAGCCATGTACTGGGCAAAGATCTATCCTGTGGAGATCTGAAGATAAAAAAGGGTTGGAAGAGCTCAGATTAAAAAGGAAACTGTAGTATATTTTAATTTATCCCCCTTCCCTAATGCATATTGTGAAAACATTCTCTAGATATGTATATTTAATCATGAACACTGAAAATGAAAAATATTTCAAACTCTAGTTTCAATCTCTAAAACATTCATCAAGCTTTTTTTGCTGTCCATTTACATGATGCCTTATTATTTACATTGTTTGTACCTTTTAATACTAGACCCATGGTCTAGCATTATCCATCATGAAATAGCTAAATTAGTTATAAAGTAGCTGTGATGCTATACAAAAATATTCAAAACTGTCAAAAAGCCAAATACATTTAATGTATTTAAATGCATTGTTACCTGCTTTTAAGTGAGATAAGGACATACATTTAAGGACTATAAATCTTTGGACATTTTGGAATCTAAAACAATAACTGTATGCACTATTGTAATTTGCATACATACTGGTTATCAGCCAAAAGAGCTGCTGGCTATTTTTGTGCCGGAGAATCCGAAATAGCTTGGCTGCCAAATTGCCATTCCTCAACAACCTGCTGGGAAGGATTATTTCAGAAATGGATTGCTGATTAGCACTGTTCTATGTGTGGTCCCACTGTTTACTGCATGTACAGTACATTTGTACTGGGAGAGACCAAAGTTATATTTTTGGGTTTGGCTTTATGAGGGTTCTGCACTGTTGAAAATTTGGGACACACCGATGAATGGGGAAGTACGACATGCTAGCACAAAATGAAGCTAACATACCTTACAGCTGCCATTTGTAAACTTTACTCATGTCTCTGTCTTTTGATGAGCACTTGCTTTTATTAATAGCATTACTAGAATGCTAATGCTTAATGCTAAGAGCTTTGATCTGGTTGCAGATAACATAAATAAACCATCTAATGTTACAGTTTGTGATTATAGTTCAAGATGAAAATTTAATTTATTAATACTTCTAAACAATAACATTAAAAACTGTAATTTATCAATAATAAAACAGTTAAATGCATTATTTGTGTTCACATGATCAGCTGTAAACCTACAGTTAGATATTTGGCAACTCTGCCAGCATGCATTTAACCACAAAAGCACTATGATGTTCTGCATACCCAACACATAATCAGTGTGGGTTGCAATGAAAGGAACGGAAGAACAGAGAGGTTACACTCACCACCAGAATAAATAACCCAGTCAAAAAGCGCTGCAATTCAGTGAAATTAGTTTCATCCTGATTAATTTTATTATGGTTCACAAAGATCATTTTCTAAAGGAAAAGTGCTCCATGTCTTTTTTTCTGATCACTTTCAGCTTCTATGTTTCTTTTTTTTTTAAATCAAATTACAGCTCAGTTAAAGTTCTGTTGGTCCTGTTCCAGCTGTGACAGCACAGCAATTACAAAAAAGGTATATTTTTGGAACCTGGTGGAAATGACCAGAAGGTCTTCACACATGAAGTAGAAAAAAATTCTAAGGTCCTCTCAGACAACGGAGTTACTGTGAGTAAGAGCAGACAGTGGTTCTGCTGCAACCCCTTTAAGCCGGTTTCCAGCTCATTCCGTTTGGCTATTCTGTTGTCTGCTGACTGTCCCGCAACAGGCTACAGGCCACACACTGCAGACACTCTTATGTACTGAGTTCAAATTAAACTGGATATTAATTGCAATAAGACAATCTGTTGCATGTATTTTAAAATTTCAGTAGGTGTTAAAAGGAGGGACGGTGCGAGTTTGGAGCTGTCTCCTTCCAGCCAAAATGACCCAGGTTCAAATTTCTAGTCCTGCTGTCATACCCTTGATCAAGGCATTTCATTCAGTAAAAACTAGACTTCCTTACAAATGGGTAAATTATTGTAAGTAGCTTAGTGCACAAACCTCACATTAAATTCATCACTACTGCCATTACACAATTACAATGAAATCAATCTCTGCAACCCCTGGAGTGTGACACACCATACTAAGACAATTTAAAGCATTGAACGTATGATAAATGGCAGCAAATGGGATGGAAGTTAACAACGTCGCTTAAGCAGCGCAACTCTAAGACAGATAAAAGAATTAATGCAAATGAAAATGTAAATTAACTATAAAATTATTTAATTTAATTTTGTATACAGTATTTCACAGAACTCTTCACAAAGATGCAACTAGCCTACTCAAAATGTTTCATCCAAAGTTGTATTGGTCTCAAAATAAGATCATAAAAAGCAATAACAGAAAGTAGAAGAGGCCATTGAGTCCATCTTGCTTGTTTGGATACTTCCTAAGTTCTGCCAGTACTGTACGTATGAATCAGTTTTCAGATTGCCCAACACACAGCTGGGGCCCATTACCTCTTTGTCTCTTGCTGGGTGACAGGAACAATGTGCACACTGTGTAGTGTGTGAAGGCAAGCAGTGTGGAGCCACTTCACTCCACCTTGCATGGATCAGCTGGGAGCAGCTGTCCATTGTGAACTCGATCCAGGGAGCTGCCTGGATCCTATGGGCTGGACTACTGGTCCTGACAACCACTTGGCAATGGAACTAACTTTTGGCTCTGAAGAGCAAGAAGCAGCGCATTTCATCCATGACAACAAAACAGCTGCTGAACAATTGGGATGATTCCCTTGTGCTTTCAACCTCAGTGCTACATGCCAGATCTGTATTTTAACCCTGCAGAAGCAACTTCTTCCTCATATTCAAAATCTGGTGCCCATTGTGAACTACATTTGTTCCCTAAAACAACTGCTTTTCCTTGTTTTTCTTCATGTTTGATATGAAAAACAATGAAAAAACTATGCAACTTTATGTAAAGCAATTTTCTTGCTCACAAGCTTGTTCTGTTAAATCATAAAGTCATAAAATCATAAACAAGACCTGTTTTAACTTTAAATATGAACAATTTAGCAGCTTAAATTTTCATTATATTGTATTTGCTTGTAAAGAATGTCAAATATAGTTCGCTTCATAATGTGCAGCAAATTTTTAAATATTTTCATAAGGTCACTATTTCTACAACAATGCCTCTTGTGCAAAACAAGGGTGAATCACTACCCCTAATGGAAAAGCAGCATACGTACTATATATTACATTTTTTGGAAAGCATCTCTTAACTCCAGAAGTTTCGTAGCGGGATCAGCGGGGATCACCATAGTTCATTGTCAGCCATCGTTATGAAAACGCAACACAACCTCACCTCCTCTCCTGCTGTGAAATTATCATGGCACAAAGGACAATGGTTGGCCCTCTCCTCAGACCCTGGAAATTAAAGACAGGGAGAGCAGGAAGGAAATGGTCAAATACACAATCGGCACACCTGGCACAGAGCTGCAGTTTTCATCTGTACAGAGATGATATGAGTGTAACTACAGAGCAGTAGTTTTGTTCAGCGGTTTCTGGCACACAGCACAGTGTGCATCTGTTCCAGTGTTTACATTTGCAGTAGTAAACTTGAGCCATGTGCATATGCACATTTGCCACGTACGACCAATTCCTACCACAGCGCCATTTTTTCTGTCATTATTGATGTGAGAAGGACGGGAGCATGTGAGGGCACTCACGATGGCATGCCAAACTCTGTGCGTGTCTGGACAGTGCCTCTCTGGGGACAGCCTCGCCGCAGCGGCGGCACTGGGCGAAGATGGCTCTGTTTTCACACTCCACCAGCTGGTGCTCTGTCAGGCTGCAGATTTCAACCACCTGCAAGATGTCTGAGTCTGAAACTGCTTCCCCTCCTCCACTTCCTCTTTTAAAAGCACCCCTACTTCTTAGATGTACAACAATTCTATATAAATTATAAGTGAATTACATATGAATTAGAACTGAAATAGTATTTGGAGGCTGTACCAAAAACAGAAGCATTCACTCTGCAGTCAGTTTTACAGAATTATTTTAACTTTTTTATGATGGTAAAGGAAATGGAAGCAAAATGTCCACAAGCTAAAATTACTGAAGTCAAATAGATCTGAGTAAAATCCTTACACACTTTGAGTTATCATTTATGTTCACAGCTCTGTTTACCTATTTGAATGCAGCAACTAACTCTAAAGATGTTTTTGCTGAACTGATGGTTTAATCTGCTGAGTATTCGTTAATTATTAATAGATTATCCATGTATACACTATGTATATTTTCCATTAACAAAATACAGTATGTATCATTTTGAAAGATGTGGAAATGGTAGGCAAAAACAACTACTGAGTGATCTCATAAACTTACAAGTCTACTTTGGGCTTTGCTGACAAGGCAGACATGAAACTAAAGCCTCCAGTTTCACACTTCTACTACGACTGGCCTTTGCCCTGATGGGCACTGGGTGGACCACGGTGCAAAGGATTGGAGTACACAAATGGAAGCTGGGCCAGCAGGTGGATGGTGAAAATGGAAACCTGGACAGATGGGCCCACCTGTTTACACTGTTCGCATCGCAGCAGCATGGGGCAGTGCTTCCAATAGTGGAGGTCCAGCCCTTCATCCGTGAACATGTCATCCCTCTCACCACAGAAGATGCAGAGGCTGGAAAACAGAGATATAAAATTAATAATAACACGATGCAGTTACCCCTACCTGTAATATTTTTGCAAATAAAACCACCAGTTGAATTATTAGCATAGCAATGTTTCATTTCAAAACACAGGAGAGAACTGGACGTTTTTTATGAAGGAATATTATACTTCTCAATCCAATGCTGAATAGACAGTGTGTACAGACAACCATGTGCACCACAGGATGGCAATCACCTTCCAATCAAAGGACTCTGGTTCGAATTCCTCTCCTACTGTAGTGTTGCTGGTCAAAGTACTTACCCAGAACTGATATAATAAAATTACCCCAGTATTGTAAATGGTTAAATAATTTTAAGTAGCTTAACATTGCAAGTCACTTTGGAGAAAAGAATGAAACAGGGTAACACATAAAGAAATACTGAAATACTCAGTGTGCTAACATGGAACTGATAACTCACAACAAGAAGCTGGAAAAACTAAGCAATCTATTTAATAAGTGTATTGAGTAATGCTGGGCCTCTCCAGTGGGCACAGGCTTACCCAACAATCCCCATGAAGGGGAGCTGGAATCCAAGTGGGTGATGTGCCTAAGTCCTTCACTTAATTGTTGCTCAGTGACAATGATGGTCAGACAGAAAGCTAAAGGACAGTGGATGGAAACACAGAAATGGTGTTCTGCTCTGAATACAGTGAATATATACATGTGCATTGGGCTAAGTGTAAACATATCACAGGAGGCAGATACCTTTAGTGTCCCCACCATAGTTGGGCGAATTTGAATTCAGGGCAAACATGCCCAAAATGGAGCAATAATGAGAGAACATTAACTGACTTAGATAATTATTTTTTCATCTGATAAACTTTTGTCCATTTGAGTCTTTTACATATCTGAAACAGAAATTTGACCTGTCTGGTGTACAGAAAATATTCTCCCTAAGTAGACCTCATATTATAACTCCATGTTTTCATAATCCTATCCCAGGAGGTCCAGACAAACTGTCCCTGTCAGTGTTCATCTTCTTTACTGTAGTCATCGTCTGGACATAAAACACCAAAACCCATCTTAATGGTATGAACATTTAAGAGATCAGCAAGGAGTCACAGCCAGTGTCACAAAAGCGCTGGTCCTCAGACAGAACTGCTCTGGTATCTTGCAGGATGACTCAGCACTGTGTGGACATACCTGTCCAGGTAGTTAGCAACAGCTGAGTGGTCACTGGCTGCATGTGAAGGTCTGGCAGTGGGGGCACCTCTTCCCACATCTGTGAAGTAAACAGCAACACTATCATTGTCCAGACAAATTATTCCTCCAAGCAATACTGGTATTACCTAAGGGGAACAAACAAAACTATAATATTATCTTAATGCGTGTAGGAGGTATGTCCTTAAAAAAAATTACTATTATTATTATAATGCACATAGAAGAAAACTGAGCAACACCTTCATATTCAGGGTAAGACAATTTAGCTACTGGGCTTTAAGGTTAACAGAATTATTATCTGGTACTCGGGAAGACTCCACATCTCAGTCCAACACAGCTTATTCTTTAGGTTTTGTCATGGGTAATTAGTCAAATGGAAACACTTGCTTTATGAACTCCCTAACTGGTGCTGTCACTGTCACTTTCATTGGGCTCCTTAGGCGTCACCAAGATATCAATTCGTTTGGCACTCGTCAGTTCCCCAATAGGAACTGAAACAAAAAAGGTACTGTGTGTTGTTTCTATATGGTGTTTAATAGCAGAATTGGCTTATGCACTTTGTTCCAGAACTTGTTTCCTTAACCTAATATAAAATTTGCTTAGGAATTTGTAAAGTTAGAGGGTATGTACAGCTCCCCCATCTGGATCTGCACCCAAACACACAAACCTGCTTTTGTGGGTTTAGAAACCCCCTTCTCTGTCTTCTTGGTTTTCTCTTTTCCATTCTCCTTTTCCTTTGGACAAAATAATTTTCAGTTTTAAAGTACAGTTAAAGGTAAAAAAAAAATAGCAATAAAAGCAACCAAGGAACAGACATTCACCATTCCACATTAAGACCTGTGTCACTTCACAGACTCACATTCATTAATATATTTTTAATCAGAGTGTCATAGAGGATCCCATGGACACAAACACAAAGGAAACTTGAGAGGTAAATGGCGACGTAAAGAGCGTCAAACAGCAATTGGGCAGGACAATGGTGGTACTAGGGCGTACACTGATCTCTTTCAGTACTGCCAGCTGCTTCTGAAGATTCAGAATTTCCTCCTTCTTCTCCTTCTCCACCTTCTGCATGTCATTTCTTTTCAGGCCCTGAGAAGGAAAAAAGTACTGTAAATCTTCTCAGCAACACCTCTTCTCCCCATTCACTTATGTAACTCCTGGGAACCTATATAAAATGTGCTCATGGACCACTTTCTCTTCCAAATTTCCAATAAACAAGCACAATCACCGGCATGCCCATTTTTAACAATATAATGTTATACTATTTCCTTATGGAAAGTGAACAATAAGGCCCCTCCAATGGAAAGAACTTTGCCCTTAGGAAAGCAGCATCTAATGATGATAAGAAGATGAATTCACATAGCTAAAGTCATCTTGAAGGCAGTGACTGTGTAGAAAACTCCTGATATCTGTCACCCTGGTTCTTTTTGTGTTTTCTGGGTAATGGACTCACTCCAACCAGCAGACAGGAGTGCCGCACTCACTTTTATTTGGAGCTCAGCGGGTCGTCCATCGATCTTGGCGAAGCCGCCAAAGATCTTCCTGTAGACTATGTTTTTGCGTGTGCTGGCATCATCTGGCGGGAGGAAGACTAGGACGGCATCTCTGTGATGTTGGTACATGGACAGGATGATCCTTACAGCTGACTCGCGCACCTCAGAGGCACTGTGCTCCAACGCACCAACGGAGAACTGAAGAACAAACATGAACATGTTCATACACAGAAACACACTTATTAATATTTTAGTATTATTATCAGTTATTTAATGATTTTGTCTAAGGTGGCTAAGAAAGTTAGACTTAAACACTTAGTTGTTGGTAATTATTTCTTCGTTTATACAGCTTTATAATTCTTTCATAAAATAGGATCATCATCAGGGACCATCAAGTGGTTGGACAAAAGGGAAAAACAGAACAGGCAAAGAAGCTTCGAGACTGGGACCTTAGCCTGTGTTCTCCCTCACTCATCCAGCCTGTTCTCACAGCAAAAATATGAATAAGTAGTAGGTATGGCAAAGAGACACAAATTATGGAGGCCCTGTAGCTACAGGCAGTTGTTGGAGGTATGGCAACAAGACACACGTTTTTTGGAGGTGTGCTTGCTCTCTCTTATGCTGGGACCAACTGCACATGCCACACATGTTTTTTACTTTGTTTCATATCTAGTGTTCAGTTTTGTCCATTCATAACAGTCATACATTTCAGCTGAGTAATTCAGGGTAAGCACTTTCCGCAAATTACTACAGTGCTTTAACTGAGCCCTTTGTGGAATGGGGTCCAGGACTGATCAGATTACAAAATCCATGTCTTTATCCACTACACTACTTGATTCTTAAGGGACAACTCCTGCTGGTGCCAAAAGCCCACTCACAGCTCAGTTCAAAAGTTTTGGCTAATGTTTGTGTTCAGGACACAGTTGACAACAGTGCAGCATTCACCACATTCCCAAACACAATAGCTCAGGCACAGTAAACTACTCCAACTATTCTTATGCTCCAAACCCACCAATACAGACTCACACTGAAACACAATTACTCAATTGCCATGGTTAAGACCCGGTGAAACAAACCCAGTATTGACTTAAGTTATCTGTGTAGATTGAAGTATGTTCAAATCTTCATTGCCACCAACACCCTAATATAAAAATTGCAGCCCAAACCCATAAACAAAAAATTGTCTAGTCACACTCTGAGTAAATGGAGTCATAAATGCAGGGGTGTTTTCAATGTTTATGGTGTGAATCCCACCAAAGCAGAGCATGGAAAAGCTTCTGACAGCTAAAACAATGAAGAAAGCAGCGCGCTGAACAGAACAGCCCAAAGCTCAAGTCCTGGACTTGCCTCCAAGTCCTGACAGGCCACCATTATTCTCTCATCTCTCTCACCGCTCCTCATTTTAATTACAGGAAATTCAATCGGGTCTTTGGTAGAGCTGGGCGCACATCCCCTGGGAAACGGCGGGAAGAGCCCAAAGAATGCACAAGGCAAGAGGATTGGTGTCGAAAACTGCGGGACCTGCTAGCGGGCTAACACAAAGGTTTCTTTACATGACACAAAGGGTTAACCTAGCGCAAGCTTTCACCTGATACTACTTACAGCATTATATACCCTTTACATTATACATTCTTCTACCTATATACATGGTTACATATTGAATACTGAATCCATTTAAAGGGAGGGTCTTTGTGACCTTTCAGCATGCAGTCTTTTGTCCATCATCTGGCTCTAAGGGAAGTCTAGTTTTTATATACAGGACTGACTGTTCGTTTGCAACACTGTGAGCAGCCATTTGACAACTCTGTCAACTTCCCCTGCATATTCAAGCTATAGTCCATCACTCAAACTCCAGTTTTTTTAAACCTTGGTGTGGTTAGTACATATTGAAGCTGCAAATTTTACTGGAAGGGATAAAATATCAGGTAATTGTGCTGGGGCGGAATGATTTTTGGTCTGCTGAATCATGCAAAAAAATCTGCTTTACATATGCAAATTAGAGGTTGAAGCAATGTGGCCTGATCTTTCATATCTTTAAATAAAGAGGAAGTAAATAAGGACATCAAACATTAAGGTGAAGGACACTGTTAGAGGAATTACACTAGTGATGTTAATAAAATGTGACATGGTGCAAAGCCACCATGCATCCACCTGCAGGATGAAACCAAGTGGCTCTTTTGACTGTCACGTCAAAGCAACATTAAAGTTCATTACTGGTTTAGAACACAACTGCACCAAGTTGAACAAAGCATGTAGAAAAAACATACAAAAAGAAAGCAACATGGCTTCTGTGGACACTCATCCACAACAGGAAGAAATGGTCATCCTGACCTTCACTTCGTCAACATTAGCATCTCGGGTGTGTGTAAACGTCCCGCTGTTTCCCTTGGAGACGGAGGGGTTCTACTAACAGCAGTGGGCTAAAACCCTGGTCACCAGGCAGAAACACCAGGACTCAAAAGAACTCTGAAAAGAAGTGACTACAGGACACTTCTTTTGTAACTGTTCAACAGCAAGGAGTCTGTGATTCCATTTCATGGAAAGAGATGAAGACCTGACATTGCCACTTGTTACTGTGATCATTTTGCAATAAATTCCTATCAAATAATGATCATTTATATTTAACAGCATAAAAGTTTGACTGCTGCAAAAAAGATTTTTTTATTAAGATCATTTAAGTCAAGCATTAAGAACATGAACTATCCTCAATAAATATATATTCTCAATTAAATTTTTAGTATATAAACCCAAAGCAAAGTGATTCACCACACTACCATATCATATGTCAAATTCCCACATAAAGTCTTATCTACTGTACTACTTCTAACTTTTGTTTTTAATTTAGGTTTTTATGCAATTTAAAATACTGTACACTGTAAACACAAGACATAGCTAAAGAATAGTTATGCTAATAAGGAATGACTTAGGACTGGTTTTTAAATTTATTTTTTATCCTTGAAGACTTCAGAAAAAAATATTTTACAGTCAACTTCTGCATTAAATTTCAAATACACTACCCAGCCAAAAAAAAAGTCACACACTCTATTATTTTGTTGGACTGCCTTTAGCTTTGATTACGGCACACAGTTGCCACGGTATCATTTCGATAAGCTTATGCAACATCACAACATTTATTTCCATCCAGAGTTGCATTAATTTTTCGCCAAGATCTTGCATTGATGGGGGAGTCGGACCGTTGTGTAAAGTCTTCTCCGTCACATCCCAAAGATTCTCAGTGGGGTTAAGGTCTGGACTCCGTGGTGGCCAATCCATGTGTGAAAATTATGTCTCTCTCATGCTCCCTGAAGCACTCTTTAATTGGAGCCCCATGAATCCTGGCATTGTCATCTTGGAACATGAAGAAAAAATCCATTGATGGATGGAAAAACCTAGTCATTCAGTATATTCAGGTAGTCAGCTGAGCTCATGTTTTGGGCACATAATGTTGTGGAATCTAGACCTGACCAACTGAAGCAACCCCAGGTCATAACACTAAGTTAAATCCAGGTGGTGACTTTTTTTTGGCCAGGCAGTGTATTTCAACGTACTGAAATAAATGAGCTTCAACATAAAGCAGTAGATTAGCAAACACTGTTCATAAGGCCCAGACATGATATCATGATGCATTCATGGGATGAGGAATTATTCTGTAATGTCTGTCTGCTCTACCTCACCTCTTTATAACACTGCGGTGATGAGCATACGTTTTTACTTATCACCTATCATTTTAATTCCACCCACTTACAAATGTTATTAAAACAGTTTTTCTGAAAAAAGAGACTTTAATCATTTTACCATTGCTGTTACTTGGTTATAGCGAACTGCAGGATGTTAGCATCTGATTCAAGCTTGGCAGACCACTGTGCCAACAGAGTTCTGGATGAAACGCTGGATGTGTGCTTCTGTATTTGCATCACTAGCTTCTTACATTCACATCTCATCTTAATGGTGTACCCCTGTGCTATGTCACTCAAACAAAGGTCTGAGGCTCACAGTGATCTGGTCCACCGACAATTTACCTAGAACTAATCCTCTTTCGTAGCAGCTGCCTTTCTAACGAAGTGTGAGAAAGCTGTGGAGCTTTGTGCATGTGTTTGTGTAAGGATGGGAGTGGACCATCCCTTACCCTCATGACGCCATCCAGAGCAAATCCCAAGCTGCCTGTGCCCAACTCAGGCAGCAGTCGCTCCAGCAGTTGGGTGCGGCTCAGAGCCAGACGGGCTGGCATACCAGGGGGGAGGGGCTTCACCAGCTCTGTAGGGACAGCCTGCAGGGACCGCACCTCCTTGAATAGGGCCATTTCCTGTAAATCAGGGGAGGGGAGTCCAGCATTAGTTCCAATGCCTCATATCATTCACATTGGGAAAAATAACATCTTGACATGAAAAACGGAGACTTCCGTCATAATGCAGTTACTGCTCTCTATTTTCTTGATCATTGTGCGTTATTGGCAGGACACATAACAGTGCTGCAAGCAATAGTAATGCAGTTAGAAACTCATGCACACTCAAAAACGTACACTTTTTTCATTGACTGAATGAACAAACTTATCCAATTTGTTTAAATGTAGCATAATATCTCCCATTTGAAGAATTAAGATGGTCATCAGTCCTCTTTTCTGCCAAATGGAAAATTTTAAACCTTCTCTGTTGCACCTCAATCTTGGAGAGAATAAAATAATATAGGTTTCCCATTACTTACAAGTGTAATGTGTTCCTGGAAATCAACTTGTAAGGTGAAATCTAATAAATCGGAGATGTAGTTTTACCATTTATTTACCATTACTAAATCAATGGCTCATTACTTGTAAACGAGAAAAGACAGCCTCATATTTGGGAGCGATAATTGTATCAAGTAAATTCTCAAAAGTTCACAAAAACCCAAGTAGTTCACCTCACTCCACATAACAGAAATGGGCAGTGATGGCAGAGAAAATGTCTGCTCATGGTGGCACAGTAGGTAGCGCTGATATTTCACACTCCTGGCCTGTGGGTTCATATGCGGGTTGGAATCCAACACAGCCTGTGTCAGTTTGCATGTTCTTCTCATGTTCATGTGGATTTCACCCTTGTGCTCCACTAATGAACAGATATATGCTGCATTTTACATGAAGCAATATAGTTTTAGAAATACTAACAGTTAGGCTTAAAATCCTGTTTTCTTCAAAACTTCAAAAGCAATTTAATTCATTGGTAGTAAAAAATCCTCAAACATTTAAAACAAAACAGAAGCAATGATTCAATAACACACAGACTGCATGATGGACCAAAGTCAATTGGCGCTGTCTGATCGCATGCCTGATTCAGTTTATTGGATTTCTGTGTTGCCCCGGGAGACCAGGGCGGCAACCAGGGTGGCTGTAAAGGAAGTGGAGTCTGACAAATATCATTTGGATTTGAGGACAGAGTGGTGAGACTGACTTCATGAGGGATGGCGTAGCAGAAAGACCGCTCTCCCACAACTCTGACCATATCCTCAGTAAATAAGGTACCCTCCTGCCCATCCTGGACACACTAATACATAAAAAGGCCCATGGTATGAGGGCATATACAGTCATGTGGAAAAAAAGTACACCCTCTTTCAGTTCTAAGGTTTTATATAACAGGCCATAAAAAAAAATCATCTGGTCCTTAGCAGGTCTTAAAATTAGGTAAATACAACCTCAGATGAACAACACATGACATTATACCCTATCATTATTTAACAAAAACTAAGCCAAAATGCAGAAGACATGTGTGGAAAAGCTAAGTACACCCCATGATTCAATAGCTTGTAGAACCACCTTTAGCAACAATAAATTAAAAGTAATCTTTTCTGTAAGACTATCAGTCTCTCACATCATTGTGTAGGAATTTTGGCCCACTCTTCTTTACAACGTTGCTTCAGTTTATTGAGGTTTGCAGGCATTCGTTTATGCACAGCATTTCAATCAGGTTGAGGTCTGGACTTTCACTGGGCCATTGCAACACCTTGATTCTTTTCTTTTTCAGCCATTCTGTTGCTGGTATGCTTGGGATCATTGTCCTGTTGCATGACCCACTTTTGGCCAAGCTTTAGCTGTCGGACAAATGGCTTCATGTTTGACTCTAGAATACTTTGGTATATGGAGGAGTTCATGGTTGACTGGATGACTGCAAGGTGCCCAGGTCCTGTGGCTGCAAAACAAGCCCAAATCATCATCCCTCCACCACCATGCTTGACAGTTGGTATGAGGTGTTTGTGCTGATATGCTGTGTTCGGTTTTCGCCAAACGTGCACTAAGGCCAAAACATCTCCACTTTGGTCTCGTCTGTCCAAAGGACATTGTTCCAGAACTCTTGTGGTTTGCTCAGATGCAACTTCGCAAACTTAAGCCGTGCTGCCACGTTCTTTTTAGAGAGAAGAGGCTTTCTCCTGGCAACCCTTCCAAACAAGCCATACTTGTTCAGTCTTTTTCTAATTGTAGTGTCATGAACTTTAACATTTAGCATGCTAACTGAGGCCTGCAGAGTCTGAGATGTAGCTCTTGGTTTTTTGCAGTTTCTCTGAGCATTGCACAGTCTGACCTTGGGGTGAATTTTGCTGGGATGTCCACTCCTGAGAAGATTGACAACTGTCTTGTGAATAATCTTTATCACTGTAGAATTATGGACTTCAAATTGCTTGGAAATGGCCTTATAACCCATCCCAAGTTGATGGGCAGCAACAATTGCTTCTCTAAGATCATTGCTGATGTTGTTCCTCCTTAGCATTGTGTTAACAAACACCTGAATGCTCCAGACCAGCAAACTGCCAAAACTTCTGCTTTAATAGAGGTGCTCACACTTGCTGGTGATCAATGAATCAAGTGCATTTGATTAGCAGCACCTGACTGCTACTCACCCTCTTAATTCCTATGGAAGAAGTAAGGGTGCACTTCATTTTTCACACACTGCTTCTGCATTTTGCCTTAGTTTTTGTTAATTGAATAATCACACCGTGTAGTATGTCGTGTTGTTGTTCATCTGAGGTTGTATTTATCTAATTTTAACACCTGCTAAGGACCAGATGATTTTTTTATGTCCTGATACGTAAAACCTTAGAATTGAAAGAGGGTGTACTTTCTTTTTCACATGACTGTACACACACACTTTCACAATTCTGAATCCCCCCAGGCAATCAGACACACCCCACATACAGGGCCAAGCCAGAGGTGATTGACAGCTCTCTGACAATAAGAGGTTTGTTGGCACATGGCGCATAACGTTTTAAGCACTGGTAAGCACTGCAGGCTGCTCTGACTGTGTGAAATCCAGAGGTCTTATACATGCCAGTGTTCACGGATCTTGCAAATACAGCAAGGTACCTGGGAAACACCAGTGCCAGACAAACTGGACAGAAGAGTCCAACAATTAAGCCACGTATGTCATACATCTATGACGACTGCATTTGTATTTCAGATTTTTTTTTATTTTTATTTATTTTTTTTACACTTTTATAATTGTTAGTTAGGGTTCCTCATTGTTATTATTCAGGCCTTATTTATATTTGCCCATTTATTATTTGTATCCTATAATATACAGTATATTATTCTTTTTACTCTATTTTATTTGTGCATAATACTGTGATACCACATATTGCAGAAGGTTCTCGAAATGTGAGTACAAAGCATCTTGGTCACCTTAACTTCCACAAGCAGGGACAGGAGACTAATACACCTTAGATGGCTTATATTTTGACAATGGTGTTGACAGATAAGGTGCAGGGGGTTTTAAAAATATTACTGTGTGTATGTGCAGCTACTGGATGATAAGACCTGGATAAATTCTATACCAAAGAAAAATAAAAAAATGTTATTACTTTAAATTTTGCCACATTATTAAGTCTCCAAAAAACCAAGACATGTTGGCTCAAACATGTTCACTGGGTAGCTTGTGGAAAAATAGTTTCTGTAAATTTAGCTACTTGAAGTGTCCCCTAGGATAAGTTGAATCAACTGGAAGATCAGGCCACCTTCTTGTATCTTCTTTACTAAATGTGGCAATCCTTTCCCTTTTAGTTACTTTATGCACAGTATCTATGTATTTGAATTTTCTCAGGACAGTAATGCTTTAATAGGGGCCCTAGATGAAAAGTCAATTTACGGATAATAACTATAATATTAAAAAAATCTGTTTTTTAAGTTTTTAAATGTGATAAAATATTATGATGAATTACTGAAAGTGCTAAAACAAAAGAGCACATTCATGAAACAGGACTATAGGATGCAGCACTAATTCATTCCAGCATGTTTAGTCTCATTTTTGACTGTTTCTACCTGTGAAAACTCCCTGCATGACCCCAGATGTGATGATAATGCAGGACAGCATATCAAGACAATTGTGTAACAGACACTGAAGAACCAATACTTTGCTGTCACTATCTAAAGCTTTGCAGACCCCATGCCCTCTTACAGGTAAGCTGATCTCTGGAAGCATGGAAACTCTGAGACTTGCTCTGAAATGCTCTCTGCCAGCTGGAGCTAGGACCCAAAGAGTAATAGTTACGGAGGCCCCCTTCCTTCACCTGGATGAAACTAGCTGAAGTGGCTCGAACTCTGCCGGAGGAGTCACCAGTTCTGGCCAGAAGGCCGGCCCAGGTCTGCTCCACACAATGAGCAGCTTCTGCCCTGCCCAGCTTGTACCTGGGGACAAACTGCGTCAGGAGCGTTTTCAGCAGCTTCAGTGATGCCTGCAACACCTGAGCAAAGATAGGCAAACAGAGGACCTTTTATTATATGATTGTAACTAAAGTACAGAAGTTGTACCACTTTTTTCCCCATATTGACTTGAATCACTTTAGCCACAACCATCAGCTTAAAAAAATATATCTTTACCATACCTGAGAAATATTAACCACCCACAGGAGAAAATTTCACAATGTATAATTTTTCTAGCCATTGCACATTTGTAAATACATTTCTAATATATGGATGTTCATTTATCTGCATGCATATGAGCCTTTACATTAGTTATACACATCAGGAAAGACCCTGTTTCACTTACAAATTATTCAATATTATCAGCATTATTATTGTTTTAATGTTACTACCGTAACCTAACATTGGAAAAGCATTTCATGCAAATGAAGGGAAAAACAAACAGCTGAGAATTTCTGACTTGAGTCATTAATGTTCTCAGTGCTTAACTGCTGAGGTCCAACAGGAGTTAGTGCACATTTCCTCTCTTTGTCATCTTCATCAAGGAATTTGCCGTGACACAACAAAAGCAAAGACACCATCATCAGGCTGAGGAAATCCATCCTTAGAACATATGATCCAAAATAATGATTTAAGGACACAGGGTTTTGGTGGGAAACTCCTATGGGAAACATTACCAGGACTTAAGAGTGTACTGTTCATAGCAGAACCCACAGAGCAAACAGGGCACCAACTGGTCAATCGATAAGCACCTGCTGTCCTGAAGGGGGGGGGGGGCATGATACAGGAATTCCATCAGTCATATCAAACAGTTGCCTGGCAGAGATATAAATACCTGGGCAAAAATAACCAATAAGGTGACACACTGAGAGATGGGATTCAATTCCAACAACATGATAGAAAAAGTTTATCTGAGCAGAAACCTTCCTTGCAGTTTGTTTGTTTCTCATTGCAAATGGAATAAAATTTTATTAGGGCAGTCTCGCAAGATAAGCAGGGAAAGTGGCTGAATTGGGAGGAAGTGGAGAAGAGGAGGCTGAGTTGGTGGAATCTGTGGGGAATGGATGCTAATCGAATAAGGTTTCTCCTAGGAGCTATTTATGATGTGCTACCATCACCGCAGAACCTCCAACAGTGGGTAGGTGAGGATCCGGCCTGTCCTCTGTGTTTGGAGGTAGGGAGAATAAGACATGTACTGTCAGGCTGTAAGGTTAGTTTGTCGCAGGGTAGATATACTATACAAGGAAGCACACAGATTGCTTAGCTGCAGCAATTGAGAAGTGGAGAGTGCAGGTAAGGTGAGGAAGTGAGAGCAAAAATGTAATGATTCAGTTTATTAGGGAGGGGGAGGAAACTAGGAAAGGAAAATGTTTAGATAAACAGAAGACAGGTCAGTTAAGGGGAATTAGAGACTGGGAAATGCAGGTCAAACTGGGAGGAAAATTAGTTATGCCCCAGGAAATAGTTATTACAAACTTGAGACCCGATCAAGTTTGCCAGCGTACAGTGTATTTTATTGAACTGACAGTGCCATGGGAGGATTCAGTGGATGAGGCTTTTGAAAGGAAGAAACTTAGATATAGTGAGCTGACGGCAGAAGTAGTGAAGCTGGTTAGCATAAGTGCTAACGGGTACAGTTTGTGTTGTGTAGTTGGGTAGCGTAGGTGCCGTGTGCAGTTGTTAAGGGCAGTTCTGGGACGTTATAACTGTGGCTGAGCCTTCTGGAGGTGTCATAGGTCTAACTCAGCAAAACACCTGCAAAGGGAAGTGTCCAACAAACAACCCCGATGATATACTGCACCATCACATTGTCATATCATGTGTAACTTGTGTGTGTAGTTGGCTAAATTTGATAGCATTTAATCAAGACTAAGATAATGCAAACCACTGCAAAGTGGTTGGATAGGTTAGATGTAGGTCTGACTATGGAGCTACCATGGTTTTAACAGTTCAGGATAGGATAGGTATGAAGGTTAGGGTGCTGGATCCTCGTTGGAGCGCTAGTCTCTTTATCAGCACTTTGTGTTTGTTTTGAATCTAGGAAGAAAATCGTGTGACTAAATAATTTCTAGGGGGCTGGAGACCAGTGGAAGGAAGGAAACAAAGCAGCATTATTATTCTAATAATAATAAAGACCATGAAGTCATATCTTCTTATTTGCCCTGTTCAGTCACAGGATTCCACTCACTTTACCTGTTTAAGGTTTTCACAATCAGTCTCAGCACCCCTTCTGAGCAAACAGGAGCATCATGGACAGCTATCAAAACCTATCCTAGATCTGCACAGCACACACACAGGTGATCACAAGGCGGACACAGCACACAGGACCTCTCAGTGCAGAACATGAGGGACCATAAGGTGCAACACGCAGAGGGTATCACCAGGCACAGGGCAACACAAAGAGAATCTAACCAGGCAGTGACACCCACAAAGAATTTCAAGTTACAGCGCAGCACACAGGGGACCTGGTCAATTTATTTATGATGTTAAAACAGAGACACTCCATAAATATGTAGAAACAAATGATATATGAAAAAATGGACAATAAATTGGGGTAAAATATTAATAAACTTGCTGTAGATTTTTAATCATAATGAACAAACCATGTGATTAACTTTCATTTCCAGTTTTGTTATGAATTTGTTTTTGAGCTAGAAAGCTCCCAAACTTTTCAAAAATAATGCAAAATAAGCCAGATATGTTGTTGTTATGGGCAATTTCTTCATCTTGGGACCCTTTTGTAAGTGTTTTTCCTTTCCTATTAAACCCCAACTGCCTTTGTCCGGTAAGGTGGTGTGCATGGTGGGGGATGCTGGAGTGACTGTTCCAAATTCCTGCACTGAGCCTTTGGCTGTGACATCAGGCCCCTTGTCTAGAAAGCATGCATTTCTCCTCACTGAAGTTTCTCCTATGGCGTTATGCTTTTGCTAACTTCAGAAGACACTGTAGTTTGCTTGTTGGCCCTGTCCCAACTTACAGTATGCCTCTGACTTCTGGTGTAAACTGTGTATCATGCAGTACATACTGTGTGCAACTATTTGTCCATGCTTGCTCACTGGTGCAACTTTTTTACATTTGCTTTACATTGTACTGTGCACTTAGTTCTCCAAGGCTCTCCTGATGGCCCATATTCAAAGTTTGCAGAAACACATTTGGATGGGAGCTCTGCCCTTACTCTTTTTGCTTTAGTGTTTGCCCTTGAGGGCACAGCTGCACCTGTACACCTCGCTGACAGTCAGCACTGCCTGTTCTCTGTTCATCATTGTCTGCCCTATAGCACATTATGGGTCTCTACTCTTACAAACCACATCCCCACCACTGAGACTGTTGACACCTAATAAACATCTTATTGCTACGACTCCAAATGATGTATTGTACGCCGCTGCAGATGGTTTTGTTTTTCAGTTTGCACTCCTTTATCCTGCAAAGCAGTGTGTCAGCATGTACCCGTCAGTGACCACCATGCGCAGATGACTGTTTCTGAGGAGCTCATTTTGCTCCCCAGCAACTTGTCGACCTCTCACTCTACTGAAATATTCCAATTGCGTTCCACTGTTCCCATCTCCATCACAGCAGACCCATCTAAAATATCTAAAACAGTACCACACAGACCATGCTATCCGCTTAGCCCAGAAACTAAGGAAGGGATTGCCCCTGTCATTCAAGCACTTTTAGAACAAAAGCTTATAGTTCCAAATAGGAGCTTTTGCAATACTCCCATTGTCCTGAAAGAGAAACCTGGTAAGGATACCTGGCAATTTGTACAGGGTCTCTGTGTTGTCAATGGAATTGTCATTCCTATTTTCCCTGTGGTCTCTAACCCTGTTACCATTCTGACCTGTATTCTATTGTTGACCTCTGCTCTACCTTCTTTTCTGTACTGCTCCACTCTTCTTCCTAATACCCGTTTGCCTTCTCTTACAACAGCCATCAGTACACATGGACTGTGCTGCCACAATAGTACACTGAAAGTCCCACACTGTCACTCACAGGCCCTTAAACAAGACTTGAAAGATGTTGTTCTGTCTACTGCCTCCACCCTTATCCAATACGATGACAACCTCCTTGTCACCTCCCTCTCTGCAGATGCTTGTGAAGCCGATGCACATACACTTTTAACTGAGAAAGGACACAAGGCATCATTGCAAAAGATGTACTTTTGTAGTTCTGGAGTTGAGTACCTGGGGCATATCCTGGATGGTCCCTCTCACCATATTTCCCCCAAATGTAGTAACTTGCCATTGTTGCCCTACCCAAACCTCTCACTAAAAAGAAAATGCATTCTTTTCTCAGCATATGCAACTACTATTGCCAACGGTTGCCTAATGACACTATTATTATCGGTCCTCTCTTAGACATGAGTGAACCTTTTTTCCCTGACCCCTTGCCTGGAACTGAAGAGGCAGATTTCACTCCTGAGTACAGATGGTCCCCAACTTATGATGGGATTCCTTGCCAATAAACCCATCATAAGTTGAAAATATCCTAAGTCAAAAATGCATTTAATACATCTAACCTTCATCCCTGTGGCTGCTTCAGCAACAGAACATAGGTGCTCACTTTACCCCCGTCTTCAGACTGAGCACTGATTGGTTGACTGATTGGCATAGGAACCAAACATGGACAGAATTTAGTTCCTACCCGGACTTCCTGTCAGTGCTGTCCCCCTTGTGAACTCTCCTGCAACCACTGTCTTGCTAAGACCTTGTATTGTCTTTATTTTGATTTGTGGCATCTTCCATTTTTGTTTACTACCAATCAATGATGTTTAGCACTAACTCCCGGCTAACGGCAACACTCTCTGTTGGAAAAAACACTCAGTAAAGAGTTTAACAGAATTTAAACTTATTACAGTGGTGTCTCGCAATTGCTTCCATCAACCCGCACCATAACAACTACCAAACATCATAGCCTAGCCTAGGCTACTTTAAAAGTAATTACAGGCTTGCTGCCTTCATGCTGGGCAATTATCTTGAGTTTCTCCTCAAGAATAAGTGCCTTCCTCTTCTTTTTCTCACCAGCAGAAGGAGACACAGATGGGCATTTCATAGACATGATGGATGCACAAAGCACAATGTAGATAGGTGGGGTACACAAAAAATATATATTCTATATACACTAATGTGTATACACTAGTGACCGTATGGCAGACTCAGAGATGCAGATCGCTGCCACTGCCCAGCATCATGAGAGAGTATCGTACTGCATATTGCTTGCCCAAGGAAAAAAAAAAATTCGAAGTACGATTCACACCATCGTAAAGTTGAAAAATCCTAAGTGGGCTATCGGAACTTGGGGATCATCTGTACAAAAAGATCAACCCAGGACACTCCTTGTCATTCATTCTATCCAGGCATTTTTGTGTTTCTAAAGTTGTTTGGGAGAAAGAACTCACTGTAGCCACAATACATGGTCTTTTCAACAGATTTGTTACCTTGCCTATACTCTGGAACAACTCACAAGCAACACTGCGGAAAGCCTTAAGGAAGTGGTGATGAACAACTGTTTTGCTCTGGACTACGAACAACTGTTTTGCTCTGGACTACCTCCTTGCAACCCAGAGTGGGACTTTGTCATCAGTACTGAGAGCTGCACTTACTACATTCCTGATAACTCTGAGCACATCAACTCCCTGGCTGACCACATCCATGAGACCATTGCCCCCAACTTTTACAATAACAAAGGCGGTTGGTTACACTGGCTGATTCCGTCATTCCGTCCAGATGCTAGGGAAAATGGTTGTTTGAACGCCTTGTTATCTTTGTTATAATCAGTCATTTTGTTCCTTTTTGTTGCCCTCCTTAAAGTATGCCTTTCACACTTCTGTTCTACTGCTACCACATTTGTTATTTCTCCTGCCCCTGAGGAAGACCATGTTTCCTTGCTCTCCTCCAAGAACAAGCTTGTTACTTTTATGACCCCTGAGTCCAATGTTATTACTGATGCTTGTGTTTAGCATTGGACTCTCATCTAATTGTTTTGCCTGGAGTTGAGAGGAAATTTTGGCCTGCTGAAGGTTTTTGCCCTCTCCATGCTTCAGCTTAAACAAAATTCCAAAAGGGAGGAACTGAGAGAGGAAAAGCTCACTTATAGAAACAAGACATAATTATGATACCGGTGATGCCTTTGTTTTTATGAATCAACTTACTTGTGACCTTTGAGCTTGTCCTGAGATACAGACTTGTTCCGTGTACCTCCTTGTTCATCACGTAGTTGACAACATACACCTGCATTGCACCAGAGTGTGTGTCCGTTACTGTAATCATATCTTTCCTCCCCACTCTGTTGGAATGTATAGAAGGCAGTACTTTTGACTTGTATAAATATATTGTTTCTTTGCTTTGAAAGTTTCTCTGCTAGAGTTGCCTCCCAGCATGCTGTTTGTGCAGACAATGTAATCCTATACTAATAAAAGTTTAAGTTGAAACACCTTTTGTCTCTAACAGTATTCCCAACACTTCCCTTTGGTTACAACTTGAAGATATCTTAAACCTAAATGTACTTATTTTTGCATTTCCAATATGTTCCAAAATTAGACAAGTGCAAAATCTGACATATGAGGTAAAATGTGAAGTGTCCCGTGGATAGCCAAGCACAAAAAAAATACTGAGCTCTGAAAAGTTTTGCTTAATAAATGTAAATGTGTAAGATCTTTATAGAAAACATTAACCTGCCCAAAAAAATACAGCCAACGAGGAACCTATAAATATGCAAAAATTATTTATATTTCATTTCTGAGCTGAGAATTTCACTGAGCGGCTGAAGCCTAAGGATGACTGGAATATGCTCAAAGGAACACACACTTACAGACGACACAGGATCCATAAGAGTCTTCTTGACCAAGAATGTAGCTGCCCGTGTCATGGTCCTCAGCTCCTCCCGTGGGGTCTCCATGTCCACCTCTGCCAGTTTCTTACAGACAGACAGGAGGGCATCTTCTCGGCACATCCAAGTCTTTGAATAAGCCTTAGCAACCTTGGTGGAGAATCAGAGTAAATGTAGGGGTCTTTCTGGTTGGAAGGGGTACATAGCCAAGTATACAAATGTCCAGATCTGATCCTGGAGAACCTACAGGTCTTTGATTTACTGAATCACTTTATTGACCTAATAAGCCCATAATACCTCTCATACTCAGTACTGACACTGATGGATATTACTATATACGTAAAACATCACCACATGCTGAGACCTTCCAAAATGAAGTCTGAGGAGCTCTGTCTCACCAAGCTATACCCGTACACTTCAATGGGGAGGCTCGCTTCCCGCTGGGCCTTCTCTGTTAGGGGCTCTGGTTCCCCCACAAGAGCCAAGCTGCCAGAGAGGTCAGCTGAGGACTGAGGCTCCGTGCCTTGTATCCATCGTCGTTGTTCCTCCTCTGGTGGCTGCTTGACCAAGGTAGGCAAAGGCCTCTCGTCAAAGGGCACGTTGCAGACCTGGGCAGATGGAGAACACAGACAGTCGTAACTACTTTCACCACTGCTTGTCTGAGCTGCTTTTGCCAAACACATGGTAAATGCAAGAGTGCATACTATGTAACTGGTCTGGAAGTGCACTGGCTCTCTATTATTATACAAACAGCTTATTTAAATTTTCAGATTCAATTTTTTTTTTTTTTTTTTACAAAATGTAACCAATGAATCTACAAGTACAGAGACCTCTTTGCTGATTAGTTGTGAAAGTGAGTGGAGTTGCAAGAAAATGAATTATAAACAGACTTCCAATGCCAACTGAGTTTATATGCTAAGGAGTTGATGTACATGTAGACACAAAACCCCAAAACACTGCATGTGCAGGATGACTGTAAAATATAAGCTCTGGACTGAATATGGCTAATCAGTACATTCTGAATGGATGAATGATGAAGAATGAAGGAATGATTTGTGCCTATTTTAAAAAGTCTATTTCAGCAGTTAAAGCAGAGCACATTCCAGCTGGCAAGCTTACACCCACACAAGGACTATCCTTGTAACAATGGCCTGGCAAATGGCAATCGACCAACTGTTTAACTGCTTAATTAAATACTGAAACTGAACCTACACGTCCTTTTTAATGCCAGCGCAACCTACAGGTCACATGTGCATTAAATCCCTCAGTGATTATGAACAGTGAGTGGAGAGAACTTAAATGGCTGGGTAACAGGAGCTCACAGGTACGCTTCTACATAGTAAAGCTACAACAAACCCAACAGTACCATGGGGCCCTTCTTTGTCATAATGAGAAAAAGACCAAATTCCTACTGCAGTAGTAAAAGTAGATAAAGCTAACACTGAAACTGAAAAAGGAAAAATTATAATTATGAAAAAAAAGAAAAAAATCCAGGCTTATGTGAAGTGACATGTACAACTGCAATATGCATTACTATTTACTATCTTTGCTGTACCTTTCTCCACAGTGAGGTTTGTACACTAAGCTATTTACAGTGATTTACTTATTTACACAGTAAAGTAATTTTTATTATATCAAATCCTTCCCAAGTACCTTGATCAAGGGTACTAGACTAGGAGGTAGGATTCAAACCCAGGTTCTTTGACTGAGAGGTAAAATTTTAATCTTCTGTGCTAGCTGTTACACAAAAAACTATGTTAAAAAATATTAACTACTGCATTTTACAGTGCTTGCTTCTGTATACAGTGTACTCTATGTGTGAAGACTGATACTAAAGTAAATATTTTTGGTTATGATGTATTAAGATGAAATTAGGTATTTTATTTATTTTCATTTTATTTAAGTTATTGTTTCTCATTACAGTCTGAAATGTGGAGTTTGTTAAAAGCAGGGCTCTGGATTGCATGCTGGACCTTACACTCACCTGAGAAACATTGTGCTGTGCTGGAGACTGGAGTGCCAGTGGGTTGTTTGTTTGTCGGGTGGCTGGGGGGCTTGCAGTGGTCTGCTCTGGCTCAGCAGGCTCATTCTGGGTAATTCTCTGTTGGCTTTCAGGAGGAGGTGATCTCTGTCTTTCCTGCAGTAAGGGGCTGGGGACTATGGAGTCCTCATTGTGGAAATCAGCCCTTTTATGGATCTACACAAAAAAAAAGTGTGTGTGTGTGTGTGTGTGTGTGTGTGTGTGTGTGTGTGTGTGTGTGTGTAAAACACACAGATGTAAGAAGGCATTACCTGCAACACACCAACATACTCATCAGGGAAAAAGATAGAGAAACTAAAATTAAAAGAAAAAATAAACAAGATCTGTACATTCAGTGAAAAATTCAGTATCACCCCACAGACCAAGTAAACCTTAAAATAAATTAGCACCTTAAAAAAATATTTAATCAATTTCTGCATCTATTGTTAATTTAGATGTGAAGAAAAATAAGTTAAACAAATAAGAACACATTTACTGTTCTTACATCATTTTTTACACTTATTTTCTATTATTCTTTAATTACTGTATCTTTTTATTATTCAGTATATTAGCCCGTACTGGTATGCTTTGTCTTTCTGTGCTGCACATATATTTTTGATACAGGCTGGAGAAAGTGAATTTGCTCTTTGTAAATTCCATTTGAGAGTGGATGAAAGAGACCTTGAATGGCCTTTGTTTGTGGAACGAGTCGATGTTTGAGTTTTGGGGTGTATAAAAAGCCAAAGAGATGTACAGGTGCATATGTCAGTCATGGGTAATGGCAACTGATTTCAAAAGAACTATAAAAACCATTATAAGTTTAATGTGGTTCATCATTTGAAACTCTAAGAGATACTTCAACTGACTGAAAAAGATCCATTACAATTCTAACACCAAAGCAGATTTTTTACATATATACGCACACACACTACTACTGCTGCTGCTACAACTACGAATGCAATTGTGCCAAAAAGCTTCATAGACACAATTAAATAAAAATTTATAATAAATTATGTTTTAACAACTTCTGGGAACAATCTCCAAACAGTAAAATACGTGAACATGAAAGGTCCAGTGTACTGCTGACCTTGTAATGTGAAAGGATGCATCAGAGTGGTGTTCAAATGAGACAAATGTAATGGGTATCTGCTAATGAACACAACTTCAAATGGAGTTAGGGTCAGTGACCAGATGGTTTGAACTCAAAGAAGAGCTGGATTTCCACTGGGAGAAGCAGCATTTACAGTGACACACAGATGCTGAGTGTTCAATTTCCAGAAACGGAACACAAACCTGTACTGTATCAAGCAAGTTGTGCAGCTCAAGTTGCTGGTACACCTTCCGACGGTACTCCTCCATCTGCTCTTTCTTCTGCCTGGCCATATCATAGTCCTCCTTCTCGATGGCATAGCACTTCTCTACATCAAGGCGTCCCAGCAGCTCCCCAACCTGCAGGGTGAGCGGTCAACAGTGAACATGGGAGAGACTGCTGGGGGCTGAATGACCACAGAGCAATGAGCATTTAAAAAGTCATGCCAAAGTTCACTCATAATTTACATGTATTACTTGAAGGCCAAGACCATCCATCTGCAAAGAGACATAGAGATTATGTCTGGAAGGGATATGGTACGTATTTTATTTGAGATTGAGCTCTAACAAAATCACAAAGTTTTATGTTTGAATTTAAGAATTGAATCCATAAATAAGGTGAGGTGCCAGATTACTAAACTTTCACTGACTGTTGCTCTTAGTGTGACCTGACTGTGACTTTTTAGTCGCACCACAAACAAAAACACTATAAACAGACTTTTGATCCCAGTGATGTTTGCAAGCTGAGAAGCTGGTGTTCTAATATGGAAAAAGACAAAATCATGGATATTAAAATACTAACAAAAACAATGTGTTGTACGTGTCCTGGTTTATTTCCAAAGGTTCAAATTACACCTGACCCAGACATTCAAACATGCAGTCAACAGCCACTTTTTTAACTACACATGGATGTTTATGTACACAGCTCACCATGTACAGAGGCACTGTAGATGGATGCAATTCAGTATAATCATATAATTCAGTATAAAGAACACAGACAAGGTATAAAGCAGCAGAACTCAAAAGATGTCCTCCAGTCCGGAACTGGACCCAAATACAATTAAATCCAGGCGGATAAAAACTTTTATGTATAATAATTTATATATGACTAGCTGAGTTACTCAATGCTGCAAAAGGTGTAGCAGTGAAAGGGTAAAAAATAGTGGATTATATAATCACCAAACTGTTTTATCTAGCACATTCCTAATCAAGTGGAAAGGAAAAAAAACAAACAAAATAATATATAGTGGCCCCTAAAACTATGTTATAATCATTAATTAACCTTTGAAAGGTGAAGAGTCTCTTGCTTTTGCTCTAGTTACCTAACTCTGAATACAAGCATGCAGCACTTAACAACGGGGATACATTCTGAGAAATGCTTTGTTAGGCAATTTTGTCATTGCATGATCAGAGTGTGTGCATGGGCTGCATCACATCCGTTTTGACTTGTATACGGTATAACCTATTGCGCTTAGGCTGTAAACCTGTACAGCATGTTACAGAAGACAAGGCTGCTGCCGGCATAACACAGCATACTGTTTTGCAGTAAACTTTTCTATAAGTAGAAAAAGTACACTCTAAAATAACAATAAGAAGTACAGTATAGTAAACACATAAACCAGTAATGTAATTGTTTATTATCATTATGAAGTATTATGTACTGTATATCATTTTTTGGGACCACCGTTGTATATGCGGTCCGTCGTTTAAAAGAGACACTAGTGTAATGTCTTAATTAAAATTTTAATGTATTAAAACTGTTATGCTGGTGATCACTGCAGCGAATACTGTATGTCATGTGCCAAATGATGGGGGGGGGTGTTTCTAATCTTTCCATCCATATGTCGTTAATCTGTAACTTACCAACTAAAACCAATGGAGGATAAATAATAAATTACAGAATACTATTAAAAACATTTTTAAATGAATTAATTAATCATTTAACTTTGGGGTTTGAGAAACATTTGACAAGAAAAATACTGCATGGCATCAGTGTTGCCTATGAGGTTGGCACCTTCTGCAGGTCTGCCATGGCCTGCTTGAGCATCTTGGCATGGTCATATCTCTCTTGGCGAACGCTCTCCTGCTTTCTGTCCTGCAGCCTGCGGATGATATGCGCCACCTCTGGGTCCTGGTACATGTCAAATGCCAGGTCATCCAGAGGTGAGATGGAGATGTGCTTGCTAAGGGAGACACAGAAACGATGATGAATATCACGGCAAGGGACTAAGACACTTGAGAGAAACAGCTTCCACTTCGCAGCAGCGAACAATCACTGCCCCTTAATATCCTTATTACACTTTCAATTTGTTCAGTTTCCATCAAATTCATACAAAATGGAAAGAATATTTTCCAAATGTGAAAAAAAGCTTTGTGAATTCAATTTATTTACAAGAAGTACAAGCCCTAAACCCAGACATTCAAACACAAAAGACATTAAAAGCACAGAATGTGGTCTATCAGGTGTTTTGAGACTCCGCTTTGTAGCTGAAAAGAATTTTTAAAAATTCCTCTAGAACAGATAAAAATGAATAACCAGGTGTCAGGACAGCAAATCAAAATGCATTACCTCAATGGAAAGATATACAAATGCAAATGGTAATTGTCAATTTAAAAAATAGTCTGTTGTTCTCCGCCAAAATTATCCAGATATTTTTTCCTGATTTTTATTGGCTTAAATCCTGTCTGTCCAACTTGGTGCTAGTCCCACTAAAATAACTGCCTTTCATTTCAATATTTAGTACATATATTGCAATTGTCAAGAAACTAATAACAACGAGTAACTAAACTGTTACCATAAACAATTATGCACAGAAAAGTATGCTTCTTTTTTGTAGCCATGTACAGTACATACACTTCTGTCCTTTAGCAGTTCTGCCTTACCCAACACACTTCCCCCCGATTGACATCTCTTGATGGGCACTGCTAAGATAGTGCTCAATCAGCTGCTCCTTAGTGGCCTGGCATGTAAAAGTAACAATTAGAACTACAGCAAGACTCCTGTTGATGTACAGGAAATGGTGAACATGAAATGCTAACTGAAACAGCATTGAGCAGGATTATTTTCACAATATATCTTATTTGACAATTTAAAATACAAATACAAATGCAGTGGAACAATAATGAATTTTTACTGAAACTTTTATGAGAGATACATAATTATTTCTTAGAGATATGTGAAACACTGAAAGACAGTAAAAATGCAGTAAAAAGAGTTTAAGATGGAAGTTCTACTCCTGCTCAGTTGATCGGCATCCTCAGTCTGTGTTTTATTATAATAACTGTAATAAGTGTGTCCATGGTGAGCTCTTCCTGCCAACTTGAACCAGTCACTCCCCCACACACATATCTACAGAAAACTGTAAATGTATAAATAAAAATAAACATAGATCAGCTGAATGCTGCCCATGCTACAGCTGCAGAACACACCAGCTCATTGTAATGGATAAAAAGGCAGAGTTGCCAGAATATGTTCCTGGAGTAAGGGGGAAAAGTGTTTGAAGCTATAGCAGAAGTGTTATAATGAAACAGAGCAAAACAGCGCAGCATTCAAAAAGGTCTTACTGTAATTCTACCAAGTGAAGTCAAATTTGAGTGATTTTCAGAGAATGAGTAGATTTGAAAAAAAATCTGTGGTACTTTGGCAGCTAACAACAAAACATATCAAAATTATTAATTACCTCTATGTAAAAATACACAGAAAAGGCTGAGTAACTGAACTCCTTTGAAGTACATGGCAGATGCTGTTTGTGAAACAACACTAAAGCTGGGCTGTGCTTCAACAATATGGCTATTGTAAGTTGGAAGCCACTCAGCAATAAAGAATTGAGTTCTTCCAAGAGGTATCAATCTGTGTGGTTATCATGTTACCGTGGTTTCACTTTCTGAGTCATATTATCACATTCTTGTGAATGTCAGCAGTCCTCAAGAATAGATCAGGGGAATCATTTCAATATAATTTCTGTGAGACTTGCGCAAAATCCAAGAAATATGTACTACTGTACACTGGAAACTGCAGAACTGTTATACCAGAGAAATAATTCACTTCAGCTACGCCTGCCAACAATGCCACTTGTAGCATTTTCATGATTATTCAGCTTTATTAAGCTTTCCGTTATAATCTGATTTAATTACTTTGAATTTTTACTGACCTTTATCTGGCCAGCTTCTTTGTTGAAGGAGCTCTACAATTTTAAGGGATAACCAACTTTTTAATCATTTAATCATTCATCCAGCAGGGTCTTTTTCTGGAGTAGATCAAGGTAAATATACTGACAAAGTTTACTACAGCAGGGCTTACATCTACAAACTTTCCAAATCCAAGACAAGAGCCGTGGCTTAACCACAGGTAAAAATGGAAAAATTTTCATTTAAAATTTAATTAATTTAAATTTTAAAAGTTTTTAGTACTTAAAAAAACAGATTTCAGTTTGTAAAATGGTAAGCATAAGCAACACCATTTTGATAAATTACCAGAAAAGATCTGTACAGTACATTACAAAGCCTGAACAGCCTTTAAACAATACAAACAGCGCCATCTAGGCAGTTGATAGAAGTACAGCACCTGACATGCAAATAAGTCACACTTACAATCAAGTCCATCTCGCTGCCATCCACCGGATCCCCCAGAACATTTATTGCTACTAAGGCAACCTGGAACATATTCAATATGGTCATTTCAATTACGCATATAAAAAACATTAAACATATTATGTGTCCTTTAACTGGAATTGGTATTTTACCTGGTTGAACAGGTTAAAGCAGTTGGCAAAGTTCTTGTGGAAGGTCAGCCTCATGTGTGTTCCCACAAAATCCACATGAATGGACTTCAGCTCCCGTGCTTTGAACCCAGTTTTTTCATTGTCTGAAAGTGACACATACCTACAGAAAGAAATGATCACTCAAATTAGACATTTATGGAATATACCAGATTTAAGAACAAGGCTTAAGCACTGATGCGTCGGTTTGAGAAGTAAAATGTATTTTTCTCCTTTCTTGCAAAATCTGAAACAATATCATTATATCTGAGAAACTGTGGAAAAGAAACTTCAGATGTCTAATTTTCTATCTTTTTCTATGAGAAACAATGTCAACGAGAGCTCACCCGAGCCGACGGAACCACCCCGAGGAACTGAGCCCAGGTGCTTCTGGCAAGCCATCAGCGACATGGAACTCAATTTTGGCCGAAATCATATAGGGGTGGGCAAGAAGCTGGAGCTTCCGGATATGACTTCGCACCAAAAGCTGTAGGGTGATTTCTTGGGGGTACGAGCAGAACCTGCATCACAGCAGAGGTTGTTAACATTATTTAAAAGATGAAGGTCTTTAAGACTCCTCCTAAAAAATGCCTATGAATAAAGTGAAAATACTTCACTCAATTTATTGCGCTAAATATTCATTAACTTCACACAGGTCACAGAAAGTAAGTCCTTAGAAATATTTTCAGCTTTTATGTTTGTTATTTTGAAAGCAGGTGTGCATATTGCAAACCCCCTGAAGCCCATCCACCTGAGGTTGAGAAGCCCTATACTACAGCAAAGGGCAGGAATCACTATTATTAATCTGCAGTGTCTTCACATACAATTTAGTTTGTACAGCAAGTAATCAAAAAACTCAAAACAGGAATAACTAAAGTTGTATCTGTGCAAAGCACTATGGTGAAAAATGTCTACGAAACAAATGGACTGGTGTGGAAGTGAAAGTGCCAGTTTTCATGTCTGACATTAGAATCCTGTTTGCGTCTCGAGAGGCCTTCATGCTAGAGTGAGCACTAATGTTGGTCTGGATTGTTCCTGTGCCGCTGTATGAACGGCTGAGCAAGCAGCACACAAGGTGTGGGAGAAAAAATGACACAAACTGGGGAACTGAGAATAGATAGTGTATGTTGCAGCCTCTCTCTGGTCTAATGCTTGTGCTATAGATTCAAAGATGTCTGCCTAATATGGTTTGGGGAACACACTGTTGCTGTGTGTCTCCCTGCCGCTGCTTTATTGTTAAGTACCAGCAAGTCAGTGTTAACTCAAACATTTACAAATTATTATTATTTTGTATTTATGTTTATATTTTTTCTCTAGAGAGAAGAGGAATGAAGGTCAGTAGGACTAAGACAGAATACATGTGCATAAATGAGAGGGAGGACAGAGGAATGGTGAGGATGCAGGGAATAGAGTTGGCGAAGGTGGGGGAATTTAAATACTTAGGATCAACAGTCCAGAGTAATGGGGAGTGTGGAAGAGAGGTGAAGAAGAGAGTGCAGGCAGGGTGGAGTGGGTGGAGAAGAGTGTCAGGAGTGATCTGCGACAGAAGGGTACCAGCAAGAGTGAAAGGGAAGGTCTAAAAGACGGTAGTGAGACCAGCTATGCTTTACGGGTTGGAGACGGTGGCACTGACCAAAAGACAGGAGGCAGAGCTGGAGGTGGCAGAGTTAAAGATGTTAAGGTTTGCATTGGGTGTGACGAGGATGGACAGGATTAGAAATGAGTATATTAGAGGGTCAGCACAGGTTGGACGGTTTGGAGACAAAGTCAGAGAGGTGAGATTGCGTTGGTTTGGACATGTGCAGAGGAGAGATCCTGGATATATCGGGAGAAGGATGCTAGGGATGGAGCTGCCAGGCAAGAGGAAGAGAGGAAGGCCTAAGAGGAGATTTATGGATGTGGTGAAGGAGGACATGCAGGTGGTGGTGGTGACGGAGAGAGATGCAGAGGACAGGAGGAAGTGGAAGCTTTTGATCCGCTGTGGCGACCCCTAACGGGAGCGGCCGAAAGAAGAAGAAGATTTATGTTTATATTTTTTTAAATTATGCTTACTTTACCATTCTATTTTCTACTTATCTATTATTGCTAGCTGATGTATTAAGCTGTTCTGTCACTTTAAGTATGAATGTATGTATGTAAGCTGCTGCCTCAACTACACGGAATTTCCCTCTTAGATAAATGAAACTTCATTCATTCAGCTGTTCATTCATTCTAAAATTTCTGTCTGTGCAAATGAGTTGTGTTCTTTTTTGCATTAGTTAGCAGAGAAGCACAAATAGAAGCACCAAACTTCTACTGAAGCTCTGGCTACCTCCAGACAGAGCTTAAAACATATAAATGAATATGCAGGAATAAAAAGCAACATTACCATAAGGTCACATTCACAAGCAGTTCTGTATTGTTTACTGTAAATAAACTTTTAAAAAATTACTGTAAAACTGAGAACAGCATTAATTCCTAAAAAAGTTGTGGATGTGAATTTGCTGTCACAACAGTGTGAGACCGGTTTCTTAATCACAACCACTTGTCCTCTCAAGCAATGGCTTCCCTGTCCTGTGTCACTGAAGATGAGGCGCAGTACCTAGCAGAGCGCCAGCCGCTGACCGTGGGCGCATGTACAAGCAGCTCCATGGCGCTAAAACCGTCTTCATGGCTGGAGGCACTGAGCACTGTAAAGCCCAGCTTTTGTGGCATCCTGCAATGACCAAAACAGTCCGTATCATTGTTGTTTTAAACCACATTCATCCTTAACTACTTAAGCAACGTTTTTTTACTATGTTTGTTGAACGTTTTCTTTGATGCTTATTTTTTCATGTATCATTTTACCTCATATTTATAGCCCATTGTTAAAATATTTTTGAACAGCATATTTTGTATCTTTATCTAATAATAATAATAATAAGAAGAAGAAGAAGAAGCCATTTTTATAAATAAAACAGAACAATTTTGGAACCAAAGGATCAGGTCAGACATGTCCTTTATCAACATGAGCATGTCAAGTTAACTCCTCACGTCATATTAAATTTAAATGTAATAAAGCTGATTTAAATACTGAATATTCTTCCAGCATCTACCAAATTTTTGCCTCGTTGCAAAATTCTTCCCTCCTGTCAGGTACAGATCAATGAAAACTAACAAATCCTGGAAAATTAACCTCAGAAATGCCCCCTGAAAGGAATAATTCCACTTTTTCCAGAACGATGAATTGTAAAAGTAATGCATTGTTAAAGGCAAAGGTTAAATATGTATGTGCATTTTAAACTAGTTCAAGGTTAATCATCGGTATGTAACAATAATGTTAGCTCTAAAGTTAGCGCCAATAGACAGAATATCAAAATGTGATTCCTGCCGGAACTGAGGGAAAAAAATTGAGAAATTAAAACACTCACAGGTGTAAAGTGACAAAACAAATAACACAAACAAACGTCTATATCGTTACATAGAACAGAACGTGCAAAACATACTCGGTTAGCAGGATGCTAATTCCGGCAGTATCCTTATCCTCCTACATCTCCATAACCACGGCTCGACAACAGGGAGAATGCGCTTCGGCGCATGTGCAGCAGCACAACTGCATCGTGGGACATGAAGTCTTCGGCTTGCTTCTAGAATTCCAGAAGTGGGAAAAGACATTTCTTAGAAGTCTTTATTTTGTATGTCTTCATAATTTTTGCGTGAAATGTGCGCAAGAACGATACATTATGCATTTTAAAGCTGGTTGCTTAATAATTCCAAAATTGCTTTGAATAACATATTACAGTATTCTTATTCTTGTTATTTAAACATCCTTACTTAAATATGTTAATAACACGAATCCTCAAAATAATGCATTATACTTTACAACAATATTAAAAACTTGTGTTTATTCATCGAAATTAATGGTTTAAGATTATTATTAGTTCATTATTATAATTCCGTGAACGCTAGTCCCTTATTATTAACACTTTGTATTTGTTATTAATCATATTTCTACTTCAACCTCATCTTTTGTATATCAGTTCTATATGCGTTTAAAGTTTGAACTGAAATGTGTTAAAACTCGAGAGCAACTCGGCATCCACAACATCCTCTGGCTGCAGAAGTACAGCAGAAGGTATTATGATAAAATTAAAAACTCTATGATTTTGCACAGTGTATTCATGTTTAAACTGACGAAACAAACGGAATTCGGTAATTTCACTTTAATTTACATTCAGTACACCATGCGTTTAATTTTTGGTTTTTACAGCTGCTCTTCCTTTCTTCGTCTTAAAAATTAATACATCTCCATTCTGATTTATTTCATTTTTGATGTGTATCAAACCGGACTCTGACACAAGGCAAAATATTGCGCTGAATGTCTAAACATATAAACTTGTACAGTACCTTAGCTAATAAATGGAACGGCACCGTGGCAATACCACGTGGCCAACTGGAGCGCTACGTAATCTTTGAACTTTCTCGTGTAGCATGCTGGGTAATGAAGTCTCAAGTTTTATATAAGTTTATTTGCGTTCTTTTTTTAAGACACATTCTAATTTTTAGTTAATTTACACAAAATTCAAGGAGGACGAGCGGCTTGAAAATGTGAGATGGCCTGAGAAATGAATGAGAAAATGAGACGATAAATGAAACATCGTCATATTGTCACTGCCGGGTGGTGTCCTCACCATCTTCCGGTGCTGGTGCACGCATCATGGACACGATCACTATGGATCCGTGGACTGAAATACTTCGAGCCGAATCTGAGAAGAGGCGTGAGCTTGTCCTCCAGGGGCCAAACGTGGACATGAGGATACAAACTGGGGGCCTGGATCCAACAATCTATCGTCTGATCCTACTGAACTATCTGGAGATCAGCCAGTGCCCCAACCTGACGGAGCTCCAAGGGGACCTCGGGCAACTAAGCAACCTGCAGAGCCTAATCCTGTGCCGGAACAAGCTGGGCTCGCTGCCCAAGGAGTTGGGCGCGCTCAAGCAGCTGCGTGTGCTCGATGTGTCCGCGAACGAGCTGCGGTCGCTGCCCGCCGAGTTGTCGCAGCTTGTGGAGCTGAGCGCGTTGAACGTGAGCTGCAACAAGATCGAAGCCCTGCCCGCAGGACTGGGCCGCCTCGCCAAGCTGAGCTCCATCAACATCTCGGGGAATGAGGTGCGGCGACTGCCCGAGGAACTCTTCTCGCCGGGGCTCGAACACCTGAGCGCTATCATGGCCGCAGAGAACCACATCGAGGAGCTCAGCGGGGAAGTGCACCGACTGTCCGCTCTCAAGGTGCGTGGCTGTCAGCGCTGGCGCATTACTGTATTTACTTTGTTAGAATTTCATAAAGTAGGCTGCGTGAAGCTGCCCCCTTACAAAGGAAGAAACCCTTATGTTTCGTTAGTGCTGCAAAAATTTGAATTTATTCCGTTTTTGTTTTGCGATATAAGCCTTTATTTGTTCTGGCCTGTGACGTCACTCGCCCCCCTCCTTATCACCGCAAAAAACACGCAACCGGGTGCGTTCGTTTGTGCTACAGAAATCGTGGTTCTATCATTTTCTGTTTTGGAGATATTGTCGATTGTCTACATGATGCGTGACGGCACTCAAGCAGTTGTCTCCAGTGTTGTTATTTCTAGGATCTGATGGAGCCACTTAGCTCCAGCTTAGGGGTTTACCTTGGTTTCCACATTCTTTCCAGTCTATCTTAATGCTCTCTCAATCCCTGGTATTTTCTCCAGCTTCTCATTTTCCTTCTTCCTGATGTTTCTGTCATATGGAATCACCACATCTGTCACCACTGCTGTGTTCTTATCTATTACACTGCAGTGGTGGAGATGCATTTCATGCATGTGAAGGTGAGAGGTGAGTTTGGTGGAGGGTATTAGATAATTTCACATGCACACACAAAAATGTGTGAGTTAACGGTTCATATCTTGAGGGATACCTGCATGTATATAATGTAAAAAATTAAATATTAGCAGTTCAAATACAAGGATAAATGTTTGATTTTGGATGAGCTTCATTTGACTGAGTTCAAGATTTATTTGCACTAGCTGTTGCTGTTTCCATGGTAAATAAATACCATGGAAAAAATTAAGAAAATATCTAGACTGACACCACTGTGTGATGAAAACCTTTCCATTTTGAGATATCAGCAGTGTTTATCTTTGTCCCAAAATATTTGAGAGAAGCTGTAGCACAGAATGAAATTTCTGTTGTGCAAGTTAAATGTTTATGTAATGGTCAGAAAAGCCTATTAAGTGAATAAGGCAAAATAATAAAACAATATGTTTCCATAAGTTAGAATAGTGGTTCTTCATTGTATGTGACCCTGACATTTAAAGCTCGAGTTTATCCACTGTTAAGACTTGCTGAGGACCAGTTCTGTCCTAATATATAAAACCATAGAACTGGACAAAGGACACAGTATACCTTTTGTTTTACACCTATGGTAGCAGGTGATGTAGTGGTTAAGGACATGGATCTGAATTTTGCTTGCTCAAATCCCACTCTCCATTACTACTGCTGTATCCCTGATGAAGGGATTTACAGTACAGTAATATTCTAATGAGATCTGCCCGGTTTAGTGTTGTTTCGTTGTACTGCATGTCTATAGCACGCTCAGTACAGCTTCTTTATTTGTTGTTAACAACATCCTAATCGTGTTTCTTCTCGCATCATGGCAATGCTCGTGCCACTCACTCTGGCCCCTCCTCATGGGGTTGGATCATTCTTTGTTGTCTAATTTCATACAAACTCTCCCCTGCCCTGAGTTCACTGCTCTACATATTTTCTATGTATGTGTGCAATACAATTACAAGGACAAATGAGAAATGTAATATTTACATGATTCTGGGATTGTTCAGTCTTAGTTCATTATTGCCCTAATATATTTGAATTGAGTTAAATATTCAGCTATGCATACAGATTCAGTGATAAAATGACCCTGTTTAGAGCTATGTGGGTTAACCTCATTATGTAGGAATGTATCCTGAACACTAACAGGGATATTATTAAAATCTTAAATTTGTACAGCAGAGCAACCCAACTAGATGAACCAGTTCAACACCTTAACTAATTTGGAATAAAAATATCTGCCTGGTCATATTATCAAATAATATGGTCACTAACCCATGATTTTCAAAATGTGTTTTGTGGAGATTTGATGTTAATGTTTTGTTTGTTTTTTTTTTCTCTTTTCTCCCCTCTCTTCATTCAAATAGAGTTTGGACCTCTCCAACAATGAGCTCACTGACATCCCACCTGCACTGGCTGACTGCTCCAAGCTGAAGGAGATCAATTTGAAGGGCAACAAGCTGAAGGACAAGCGTTTGGAGAAGATGGTGAACAGCTGCCAAACCAAGTCTGTGTTGGAGTACCTGCGGGCAGGGGGGAGGGGCAGAGGAAAGGGCAAAGAGCAGGAATTGGGTGCGAAGGAGGAGAGCGTGCGAGAGAAAACCAGGAAGAAGAGGGCAGACAGGCAACAGAAGGATAAGAAGGAGGAAAAGGAAGATAATGTGGAAGATGTGAATCAGATGATAGTGAAGATTCTCCATGTGGAGGACAGCAGCTCAGCGTTCACGGTGAAGGTGGCGCCACAGGTTCGAGATGTCAGGCCCTACATCGTGTGCTGCATCATCAAGGGCATGAACTTGAAGCCTGGGAATGCCCTTAAAAGGTTCCTGATGGCCCAGGTAGTGATGTTCCTTGTCCAGCACTAGATGGTGTACGAGTCAGACTGTAGCTGATAACCTTATTCACACTGACTTCTCAATTTGTGAACTCTGCTGGAACCAGAGGTCTGTCCACAAGTGCATTTGATTGTAACTCCAAAGTCACTTTTACAACCAAGTGACAATCAATTAAGCTTAATGTTGTATTGTTTTTAAATTTTGCAAACATCTCTCCATTTATTTATAGGTTATGTTCTGTCAGGTGTAGGTATAATAATTATTTTTCAGACTTTATCTTTGGAAACTTTGAGGTATTGAAAATAAATTTAAAATGACAGAAAACAAATCATGTTCGGTCTTTAGTGGCTGACCGATTCATCCCATAAAAATGTGCAGTGTTTCTACTGAGCGCAGGACTCAGGAACACCACATGTACTGTAAATATTGTGGTAATGGGTTGAATTAAGACATTCTAATATTTCCTTAATGTGTTTGAGCACTCATTGCCGCTGTCTGTCATGGAGGTAAGGTAAATAATAGGTTGTAGTCATTCCACTCCAATCTGAATTTTTAGAAAATGGATAAGCAACAAAGAATCTATTAAAAACAACTTAATGTTTGCATATCAGAAAAATTACGACTTGACTATTTGCAAGACTAGGAGCTAGTGTACTTTATAACGCAAGTAATAATTCACACCGAAAAACACTGATTCCAGATATTATACTATAGAAATTACTGATTAAATAAAATAGCTTCATTAGGAGCACCATAGCTGTATTCCCTTTGAAGCTCGTATCAGTATTTCTACACATCTAGGAAATAAAAGATTTAAAAGTTTACAAACCTGTATTGATATTTCAATTTTTTTGATGTAAACTGAAGTAGTCAACCAAAAAATTATTCAGGAGAAGATGATTTTATTTACAGCAAGAATTATTTCAGTTGATGTCAGTTGTGTTCAAATTACCTTTGTATGTGATTTGCAATGTGAGCATTTTAATCAGGAAGGTGCTATAACACCTGTTGCGAAGGGTAGTAAACACGCACAGGATTGGTTTTAATTTTTTTTTTTTTTCTTAAACTCTTATTTTTTACACTTATGTGTTTGTTGGCATGTCAAGTTTAATTTTCTAAATTGCACATTTCACTTCAGATCAAGCTCCATGATGAGATTTGTGAAAAGAGGACAACTGCTACCATTGCCACGCACGACCTACATCGGCTTAAGGGGCCCCTCCTGTATGATTCCCAACCTCCAAAGATCTTGAAGGTACTGAACTTTTGACAAGGAACCACTCTACCCCCAGCGTCATTATTTTACAGTAAGGATCTGAGTTGCGACCTGCATAAATTATGACCTTGTATATTTACAACGATTAGCTGATGTACTGAGCGACAACGGTCTGTTGTAAAGCCAACGTCATGATCGTATGCCAACAGTGCAGCAATACCTGAGCCATTCGCAATTACATACAGTATGTAGTTTAGCCCACACTTTAGCTTTTTACTGCTACCTGCTTGATTTGCTGCGCAGTACACTATGTATGCAGTTGAATTTGTCCAGTCAGACTTATGACATGGTTGTTGAAACACAATCCTGTTATAAGTTAGATCCTGAATTTATTACTTTATTTATTCCTGATATTAGTACTTATTGTTTTAGATGGCATATTTGTTCAGGAAGACTGACAATGTGATGTTTGTACATTGAGCTACACTATATGGCAAAAGTATATGGACTGCCTTCTAGTGATCGAGTTGAGCTGTTTCAGCCGTACCCACACAGCATACAAACACATTCTAGACAACTGTGTCCTTCCAACTTTGTGGCCACAGTTTAGGGAAGAAGCTCCTTTCCTGCTCCAATATGATTGTGCTTCCCCATGCACAAAGCGAGCTTCATGAATACATGCTTTGGCCAGGCTGGTGTTACGGTTCTTGTTTTTTTTTTTCTGGTGGGGAACTGTCGTGTTCCTGTTCGCGCGGTCTCTCCATAGGGGTTCGGCGTTTGACAGGTCCGTCAGAGCCAGGATTGGTCCGTCAGCGGATGACGTCACCCTTATCTGTGCGGACCACCATGGAGGCGGCAGCAACAGCTCCGTTTTGATCGTGCTTTCTGGCAATCTATGTCTAGCAGGGGATTTCGCTGTTTGCCCTTATTTTGTACAGTGTTAGCACCGGGGAGTACACACCCCTTTATTTACCTGTTGCTAACACTTAGCATTCTGTTATATTCACAACCACGTTAAAAAGATCAGGCATAGTGGCGGTCTCCCACCCTTCTTTTTGTTTGGTGATTTCTGTAGTGGAGGTCGACTGGGAAGAAGGTTCTTCCCCTACCGCCTACATTTTCTCCCGTTTCCCTTAAAATGCGACGATCCTCAAAATTGGTGTGAAAGAACTTGAGTTGCCTGCATAGAGCACATATGGGGGGCGATGCTCACGTGTCCACATACTTTTGGCTATATAGTGTGCTTACAGTAATTTACCCTTTTATACAACTGGGCAATTTTTACTGTACTAGTTTAGGGTATGCGCCTTGATCAAGGGTGCTACAGCAGGAGGTGAGGCTTAAACCCAAGTTCTTCAGTTACAGGGTGGCAGCTCTAACTACTACATCACCTGCTGTCCCATAAAAGCAGTCTCCATTGCAATAGCTTTGTTACTGATGTGTACAGTATATGACTGCAGGAAAAGTAGCTTGAAATAACAATAAACAGTCTTTCCTACTCAGTAAAGCAGTGTTTAATTTTAATAGAAAAGCTTGGAATGAGCTGTGGAAACCTGGAGCTTTATTCTTCTACCTAAGGAACAGCTGAACAACAGAACACTTGCGTTGGTCAGCAGTTACCTGTGCAGTTTTGAGGACGAGTGAGGACCGGCATGTCACCTGTGCAGTACCCGAATCCAGCGGTCTTGGCCTATATTTTAACATCGTTTGATTGAACAGTTGAAGAATTTAATAGGATCTGTGTCTATGACTCTGCAGTCTGCTTTCGAACAGAGACCGCTGAGGTTGGAGGAGACGTTCATGAGTAATGGATGTGAGGTTGCACCAACTGGGTGTTTGTTGGAGTCCAGTTTCTGAAACAGGCGGACAATTAGGCAAAAACCACCATCACATTACAGCCCGTCATAAATATTGCAATAGTGTGTATATTTTTCCTGCAGGTATTTCTACAGAGCTCCAGTTGCAGAATGTTGCTCACTGTTGTAGATAAGAGGCCAATTTTGCACCTATCTGTACAATTGGTATCACATGTCCATATTTCTATTGACATGGGACATTTATTTAAAATTAACATTTTTTGTACTGTAGCTTATGAACCCTTTGCAACAGAAGTTATGGGAGGGTATAGCTGATATCCAGTAGGTGGTATAGCCGTCGGATGGATCACCTTCCACCAAAAGGAGCCTCATCGAAATCCCAACTCCTGCTGTAGTACCATATTTACCCTGAACTGATACAGTAAAAGTTACCCTGGTGTATAAATGGGTACATCATTATTAGTAGCATAGTGTACACATTGCCATAGTGTAAGACACTTTGTAGAGAAGTATCAAACAATTGAATAAATAACAGCAGTAATAATGGTAATAATGAGTCCTTGACATCCATAGTGAGCTTGTGGAAACTGAAAATTCTGAAATTAATGTCTAAATGTGTTCCATGTAGGGTCCAGTTGTTTGTGTATTCCAAAGGTGGGAAATGTATGGATGTTTTGTCCCATATTCTCTCCCCTCTGCATCAGTCTTTCAGTCAAGGCTTTGGCATAGCCCACTTTTGGAGTTCATCAGTGTGTCACGGGTGTGTTTTTGTTTGTGTGTTTGAATGAGCAGATTGTCCCTCTGGGGCGGAAGGAGATGAGTGCCATGGAGCTGCTGAGACAGCTGCAGTTTGAGGCCGCGGAGCAGAGGAAGCAGAAGAAAAGACAGAACGTGTCAGGTCTCCACAAGTAAGAGGAGCTGAGTCTCTGCAAGCAGTGCCATGTTGTCTTTTCTTGTCATTGAGTTTATTTACACTCTTTAATGGGGCATATTTTTAAATGAACAATAAATCAGGAGGCAATTAGAATTTTCAGTTGCAAATAAGAGCGATGGGTGAAGAGACAGTTAAGGAGAATTACTTGAATCTTCAAAGTTGTTTGTTGTCTGATTTCAAGTGCCCTCTTATAAAACACTAATCTCCTTTGTTACTGTATAAACAGTCAAGTACATAAGGACTTCCTCTTAATACTTGGTGGATCTTGCAGATTTCAGCTGTTTTTATTTAATTGCTAAAACATGATTAAAAAAAGGCAGAAGAAATACCTACCTGTTAGTTTAGTTTTGTATTTGCTTTTTTGCATTTAAATTATTTTGAAAGGTAATGCCGCTACAATTAATTTTGTGTAGTTTAGCAGTAGGACAACAGGTGATTACAGTTAGATTTTGCATGTTTCTTGTTGGGGGGGGGTGTTGAACTTTTTTTTTTTTTTTTTTTTTTTTTTTTTTTTTTGTCGTTTTAGGAATGCAATATGTAAGCTAACGGTAATTAGAAGTTTGTTTTGCAAGAATTCACCTAAGATCAGGTTTTTAGAAAAAGTTATGTTCCTTTTGGAAGGCAGGTATGTAAACTGGTGATATACTATACACTTAACTACTAAACTTACTGCTTTTTTCCCCACAGGTATCTACAACTCCTTGAAGGAAAAGAAAACTACCCCTGTTTGCTTGATGCAGAGGGCCACGTGATCTCCTTTCCACCAATAACCAACAGCGAAAAGACCAAGGTGAGCTCAGCTAGTATATGAACACGACTTGTGTTAATAATGAGGTTGATTTGAAGAAAAGAAAAAAAATAACAAGTGTAAAAGTGTATTTTACACAGACATTTTTAAAGCATTTAACTTTGCAGCCCATCATTAATTTGCATGAAGCCTCACTTGCATTCATAATCTGACATTGCTGCCTTAGTTGCCTCTCATGGTAAAAGGTACTAATATTTGAAGTACAAATGTTGCTTGTATTTGGAACTAGTTTTCAGAATAATGTGCTATAATTATTGTTTCTGCCTCTTTTTCATCAAGTTCCTTATAGATGACATAGATGTGCTAGATATGCATAGCTTCTCCAACAGTAAAAAAAAAATGTTCAACTTTACTGGCATCAGTGCTGAGGACATATTCAGTCCTGCACTAAATTCCTGAACATCACTGATGTAAAAACTGATCTACTCATTGTTCCTTGCAGATGAGGAAGACCACAAGCGAACTGCTGCTGGAGGTGACCAGCTCCACCAGTCTACAGATGTGCAAGGATGTGATGGATTCTCTAATTGTGGTGGGTTTCTATATCATCATCTAGTTCACAGTAGTTAAACAAGCTGAATGCCATTTTTTTCAGCAGGTATGTTGGTATAGCAGTGGCATACTGAAGCCATCTGATACAGTACAGTAAAATATATTCTCATCTACAGCTCCATCCTAAAGATATTCAGAACTTTTTTGACCCAGAAGGGAATGTACTGCTTTAGTAATCTTGAACAAAGATGCTTCCTAAATATATAATCGAAAGTAATCCTAGTTCTTAAATTGTTATATCAGTTTATTGCACCCAAAGGGCCCAAGTTCAAATCCCACCTGCTGCTGTAGTACCCTCAGATTATGGTACTTCCCTGAACTGAAACAAGTAAAATTTACCCTGCAGAGTATATACAAAGTGTCAGGTAAATGAATAATTACCTTTTTATACATGCGAGCTGAATATCTCGATGCAAATGCTAAAAGTTCATTGCAGCTGACATGTTTGCATGGCTTAGAAATGTTACAAAGGAGGGATGTGTTTGAGTTGTAAGCAGTTCAGTTGGAAGAAATATGGACATTAAGACAGGCTTGGTTGGTTGAGCTGATAATGGCAGCTCAGGTGAAACCGAAGTCTATGCCAGCAGGAATCCATGTGCTGAGTAAAAGAAGCCACTTACCCTGCTTTCCATTATCAAATAGCCTCTGAATATTTAACCACTTGTTGGTAAACCTTAGGTGGAAACTCTAATCTGTCACTGTAATCTATTAAATGTAGCGACTGTTTTTCTTTTTCATCTAGAAAATGTGTGTGAACTTTTCTACAACAACTATGACTATACATTTTTTTTTCTATAATCTATTCCTTTCTAGTTTTTCTAAATTAGTATACGCAAACATAACACTATCTATGAACTCTCAGCTAAATCGGTTACTGGGTATCTGTTGTTGGATACATTTTTCAAAAGGAGGCCCATATGTTTGCAGGATTTTCATCTTAATTCCTTGCCAAAACCAAGGTTCAGATTGTCTGGTTTCAGTTCACTGTGTCTAGTACCTAAAAAACTTTATTTTAGCTTGATGATTTAGTAGGAAAAAGGCAGTAGGGTGGTGCTGGTGTATCACAGGTTGTAGCTTTTGGCACGAGCTCAGATCAGTCTGTTAAGAGTCTGATTGTTTCTGTGCGTCTCCTCCAGGTACTCTGGTTTCCTCTCAGAGTCCACAGATGTGTGTTTCAGGAGGTGACTGAATTACCCATAGCATGCGAATGAGGATCTGTGATTGCTTTGCAGTGGACTGGCAGTGGGTTCAGGTTGTGTCCTGCCTCATCCACTACACAGATGCCGATGACCCTGTTGGCCTTTGATGGCTGATGAATTTATGGCTGATTTACAAGCAGGCCTTAGAAACACATTATTGAATAGTCCAGCTGGGGTAGGGGCTTCGTATTCATATCATATGTTATGAACGTTGGCAATAACACTTTCTTTTGGAGCCCCATTATAAGCCTGTTAAACACCCAGGCTGCTGCAATATGTAGTAAAGATATATTATATTTCCTTTCTTTTAATAGAAAATGGCAGAGCTGAACAAATTTACCTTCGATCATAAGGAGGAAGTGGTGAACGATGCAGAATCGGACATGGCTGAAGATGATAAGGTCTCAGACCCAGTGAAGCAGGCCAGTGAGGAATCTGACTCCCCAGAGCTACTGGTGCAGCAGGTCCGCATTGTGGACATGGACGGAAACCTCCGGGTTGTCTATCCATCCAGAACGGACCTTAACACAGACGTGAGCAACCTGACCATCATTCGGTAGCCACCAGCACATCACTCATTTTTTATACTGTAAGTGATCAGCTACAGAATTCTCTGCTGAGAATGATGAGGGAAATAAGATTTCAGGGTTACTTTTCTGAATTTGCTTTTCCATTTACTGCTGTTTGCTTCCTATGTGCTCCACTGTTTACAAAGTCAACTTTAAGAGACATAAACTTTGTCAAACCAGATACTGTAGAAATTATTTATGCACATGTAAAAATCTAATCAGTCTTAGAATATTTTAAAGTTGTACTTTTTTAAAACTCAATTGAGTCATCTTTGAAACATGTCCAGCAACACTATCAGAACCAGTGTCATTAAAAATAGCAACAACAGAATTTACCAACATTTATTATGCCAGTAAAACTTCTTCAGCAACTTTTGTGATAATGAGTTTTTCTTTATTTAATTTGGTTCATTTTCATTTGGTTGTGTCCATCAGCTCAGACTGCTAATAATAAAAATTTAAACTAATAATAATTCTTGTTTTGTTTTGTATGACTGTGTCCATTTTGAGTTCATAAAATAGCCAACAAAGTACATTTGGCTATTTAGCTGATGCTGTTCTCCAAAATCATCTACAGAATTATTGTAAGATAGTTTTTTTTTTTTTTTTTTACATTACGGTGACCATTTGAGAGTATGTAGCCTGACATTTTAACCATTAAATTGCACTGGAAAATCATGACTAATTGAATGCACACAATACAGAAATATGTATGAAAAGGTTTAACTTTAACAGCAACTATTAGTACTGCTGTTTTCTACAGAAATGGGTTAAACTGTTCAATTAAATCATATACATTTTGTAGATTAATTATTGAAATTTAGTCTACGTTCATTTAGCAGACAATTTTTCTCAAGTGAGATGAAACATAAGTGGTTGCAATTACGGCAGACCATCATTTAAAAAATAATTTGGTAAACCGTTTAATAAAGGGAAATTCAGTAAATTTAAATCAAGCAATATTTTTCCAAGGATACAAATGAAACTATTGTTGTATGTTTGACATTGAAAAATTATCTTGTGTATCCTGATTATCAGTTGTAAAAGGATATGGTTTTCCAGCAATGGAAAAGTTTATGCACATTTTGTAGATGAAAAAGAAAAACAGTCTATTTGACTTAAATAAGTAAAATGTGTTGGACTGTGATGACTGAAGCACTAATGGGGACAGCATGGTCGCACAGCAGCAAGTGCTAATACCTCAGTGTTCCTGGGCTGTGGACTTGAATGTGACGGGTTTCTGAACTGGTGATGCAACATTTCCCAGAGTGTGTGTGTATGTGTGATTGTTCCAGGATGATCTGGCATCACATCCAGGTTTGTACCCTGGCTTGCTTCACAGATGCACTTGACCACTGTAACCCTGCACTGGTTACTGATGATGGATGGTTAGATCTTTGTCTCGCCGGATTAATCTGTACACGACAGCTCTTGTGCAAGTCTTCTGATGAAAAAGTGGTAGGGGAAATTTTTTTTTAAACTATCACAGTAACCTGAGCCACAGTCATAGTTTTTATCATTATACTCATGTTCAAGTTGTGATGCAACAAGAGAGTTGATTTTGACACTGCAAATAAGGCTCTGTATGATGGTAGGAGATTAAGAGGTTAATTCCAAAGCTGTGGGTTATGTTACATATCACATTCCCCTTAGGGCTAGTAGAGACTGAGGAGTGTCACAAAATAGGCACCAGCAGTATAAGAGACTACCAAAGGACTGTAAACTGTTTTCCTCTTGAAAATGTGAATCAGCATAATTTAACTACAACTTGGACAAACATCAATTTGACAATGAAAACAATGTACAGGCCACAGCAGAAGAAGCAGGCATGGTCCGAAACGACCAGGGAGAGTTACAGAAGACTGCCGTGGGGGGATGTAAATGAAGACAAAGGGATGGAACAGTCAAATACAGTTCAAAACCTTGGCAGACCCATGATCTCAAACCCATCTGTACCCGACATGGCAACTGCAAGAGCATTTGGATTTTTCAAACCCGTTATGAAATTGACCAACTACACTACGGAGTTTATAACAAAATCAAGTCCTTTGGTGGTGCAGGCGATATGGAAAAGTGCGCCAAAGACAAGCAACAAAATGTGTTTTACTCAAAATGGGCTTCTGCCTCCTATCAAAGACTCTCCAGTGAGCCCTGGAGAAGTGGCCTCTGCAAACCTCTTTACTTCTGAATTGCGCATGATGGAGTCTGGGGGATCTAAAATTGCAACAAATACAAAACAATCTATGTCACATATTAAAGACAATACTTTGGTCCAACGGTACATAAGAAAGAGACAGAATGTTAATGTAACCAGATCTCATTCAGTTCATGGCAGCTTGATCGTCAAGAAGATAGAGAATTTCACCCCAATGTCTGCAAGAGAAGGATACGTGCGCAACAATGTGAAGGTCAGTAAACTGGTGGCAACATCTCAACCAAGCGAACATCAGAAACCAAAGGAGTGTATCCAGATGAACAGCTCGGAGCTGGTGGCAACATCACAGGCAGATGAATGCAGGAAACCAACTGTGAGTGACCCCTGCTCCAGTGACTGTGGAGTGATTACAGAGGCGGAAAGTAAGGAATTAATGTCCAATGATTCTGCAATTGAAACAGAATGTCATTGCAACCAAGACATTGATGACTCTGGAGATCATGGTTTTGTTCGGTGTTCAGAAGAAGAGGAATATTACACCAACCAGAAAATTTGTGAATGGGTTTTGAAGGTGAACAGCAGCCTCTTCTCACCATCAAGGGATTCAATGAGGAGCATCAGTCCGTATGATGAGCAAGACACAGCCATAAAGTTTGTCTACGATAGGGACTAATCTATGTGGCTCTTTAGTTTTTTTGACAAACTGACTCATTTGTGCAAACAACCTACAAAGAGTTTCAGTGTAAGGCTTTAATCTACCACATGATATTATGATCATGAAAAAAATATGATTACTAATCCTGTTTATTTCCAGGCACAATAGCAGTGGCCTGAAATAATTACAGTCATGGTGATGGAAAAATTATGGTACGATACAATTTATTATTGCATTTCTGTTCTCAAATATTGTGTTTTTAATGTTGAATGTAAGGCTAAATAGGAAGAAGAATGAATGACTTATTTGGGACTCTGAAATTAAATCAAGTGATCCTGCAACAAAGATGGTAAAAAAAAGGAAATGTTATTTGTACGGACCATGGTTTCCTTGAGCTTTCACCAGATCTTGCACATATAATTGGCAACATGGAAATGAATTAAAATATCATTTAATGTTGGTCATATATCTATCATTTACAATACAGTACAACTGCAAAAAGCATGAAAAATGACCCTGCAACTGGTCTGTTTATTTACTCTTTTAAATATGTATCATATAGTCTGTTGATACAGACACAATAAAATACTTTAAATGTACCAACACAGAACAGGACTGTCGCACACCAGTATGTGCCATGTCCAGGGATTGACCAGGTGAGGTACATGTGGAGCATTTAGTGTGCTATCACATGTTCTCTACCATCTTCAAGAGCAAGAGAAGGAAGCCAGGATATACATTACCACACAAAATCTAAAATGACCAAGCTAATATGTACGAGATATGTCAGTATGAGCCAACTTACCAAACCTTTCCCTGTTTCTGTTGAAAGCTGGGCTTTTACTTTGTCTGCAACAGAATTATATCTGTGGGTACTTAAGGTTAACTTAAGGCTTTCAGTCACCTGGTGTAGGTGCTATTGGGCCACAAACATTTAAAATACAGAGCAGTGATATTAATTTCCTGTAGTATAGAACTTTATCAGTCCTTTCAGAGAAAAGCAACTTTCAGAGAAAATTCACCAGACACAGCGAGCATATAACAAAATGATAAATCAATAAATAAATACCATGAATGTGTTAAGATGCCAGTTTACTAAGTACACCTATAGTATCTAGTGCTGTGTTCCATTTTGTCCTTCTGAACAACATGAAATCGTCTGGGTATGGATTCTGTAACATGCTGGTTAGAATGTACAATTGGAGTGCAGGATTCTTGGGAGTTTTTAAATGAAAGCGTTGTGTACTTTGGGAGATGTTAAACCAGCATGCCTAGTGCTAACTATCACGCCATAGTCAAGCTGAGTAAGGTCACTCATTCTACCCATTTTAGCACTCAGATGGACACTAAGACTAGATACAATGCTCAGCCTGATTTATATCACACTTATTGTATTATTTGCTGGAGTGTATAATGTACATGTGGACGGTGTACCTAATAAACTAGCAACTCAACATAAATATCAAATCAATAACAGTAATAGATAACAAACGTCAGTCTCATTTTTGACAAGTCCTTGAGTAGCATTACAGAGGTCTTTTGGTAAGGACCCTCAGAAGAACTTCTTAATGCAGCTAAGCTAAACAACCCAGTGGCTAAAAGAGCTTATGAAGATCATTTTATACTGTACTGCAGAAATATAAGAAAACAGCAAGGATATTCCATTTTTTACACAAACCTCAAGTTGTGTTTCTTGTAGCCTTTGTACTCTTTTAACACAGATGGATGTCACAGAATTATATTCACAGTAGTTAACAAAATATTAATAATAAATTACTCTTCATAATGAAAGTAACTTTAAAATGATTTTATAAGAGAATATAATAAAAACCACAGCCCCAAGACAAATTTTGTTTGTGTAAGCACAATGGAAATCAATTAATATCCAAAATAGTGAGGTCACAAAGTTCATTAGTTTCTTGGGATTAGTGGGAGCACTCATACTTTTTGCTTATGTCCTCATGAAACAGACATTTTCACTTGCCACCAGAAAGGTGAAATGCAGTATCTGTGTGTTGTGTTCAAGAGCACCATTTATTCCACTTTAGACACATTTAGACATAAACTGAAAAGACACAAACCTATGCAAATTTAATATAAGGATAAGAACATGTTAGAACATGACACCTGGGAATTAAATGTACTCATAACAGTCTGTATACTGAAGGCCTGGGAGAATGACTCAAGCCAATGGAATTCTTATGCAACATATTTAGTTTTTCCACTGACAAACTGTGCTGCTGTTAACAATAGAGAGGCGAAACAAGTTACTCTTTGCTACATATAAACCCTTCACTGCCATCCCTGCCTTTAATGAATTCACAATTGTCACTATTGCTATTCCTTATGGAACTCATGTGCTTTTTAAAACCTCAGTCAGACCTTTCCTGGTTAATTTGCCATCACTCAGTCAACCAATTGGCAAGAATTGCTTTTCTATTACTTTAAAAAATAATACCAAGGTCATTTGTCTTTTATTTCACCAAGACAATTCCTGTATGAGTATGGACTGGTGTGCTGGAAGAAAGTATGGTTGCAAGCAGAGCAGTATCTTTTCATGAACAAGATTAAAGAGGTATCATTCAAGCTGATTCAAAGAATTTATCAAAGTCATTTACTTAAAAAAGTTTAAAAACACATTGATACACATGTCCTGTTAAGAGCATTATGAAACTACTTGAGCCATGTTCTTAGGCTGTAATACTTTGGGGGGGAAGTGCAAAAAACAAAAAAGCATACACGTGACAATCCGACGAACCTATGAGCGAATACCTTTGCGCACTTTGAATGCGTCATCAAGGTGCGCCTTATCTGAGCGAGTGTCTAGTTATTCAAATGTTAAATTTTCCCATCTAAATTATAATATTATATGTAAGAAGCAACACATAGTACTTTTAGTGTAACTGTCATGTTGAAATTACTTAATTTCACTGAAAAGTTATAGAAAAAATCTTCCCATTCTTGCTAATCCTGGATCATTATCGTTGTGCTTGAATCGTCAAAAATATTTGTTAAAGCAGACGGTAAGTTTCTTTTGTTTGACGCATTTTATATTTTTGTATTTTAAAGTCGAAAGAGCTCCTCGTATTGTCTATTTAATAATAACTATTATTTAACTGTAGTAACGGGCGAAACCGTCGCTTTTCTCTGTTTATCACACTGACTTTAATTGTCTTGTTAGCAACCGGCAGATCATTTACTCTCTGTGTTGTAGTTTATCTTTAGCACTCACAACATGACAACATTAACCAGACAGGATCTCAACTTTGGTCAAGGTATGCCATTTGTTTGAAACCCATATAAACAGGTCCTGACATGGTGACTGCATTTTCCTTCTAATATATATTGTTAATAGCTAATGTGCGATGTTTGTGTTGTTTTAGTGGTGGCAGACATATTGTGTGAGTTCCTGGAAGTGGCCATCCATCTCATCTTGTATGTCCGGGAAGTATATCCATCTGGCATATTTCAAAAGAGGAAGAAGTATAATGTACCTGTACAGGTGAGGCTTTTCATTATCACTGGAAGTCATGTTTTAGGTCTCGGACTAGACTTGTGTACCTGAGTACTCTCATTATGTTAAGTCTTTCACATAACATGATTTCTCCTTAAAGATGCTAAATGACAGATATGATATGATGATATATATATGATATGATATGATATATATGATATGATGATATATATGATATATATATATATATATATATATATATATATATATATATATATATAAAGAAATTGCAGCAACAACACTATACAAACTTACTGTTCCTTTGAGATGAACACAAAGTACTAGTGCATTTTTGTCTTTCTAACTTATTTGCTTTGATGTTTAGGTAATACAATGATTATATATATTTGGTGCGGTGTATCTAGTACTATAAGTCATCTTGGATGAAGGTGTCAGTTAAACATGACATAATCACTGTTGTTTTGAAGAAACGTGTCTGTTTAATGAACTGTTTCAACAGCTATCTCTTACCCTCTAGATGTCATGCCACCCTGAGTTAAATCGGTACATTCAGGACACCCTGCACTGTGTCAAGCCTCTCATTGAGAAGGTAAGCAGATTTTTGTTGCACTACAGGTTAAATTGTTATTGTTTGCATACTATAATCAATGTTTTCCTCTCTACAGAATGATGTAGAAAAAGTTGTTGTGGTCATTATGGACAAAGAGCACCACCCAGTTGAGAGATTTGTGTTTGAGATCTCACAACCACCTCTACTTTCCATCAGGTTAGTATTGAGGCAGTTTAAATTTTATCTTTACATTCTTGACTTTGATCTAAAAGACAACCTTTGAAGGAAGATGAAGTAATTGCAATGATCTCGCTGTCTTCAAAACAATGTCTGTAGTGACCTCCAGTGACACAACAGGACCACAGGCTACATAAGAGTTCCCTTGAATATAGCCCTTCTGTTTAAGAGGAAATTTGTGAAATGTACTGCTAATTACCTATTACTTCTAACTATTTTCACTAAACCCTAATGTAATGCAGGGTCCTGATAGTCCAAAGCCTATTCCAAAGGCACAGTGTATGGGGCAGGGTGCATTGCAGGGTGGTCACACAAAGTCATTCATCTAACACATACAGTTAGGTCCATAAATATTTGGACAGAGACAACTTTTTTCTAATTTTGGTTCTGTACATTACCACAATGAATTTTAAATGAAACAACTCAGATGCAGTTGAAGTGCAGACTTTCAGCTTTAATTCAGTGGGTTGAACAAAAAGATTGCATAAAAATGTGAGGCAACTAAAGCATTTTTTAACACAATCCCTTCATTTCAGGGGCTCAAAAGTAATTGGACAAATTAAATAACTGGAAATAAAATGTTCACTTCTAATACTTGGTTGAAAATCCTTTGCTGGCAATGGCAGCCTGTCCGAAGTTTAGAGAAATGTTGTGGCTGTTGTGAAGGGGTTTCTCTTCACCATGGAAATGATTCTGCGATCATCCACCACTGTTGTCTTCCGTGGACGTCCAGGTCTTTTTGCGTTGCTGAGTAACCCAGGAGTTTATTAAAGCAAAGAAGTGGAAAATTCTTGAATGGCCAAGTCAGTCACCTGATCTTAACCCAATTGAGCATGCGTTTCACTTGTTGAAGACTAAACTTCGGACAGAAAGGCCCACAAACAAATGGCAACTGAAAGCCACTGCAGTAAAGGCCCGGCAGAGCATTAAAAAGGAGGAAACCCAGCATCTGGTGATGTCCATGAGTTCAAGACTTCAGGCTGTCATTGCCAGCAAAGGGTTTTCAACCAAGTATTAGAAGTGAACATTTTATTTCCAGTTATTTAATTTGTCCAATTACTTTTGAGCCCCTGAAATGAAGGGATTGTGTTAAAAAAAATGCTTTAGTTGCCTCACATTTTTATGCAATCTTTTTGTTCAACCCACTGAATTAAAGCTGAAAGTCTGCACTTCAACTGCATCTGAGTTGTTTCATTTAAAATTCATTGTGGTAATGTACAGAACCAAAATTAGAAAAAAGTTGTTTCTGTCCAAATATTTATGGACCTAACTGTACACCTTAATGGTAATTTAAGGTTACAGATTCATCTGAAATACATCAAGGCAGGAAACTGGAGCACTTGTACACATAAACACAGCAAAACATGCAGACTGTATAGCCTGGGCTTGTGTCATCCCACAGCGTAGGAGCTGTGAGACCCAAGTGCTAATTGCTATGCTGCTGTGCATACAAATCTTATAATTAACATAAATATTTATAATGCCAATGATAAACAAATAGTTATTTGCTCTTTGTCACTCGCATTTGTATTTTGAATTGAAATTTCTGTTCTCATAAGACTTTTCAGTTGTGTAAAATAAATCAGTTTTAACTGTAATGTTTGTCATTAACTGACTATGTCTTAAGGAAAACATAGATCATCAAGTAGATTCCTTGAGCTCAAGTACATCTTGTGAGTGTAAAACACAAAGGGATGTTGGTGTAAGAGACTGTGTTTCTTTGCAGCTCTGATACTTTGCTCTCTCATGTGGAGCAACTTCTGAGAGCAGTTATCCTCAAAATCAGTGTCTGTGATGCAGTTCTCGACAACAACCCACCTGGTACGATTTTTTTTTTATTATTAATGCTATAAATAAAACTGAAAGTAGAGATGTATGTACGTATTGTTTTTAACCCTGTTTAAATATGATTTGTTTTAGATATTCTGTCCTAAGAAAATTGCCTGGCTACTAAATATATGAAAAAGAGTTGATGTGAACAGTCAAAATTTGTATGTGATTTAAATAGGGTTAAACCTGTTAACAAATGTACAACCTCCATTATGGATACAATCATTAAAAGGAGCCATAGTTAAAACAGATCAATCCAAAACCAAATGGGTTCCAACATGCCAAAGAAGTAAAACACAGCTGCATCCTTTCTCATTACCTTTTTATTTGAACCCTGAATACCTGAGAGTTGGAATAGAAGAGAAAAGTGGATTCATGATTTGTTGAACAAAGGGACAATCTCCAGTATGACACCACCACACAACTTGTTGTGACAGCTCCAACAGCAGTAAACTTTAATGTTGGTTGTGATGGTAAAGGCATAGAGTGGGTGGAATATCTAGTGTATGCTGATGAGAAAGGCTTGGAGCAGCTACATGTCGAGTGACTACTACAGAGCCAAGGAGGGATAAAAAGGTTTTGTTTCCCCTACTATATCTATGTGAATATTGAAGTCACCAAGAACTGAAAATTGGTCACAGTTGGCAATCAGATGCAAGGTTGATGAACTCTGCTAAAACCACTGAATATTGTCCTGGAGCTGTGCGAATGAATGGTGGTGGCAGTAACAGACTTGAGATCTCGCAAATATAATTCAGAAGGTGATGGGCTTGTTTCTCACTAGTAAATATGCTGTCGTTGTCAATAGCAGCGAGGCTCCCGTTGTGGCCTATACTGCTAGGATTATGTCCAGAAAACTTCTGATGTCCTGGATTTGCCTCTCAGTTACATTGTTTTTTGTGCTTAAAAGATAAAGTAGAAATTTTGCAAGTTTTTGGGGAAAAGGGGGACACCTTTTATAGCCCAGGAACAGATTTATTTTTGCTATTTAAATTAATAGCAATTGAGTTTCTTTTGCAAAGAATTTATTTTATGAGTGGATGTTGAGGAACCAAGGTACTCATTATACAAGGAAAGGAAACAGAATTCACCTCTGGATTATAGTTCAGCTTTCAACACCAGGACCAGAGCGACTAGGATCGTCGGTGACCTGTCTCATCCCAGCAACCATGTATTCATCTTGCTGAAATCAGGCAAATGCTTCAGAAACATTATGGCCAGAACGGAGAGGCTCAGGAGGAGCTTCCACCCACAGGCCATAAGACTTCTGAACCCGGACATGCTATCACAACCCTCACAGACCAGGGTCTTCAATAATCTCTGACCCCCCCCCCACTGTCACTGTCCTTCCAGGGCACCTTAGGGTTTCTTTACCGTTTTACCCATTTATTTATTTATTTATTTGCTTACTTACTTACTTACTTATTTATCGATTTGCTGTTTGTTTCTATTCTTCTTGGTGTTTGGATGTTTGTTTGTTTTGTTTTCCATTATAGATTTTTTGCACAGTCTTCCTGGATCAGATCAGAGCACATTTCAACACATGGTACACAACCATGTACTTGACAAATAAACTTTTTTGACTTTTTGACTTTGAAAAACATTTTGATAACTGTCTTATCAATCTCTTACATGAACATGGAGAACTTTTGCCCCACTTTTCCACACAGAGCTTCAGCTGCAGGATGTACAGGTTTAGTAATATTAAATGTAGTCACCAAAATACATTAAAGGTATTTCAGTGAGGACCAGACATCCACATGGTCTAATAAATTTAATATGTCAAAATGTTCTAGGGGGTGTATTTATTTTTGTTGGCCCAGATAATCTTCCCAAATCAGCTCTGGTTAAGTACTTTAGTGAACAGTATTACAGCAAAGCGACATCTAGGAACGTACATTTGGATCAAGCAGCGATTAATTTTTGGAGCTCCTTCTTGCTGTAATTTATAGAAATACTTGGTTTGACTTGAGCTGCTTGCTGCAGGTTGTACATTTACTGTGCTGGTGCACACAAGGGAGGCTGCCACACGCAATATGGAAAAGATTCAAGTCATTAAGGTCAGTAAATAATAATAGTGTTGTCTTATGCCATAATTTATTTATCCATTTCATCACAGACTTTGACACCTGTCTTTCTACAGGATTTCCCTTGGATAGTTGCAGATGAACAGGAGGTACACATGCGTGAACCCAGACTTATACCTCTAAAAACGATGACCTCCGACATTGTGAAAGTGAGTTGGCTAAGTAAATGATGACTTTATTGCCGCAGGGTTTTAGGTAAAGCTGAATAACTTTTGTTTGCCCTACTGCCATCTGTTTATTGTATGCTGGCTGTGTATTTCAGAATGCCCTTGCCTGGTTCTTTGAGATCTTTGCTATTCTGTTTGTAACAGCCTTGCACATTTTTTCCTTTGCAGATGCAGCTTTACGTAGAAGAAAGGGCTCAGAAGGCTCCTTGAGACTCAGACTATTGGCTCTGCCTCAGAAGGCCCTCAGAAAGGAGGCTTATACTCCTGTGACCCTTTGCAGTCAAAGTGCCTGACGCTGAGGTTGTTTTAGTAAAACCTTTGTTAGGAACCTGAGGAAGGAGTTGGCACCACACAACCACGACTTAGTGACGGTTCAGTAAACTTTCTTTGACCGAACTCTATGCATAGTTTAGCACTGCACAGTTGCACATTTTTCCCTCAGTGTTCATCTACATAAATACAGTAATGCCTTTAATGATGGGCAAAGAAGTTGTAAGATAAATAAATCACCTGAACCTGCCTGTTGATGCTGCTTTATAGAAAACAAAGTTTCCATTTGCCATGTAAAATATTTTTTGCTGAAACAGATGTGCTTTTTTGCTGTAAACTCACTTGGTGTTTGACTGAAGGACTTGTTCACGTCACCTGTTCTTATGATTGTGATTTTTTCTTATCACTCAGCTTTTGAAATTGATATCTCTTCTCCTTGGCTTACAAGTGGGGTACAAAAAACATGTGCTTTCTCTGTTTATGGAACAGTTGTAATGACAGCAACCATTACAAAATGAAACAGCAGACTCCCAGAGCTCAGCATACTGTTGGTAGGTATAATGTGCAGCATAAATCGTTGGTTGATCCACTGAAAGTGTATCTTCCACCACTTCATATTAAAATAGGGCCTCATGAAATTATTTGTAGCAGCAATTGATCGTTAAGGAAATGCCTTTCAGCGTCTTAAGGAGAAGTTTGGGGTAACGGAAACTAATGCTAAACTGAAAGTGGACCCCCAACCTTCAAACTGATGCATGATACCACATTCAGAGCAAAACCCGACCCGCTTCAACTCGCCGCTTGGGATGCATCCGTGCTAATAGTGCCAAAATTTCTTGGGAACAGGCGAGCCAAAAACTACACTGAACTCGTAAACAACACATGGACAGCATAGCTGAATCTCAGACGTCACCGAAAAAGCGTTTCTTAACATCCGCGTCGGGATTTCTTCCACCAAATTTGGGTAGTGATGAACACGGAGAAAAATCCCGTTGATATATTTCTGTTGGAAATAAGATACCAAAGCCACTTAAACCCCGTCGTGAGGGGTGACTCCTGCTGGTTCCTGCAACAGGCAACTACGACCACTCGTGAGTGCAAAAGCACGTGCTTGAAGCGCTTCTGAACAGCATTATGTTGAGCTTAAGGTGAATCTTGTGAAATACAAAATATTTTCATTTTGGTACATTTTCTTCTATTTTGCTCTTATGAATACATCAGCGTGGGGCAAAAAGTGCAAATCCAGCCTCAAGGGGGTGCACCTCTGTGCCAGTCCCAAGCCTGGACAAAAGGGTTTGGGTTGCGTCAGGAAGGGCAGCCGGTGTAAAAATCTGCCTAACCAAATATGCGGACGATCCAATCCGCTGTGGCGACCCCTAACGGGAGCAGCCAAAAGTCGGTTTCGGGGCAAAAAGTATAGTTCTGTATTATTCTCAATTGAATTTTTGCAGACAAATGGTGAACTTAAAACACTGACGCCATAGACAAAACCTGACTTCAGATTTGGAATCGGCATGCTTGATTCAGTAAAGGACGCTTGGACTCTGCCCAGTAGCAGGAGAATTTTATTTTGTGGTTCAGTGAATTATTGACACAAAATTCCTATCAACAATGTACATACATACAAATATCTGCATTCAATAGAGCCAGAGGGAGGGAGGAGAGAAAGAGTGTGCATGTGTGTTGGGAGATGAAAGAAGGGTAATAAAGTACTTTGCACTGCAACACAGTAGGGATCCAGGCAGACGGAGACGGTGAGAAGCATGCAAGCTAAAATAATAAATGGTAAGCGAGATCAGAAATAAGAATGAGAAGCTCAAGTGTGGTTTTGTTAGAGGTGAAGAGATTTTCCATAGTGAGCAAATCAGTTGAGGTTTTTCCGGTGCAAAATATTTGTAAGGAATTAAAAAAGAATTTTAATGGTGAAAATAACACCATTTCCCTTCAGCATACAAATTTGTGTTCCTGTGAATTCCTTTTGAAAGGTGAGCTGTCGAGTCAAGAACACAGTCAACCTGGAGCTTTCATGGCAAAACTGTTGATGGCTGCTGCTGGGTCACGGCCAAGCGAAGGTCTCCTTACAACAACCGTACAAGTTCTCTAAGTAACCTCTCAGTTTGTCTTTTGTAGAGCTTATTTGGACCCTTTTCCTCCATTCACTCCTGGTGTCCTCCATCATTTCCAAAAATGGCCTCCCTGAGCGCCTGCGCTCAAGGGTGTTGAGATCCTTCCAACTCTGCCATGGTTCACCTCTAGCCCTTCAAGTCCCCTGTACTCCCCACCCGAAAAAATCAGATGGAGCATCATTGGTGGTTCAGGAGCAACCCGTGTTTTGGCGAAGGTCAGGAGGTCAAGGGGGCGGCAGGACACCCAGGCCGAGGTGAAGCGCAGCCTCATTTTCAGCAGACGGGCAGTTCCATGTTCAGGCCCATGGAGGGGCTGAAAGAGGAGGAAATGCTAAGTTACTGATGCGAACAGTCATGAACACACTTGGTCTTGTGAACTGAAAACTTTGAAAATGAGCGCCTGCTTAAACCATTGCGTAGAGGGAAAGAAAAGGCGTAAAGGGTCAAGTCGCAGGAAAAATGAGCTCGCAAACAGGATATGGGCCAGCTGGACATCCAAGTAAGAAGGTGGCAGGACAGGACAGCCTCAGGAAGCTCGCATGCTTTTTCACCGGGTTGGGAGTTACAGAAAGAAAGCGGCTTATAATAATAATGATAACTTTTGCTTAGCTGGCGTGCTTTTCCAAAGTAGCCCACCGCGATTTACCCATTTTTACAGCTTGCGTGGCTTCGCTCAAAGTTCCCACAGGAAAAAAGCATGATTTGGTGCAAAGATCTCTCGGCACCAAATCGTGTGGGAACTTTGAGCGAAGCCACGTTATTATCATCATCATCATCATCATCATTATTATTATTATTATTATTATTATTATTATTATTATTATTATTATTCAGACGAGGGCACTGGCGTTGTTTCTGGTGCCACCCAGCGGAAGGTCTGATCAAAGCCATTTTCTTTCTGTAGCTCCCATCCACTGTACATACTGTAAGGCCTCGTCAATCCACAACTTTTGTCCTGCTTTTGTCCGCATTATCACAAGCAGACTGGGAATCCTTTCGCATTTTAAAACGTCTCATATTTCCCAACGAAACCAAGGCGCAGTGCAGCTCGGCTGTGAACCAAGTTCTCCTTTCGCATACAGGCAGGCGCGGGTTGTCGCTGTGCCTGAAAACAGTGGGTTCACTGCACACAGGGAGCGCACGGAATAAAACAGCGACGCCGCAACTTGGCCAAAATTGCTCAAACAATCTACGTCCAACCATGGGGAACCGGGCGCAGTCACAGGGCCCAAAAGGCACCAGGAACCACGATTAAACACCCCCAAATCACTAAAAGCCTCGGTGAAACCCCCGCAGTTGCCCACGAAGCTCAGGGGGGTCCAAGTAAATAACATCGCAGCAGGAAGGTCCACGGCGCACATTAAAAAGTGACTCACCGTCTCTCTGTCCTCCTTCCGACCATGGTCGCTCTCGTGGTCCAGGCATCGTGTCGGGAAGGCAGCTTAGCTTCTGTCTGCTTTTTAGGCTCAACATTTTATAACATTCGCCAGTTTAAGAAAGAGTTTACGACAAACTTCCAAACTGACATGTAAATAAATAAACTAAGGCAAATAAATCCAGATTCACGCAGCTGTAATCTCTACAAATTCACACCATCTGCTGAAATTGATGCATGGCTCAAAACGCATCTGAATGGCTGGAGCCACCTGCCGGGTGAATAAAAGCAAACGTGGGTATGGGGGGGGGGGGTGGACAACACCTAAACCGCCTTTATTGTTACAATTATTTACCCGAGTCAGCACAGCAAACATGAATGCACATTTGCAGGCAAACCAGCTTCTCAAATAAAGGGATCCCTCCAACAAAGCGTAAAATCTGTTGACTTTTTTTTTGGATCATACATTTAAACTTTTTTTTTTTTTAACCGAGTACAAATATTGTTTCGACATGATGACTTCCGAAATGTCTTCTAGTTTCAAAACCATCTGATCGAAATAGTGGTGAAAAGGTTTTTGCATTTTCCAGCAGAAAAGAAATCGTAAAGACATACGTGCAACATATAAACGTGGCCCTGTCGAACTTTGGGCTCCGGACAGCAGAAAAGCACAGCTACACCAACTCTGCTGCTGTTGGTTCTGAGCTGGAAAGAGACTACAGTTCCCGGACCGGGAATCAAACCCGGGCCACGACAGTGAAAGCGCCGAATCCTGACCACTAGACTACCAGGGACCGCTTCCATCCTCCTTACTCCTTGCTGCAGTACAGTAACTGGCACCTGCCTGTACCAAGTAGGGATATTTTGTCACTGCAACGTACTGTAACTCCATCCAAAGCCATAGTTTTATTGCACATTCAATGGATCTGTTTGATTCAATAAACCCATTGCTTTCCCCCGTTTTTAACGTAGATTCGTGTAAAAATGCTCTATTTTCCAGGGCAAACATTGGTACAACTCTTTGCTTCACATAACCCAGCACTGAGGGTTCCTCACACCACGGCCTCTCCTCAAACAGGACCGTCCAACTGACCAAACCAACAGTTGGCCCAATAAACACTCCTGTAATTCCTGTTCGAATTCCCTTAAGCACTGTGACGTGTGGTGTGAAATGAACAAATGCTTGTAAACAAATATGATTGAATTATTCAGGCTTGAATGGTGCTAAAGGGAGAAAAAAAATCTTTTGGATCCACATGAACCTCATGTTCACCTTATTTCTTAGCCAGCCAGGCCACAGGACTGCTTAGTGCTTTCTGATCTCAGGTTGAACTTATTGGAAGGTGCCTACATGGACAAGTGATGTCGGCATCAGAAAAGATTGCAGTTGAGGTTAATGGGAAGGTTAACTCTGCCTCCTGTCTTTTGCTCAGTGCCGCCATCTCCAACCCATGAAGCATAACACACAACCCCTGTGAACGGTAGCCATGGGATGCGCGGTAAGCAGGCGTACTAACTGGTTTGCTTCCCGTTACCCCTCCTATGTTATCCGGGTGCTGCAGGACAAAGCGGTAGTCGTCCACTGACCTGTTTGCTTGATAGGCGTGATCCATTAAAGGACCTGGGGTTTCCGCCAGACAAGAAAAGGGGAGGCTACCGCCCAACGTGGGGCTCGAACCCACGACCCTGAGATTAAGAGTCTCATGCTCTACCGACTGAGCTAGTCGGGCTCACGCTCGGCCCCTNAGAAAAGGGGAGGCTACCGCCCAACGTGGGGCTCGAACCCACGACCCTGAGATTAAGAGTCTCATGCTCTACCGAATAAATGAATGAATAAATAAACTGTGCTATCATAGGTTTTAATAGAACCAGTGGAGAAATTGGGGGATTTTTATTCTTACTATGGTTTTACTGATTATTATTTGTGGTAAAAATAACTTTGGAGTTACAAACAAATCACTTATTAATTGGCTCCCTGTCTCAGCTGCCCTCAGCTTTTTACAGCGTTGTCAGGCGATCTCTGCACCGTTTACAAATTAGCATTTTGTTAGTGTTGAACTACATTACCCATGATTGATCTCAAAATTTATTTCCGGGGGGAAAACCACGTGTTCATTCTCCAACGCTAACAAATAAATGTGCTATATATATATATACACATATATATATTTCTGTATAAAGACTAAAATTATACTTTAAGCTTATTATCACTAATATTAGACATTTTATTTAGGTTAAAATGTTGTATTTTGGAATATAAAAGTGGAGGTGAAGTGACGCAGCGGAAGTATATGTTGCCCTTTTTTCTCCATTATCCGAGTTGAAAGTAAGCGTGAGGTTTGTGTGGTTGCAACAAAACGGTCTTGAAACACAGAAATAAAATGGTTTTTTGTGGACAGCTGTGTTCGATGTTGTTTATTAACATGTTGTTTTTGTGTCTGGATGTAGACTGTAACCATGGGCCGCAGACCTGCCCGTTGGTAAGTTGTCGTAGCTCGACTAAAGCGAGCGTCTTTCTAATGTTAGTGCCGAGTGTCCATGTGTTGTTGGTTCGACGCAGGCCTCAGAGAAGGTTTCGTGCGCTTTTGTTAAGGAAATACATTTTGAGGCGCAAATACGATGGTCAGTTTCACACCTTTAACGTGCTGGTGACAATAATAATGTAAACGACAGACGTGCTTGTATTGTTCGCCACAGGCACACCACAGATGTCAACTTGCTTAAGATTTGAAGCTGTAATGCACAGAATGAAATCGTAGCAGGGCAACCTGGTTTAGAAGCTGTTCGTTTCACTCGTGAACTGGATGTTTCACACATATTGTTCTCACGATCAGCTCGAGGGTGCAGACATACATTTTTCGGGCTTTGCTAAGTTTATCAACGTTTACTTTATTACCTCTATGTTGAGCCAAATTCAGTAATAAATAATCACATTTTCATATCTGTTTAGTTACAGGTACTGTAAGAACAAACCTTACCCCAAGTCTCGGTTCTGCAGGGGTGTCCCTGGTAAGCGTTTACACCATGCATAAACCTGCATGTCTGTATGTAAACAAAAGCATAAAAGTACAGTTATTGGCACTTCTTTTTCATTCACTTTGTTTTCTGTTGGTTTCTCTTCCATTTGTAAAGCGCGGTGGCAGCACCTGCATCACTATAATGTGTAGCGGCAGGGTCTTGAAACTTGTCTTTTGAAAATATTGCTTGTACTCATGCACGTAAGGTGGATAATTAAATTGCTGTCTACAGCTTACCATAAGATTAGAGGAACACAGAGTCTGGTTTGTCCTGGTCTTCATGATGTTTTCTCCTCCCCCACTGTGCAGACCCCAAAATTAGAATCTTTGACCTGGGAAGGAAGAAGGCGAAAGTGGATGAGTTCCCGCTGTGCGGTCACATGGTATCAGATGAGTACGAGCAACTGTCTTCTGAAGGTGAGGTCGTAAGGAAGTTTCTGCTTAACTGGAGGACACGTTCCCGATTATCTTTGACAGTTTCCTATGCGTGGCCTGGAGAAAATGGAAAAATAGACATTGTCCAAATAAGGCGTCCTCCTACTTAGGAGCGTAATGTGACATCTCATAAAATCAGAAATGTAAATACCGTTAAATTCAAAGTGAAAAATGACGTTCTTGGCCCCGCACAGTCAACCGATTACACATGAGAATTATGGAGAACAACTTGAAATGAAGGTGTGGAGACAGTAACTGCAGACAAGAAGTGGTGGTGCCACCACCCATGAACTGCCTATGTTGTGTCCTCACAGGTCACTCACAACAAATAATAAAAAGGGCTCAGAGTCAGGCTCCACTTTTTAATAACCTTTGATTTCAAACAGTAATGCTTTGTTGACTCTCTCAACAGCCTTGGAAGCTGCACGTATCTGTGCCAACAAGTACATGGTGAAGACCTGTGGCAAGGATGGCTTCCACATCCGTGTGCGCCTGCATCCTTTCCACGTCATTCGCATCAACAAGATGTTGTCCTGTGCTGGGGCTGATAGGTAACGGAGTTGCACATTGCTGTTAAGCAGATTTTGCTAATATGTATAATACTTAGGGTTCAAGAACTAGAACATTAACATGCCCATCCTGCTTAGGTTTCTGGTACTTTTACACTTATTCATACTGTCAAGACTTTGACTTGCACACACCATTGTTTCCTGCATTGATGCTTTAATCACGGGTTGTGATAATACTGCATATTCCCCGTATCAGTGTTGGACATCAAGCCAAACCAGGCTTCTCTGCTGTTTCTGCTGCACAGGCTCCAGACTGGAATGCGTGGGGCCTTTGGCAAACCTCAGGGCACTGTGGCCCGTGTGCACATCGGCCAGGTGATCATGTCTGTGCGCACCAAGGCCCAAAACAAGGAGCATGTCATTGAGGCCCTGCGCAGAGCCAAGTTCAAATTCCCAGGCCGCCAGAAGGTACAAAATACAGCCATACAACATTTCTGCTTCATGATTGACATTTTGTTTTCATAAATTCAAATGTACATAAATGTAATTGACTCTTGAGGCTGGGTGCTGTGTAGTTGCCGTGAGAAATTGCTATCCATAGTTTACCCTCTCTAGTTGTGCGTGCGTACACTTAGCTGAGTTTTTGGGCTTTTTATCAGACCAAAGCCAAAAAAAAAAAGGCTCATTTACATTTTTATCTCATTAATTTCATATTTACCTTATTCTGTGGGTGGCATGGCTCTGAATCTTTCAACCCCACCCCCCCCAGATCCACATTTCTAAGAAGTATGGCTTCACCAAGTTCAATGCATCAGACTTTGACACCATGATTCAGGAGAAGCGTCTGATCCCAGATGGATGCGGGGTGAAGTACATGCCCAACAAGGGGCCCCTGGACCGCTGGAAGGCCCTCCATGCTGAATAGTGTTGCTATAAATAGTCCAGAAGTGTTGAGCAGAGAATAAAGATTTGCATATTGAACACCCTGTTGGAATTTTTGTTGCACTTTTCATCCTACTGCAAGAATTTGCTTGTCTAGATTTGTTTTCAGTTTTAGTTTACATTTATTTGGAGCCAACATTCGACTCAATTTTATGAATATTGTTATATGCACTTTGGAAGTTGCACCAAAAAGTGAGATTTCTAGTAAATGTATTCTAACAAATGCTACCTGTTCCTTATGAAAACCTTAAACTAAAATGGCAGGTCATTGTGAAGAAGTGATCAGAGTTCATTACGCAGGAAGTAACGATGGGAGGGTTTCAGGTCAACTTCTACTGGGTAGTGGTCACTGACTTCCAGAGCCTATACAGAATTTACTGGATTATTACATTGACTGTTTTCCTTGAGATCCAACCAAAAATTTGTGTTTTTATCTGACTTACCTCCTCTTCAGTAAGTTGGAACTCCTTTTTGAAGTTGAATGGACAAGCTGAGTTTGGTACAATACCAGACATGAATTCCTTCCCGTGCACTACAATTCTGCATTGCAGGAGATTCACGAGGGTTTAAGAGGGCTGAGTAAACCCCACATGTAAAGGTAAAGACAATGCTGAAGATTTTCGCTGCAGCCAACCTGTCGTATGCGCAACGCGAGTTCTCGCGCACAGTCGTGTCCTCCTCGTCTCCAATCAACCAGTGGAACCTGGGGTCGTTCCTCAGACGTACGTTCCTCCAGCCTTTGGCTGTCACATAGCTGCAGGCTGCATTAAGATCTCCGAGAAACATCACGTTCTGTGCAACAACAATGTAAGCAAGGGGTGCCTGAATAAAGGTTGACAAACCTTAACTTATATTTTATATACATAGCCCATTGCAAAGGTTTTACCTTATTCTTCCACTTATGAGAAATGTCTTGAAAAACACTGTAAAGTTCATCTATTTCTTTCATGGCATTTTTGGGACAAGTGTGTTGGCCAACCAGGATGAAGTTTTTCACGACTGTAGGAAATGAACAACAGTAGACAAATAAGATGATCTTTGTTATGTCAATTTGGATTCTGACAACTTTATTCTTTGCTTTAAAATGAATTGATTAAAATAAACACAGCAAGTTAAAAAATGTACTTGTGTTTCATGTCTTGTGCAACTTAAGATCTATAGAGGATTCAAAAGGGATTCTCTCTCTAGTCAGTAAATGTGACACAAAATGACTCACTTGTGTTGGGAGAATAGAAGCTGACGATAAAAGGTTCTCGGGAGAATACCTCTGTATCATTGCCATCACCTTCTTTACACTGCGGAAGTTGATAATGGTCTCGAACCTGCAACATGTGACTCCTGAGGCGAAATATACACGTCGTGGAGAAAGGCACTGTCACTGTCAAATCCCTTTGATCCTTCTAAACAAAAATATTCTACAAAAATCAATTCAGAAGCCAAACAATGCAAAACAATTATAGTGCATACATGCATGTCAGCTACCTGTATATGTACACATATTGTTCTTTGTAGGTGTTTTTCCCCAGCCTCTTGCTGTCCACATGGGAATATGAGTGAGAGCTGTCGTACCTGGTAAATTACAAAAATATCATGTTAAGCTGAACAGCTGTCCTGGAATTTTTCCCCCATTTATACAGTCATTTTCAAATAACAAACTCATTGAGGCTTCTACTGCAAAAATGGATGAGGTCAGAGGTAGTTTTCCCACTGTCATCATTCCTAAGGCAACTGAAATAGCAGCTCCTTTTGTACCTGTTCAGTTCCCTCACCAGTGTTGGTATGGCTTCACCTTTTGCATCCCGTACCTCCTGAACTAAACACAGATCGCAGCGAACGATAATCTGCAGCACAGTAAAAAGGGGGAAAACGAACCCCCCCCCATAAATGCATGTACAAGTTAAAAATACTACATTTTGATACATGTATTCAATTTTTTGTATTCATTTCTTTGACTCTCTACCTTTGTCAGAATGTCCATGACACGCTTGTTTTTAGCCTTTGCCTCTCCAAAAGAGCGGATGTTGAATGCACAGATCTTGAGGGATCGTGCTACAGTCCACAAACTCAGGTAGACCAGACCCCACAGGAGAAATGCAGGCCTCATTGTGTAGATCAGAAAAATTGCTAGAAAGCAATGGGGTTTTCTTTTTAGCTTTAATAATCACACAGCCTACTTATTAAACACAGTTCTATAGTAGTCATTTTACATAAATTAATCCAAAATTAGACAACGCATTGCAATGTCAGCATCATTTTAATGTGATGCTGCATATCATCAAATGTTAGTACAGAAATTCTCAGACATGGTTATTACATTTATATTAAAACATGTTGGTTTATAGTTATACATTAAATAGAATTATATTTAGTACTGTATTAACGTCTCCAAGCTATACCACATCTGCAATTCATGTAAATGCAGCACCAAAATGCACAGACAGGGAATCAAAATAAAGCCCCTCACCTTTAGTGTCCCAGTGATCCTTGTTCCTGTCCCCTCAGGTATACACAGTAGTTGGGTCACACAAGCAATCACTGTGAAAGCGTGTAGCTGGGGGTGGGCTTTAGGAGATGTGCTGTCTCAGCATTCTGTTGGCATGGAGCTCCATCCAGAAAGCTGTGTGAACACACTGGACACAATGCAACTGCTGGCCATTCAGACACTGGCGCCTCATTGTCCCTCTAACACGCACACAGTCTGCACGAAAACATATTTGAGGCTGTATTAGATTGAAACCAGGCAAAATGGAAAATCGCAGATTTGAACAGAGCTGTGTATATGCAATATGCTACGCAGCAGCATATTCATGTCACTATCATCTTCCACATGCCAAGTCTTAATAATTACTTTTTCAGCTTTGCCTTTCAATTTAGACATTCAGACATACAGCATATTTACAAAAGCAGCTACTGAAACAGAAGCCAAAAAGGGGAGCGCGCAGATGTGCCATGTATGAGTGATTTTAAGTTTGTGTTTAAAGGTGTGCAGTGGTTCTGTTAATTTGGACTCAAAGTGAAATAATGACAATTAACCTGGTTCTCCTATTTGAATGAATGGTTTCAGAAGAATTTGTCTTAGGAGTAGATTCTCAGGAACAAATTGTGCTTGCTGTGGAAGTAAAACCTGTACTTTGTCCTCCTTCGCCCCAAGTTAAACAGCTACCTTGAACCAATATTCTCATTACATCATTATAAAAGGCCTCTCAGCAACAGCATCGTGGGTAAACTGGCAAAGAAAACACAAACCATATAAACTATTTCACCCCCCCATTACAGAACCAGACGCACTAGTCAGTTTCTTTCATTAGTGGTTTAGTCTCAGAGAAGTATATGACACTGGGAGGTATCTTTTATAACAGGTTTATTTGTACTCTGTACAAATATATTATTTTAAATACATTTGTACTCTGTACAAATATATTATTTTAAATACAATAGAATCACTGAAAAACTAAAAATTAAACAGGTTTGTTTTCCACAGGACACTAAAGCACAAACTACATCTCAAGCAAAAAATATTCACTCCATAATTATTGTTTCATGTACCAGTGTGTCACCAGAATATCAGTCTTTTCATATATACACACACAAGCAAAGATATCACAGGATTCAAGGAAACTACCAAATACTGTAAAAAACCTTCACAGATGGATTTGCAGATTACAGAAATGAATAAACACACAGTTTCTTCTCACAAACCAGCCCAGTGCAAAGCTGTTTAAATCCAAGTGCGCTTCATTCAGCTTCAACAACCTACCGTAGACTGGTTCTGACACTTTCCAGTGGAAGAAAAGAACACCTTGGCTTTTTTTTGCCAGGTTAAGCCACAAACAAAATATCCACCTGCGCTGGATACTACAGAGAAGCCATCATCCTCCTTAGTGCACCATCCTCCTCAGTAGTACAATGGGGCTCTACCAAAATTCAAGTACATCACACACAAATAAAACACAACATCTGTTCCATTGTATACATCTAAGAGCTGAAGAAAGTGTAAATGGAATGCATTTTGATGATTAATGAGTAACAGTTGGGAAAAATATAATATGGAAATCTTGATTGTTATGTGGCTCTGTCCCATATTTTCTGGGGGAAAATGAATGAAGAGACGGGGAGCAGGAGGAGTGCTTCCCGGTCACTCATTCTGGGGCACAGCAATGGCAGGGCCTTTAGGGTCATCAAAGCGGTCCATGGTGCGCAACTGCATTATCATGTGCAGGCCATAGGTGAAGACCAGCAGCATCAACAGAGAGGTCACCAAGCCCATCCAGATGCCTGGTGTGAAGAAGCTGGCGCAATCACTGGCATAGGAGAACTCTGTCCCCGTCACATTGAAACCTTGGATCTATCAGACAGAGGCAGAGAAACTGAATCATCACCACCCCAGGTTTGAAATGCAGCAGAAGTCAGTAAGACAGGTGGAAAGGTAGAGGTAGAAAAGAAAGTTTTACAAAGCTGCCCTGTATGCAGCACATGCACACAGAGTGTGAGTGTAACAACCTTACTGGTACTAAGCCAATGTCGACTCAGGTTTCAGAGTAGGGCTAGGTTATTCAGCATCAATCCTGGTACGAGGAACCCAGGTTTATCAGATCTATTTGTACGAAGAGCTCAACAAGAGATCATAAGTAAATGGCCTGGGATCTACTGGATTCAGATGATTCAGGGTCTAGACTTCCAAACTGAAATAATAGACCTTACAGCACCAGGTATTTATACCCTAAATTAACCATTCCCCTGTTTACAAATGAAAACATTATGAAGCTTAAGAACCAAAACCTGGATAACAATGCCCCAAACCCACAACCCTCATCAATAGTATGAGCAGCAGGTATCAGAAACAATTTAACTAGTACCTGGAATTCCTCAAAGGAGAGCCTCCACTGGGAGGCGTTGTCACTGGGGGAACGGGCTGCCAGCAGAGCATCGCGAAAGCTGGTGACGGACTCACAGCGGTACGAATATTCAGAAGGGGCATAGATGTTGCGGCTGCCATTGAAGGTGGCCTTCAGGCCATCATACTCCAGCTCCACTTGGTCCAATGTGAACCAGTTCCGTGCAGACACAGGGTAGTAGCGCTGGCTCATAGAAAAGCTGCACAGGGACAGGAAGTAACAGCTTTTCAAAGAGAAGGGCTTTGATTTGGTTTGGTTATTTAAGCCACACCCATTACTAACAGGTTCATAAAATCAAGAAAACAGGCATGAAATGTCAGACAAACATACATAATGCCATCAGTTGGGAGTGGTGTAAAGCACACCGCTGTTGGGACTCTAGAGCAGTGAAAATGGATTGTCTGAAGTGATCACCATCTTCACCATCTGGTAGGCCAACAGACAGATTTGGGTTTGGTAGATGCTGGAATGCTACGTCTTGCATGTATAGTGCCAACTGTAAAGTTTGGTGGCGGAATAGTAATCTGAGGTTGTTTCTCATAGTTTGAGCTCAGTGAAGAGCAATATTGATGCTACACCATTCAGTAACATTCTAGAGAAATGTATGCTTCCAACTTTGTTGCCACAGTTTGGGGGGGGGGGGCTTCTGTTTCAGCATGACTGTGCCCCTGTGCACTTTAATTATATGTGCAACAAACACATATGACTCTGGTGTTCATGTCCACATACTTTAGACATGTGGTGCATTCTGAAAGCGGCATACTTACATGAGTCGAAAGGACTGGAAACCCAGAACGTTCTCATAATTAAGAACAAGTCTGGGGAAGAGAAAAAATTCTTTTGTTATTAAAGCTGTTTAAATTTTTTAAAAAGGACAGCAAATTATTGTGCACTTAACTTATGCAAAATGTACACTTAGCATAGATTTAATTTTAAATGAATGGATATCTTTACTTTGCTACATGGCAAACTTTAAATACTTTCTCCCCTCTTTTGTAATATGTTTAATCAGTCAAAGCCAAAATACTAGTAACAAACCAGCACTGTAGTTCCAAGTATCATGATCAGTGCCATATGGGAATCTCCTAACTTTCAACTGAGTAAATCTTTAAAATTAGATAGAATTAAAAATAGAAACTGTAAAAAAGTTAATGATTTTGGGCAGAATAAGATAAACTAAAATTAACTGACCTGAGTAAGATTGTGTATTTACTACAAATGTGTAAATAAATGACATCCTAACAGAAATTTCTGGTGAGCATCTGATCTAGTATCTCAGTGTGACAGTCAGATTATGGTGCACAGGGTGCACTCCTAGTCACCGTGAATGAGTTCTATTGCAGGAGGAGCCCGTCAGCGAGACAGTGGCCGAGGATCCAAAGGTCTGAGGGCCCAATTCATGGCGTCTCCACTGCTCACGAAAATGGCTAACAGTCAGATTCTCAGCCCATAGTAAGATGCAGGTGTTCTCCCCTCTCTTGAACTCTACAGGAGGGTATGGCTCACTGGAGGGAGCCTGAAGTAAAGAACGGCCCACAGGATGTCCATCCAGGGTCACCTCTGCGATCACCTGGAAGAATCCAAGAAGACAGCGGTCACTGGCATAGCATGAGCACTTAAATAGCCAAACACAGAATGGCAGGGTGGTGACAGGGAAACAGTATTAAACTACATTATAAAATATCTAGCCACTAGCAACAAACAGTAATGCTAAGAAAATAGCTGTAGTTTACCCTTGAGGGTCTGACGGCAGTGTAGAATGCAGTGTAGGGAATGCCCTGGTCCTTCATAATGTTCAAGACCTGGCCAACCACTTCATCTGGACAAAAGAGGAATTGTATACCGCACATCATCTGTCATGCCCGTGTCCAACACAACTAATCATAAACTCCTATACAACATTACATGTAAAACATAACTAGAAAAAGCAGAATATACTTTTTCATAAAATGTAAAAAAAAAAAATTATTCTGTCAGTTATTAACTGCTTAAGTGTTTTTTGCCCCCAATAAATAAATAAATAAATAAAATATTCTGCACTAATATATCCATTATACATTATGTATCTGTTCAAGCAAAAGGAGTGGAAATTGACTTTCATTTAAAATTACTAGTGACTAACAAAACACATGATGTGTACTCACCATTTCCACGGAGAACAGCTTTAGGAGACATCAGGTCAGCCCTGAGGGGGAGCACACAGCAGCACAAGGTTAACTGCTAGAAGAGCTCTTACATAAAGATTTATTATCATTTTTCTTAACAGTATGAATGAACACAGCTATCTGCTTTACAATCTTAAAAAAAATTAAATTAGATTCAAATGGTCATTGACAAAAAACACCAGCAAGTTTATACATGGGCGTATACAGGAACTCAAAAACACTGATTTCCCCATTACTCTGTGCTGTAGGGGAGACGGAAGACCAGCAGGGCCACCCCAGTGGCATTAAGGCGCAGCTGAGCCAAGGTCTCTGTGTCCAGGTAGAGTGGGGACGTGCCCAGCTGCTCCTGTAGCATCCCAGGCAGGGCACTGGAATCAGGCCACGAGAGGGCTGGCAGCACCAGTGGAAATGTGGAGGACTGCAGAGCTGACTGTGGGTTAGGAGGCAAAGCCACACATTGCAGCAACAACCACAAATGAACCTATCCATTCAGGGGGATTTTCTGTGACAGAGCTTGACATCCAATAGGTGAGGGAAAAGCAGGCATTTAAGAAAAATTTGTGAAGAATTTGGTGTGCAATCATACCTCCAGGTTAGGGAAAGCGCTGTCCTGCTTGTTCCCAAACACGCCTCCGAACACAGTGAAGTCATCCATACTTAGCTGGTTGACCCATAGAAAAATACAGACTAGTGAAAAAAATGTCTTTATCCTACACCAACAATACACCAATAATAAAATGATGAGTTACAAAGAAAATATACTTTAACCCACAGTTAGTAAAGATGACTCGGAAGGTGTTTTTACAATGCTTAGGTGCTGATTACATTACATTACCTAAAACTACTAGAGTGAATCGATAATACAACAACAACATTTATTTGTATAGCACCTTTCATACAGTGGTCTGTAGCTCAAGGTGTTTTACAAGGTTAAAGAGACAACAATGAGAAACATACAGTATACAAGAATAAAGAGACAATGGTAAATAGGAATAATGAAAGATGTCAGACTGCAAAGGAGGTTGTACAGATGAGGTTATACAGATAAGTAAATAAGGTGTAAAGGTTGGACGGACGGGGCAGGGGGAAACCTGCAGGGGTTTCAAGGCCAAAAGACCACCCAGCCCCCACTGGGCATTCTATCTCACAGAGGAATTTCTAGAACAGTCTTTATTGGTCATTCTGCCGCACACATTGATACACCTGTTCCTCACTTAAAACGTGCTTTTTTATTTTATATCAAATAACTTTTACATGAATTCCCGCAGAGAACAAAATTAGTATTGTTTGTAAGGGAAAAAAATAACCAATTCCTACATGAAAAAGTGAAGTTATCTTTTTATATTATGTCTCCCCCCCCTTTAAATTTCTGTTTTGCAGCCTTTCCCAATGCATTTTCCAATTTCTCTTTTAGCAAAACTTTTTGATAACTTAGCTCAAGGATGTTTGATATAAAAAAAATTGAAATGACTGAGCTGTATAAATAGGTAAAATCATTTTGTTTAATGTTGTAATTTATTTTGAGAAAAGCATAAACTAAATCAAAATAAGTAAAAATATAAATTCACAAGAGCTACATGAATGAATGTAAGGTTAAACCCACTATATCGCTGTGTGTGTCTTTCACTTGGGTACTACAAACCTATATCTGACCCTCAGAGCTCATGAATTCTATCCAGCATTGCAGAAACATCTGAAAACCCATCCCTTCGAGACACTTCTCTCCTCATATCCATAAATTTGCACCAGACCATCTGTCACCATCCCCCTGTACTTTCTATGCCACTTGGTTCCACAGACTTGTGGACCAGCTCCTTGGTGGACTGTGTGCTGTTACACAGGGTGGTGTCAGACCATCTTACTGGCGTGTCTGTGGCCAAAGCTTTGTGCCCGCTGACTGCCGTTCACTCTCAGCTGTAGGTCGCCAAGGACCGAGTGACTCAAGTGCAGGTCCGCACCTTGTCCTGCAGAAAGAGGAGCACATTGCGTGGAGCGCTGCTCAGGGCCGCCGTCACGTAGGAGAGCAGCTGGGGACCGGACACGGTGTGGCCCGCAAGTGGGGACGCGTGACGCGGAAGCGGATGGCTGCACCGTAGGGGACACGTGACACACACACACACACACACACACACACACACACACAGAGGAGAAAGAGAGAAAGCCGCGTTACTCGCCCCTGTAAATATTCCCCTCTTTAACACAACTCCAGTCGGAGCGCATTAGCCAGAGTCGGAGCATATAAGCATCCACTTCCAAAATGTGAAATAGTTCCCACAATGCAATTCCTCACTATCATTTTCAGACTGAATTGTTCAAAGGAAGAAAAAAGGAGGGGTCATTTGTGTAAAATGGCGAAAGCCTGCCATTCAGAGTTCAAATGTAATAAACGCATGCTGAGGCTCGGGAAACTTGAGGCGCTGCAGTCGCCTCCTTCGCGACGGTCATTGCTGCATTCGGGCCTTCATCTCACAATGCCGTACGCTTATCAGTTTCTATTACTCTTTTTTTAACCAAACAGTCCTGGACAGCAAACCATACTCAGATCCGTACGTGGCCTTTCAGCTGTACACGACCGGAAACCCTGGCCTGCGCTCCACAAACTGAACTGTATTTTTAATTTCCCAAACGACAGACACAGCAGTATTCCTGCACGGTCATTACGTTAACGTAGCCTTTCCGAATGCGTTTACGCCCGTTCCGCACGGCACATTTTAGCAGACATATTTAGTTTTACCCTTCGCTCGACCACATCACCAAGGGCACCTGGTCGCTGCATGTTCCAGACACGAACAAAGTAAATAAAACGGCAACGAGAAGCACCGATCCGGAGGCTCGAAACATCTTGCAGGACGACATCTTTCAGCACTGCGGGGATGACGTCACGTGGCAACGTCCAATGCCGATCACGTGAACCCCTCGACAACGGCGCTCGCGCGCGCCGTAGCCGGCACCACCGGCATTTTATAGGGAGTCCGGAGCGTCGACAAGTGCACGCTATAAAAGACACAAATGAAAGAACTTGCTGTGTGAAACATCTTATAGACATTTATGTTTTTCTGTATTACTTGGCACTTAAAAAACAGCGGCAGCTCTTGGAGCAACAGGAATTATTATACGGTTGTTCCACAGCAACGCGAATAACGATAATGAAATATATACCGTACTGTACATTGAATTCAAAATAATTTATTCATCCTGAATGGAAATTACCCTAGGTTGCAGAACAACAGAGCAATAATACAAGAAATGTAACGACACAAGTACAAACGTAAATAAATCGACAGCAAATCTGCAAAGAAAAATAAAGGAAAAAAGAACGGCAGGCCTTCTTATGCAGACGCCCCCTTAAGAAGCACTGTTGGGTGAGGTAGGAAGGAGTAAATGGGGAACATTTTAGTAGCTGGTTTTAACACATTTATGATGGGTTTGAAATTGCCTTTATGATAATCTACAGTAGGGTCTTGGAGACGTAAGCAGATTATAGCAATCTGAAGCTGCACTGTAGTTCAAGTACAAGTCAAAGCCTCAGTCCCTGTAGAGGCATATGGCTACTGGAGGATGAACATTTTAGAGGGCAAAAAAGTATGGCAACCTGTTTATCAAACAATTACAGGCTAGTGGGAGGGCACTAACTTAAAAGGAGGAGAAATAATTTGACTATCACATTTAGTGTGAGGTCTAGTTTTGCGAGGTTATATGTGAGACTGGGAAAAGCTCCAAAAACATCATGAAACCATAATACTGAGAGGGTTGCCAATCTTAAGAAGGAGCTAAAGCTAAAGCATGACCAGCAAGTCAGCACCTTCTCAGAGTTTAGGACTGAAGAAACTGGGGATAATCAAGCATTCTTAAAATTTTCAATAGGTTTATGGAGGCCTGAGAGAATGGCTTGCAATCAACAAGGTGAGATTTTTACAGAAACAGTCAAGGTGGTGGACATTCACATAGCTACAGATTTGTTCAAATTTTTGAAGCTCAGAGAAACAGACAAGGGAAAAGAGGACTTGTTTTTAATTTAAAGACTAGCCTGTATTCGATGTGTCAGACTACCTAGAGTTGCCCATCATGCTAACTGAACTCTCAGAGGTACTGAGTAAAATGAGCTGTTCAAACGTAACATGGCCTTCCAGTGAAATTTCTTCCATATTTTGTGATATTCTTGGACCAGCCTTTTTAGAAGTTGTTGAGGTGCTTAGCTAAGTCAGACTTGGAAAAAACAGGAGGTCAAAGGTCTTATCTATCTAAGAAAGGTGATAAATCCAGTCTTTGTAACTGGAAGCCTCTGACCATTCTTTGTCTTAATGCAGAGCTGCTTTTTGATACATGTCCTGCACTGCTTCTATAAAAACTATTTTTGTAAATTTCATAAGTAGTTCAGATAAACTGAACAATACTTATGTTTCTCATCATTTATAAAGTTATTATGGCAACATTTATACATTTTTACAGATTTCCCTGGAGTATTAATACAATACAAGGATAAGCAAACAGAAGTGTCTGCAGCTAAAAGTAGTGGTGGTTGTTGCTTACATCTGCAGAGATTGGGTAATATTTATCCATTAGTAACAGTGCTGCTTTCCAGTTCAGCTTCTGACAGAAAAAGTTCAAAATATTACTTCATCTGAGAAAAAAAACACTCAGATAGCAAAGTCCATGAGAGTGTCCCTTGATACAGCAGGTACTAAGTACTATGCACACAGTAAAACATGAAACCCACCATATACCGGTGTGTCTCTGATTTATCCAGAGAATGACAGTCGGGCCTTGGCCACCAAGCAGGACACAGTGCTGTCACCAGCGCTGTACACATCCGAGAGTCACAGCGACACCTCATGGTCAGAGAAATGCTAACAAAGTAGTGTAGCGTAGTATTATTGATGGGGTAAAAACTCGTCGGTGGCTGTATCTTTAACAAAGAGAAAAGTCACCGCGTACCTGAAGAGAAAGACTTGGGAACATTTTGCAAAAAAAAATCTGTTTCCCTCAATGATAACTCTTCTGTTCTATTTCTTGCAGGATTAAAGCATAAAGTATGCTGCGGCGTCCTATGTAAGAGTACATTTGTGGCGTTTTTGTCGCTCTCCGTGGTGCTGAAACTCGAACCCGCGTGCATTGTTATAGCTGTCAAATACATACAAACAAGTGCTTCTGCAGTTCAACCATGCCAGTTCTTATTCGCACCCGTTGATGCACAGAAATGTATTTATTTAGCTGAATAGTCCCGATAGACGAGTCATCATGTCAAAATGTACATTTACATGGTGCTTGACTGTACCTCACCTTAGTGCCACTGTGAACACTTTTAACGTATTGTATCAACTTGCCAAGTATTGAGTTTTGACCAACATATTATAAGTGGTGCTCACTGTAATTCAGATACGGGGGATACGTTAAGCTGATGTCAACACCAGCGGTAAACCCCCCCCCCCCCCCCGGTTTTATGCATGTTTTCCTTTTCTGTTTTAAATAAGACACGGCAGTATGTCGATGTACTGTCCTCGACAGGGCTTCGATTTAAGTCGAGGAAACAGTTTTATGAATCTATTTGTGAAATCAACCCCACTGTAGAGGACGCACGCCGAGGCCGCCCCCTCCTCAGCACCAGAGCGCCGCCGTCCCCTGGAGCCCGGAGCGGCGTCGCAACCGGCGGAGGAATATCCGCCTGAGCACCAAGGTCAGAATCCGCACTCATTTCAACAGATCCAGGTATGAATACAAGAGTGCAAATAACGTCCACCATTTCACATTACTTGTAAGAAAGGATCCCCGAAAAGCTACACACGCTACACATTTTCTTCCACATTTCTGAAGGAGAGAAACACCATTTCAGGAAAACGGCGCTGCTTCATATGGGAAACAGTTCAATTGTTGCACTATTTCCCGACGCGGACGAATCTGGGTTTTGAGGAGCAGCTCCACGGAGAGGGCCATCTTTAGTCTTTTTTTCCGTCGGGCGCGGTGCTACGTATTATAGTTAGTAATTGCTTTAAAAAGGTGCAGAATATTTCATTTGAATCATTATCTAGTGCGTCTCAACGACAGTACAAATTATTCATAACTGAGATCAGCTTCTGTTGCACTGACGAAGCGGACCAAGAGTAGAAGATGGATGAGGAGTACGATGTGATCGTGCTGGGCACCGGACTCACAGTGAGTGCAGCGCCGCCGCCCGCTTGTGTGTGTTTTTCTGTGCTATGTCTGCATTCAGTAAGTGGCTGCTCACCACAAGGGACTCACGGTGCTCTGCTGAATGCGGGGGCCTCCATGGGCGTTCGTCCGCATCACTGTTGTTCCTCATGCGGGGAGGTGGGTGACGAGGGAGCGGACAATAGGCGCACAACCGAGACAGAGGAACACGGAACAGGGCAGCGCTCGTGTGCCCACAGGATTCACTACGCGCTCCACCAGCACGCATCTGTGTGACAGCAAAACGTTCGCACATTTTTCTGTTGAAACCTGCCGTTCGGCTGTGCCAGGTTGCTTATGTGGCCAGCGACACGTTCTGCCGGAGTGACAGGCCTGCGAACGGTGTCAAGTGTTCAAAACAACACTGGTTCTCTCCCGGGAACCGGCGTCTCACACACCCTAAAATGTGTGCTACGTACAATACTGGTGTAAAAATGTCACAGAGTACTGTACAGGCCGTTTGTGTTTGATTATTAGAATATGCCTCCGGTTCATTAGTTAACTTAGAACCGGGTGTAGAAAAACGAAAGCATATTTTCTGTGAGGGTAACTGCAGAGCGTTAGCTATCCTGATAAAATGGAGGTGTCCTCGGAAAGGAAATGTCGACCACCTTGAGGCATCATTCTGGACGCTTTAATCCTCGGCACGACTGTAACATTAACTGTCACTTAATATGAACAATCAGCGTAAATATTCGGTGGATTTTGCGGGCTTCAGTGAAGAAGAAGAATGCTCGTTGTTTGCGTTTTCCTCTGACAAAACGGTTCAAATGTCCAACTCGTCCTGAGCCGATGAAGACGCTCGTGACACAACTGGCGTGCGCGCTCACACACGCGCTAGCACAGCGCACAATGGAGCGTTGCATAACACGACAATAATACAGAATTGGCGTCGTGTCTCATTTTGCAAACCGTTCCGTGTTAGTTGTGTTGAAAGGAAGCTGCAACGTAATAATCTTTATTTCATGGTTTCACTGTAACTGCGTGAATGTTGATCACATTATACAAGCTATTTTACAATACTGCTTTTTGAGAAACAAGGACGTGTTTAATATGTGCTGTACCCTATAAATTGACCGTTGTCTTGGTCTAATGTGTAGAATATTGTTCATTATTACGGTTCATTCGATGTGGTTATGAACACTTGCTACCCTGAGTCTGTGTGTTCCCGGTCATGGGTGGGGTTTTGGAAGACTGTACATATCCCAGCATGCACTTTGAGGACAGAGCAGCAGCATCCAGTGTGAAGGTTGCTTGACTCGGAGCCCAGAGTGCCTGCAGTGAATCACACGTAATAATACTACGTTATGTCAAAATATTCAAACAATTTGTATCCCAAGAAACATAACTCTACACAAAAACTACACAAACCAAACAAGTTAAGTCCAAGTAACTGCATGCAGAGTTATGTGAAAGGCATTTGTGATGTTATAATTTGCTTTTATAGTTTTTGCAGCGTTACTCAAAAAGAGTTTTACACGCATCCACACAGGTTACTGTGAGTGTAAGTGGTAAGAAAGTGTAAGGGTCAGATGTGCTCTTCTGTAATGCCAACCATAACCAGATAATATCCTGAAGTTTCAAATGCTCTAACCTAATCATTGAGAGGCCTGTGGTCTACTGGTATCCCATACAGAGTATAGTCTTCTATCCTACCAACCAGTAATTTCTGGATGGGCTCTGGACAGTGCACCTTTTATCAGGACAAACAATTAAGGATAATGGATGGATGGCTATATGTCCCTTTATTGTATGTACATTCAGAGCTCAAATGATATAATGTGTTTATCTCTCAGTTAACACGTTAGTGATTCTGCATGTTATCATTTTCTGGCATAGTAACTGACCTGCAAATGTATTGTGTCTATGCTCTGTTAGTAAAAAAATTAAATTGAACTTTCTTGGGAGAGTTGTTTGACTGTCAGTTTCTTTTTAGGAATGTATTCTATCGGGAATCATGTCTGTGAATGGCAAAAAAGTTCTGCACATGGACCGGAACCCCTACTACGGAGGAGAGAGTTCCTCCATTACACCCCTTGAGGAGGTAAGACAACAAACACATTGAACGGGTGCACCATGATTCATAGTAGTGTCCTGCACACAAAGTAATTTTTATATTTTATATATTTGGAGCACCTATAAAGTTATTTTGTTTCATTACCTTGTTTTGGCTGTGACCTTGATCTTTTTTTATAATGAATTATTGTATTTTGCTCTGATTAAACGTATATGAATAACTGTTCATGATTCTGCACAGTGGAGGTCTTATATGTGTTTAAGAAGCCTGGTTTCCTTTCTATAGCTGTATAAACGCTTTGCTCTTCCCGATGGCCCGCCGGAATCAATGGGTCGAGGTCGAGACTGGAACGTTGATCTCATTCCGAAATTTCTCATGGCCAATGGTTAGTTGTTATTACTTGTTAAATTATTTAAAATCTGTGTAACTAAGAGCAAAATCAAGAAGTCTTGACAATATGAAATAAAGGACCATATCCATGGTTAAAATATTCTATTTTTATTACATACACCAGGCCAACTGGTGAAGATGCTTCTCTACACAGAAGTGACCCGATATCTGGACTTCAAGGTTGTGGAGGGAAGCTTTGTTTATAAGGGAGGAAAGATCTACAAGGTTCCCTCCACTGAGACAGAGGCTTTGGCTTCAAGTAAGGCAGCACATCATAAATGCTGCAAAAATATCTGCGCATACAAATAAAGAATGTGTTCCATATTGTATGATATCTTAGTGACATTTTTAACAAGAAAATGCATGTGTATTAAGACTAAAATGTTCTGCTTGGCTATTGTTTCTGTGCACCTTTCTGTGCCATGCTCAGACTTAATGGGGATGTTCGAGAAGAGAAGGTTCAGGAAGTTCCTAGTGTTTGTGGCAAACTTTGATGAAAATGATCCCAAGACCTTTGAGGGTGTTGACCCCAAACTCACTACCATGAGGGACGTCTACAAGAAATTTGATCTTGGCCAGGATGTCATTGATTTTACTGGTCACGCTCTTGCCCTCTATAGAACAGATGAGTGAGTATGATAACAGTGCAAGGAATCCAACACTTAAGACTGTTTAGAATATTGTATGTTACAAATCTTATTGCTGCCTTCATGTTGCGTCTGTTCAACACAGTTACTTGGATCAGCCTTGTCTGGAGACCATCAATCGTATCAAGCTGTACAGCGAGTCTTTGGCTCGCTATGGCAAGAGTCCCTACCTGTACCCTCTGTATGGCCTGGGTGAGCTGCCTCAGGGCTTTGCCAGGTGACCACATCTTTGTTTCCCCTAGCCAGTTTTCCCAGTACTATAAAATCAACTTCTCTGTAAGGTTTTATTTCAGCAAGACAGCAGAGCTAAACTCAGAGCTAAATGTACAGAGTGCATACCTTTGCTTGCACATGAAGAAAGGATTTTCCACATTTGTATTAATTTTTCTTTTTAGATTAAGTGCCATTTACGGGGGGACGTACATGCTGAACAAACCAGTGGATGAGATTGTGATGGAGAATGACCGTGTGGTAGGAGTGAAATCAGAAGGAGAGGTAAGAAGAAACATCCTCGTATATTCTAGAAAATGTTGGACATATAAGAATTTCACATCTATCTATGTTTATATTAAAAATAGACTCTTGGTTTTTTAGACTTTTTTTGTTTGGAGCTATGTTTTTTTTTTTGGGAAAGTTTAACTGTCTTGTGTTTTTTATGCTTTCAATACAAAATTTGCCCAATGGGATTTGGAGAGGTACTCCCTAATCTTTTTTCTAGGTAAAAAATAACATTATCATAGTCTATGTCAAAAACATTTTTTTCTGGCAAATGCAATTTCAAAGATATGGTGTAGTATAATAGTTATCAATTGGAGGAGATATCTCAGTGACCAAAAAAGCAAATTGTGCTGCTTGCATTGAGTTAGTATAGTCTACATTCAGGTGTAACAGGTAATGATGCAATGGAGATAATGGACGCTATTTGTGACAGTGACAGTCCTTGCATTTTTCTTTCTTTCTTGCAGGTAGCACGCTGTAAACAGCTCATCTGTGACCCCAGCTATGTCCAGGACCGGGTACGCAAGTGCGGCCAGGTCATTCGAGTGATCTGCATACTCAGCCACCCCATCAAGAACACCAACGATGCCAACTCTTGTCAGATCATCATCCCTCAGAACCAGGTCAACCGCAAGTCAGGTAAGCACCCAACATAGACACAGTCTCCTAGGAAGTCTAAAAAGAAGGAGTATCATATGCAGCCCATAAACCAAAACACACTAGAAGTATAAGCGTAAAACATTATAACACTTAAATTGAGGCACAATTTGATTTGGAAAAAGTAGACTATAAACGATATTTTTATGGTTGGTTTTATGGCTTGTTTTGTACAAGAAATTTTATATTTCAGTTTACATTTTGGGCCACAGTCTGATCCAAGTAAAGTCATACATAAGAGCATACATACAACTAAATCTCATATGGAGTCCTGTATAATGAAAAACTGCTGCAACAATTTAAGGAAGCAAATGGCTGTATTTTTCCATATAGTATGCTTATTTTTCTGAACAGGGCTTGTTATGGGTTACTTTTATTTCCCCTAATCTTGGCTTTTGTAACCTATAAACATGAAAAAATAGCCTCATCTTTGGTTGGTAAAATGTATTAAATAATTCCTCGTATGTGAAGACTAGCATCTTAAGGGATAGCTGTACATATTTTCCCAAGTATAAGAGTAGATTAATAATACTGTCGTTGCTTCCTACTGTGATTTAGTCATTTATTCTTACAGCAGGGTAATTTTACTGGAGTATCTTGCGCAAGGGTACAGAAGTGAGGATCAAACATTTAGTCTACAAGAATGTGTCAGCAGTAAACTTTTTTGTGCCAGATTTAACCATAGCTGAAATATGTATGCAGTGAGGAGAAATTAATTAAGCAAGCTTTTCTGTCGATGTAAGAGCAGGCAGGCACCAGACAAACTGGATTGGCTGTTTGTAATGTAAAGTTTAAAAGGACTGGAACACAGATGCTTCATGTGTGCTCAGTGCTGTGTCATCTGTCCACAGCTTAGAGGAAGCATTGCTATGGACTTCTGTAGCTCTGCCTTGGATAAGTGGGTATTAATGAATGAAAATATAACAATAAAAGACAAGCAATCATTTTTTTTGTCAAGCTATTACAAACAGGCAAGGGTTAAGAACACGGTGAAATACTAGAGATAGTAATAGACCGATATGAGATGTTTGAACTTTTTGTACATATGAAATGTACACTTCAAAGGAGGTCAGGAGACTTGTAGCAGACCTACTGTTGAGTGGAAGGGCATTTCTTAACTTGGGAAGATAAAATAAACAATGATTCTATATGTCTTGGGAGAGGGGATACAGAGAAAGTGCAGGCAGAGGCGGAGTGGAGGCTAAGCTGACAACAGTAAGCAGTGGTAAGGCATTGAGGTACTGGTAATGAGGTACTCAGGAGCCGAGCAGCGTACCTTTGGCTGAGGACGTAAAATGCTTCTTGACTATAATGGTGAGCTGTTGGACAGACTGGAACAGAAGAGATGTACACTACATGATTAAAAGTATGTGGACCCCCCCTTCTAATGACTGAGCTCAGCTGTTTCAGCTGCTCCCATACAACATATAAACACCCCACTGAACACCTTTGGGATGAACTGGAACACCGACTAAACCAGGACTTCTCACTCAACCTTACAGATGCTCTTGTGGCCGAATGGGCACAAATTCCAAAAATCTGGTGGAAAGCCTTTCCAGAAGGGGGGGAACAACTCAGGGGTTTGGAATGGGAGGTTCATCAAGCACATATGGGTTGGTGATGCTCAGGTGTACACAATCTTTTGGCCATACAGTGTATGTGTTTTATAAGGAATATTGTTCAGTAAATGAGCAGCAGCATTTTGGATGTGTTGGAATTGGATACATAATTCTATTTTTGGAGCATAGTCTTATGATAATATGGCCTAACCTTCAGGTTAGAAGTTTTTTGTTAATAACTCTACTGCTTGTTGTATTTTCTCTCCTCTGGATCTCTTTCCCTCCTAACACATTAGTTTTTGTACAATCTTTCTCCTACAGATATCTATGTTTGTATGATTTCCTATGCTCACAATGTGGCCGCCCAGGGGAAGTATATCGCCATTGTCAGCACCACCGTGGAGACCAGTGAGCCTGAGGCCGAAATTGAACCTGCACTGGAGCTGCTGG